>JAQNBH010000002.1:4267119-4970803 GCA_028752905.1 Cladorhizidae sp. MBARI D1340-BT2 | reverse complement strand
AATGTAGCTCATATAGTAGGTCATATACTTCATCTGGTGATGCATGAATGTAGCTCATATAGTAGGTCATATACTTCATCTGGTGATGTATGAATGTAGCTCATATAGTAGGACATGTACTTCATCTGGTGATGTATGAATGTAGCTCATATAGTAGGTCATATACTTCATCTGGTGATGTATGAATGTAGCTCATATAGTAGGTCATATACTTCATCTGGTGATGTATGAATGTAGCTCATATAGTAGGTCATATACTTCATCTGGTGATGTATGAATGTAGCTCATATAGTAGGTCATATACTTCATCTGGTGATGTATGAATGTAGCTCATATAGTAGGTCATATACTTCATCTGGTGATGTATGAATGTAGCTCATATAGTAGGTCATATACTTCATCTGGTGATGTATGAATGTAGCTCATATAGTAGGTCATATACTTCATCTGGTGATGTATGAATGTAGCTCATATAGTAGGCCATATACTTCATCTGGTGATGTATGAATGTAGCTCACATGTTAGGTCATATACTTCATCTGGTGATGTATGAATGTAGCTCACATGTTAGGTCATATACTTCATCTGGTGATGTATGAATGTAGCTCATATAGTAGGCCATATACTTCATCTGGTGATGTATGAATGTAGCTCATATAGTAGGTCATATACTTCATCTGGTGATGTATGAATGTAGCTCATATAGTAGGCCATATACTTCATCTGGTGATGTATGAATGTAGCTCATATAGTAGGCCATATACTTCATCTGGTGATGTATGAATGTAGCTCATATAGTAGGTCATATACTTCATCTGGTGATGTATGAATGTAGCTCATATAGTAGGTCATATACTTCATCTGGTGATGTATGAATGTAGCTCATATAGTAGGTCATATACTTCATCTGGTGATGTATGAATGTAGCTCATATAGTAGGTCATATACTTCATCTGGTGATGTATGAATGTAGCTCATATAGTAGGACATATATTTCATCTGGTGATGTATGAATGTAGCTCATATAGTAGGCCATATACTTCATCTGGTGATGTATGAATGTAGCTCATATAGTAGGTCATATACTTCATCTGGTGATGTATGAATGTAGCTCATATAGTAGGTCATATACTTCATCTGGTGATGTATGAATGTAGCTCATATAGTAGGTCATATACTTCATCTGGTGATGTATGAATGTAGCTCATATAGTAGGTCATATACTTCATCTGGTGATGTATGAATGTAGTTCATATAGTAGGTCATATACTTCATCTGGTGATGTATGAATGTAGCTCATATAGTAGGTCATATACTTCATCTGGTGATGTATGAATGTAGCTCATATAGTAGGTCATATACTTCATCTGGTGATGTATGAATGTAGCTCATATAGTAGGTCATATACTTCATCTGGTGATGTATGAATGTAGCTCATATAGTATGCCATATACTTCATCTGGTGATGTATGAATGTAGCTCATATAGTAGGTCATATACTTCATCTGGTGATGTATGAATGTAGCTCATATAGTAGGCCATATACTTCATCTGGTGATGCATGAATGTAGCTCATATAGTAGGTCATATACTTCATCTAGTGAAGTATGAATGTAGTTCATATAGTAGGTCATATACTTCATCTGGTGAAGTATGAATGTAGTTCATATAGTAGGTCATATACTTCATCTGGTGATGTATGAATGTAGCTCATATAGTAGGCCATATACTTCATCTGGTGATGTATGAATGTAGCTCATATAGTAGGTCATATACTTCATCTGGTGATGTATGAATGTAGCTCATATAGTAGGCCATATACTTCATCTGGTGATGCATGAATGTAGCTCATAAATAGGTCATATACTTCATCTAGTGAAGTATGAATGTAGTTCATATAGTAGGTCATATACTTCATCTGGTGAAGTATGAATGTAGTTCATATAGTAGGTCATATACTTCATCTGGTGATGTATGAATGTAGCTCATATAGTAGGCCATATACTTCATCTGGTGATGCATGAATGTAGCTCATATAGTAGGTCATATACTTCATCTAGTGAAGTATGAATGTAGTTCATATAGTAGGTCATATACTTCATCTGGTGAAGTATGAATGTAGTTCATATAGTAGGTCATATACTTCATCTGGTGATGTATGAATGTAGCTCATATAGTAGGCCATATACTTCATCTGGTGATGTATGAATGTAGCTCATATAGTAGGTCATATACTTCATCTGGTGATGTATGAATGTAGCTCATATAGTAGGTCATATACTTCATCTGGTGATGTATGAATGTAGCTCATATAGTAGGTCATATACTTCATCTGGTGATGTATGAATGTAGCTCATATAGTAGGCCATATACTTCATCTGGTGATGCATGAATGTAGCTCATATAGTAGGTCATATACTTCATCTAGTGAAGTATGAATGTAGTTCATATAGTAGGTCATATACTTCATCTGGTGAAGTATGAATGTAGTTCATATAGTAGGTCATATACTTCATCTGGTGATGTATGAATGTAGCTCATATAGTAGGTCATATACTTCATCTGGTGATGTATGAATGTAGCTCATATAGTAGGCCATATACTTCATCTGGTGATGTATGAATGTAGCTCATATAGTAGGTCATATACTTCATCTGGTGATGTATGAATGTAGCTCATATAGTAGGCCATATACTTCATCTGGTGATGTATGAATGTAGCTCATATAGTAGGTCATATACTTCATCTGGTGATGTATGAATGTAGCTCATATAGTAGGTCATATACTTCATCTGGTGATGTATGAATGTAGCTCATATAGTAGGCCATATACTTCATCTTGTGAAGTATGAATGTAGTTCATATAGTAGGTCATATACTTCATCTGGTGATGTATGAATGTAGCTCATATAGTAGGCCATATACTTCATCTGGTGATGTATGAATGTAGCTCATATAGTAGGTCATATACTTCATCTGGTGATGTATGAATGTAGCTCATATAGTAGGTCATATACTTCATCTAGTGAAGTATGAATGTAGTTCATATAGTAGGTCATATACTTCATCTAGTGAAGTATGAATGTAGCTCATATAGTAGGCCATATACTTCATCTGGTGATGTATGAATGTAGCTCATATAGTAGGTCATATACTTCATCTGGTGATGTATGAATGTACCTCATATAGTAGGCCATATATACTTCATCTGGTGATGTATGAATGTAGTTCATATAGTAGGTCATATACTTCATCTGGTGATGTATGAATGTAGCTCATATAGTAGGTCATATACTTCATCTGGTGATGTATGAATGTAGCTCATAGAGTAGGCCATATACTTCATCTGGTGATGCATGAATGTAGCTCATATAGTAGGTCATATACTTCATCTAGTGAAGTATGAATGTAGCTCATATAGTAGGCCATATACTTCATCTGGTGATGTATGATGAATGTAGCTCATATAGTAGGCCATATACTTCATCTGGTGATGTATGAATGTAGCCCATATAGTAGGTCATATACTTCATCTGGTGATGTATGAATGTAGCTCATATAGTAGGCCATATACTTCATCTGGTGATGTATGAATGTAGCTCATATAGTAGGTCATATACTTCATCTGGTGATGTATGAATGTAGCTCATATAGTAGGTCATATACTTCATCTGGTGATGTATGAATGTAGCTCATATAGTAGGTCATATACTTCATCTGGTGATGTATGAATGTAGCTCATATAGTAGGTCATATACTTCATCTGGTGATGTATGAATGTAGCTCATATAGTAGGTCATATACTTCATCTGGTGATGTATGAATGTAGTTCATATAGTAGGTCATATACTTCATCTGGTGATGTATGAATGTAGCTCATATAGTAGGTCATATACTTCATCTGGTGATGTATGAATGTAGCTCATATAGTAGGTCATATACTTCATCTGGTGATGTATGAATGTAGCTCATATAGTAGGTCATATACTTCATCTGGTGATGTATGAATGTAGCTCATATAGTAGGTCATATACTTCATCTGGTGATGTATGAATGTAGCTCATATAGTAGGTCATATACTTCATCTGGTGATGTATGAATGTAGCTCATATAGTAGGTCATATACTTCAACTGGTGATGTATGAATGTGTCTCATATAGTAGGTCATATACTTCATCTGGTGATGTATGAATGTAGCCCATATAGTAGGTCATATACTTCATCTGGTGATATATGAATATAGCTCATATAGTAGGTCATATACTTCATCTGGTGATGTATGAATGTAGCTCATATAGTAGGTCATATACTTCATCTGGTGATGTATGAATGTAGCCCATATAGTAGGTCATATACTTCATCTGGTGATGTATGAATGTAGCCCATATAGTAGGTCATATACTTCATCTGGTGATGTATGAATGTAGCTCATATAGTAGGTCATATACTTCAACTGGTGATGTATGAATGTGTCTCATATAGTAGGTCATATACTTCATCTGGTGATATATGAATATAGCTCATATAGTAGGTCATATACTTCATCTGGTGATGTATGAATGTAGCTCATATAGTAGGTCATATACTTCATCTGGTGATGTATGAATGTAGCTCATATAGTAGGCTCATATAGTAGGCCATATACTTCATCTGGTGATGCATGAATGTAGCTCATATAGTAGGCCATATACTTCATCTAGTGATGTATGAATGTAGCTCATATAGTAGGTCATATACTTCATCTGGTGATGTATGAATGTAGCTCATATAGTAGGTCATATACTTCATCTGGTGATGTAAGAATGTAGCTCATATAGTAGGTCATATACTTCATCTGGTGATGTATGAATGTAGCTCATATAGTAGGTCATATACTTCATCTGGTGATGTATGAATGTAGCTCATATAGTAGGTCATATACTTCATCTGGTGATGTATGAATGTGGCTCATATAGTAGGTCATATACTTCATCTGGTGATGTATGAATGTAGCTTATATAGTAGGTCATATACTTCATCTGGTGATGTATGAATGTAGCTCATATAGTAGGTCATATACTTCATCTGGTGATGTATGAATGTAGTTCATATAGTAGGTCATATACTTCATCTGGTGATGTATGAATGTAGCTCATATAGTAGGTCATATACTTCATCTAGTTATGTATGAATGTAGCTCATATAGTAGGTCATATACTTCATCTGGTGATGTATGAATGTAGCTCATATAGTAGGTCATATACTTCATCTGGTGATGTATGAATGTAGCTCATATAGTAGGTCATATACTTCATCTAGTGATGTATGAATGTAGCTCATATAGTAGGTCATATACTTCATCTGGTGATGTATGAATGTAGCTCATATAGTAGGTCATATACTTCATCTGGTGATGTATGAATGTAGGTCATATAGTAGGTCATATACTTCATCTGGTGATGTATGAATGTAGGTCATATAGTAGGTCATATACTTCATCTGGTGATGTATGAATGTAGCTCATATAGTAGGTCATATACTTCATCTGGTGATGTATGAATGTAGCTCATATAGTAGGTCATATACTTCATCTGGTGATGTATGAATGTAGCTCATATAGTAGGTCATATACTTCATCTGGTGATGTATGAATGTAGCTCATATAGTAGGTCATATACTTCATCTGGTGATGTATGAATGTAGCTCATATAGTAGGTCATATACTTCATCTGGTGATGTATGAATGTAGCTCATATAGTAGGTCATATACTTCATCTGGTGATGTATGAATGTAGCTCATATAGTAGGTCATATACTTCATCTGGTGATGTATGAATGTAGCTCATATAGTAGGTCATATACTTCATCTGGTGATGTATGTATGTAGCTCATATAGTAGGTCATATACTTCATCTGGTGATGTATGAATGTAGCCCATATAGTAGGTCATATACTTCATCTGGTGATGTATGAATGTAGCTCATATAGTAGGCCATATACTTCATCTGGTGATGTATGAATGTAGCTCATATAGTAGGTCATATACTTCATCTGGTGATGTATGAATGTAGCTCATATAGTAGGTCATATACTTCATCTGGTGATGTATGAATGTAGCTCATATAGTAGGCCATATACTTCATCTGGTGATGTATGAATGTAGCTCATATAGTAGGTCATATACTTCATCTGGTGATGTATGAATGTAGCTCATATAGTAGGCCATATACTTCATCTGGTGATGTATGAATGTAGCTCATATAGTAGGCCATATACTTCATCTGGTGATGTATGAATGTAGCTCATATAGTAGGTCATATACTTCATCTTGTGATGTATGAATGTAGCTCATATAGTAGGTCATATACTTCATCTGGTGATGTATGAATGTAGCTCATATAGTAGGCCATATACTTCATCTGGTGATGTATTAATGTAGCTCATATAGTAGGTCATATACTTCATCTGGTGATGTAAGAATGTAGCTCATATAGTAGGTCATATACTTCATCTGGTGATGTATGAATGTAGCTCATATAGTAGGTCATATACTTCATCTGGTGATGTATGAATGTAGCTCATATAGTAGGACATATACTTCATCTGGTGATGTATGAATGTAGCTCATATAGTAGGAAATATACTTCATCTGGTGATGTATGAATGTAGCTCATATAGTAGGTCATATACTTCATCTGGTGATGTATGAATGTAGCTCATATAGTAGGACATATACTTCATCTGGTGATGTATGAATGTAGCTCATATAGTAGGTCATATACTTCATCTGGTGATGTATGAATGTAGCTCATATAGTAGGTCATATACTTCATCTGGTGATGTATGAATGTAGCTCATATAGTAGGTCATATACTTCATCTGGTGATGTATGAATGTAGCTCATATAGTAGGTCATATACTTCATCTGATGATGTATGAATGTAGCTCATATAGTAGGTCATATACTTCATCTGGTGATGTATGAATGTAGCTCATATAGTAGGTCATATACTTCATCTGGTGATGTATGAATGTAGCTCATATAGTAGGTCATATACTTCATCTGGTGATGTATGAATGTAGCTCATATAGTAGGTCATATACTTCATCTGGTGATGTATGAATGTAGCTCATATAGTAGGTCATATACTTCATCTGGTGATGTATGAATGTAGCTCATATAGTAGGCCATATACTTCATCTGGTGATGTATGAATGTAGCTCATATAGTAGGTCATATACTTCATCTGGTGATGTATGAATGTAGCTCATATAGTAGGCCATATACTTCATCTGGTGATGTATGAATGTAGCTCATATAGTAGGTCATATACTTCATCTGGTGATGTATGAATGTAGCTCATATAGTAGGTCATATACTTCATCTGGTGATGTATGAATGTAGCTCATATAGTAGGCCATATACTTCATCTGGTGATGTATGAATGTAGCTCATATAGTAGGCCATATACTTCATCTGGTGATGTATGAATGTAGCTCATATAGTAGGTCATATACTTCATCTGGTGATGTATGAATGTAGCTCATATAGTAGGTCATATACTTCATCTGGTGATGTATGAATGTAGCTCATATAGTAGGTCATATACTTCATCTGGTGATGTATGAATGTAGCTCATATAGTAGGTCATATACTTCATCTGGTGATGTATGAATGTAGCTCATATAGTAGGTCATATACTTCATCTGGTGATGTATGAATGTAGCTCATATAGTAGGTCATATACTTCATCTGGTGATGTATGAATGTAGCTCATATAGTAGGTCATATACTTCATCTGGTGATGTATGAATGTAGCTCATATAGTAGGTCATATACTTCATCTGGTGATGTATGAATGTAGCTCATATAGTAGGTCATATACTTCATCTGGTGATGTATGAATGTAGCTCATATAGTAGGTCATATACTTCATCTGGTGAAGTATGAATGTAGTTCATATAGTAGGTCATATACTTCATCTGGTGATGTATGAATGTAGCTCATATAGTAGGTCATATACTTCATCTGGTGATGTATGAATGTAGCTCATATAGTAGGTCATATACTTCATCTGGTGATGTATGAATGTAGCTCATATAGTAGGTCATATACTTCATCTGGTGATGTATGAATGTAGCTCATATAGTAGGTCATATACTTCATCTGGTGATGTATGAATGTAGCTCATATAGTAGGTCATATACTTCATCTGGTGATGTATGAATGTAGCTCATATAGTAGGCCATATACTTCATCTGGTGATGTATGAATGTAGCTCATATAGTAGGTCATATACTTCATCTGGTGATGTATGAATGTAGCTCATATAGTAGGTCATATACTTCATCTGGTGATGTATGAATGTAGCTCATATAGTAGGCCATATACTTCATCTGGTGATGTATGAATGTAGTCATATAGTAGGTCATATACTTCATCTGGTGATGTATGAATGTAGCTCATATAGTAGGTCATATACTTCATCTGGTGATGTATGAATGTAGCTCATATAGTAGGTCATATACTTCATCTGGTGATGTATGAATGTAGCTCATATAGTAGGTCATATACTTCATCTGGTAATGTATGAATGTAGCTCATATAGTAGGTCATATACTTCATCTGGTGATGTATGAATGTAGCTCATATAGTAGGCCATATACTTCATCTGGTGATGTATGAATGTAGCTCATATAGTAGGTCATATACTTCATCTGGTGATGTATGAATGTAGCTCATATAGTAGGCCATATACTTCATCTGGTGATGTATGAATGTAGCTCATATAGTAGGTCATATACTTCATCTGGTGATGTATGAATGTAGCTCATATAGTAGGTCATATACTTCATCTGGTGATGTATGAATGTAGCTCATATAGTAGGTCATATACTTCATCTGGTGATGTATGAATGTAGTCATATAGTAGGTCATATACTTCATCTGGTGATGTATGAATGTAGCTCATATAGTAGGTCATATACTTCATCTGGTGATGTATGATTGTAGCTCATATAGTAGGTCATATACTTCATCTGGTGATGTATGAATGTAGCTCATATAGTAGGTCATATACTTCATCTGGTGATGTATGAATGTAGCTCATATAGTAGGTCATATACTTCATCTGGTGATGTATGAATGTAGTCATATAGTAGGTCATATACTTCATCTGGTGATGTATGAATGTAGCTCATATAGTAGGTCATATACTTCATCTGGTGATGTATAAATGTATCTCACATGTTAGGTGACTCATGCACACATCACCCAAAGACACACCCCTCATTACCAACTCATACATACATCACTAGCCACACCCCTCATTACCACCTCATACACACCACAACCCAAGACACACCCCTCATTACCAACTCATACACACATTATATTAAGACCCACCCCTACTAAATCAGATCATATGTGTGAGTATGCTGAGTGCTGCTTGGTCGAATACTCGTGTGTGTGTGTGTGTGTTTACATGTGGTTTGTGGTTGCCCTATAAGTAGATGGTGGGTGTGTGCTCTGAGTTGTTGATTATAATTATGTTGATCAGGAATATTCTTGCAGGCTAGTAAGTATTGTAAGCTGCACCACCAACTATGTCAGACTAGCTCTGTAGCATGAGTATACCTGCTCATCTCTAAGGCTGTTTATTTACAGTAAGATCACATGGTTATGAGTGTCTGTTTTACCTGAACTCATCCTTAAAAGTGCTATGTTGATTGTTCTCTGACATTCTGACAAGCAAGAAGATATCTCAGATATTGGTGGAAAAGTTTGCCAGCCAACTGAAAGTGTGACGCACAACAAGGCACGCGAAGGGGACCTGCCAGGAGTAATGGCTGCCATGAAGAGTGAAGGATACAACCCTCTGGACAGAGATGAACATGGAAACAACGCCTTGCACTGTGCAGTTCTCGTGGGGCACGTGTGGTGGTAAAGTTTTTTCTGGAGGATCTGAAGTATGACCCAACACTTCCTAGCCATATAGTTGTTCACCTAGCTGCTTCATGTGGTCATCTTGAGCTGCTACGATCCCTCTGGGAGGAGAGTTTACCAATCTTAATTGAATACCTTAAGAGTTTGTTGAGGAAGTATTCCTGATAAGGTATTTCCACAGATCACCCTAGCTGTGGTCAGTCACAAAACTCATATGGGATCATTTGGAAGTCCCTTACCAAAGCGTTGCATTGCCACTGCTTTGTGCATTCCAGATGGCCAGCCTCTGCATCAGAGAATGCAGCAGAAGATATCTCAGAATGGCCTCTTAAGAATTTCGTGTATTTCCTGAGGCAGCGTGACCCCACCCCCCAGTCTCACAAGCCACACCCTCTTAAGTGCATGCACACACATGGGGAAAGAATCCCCTGAAATGCCATTTTATCTTCATTTGCTTCAAAAATTCTTGCATTGTGAGATCACATGTGCAAAAGCTAGTGACATTGTCCTCCCCATAGATAGGTTCACACAGAAGGAGCCTAGTGAGACTGTCCTCCCCATAGATAGGTTCACACAGAGAGCCTAGTGAGACTGTACTCCCCCATTGCATAGATAGGTTCACACTGAAGGAGCCTAGTGAGAGTGTCCTCCCCATAGATAGGTTCACACAGAAGGAGCCTAGTGAGACTGTCCTCCCCATAGATAGGGTCACACAGAAGGAGCCTAGTGAGACTGCCCTCCCCCATAGATAGGTTCACACAGAAAGAGCCTAGTGAGACTGTCCTCCCCATAGATAGGGAGGAGCCTAGTGAGACTGTCCTCCCCATAGATAGGTTCACACAGAAGGAGCCTAGTGAGACTGTCCTCCCCATAGATAGGGTCACACCGAAGGAGCCTAGTGAGACTGCCCTCCCCCATAGATAGGTTCACCCAGAAGGAGCCTAGTGAGACTGTCCTCTACAAATATAGGTTCACACAGAAGGACCCTAGTGAGACTGTACTCCCCATAGATAGGTTCACAGAAGGAGCCTAGCGAGATTGCCCTTCCTCATAGATAGGTGCACACAGATGAAGCCTAGTGAGACTGTTCTCCCTCATAGATAGGTTCATACAGAAGAGACTGCTCCCCATAAATAGGTTCAAAGGAGCCAAGTGAGATTGCCCTTCCTCATAGATAGGTGCACACAGAAGGAGCCTAGTGAGATTGTCCTCCCCCATAGATAGGTTCACACAGAAGGAGCCTAGTGAGACTGTCCTCCCCCATAGATAGGTTCACACAGAAGTGACCTAGTGAGACTGTCCTCCCTCATAGATTGTATCCTAACTGACTCATTAGTAGAAACATTATTCATTATGCATGCTTAATTACCATGGTTTTATTCCGTTTCCTGTTTCCTGTTCAGAGTGAAATCGCACCATTTGATGCTTCAGTTGTTCAAGCAGCGATAATTTTCTAGTTAAATTAGTTATAATTGGCAGTTGTTAGTTACTAGTCTAATGACTGTGACTGGTCCTCAAGAGCGTGCATCTCGGAGTTATCACACTTCTGGCGACGAGGATGAAGCACCTACTATGACTACTTACAGCAAAATCAAGCCTTTCAACCCAACCTTGATGGCTGGAACATATACTAGGAGAAACTCCAGTTTCTAACAGCATAGAGAATGTAGCCAAGAAGCGGCTTACCGGATGCGGCGACCCAACCTTCAAGCTGTTGAGCTTAGTACTAGATGGCAAGCTGGACGCCGAAGATGTCACACTGACGGTGTAGCAGTATCTGGTGACCCCCCTTGATGACCTCTGGCCACTGTATTGTTGTATACAGTGACCTACCACGGGACGGAGAGACTCCCCTTCTTGTCAATGATAGGCTGAGGAGGCAGTTCATTTTAGCGCTAGATTCAACGAGGGGAATAAAGCATCTGTTATTGGAATAGTTAGCCAAGATATTAGTCAGAGGATGGAGTGCAGTTGTGTAAGGAAGCAGTGACCACTGTACTTGAGACTAACTGCTTCGCTATCCATGATCTTCCAGAGGATGCAGTTATGATTTCAGTGAGGCTGACAGCTGAGGATTGCAATTTAGAATAGCTAGGGGGAAATATTTGTCTTGCTTAGTTGAGACCTATCCGAGTGCATTTGAATGGGAGAACAGTGACAGAGAACAGTGACAGTGAGCTCTGAATGGAGTGCCCTACACACGAGTTTGTTGTGCTCTGTCTAAGCAGGTATTTCAGGTGCAGCCCCACATCATGAGAGGGGAGTCAGCTTTATTAGTTTAAAAATATCCTTTCAGGTTCTTGTTGGTAGCTATCTACAAATTCTTAGCTTCTGTCTTTCTTATCTACACTCTGAAGGGACATTTTTGTAAATTTTGAACTGATGGCTACAACTCGCTTATTTATCCTATACAATTGCCAGTGGGTGTGGATGTGTTGCAGTGGCGGCGTCGATGGTCCGGCCACTCGGTCTTGGCCGGACCACTTTTGGTAACATGCCGCGCATGCGCGAATAATGCCCTTACCCAATTGACTAGCCGGTCTGGCTGTGGCATGGCTTCGAGCTTTGGTGTAGCGTCTGAAGTGATCGATAACCTTCCTGAAGTTCCCTGTCAATTGCCCTAATCCTTCTCCTTTCCGAAGAGAGCTTTCGGGGAAAAGAAGGCATCTTGTCAAGCGAGCTGGTTCCGTAGCTGGTCTTGGCTACATTATAGTGAATCCAGAGATTCTCTGGACTGCCACCTCTGCTGCAAAGCTGTTAAGGCTAAGCATATAACAGTGAAGCCAGGAGCTACCGATGCTGCTTTTGTAAGTTTAGCGACTTCCTCATAGATCTTTGAACTTAACTTTTAAAGTTTATAGTACTATTCACTTATTTAGAATGCTTTATATTGTAGTTATCTCGGGGATTTACGAACTGGAAAGATGCCACACTAGGTATCCGACAGCATGAGAAAAGTCAGTGCCACAAGATAGCAGTTGAGAAGCTAATTACAGTACCAACAACTACACGAGATGTAGGTGAGATGCTCTCTAGGTACTTTGGCCCAAGACAGAGCAAAAAATCGGCACTGCCTTCTAAAGGTTCTGAGCAGTCTAAAGTTTTTGGCAAGGCAGGGATGTGGGATACGTGGTCATGACAATCGTGGTGATGGAAATCTGTTTCAACTGATGAAGCTCATGAGTGAAGAGGACTCCAAGGTAATTGGGATCATGTAAAGAGTAAGACTCTGGAAGTTGAAAAATCCATGTGCGTCAATTTTTTTTTGCGGTATGTATTTTAAAACACACTTTCCCCTGCTTATCTTCTTATCTTAAATGCTCGCACCATGTAGGTCCTTTGATTTTGATGGAGCATTCAGAAGGCAACAAGAAAGGATACTCGAAGTAAGTAACAAATATATACCCCTGGACAGAACAATATTCATTAGCAGCAATACACAACAATACACAACAAAAAATTAACACAACTTCATATTAACACAACTTCATAAAACAACAAATGCAGCATCGACTTTGAGACCCAAAAAACAACAAAACAAAACATCAGAGGGCAAACTTATACTGGGTACTGTGTTTTGATTGCATGCAGGAAGCTGCCAAAAGCCTCAGCAGTTGTGCAGGCATTCCTCTCCCTCCACATAAATTCCTCAAGTTATGGAAGAAGTTGACGATGAACCCCCTTCATCCTTTTAAACTTTATCTTCGCCTGCATTATATATATATATATATAATGTGAATGTGTATTTGGTACCTTTATTTGGTACCTTTATTTAATGAATCCCTATTAACTGTGCAATTTAATTTAAACGTGAAACAGTCACGTTTTGACCACACCCAACCACACCCACATCCGGAGCCACCCCTGTGTTGTGTAGTTTTCATTGGCCCTGATGAAGACTGAGGTATTGCGTTGAAACATTGGCTTCAAAAACCAAACATTTAAGAGAAAGCTTAAAACTTCTTTGCTGCTGATGTGAGCTAAAAGGCTTCTAGCATGCCTTGAATCCATTGTTAACTGGCAGCACAAGAAAGTGTTGAAAATGTGGAAACACCCTCAAAATTCATCTTCAAGGATCCATCTACGTTTCTGTCCATGTACATGTATCTATCCTGTTTCCTCTCGCACAACTTGCACAGAATACATACATGCATTCATAGAACATACAGTACCCCAAGACTCCAAAATCTCATCCGCCGAATAATGTGGTCGGTAAGGATCTGCGGGAGGATTCGTCAACACAATCAAGCTAGCGCGCGTGCTGTATTATAGACCAACTTCACGTACGCTGTGTTTCAACAGTGTTTGTGGAGTTCTTGTTTCTGAGCAACAGCTAGCAAGTGAAAATGAGGCTTTAGCTGATCCTCTATTAAAACATCTACTGTTTAGTTGGCGAGTTGTCCTATTATCTGTTACCAAGCCCTTGAAGGAGAGGCTGAAGCTGAACCTATGTGGGTTCAGTCAACAATAACAATAAGGTATAGAATGTGTGATTTTTTAAACATGGTTTACACAACAATACATGTGTAGTGTCCAGTCGACTACAAACAAAACGACCATGTAGACCACAACCAGATAGACGATCCTTTACCATTTATCGCATTATTGTACCGAAATTGTAAAGGTATTTGGGTAATTGGTATGTTCTACATGACCATGTAGAGTCTTGCTTTTTCCCTTCCATTTTGGGTTTTTGGCTAGGATTTGTATAGAAGATTTTAAATGTTAAAGGCTCTATCTAACTGCTTGTCTCGTTTCCACCAAATGTTTGCATTTTTTTGGTCATGGCAAGTTTGTTGTTTGCTTGCTGTTGTTGTTTCTATGCATTGGAGCTGAGCGGTGGAGAGCTACAAGACTGTCCAATAGCAAAGCCCAACTCCGACTTATGGAACCCCAACACACTTCATCCAACTTTTTCCTTCTTGAAAATTCACTCCAGAAATCTGCACATGCCACGTCTAGCAGACTGTTGTACAATATACAAACCACCATATTCCAAATATTGTTGCTATTGGAATGTGATGTTCAACTATGTCATGTAAACAATCAGCATTTGTTGTCTTTTATTTGAGGTGGGGGGAGGGGGGGGGGGGGTTGCTAACATTTCTAACATTGGCCAAAAGCTGTTAGCAGTTTCCTGCAGGCGGAAACTGATCAGCTGATCTGAGTGTGCTGCTCTGCTTACAAATGAGCTGGTTGTGTGAATAACGACCCCTTACCCATGATATTTTCACACCTAATAGTCGTAGACGTGCATTGCAGTCTCTGGTACTAAAGTTGTCAAGAACTGAACTACAGATTGTATGTAAGTTATTCATGGGGGGAAAGAGGTAGAAACATTGGTATTTGTGTTGAGGATTGTTATCCCTGATACGTACTTACTCTCAGTGTATTATAAGATAAAGTATTATTAACAGTAGAGCTGAGGTAGAGTTGCACAAATCATGACTGACCCCATAGGCTGTCTCCCTTAAATAGGCTGCCAGTCAAGAACTCGGCCAAGACCTTACATGGTAAAATGCATGACTAAGCAGCCAGGTCCTGATCACAAGATTCTAAGTGTCATGAGGAAGGAATGTTTGTGTGTGGTGAGTGGGTTGCATGCTCTAATCTGCTAAGAATATATACTGTCACATCATCTATTCAACATTGTTGGGGGATTCCTGAGCTTCAGGTAACCCCAACCTTGATAAATTTTAGTTCATCTTAAAAATATTCAAAAATAAATTTCTATATAAAAAAGAAATTATTGTAGTCTTCTATACATGGTGCATGGCTATATGTGTGTAGTCTTCTAGAGGTGCATGGCTATATGTGTGTAGTCTTCTAGAGGTGCATGGCTTGTGTGTGGTCTTCTAGAGGTGCATGGCTATATGTGTGTAGTCTTCTAGAGGTGTATGGCTATATGTGTGTAGTCTTCTAGAGGTGCATGGCTATATGTGTGTAGTCTTCTAGAGGTGCATGGCTATATGTGTGTAGTCTTCTAGAGGTGCATGGCTATATGTATGTAGTCTTCTAGAGGTGCATGGCTATATGTGTGTAGTCTTCTAGAGGTGTATGGCTATATGTGTGTAGTCTTCTAGAGGTGCATGGCTATATGTGTGTAGTCTTCTAGAGGTGCATGGCTATATGTGTGTAGTCTTCTAGAGGTGCATGGCTATATGTGTGTAGTCTTCTAGAGGTGCATGGCTATATGTGTGTAGTCTTCTAGAGGTGTATGGCTATATGTGTGTAGTCTTCTAGAGGTGCATGGCTATATGTGTGTAGTCTTCTAGAGGTGCATGGCTATATGTATGTAGTCTTCTAGAGGTGCATGGCTATATGTGTGTAGTCTTCTAGAGGTGCATGGCTATATGTGTGTAGTCTTCTAGAGGTGCATGGCTATATGTGTGTAGTCTTCTAGAGGTGCATGGCTATATGTGTGTAGTCTTCTAGAGGTGCATGGCTATATGTATGTAGTCTTCTAGAGGTGCATGGCTATATGTGTGTAGTCTTCTAGAGGTGCATGGCTATATGTGTGTAGTCTTCTAGAGGTGCATGGCTATATGTGTGTAGTCTTCTAGAGGTGCATGGCTATATGTGTGTAGTCTTCTAGAGGTGCATGGCTATATGTGTGTAGTCTTCTAGAGGTGCATGGCTATATGTGTGTAGTCTTCTAGAGGTGCATGGCTATATGTGTGTAGTCTTCTAGAGGTGCATGGCTATATGTGTGTAGTCTTCTAGAGGTGCATGGCTATATGTGTGTAGTCTTCTAGAGGTGCATGGCTATATGTGTGTAGTCTTCTAGAGGTGCATGGCTATATGTGTGTAGTCTTCTAGAGGTGCATGGCTATATGTATGTAGTCTTCTAGAGGTGCATGGCTATATGTGTGTAGTCTTCTAGAGGTGCATGGCTATATGTGTGTAGTCTTCTAGAGGTGCATGGCTATATGTGTGTAGTCTTCTAGAGGTGCATGGCTATATGTGTGTAGTCTTCTAGAGGTGCATGGCTATATGTGTGTAGTCTTCTAGAGGTGCATGGCTATATGTGTGTAGTCTTCTAGAGGTGTATGGCTATATGTGTGTAGTCTTCTAGAGGTGCATGGCTATATGTGTGTAGTCTTCTAGAGGTGTATGGCTATATGTGTGTAGTCTTCTAGAGGTGCATGGCTATATGTGTGTGGTCTTCTAGAGGTGCATGGCTATATGTATGTAGTCATCTAGAGGTGCATGGCTATATGTGTGTAGTCTTCTGGAGGTGTATGGCTATATGTGTGTAGTCTTCTAGAGGTGCATGGCTATATGTGTGTAGTCTTCTAGAGGTGTATGGCTATATGTGTGTAGTCTTCTAGAGGTGCATGGCTATATGTGTGTAGTCTTCTAGAGGTGCATGGCTATATGTGTGTAGTCTTCTAGAGGTGCATGGCTATATGTGTATAGTCTTCTAGAGGTGCATGGCTATATGTGTGTAGTCTTCTAGAGGTGCATGGCTATATGTGAGTAGTCTTCTAGAGGTGCATGGCTATATGTGTGTAGTCTTCTAGAGGTGCATGGCTATATGTGAGTAGTCTTCTAGAGGTGCATGGCTATATGTGTGTAGTCTTCTAGAGGTGCATGGCTATATGTGTGTAGTCTTCTAGAGGTGCATGGCTATATGTGTGTAGTCTTCTAGAGGTGCATGGCTATATGTGTGTAGTCTTCTAGAGGTGCATGGCTATATGTGAGTAGTCTTCTAGAGGTGCATGGCTATATGTGTGTAGTCTTCTAGAGGTGCATGGCTATATGTGTGTAGTCTTCTAGAGGTGCATGGCTATATGTATGTAGTCTTCTAGAGGTGCATGGCTATATGTGTGTAGTCTTCTAGAGGTGCATGGCTATATGTGTGTAGTCTTCTAGAGGTGCATGGCTATATGTGTGTAGTCTTCTAGAGGTGCATGGCTATATGTGTGTAGTCCTCTAGAGGTGCATGGCGTAGTCTTCTAGAGGTGCATGGTTATATGTATATATGTAGTCTTCTAGAGGTGCATGGCTATATGTATGTAGTCTTCTAGAGGTGCATGGCTATATGTGTGTAGTCTTCTAGAGGTGCATGGCTATATGTGTGTAGTCTTCTAGAGGTGCATGGCTATATGTATGTAGTCTTCTGGAGGTGCATGGCTATATGTGTGTAGTCTTCTAGAGGTGCATGGCTATATGTGTGTAGTCTTCTAGAGGTGCATGGCTATATGTGTGTAGTCTTCTAGAGGTGCATGGCTATATGTGTGTAGTCTTCTAGAGGTGCATGGCTATATGTATGTAGTCTTCTAGAGGTGCATGGCTATATGTGTGTAGTCTTCTAGAGGTGCATGGCTATATGTGTGTAGTCTTCTAGAGGTGCATGGCTATATGTGTGTAGTCTTCTAGAGGTGCATGGCTATATGTGTGTAGTCTTCTAGAGGTGCATGGCTATATGTGTGTAGTCTTCTAGAGGTGCATGGCTATATGTGTGTAGTCTTCTAGAGGTGCATGGCTATATGTGTGTAGTCTTCTAGAGGTGCATGGCTATATGTGTGTAGTCTTCTAGAGGTGCATGGCTTGTGTGTGGTCTTCTAGAGGTGCATGGCTATATGTGTGTAGTCTTCTAGAGGTGCATGGCTATATGTGTGTAGTCTTCTAGAGGTGCATGGCTATATGTATGTAGCCTTCTAGAGGTGCATGGCTATACAGTATGTGTGTTCTAGAGGTGCATGGCTATATGTGTGTAGTCTTCTAGAGGTGCATGGCTATATGTATGTAGTCTTCTAGAGGTGCATGGCTATATGTGTGTAGTCTTCTAGAGGTGCATGGCTATATGTGTGTAGTCTTCTAGAGGTGCATGGCTATATGTGTGTAGTCTTCTAGAGGTGCATGGCTATATGTGTGTAGTCTTCTAGAGGTGCATGGCTATATGTGTGTAGTCTTCTAGAGGTACATGGCTATATGTGTGTAGTCTTCTAGAGGTGCATGGCTATATGTGTGTAGTCTTCTAGAGGTGCATGGCTATATGTGTGTAGTCTTCTAGAGGTGCATGGCTATATGTGTGTAGTCTTCTAGAGGTGCATGGCTATATGTGTGTAGTCTTCTAGAGGTGTATGGCTATATGTGTGTAGTCTTAACTCAGCATGTTTAAGGATTTTGGTGCGTGTTGTTTATGGATGAGAAATAGTATGTGAGTGTCCTTAGTAGGTAATGGTTTAATGCTGAAGCTTGCACGGTAATGGTGTTAGAAGCCAAAGCTTGTTCTTCAGATGCACAGGAAATTTATGTACATGTAGTCATGAAAAACTTTTGGTGGCTGGACAGCCTGTGGTGGAGGACAGCCAATGGTGAGGACAGCCTGTGGTGAAGGACAGCCTGTGGTGGCAGGACAGCCTGTGGTGGCAGGACAGCCTGTGGTGGCAGGACAGTCTGTGGTGGCAGGACAGCAGGACAGTCTGTGGTGGCAGGACAGCCTGTGTTGGCAGGACAGCCTGTAGTGGAGGACAGCCTGTGGTGGCAGGACAGCGTGTGGTGCAGGACAGCCTGTGGTGGAGGACAGTGTGTGATGGCAGGACAGCTTGTGGTGGAGGACAGCGTGTGGTGCAGGACAGCCTGTGTGGTGCAGGACAGCCTGTGGTGGTAAAGCGTGTAAGAAGTTTTCTCTTGTGTCTTTTATTCTGATTATTGTGCATGGGGCGTGGCAATGGCTTGGATTTGAAGAGGTAAAGTTTGTGGACATTATGAGTCTCATGTTTAAAGGTGCATGCAGAATCTGGTGTATTGGCTCGTCTATAATGATTTGTTGTTGTTTACACGCGTGGAAAAAGCACAAAAATATCTCGTCTCTAGACAAGTAGTGCTATTTATCGTATAGCTCTATTTTTCGAGAGCTATCGTTTCAAGATTTTTGCGGACTTGATCCTGAATGCAAAAATTATTTGGTTCAATAATGGTAAGGGGTTCCAATACCCTCGAAGATTATTCCTCGCAACAATTTGGTTACAGCTGGCACTCCTCTAAACTTGAACTCCTCTGAAAGCAGAGGCTGACCACCATGAGTCTCTCTCTTCCTCTCCTAGTCCACACGGAATAATTTGCTACATGTAGGTGGAGAGTTCTAGCTGAACTCTTGCCAAAGCCTCTACATCTGTCCAGTGAGGTGAGCAGTAGCGTACTTGTATGCGTGCTTGACCAAAGGTCAAAGAGTCCAGCTCTTGAACATCACTCTCTAACTTCACCTGCTAGACACTGGTCTTCCTCCTGGCTGCAGTTGCAGTCAGGAAGGCCAACGTCTTCTCTCCCCTGACCTGTAGACAGCTTCCTCCTATGTTTGGTGGTTGGATTAACTCGGGAAATAATCCTGGAATGTCTGCCCTGGCATGATGGAGGAATATTTTAAAATGTGTTCAGTTTGACTACAATCTCCACATTCAACATTCCCATTACTCTTGTGGATGTGCTCGTTTGTGAGAGTCAAATCGACGAGAAGGTCAAAATAATAATTTGTTACAAGCTCTGAGAAAAGAGATTAATTTTATGGAAAACGGAGTTACTCAAAATTAGGCTATAAATTTTGGATTCCTGCTAAACATTAGCCTCTGCCTTCTGGTTTTCTTAGCTTTTGTTCAGGATGGATATACGAGCTGATTCAAGTTCCATTCTGTAGGTCATGTTGTGCTTTTTGACCTGAAACCAATGCCTCAAATTTGATTATTATTATCTACGCTTGATCATGTATATGTATCAGCAGGTCTGCATACTGCATCAGCAGGGCTGTGTGCTGCATGCATCAGCAGGGCTGTGTACTGCATGCATCAGCAGGGGTGTGTACTGCATGCATCAGCATGGCTGTGTACTGCATGCATCAGCAGGACTGCATGCATCAGCAGGGCTGTGTGCTGCATGCATCAGCAGGGCTGCATACTGCATGCACCTTCAGGGCTGCGTACTGCATGCATCAGCTGGGCTGCATACTGCATGCACCTTCAGGGGTGTGTGTACTGCATGCATCAGCAGGGCTGTGTACTGCATGCATCAGCAGGGCTGTGTACTGCATGCACCAGCAGGGCTGTGTGCTGCATGTATCAGCAGGGCTGTGTACTGCATGCACCAGCAGGGCTGTGTACTGCATGCACCTTCAGGGGTGTGTGTACTGCATGCACCAGCAGGGCTGTGTACTGCATGCACTAGCAGGGCTGTGTGCTACATGCATCAGTAGGGCTGTGTACTGCATGCACCAGTAGGGCTGTGTACTGCATGCATCAGCAGGGCTGTGTACTGCATGCATCAGCAGGCTATGTACTGCAAGCATTAGCAGGGCTGTGTGCTGCGTGCATCAGCAGGGCTGTGTACTGCATGTACGTAATTGTTTTGGTACACATGGAATAGCACATACTTGCTGTACTTGAGCCCCGTGTCTGTACCCCCTCAGGTGCATAAGCCACACCAATGTACTCATCTGACTGGCCTGGACAGTAGGGAAGGTGTCCTGCTGCTAGGCTCCACCCACTTGTATGTCATTGAAGGCATTGCCATCACAAAGAGCGGCAATATTGTTGACATCGAGTCTGCTCCTCTAGAGTAAGTCTCTCTCTTCCTGTCCTGCAGTAATTAAGCCACCATGAGTCTGACCTGTAGCCTCTCTCCTTGTCCTGCAGTAGTCAAGCCACTATGAGTCTGCCCCTGTAGAATACGACTCTTTCTCCCTGTCCTGCCAGTAGTTGGACATCATGATTCCACAGTAAGCCCCTTTCTCCATGTCCTGCTTTAGTTAGGACACCATGAGTGCCCCTGTAGCCCTCTCTCTCTCCCTGGCCTGCAGTAGTTAGGACACCATGAGTCTGCCCCTGTAGCCCCTCTCTCCCTTCCCTCAGTAGTTAGGACACCATGAGTCTGGCCCTGTAGCCCCTCTCTCCCTGACCTGCAGTAGTTAGGACACCATGAGTCTGCCCCTGTAGCCCCTCTCTCTCTCCCTGACCTGCAGTAGTTAGGACACCATGAGTCTGCCCCTGTAGCCCCTCTCTCCCTGACCTGCAGTAGTTAGGACACCATGGGTCTGGCCCTGTAGCCCCTCTCTCTTCCTGATCTGCAGTGGTTAGGACACCATGAGTGTAGCCCCTCTCTTTCCCTGACCTGCAGTGTTTAGGACACCATGAGTCTGCCCCTGTAGTCCCTCTATCCTTGACCTGCAGTAGTTAGAACAGCATAGGTCAAGCATTGTTTCTTGTGTAGGAGTTTATGTAGAGGGGTGAGTTTTATGAAATTATAGGGAGGGAGCAGACATGCCGAAATTTATGAAATTATAGGGGGGAGATGTGCAGAAATGTATCTTATGTCATTTACAGGGAGAGGGGGTGGGGGGGGGGGGGGGGGGGGGGAATGGGAGTACCCTTCCCCCCAAAAGAAATTGCGTCCTGTGTTCCTTGACTCAGGGTAGAGTGGTGCTGTCGCTGACCACCAGGCCTGTTGTTGTTGTTGTTGCTGTTGTCACTGGAGGTGTTGTAATGACACTCTGGTGTGTTGGTTGAATTGGTGGTACACATTTTATATTGCTGTGTTTGTTGCGTGTTTGGTATAATGCAAATAGCATTAATTACTCCCTCCATAAGGACAGTGGCAAGGCCAGCATCCCCATCCAGTGAGTTCTCTTCCCACTAACTACTCTTCAGGCCAAGACTAGAATAATGGCATGTCGAAGGTACTAATAGTAGCACGTGCTGAGACTAATAGTAGCACGTGTATAGACTAATAGTAGCATGTGCATAGACTAATTAATAGTAGCACATGCCTATAGTCTATACTATTAGTCTCTGAATGTGCTATATTTTTGCTCGTGCCTGCTTCATGCTCGTGTCTGCTTCATGCTCGCGTCTGCTTCATGCTCGTGTCTGCTTCATGCTCGCGTCTGCTTCATGCTCGTGTCTGCTTCATGCTCGTGTCTGCTTCATGCTCGCGTCTGCTTCATGCTCGTGTCTGCTTCATGCTCGCGTCTGCTTCATGCTCGTGCCTGCTTCATGCTCGTGTCTGCTTCATGCTTGCGTCTGCTTCATGCTCGTGTCTGCTTCATGCTCGTGTCTGCTTCATGCTCGTGTCTGCTTCATGCTCGTGTCTGCTTCATGCTCGTGTCTGCTTCATGCTCGTGTCTGCTTCATGCTCGTGTCTGCTTCATGCTCGTGCCTGCTTCATGCTCGTGTCTGCTTCATGCTCGTGTCTGCTTCATGCTCGTGTCTGCTTCATGCTCGTGCCTGCTTCATGCTCGTGTCTGCTTCATGCTCGTGTCTGCTTCATGCTTGTGTCTGCTTCATGCTCGTGTCTGCTTCATGCTCGTGTCTGCTTCATGCTCGTGTCTGCTTCATGCTCGTGTCTGCTTCATGCTCGTGTCTGCTTCATGCTCGCGTCTGCTTCATGCTCGTGTCTGCTTCATGCTCGCGTCTGCTTCATGCTCGCGTCTGCTTCATGCTCGTGTCTGCTTCATGCTCGTGTCTGCTTCATGCTCGTGTCTGCTTCATGTACTTGTGTCTAGGGCTAGGGGTGTAGCTAGGGCTAGTATGCACATGTGTCTAGGGCTATAGGGTGTAGCCAGGGCTAGGATGCACATGTGTCTAGGGCTATAGGGTGTAGCTATGGATAGGTTGCACATGTGTCTAGGGCTAGTATACTCATGTGTCTAGGGCTAGAGTATGTAGCTAGGGCTAATATGCACATCTGGATGCACATGTGTCTAGGGCTAAAGGGTGTAGCTAGGGCTAATATGCACATGTGTCTAAGGCAGGATGGTGTATAGAGCGCAGACATACATGTATGTATGGCTAGAGAGTGTAGCTAAGGCTAGGATGCACATACATATATGTCTAGGACTAGTGTGCACATGTGTCTAGGGCTAGAGGGTGTAGCCAAGGCTAGGATGCACATGTGTCTAGGACTAGTGTGCACATGTGTCTAGGGCTAGAGGGTGTAGCTAGGGCTAGGTATTCAGGGCTGATATAACTAAGACTGCAAGTTAGAGCTAACATTATTAGGAAACCATTTTGTTAATCCATCTCTACATGGCTGGTCCTTGTTCTATCTCGACTTCTCTCTGTGTCCAAGACCTCCCTCCCACAAGGAAACGGCCACTATATACATGTAGCTGAGATGCATCCTAAGCAATCCCAGGGGCTCTTCTCCATCCTGATTGGCGAGAAGAAGATGGTGGACAAGTGAGTGGCCTTGGTCCTGACCCTAGACTATACCAGTGAGGTAAGCATTGCCCTGGCCATGGCCCTAGCCCTAGACTACACCAGTGAGGTAAGCATAGCCTGGCCCTGGCCCTAGACTACACCAGTGAGGTAAGCGTAGCCCTGGCCCTGGCCCTAGCTCTAGACTATACCTTGAGGTAAGCTTGGCCCTGGCCCTGGCCCTAGCCCTGGAATACACAGTAAGGTAAGCATAGCCCTGGTCCTACCCTAGACTACACCAGTGAGGTAAGCATAGGCCTGGCCCTAGACTACACCAGTGAGGTAAGCATTGCCCTGGCCATGGCCCTAGCCCTAGACTACACCAGTGAGGTAAGCATAGCCTGGCCCTGGCCCTAGACTACACCAGTGAGGTAAGCGTAGCCCTGGCCCTAGCTCTAGACTATACCTTGAGGTAAGCTTGGCCCTGGCCCTGGCCCTAGCCCTGGAATACACAGTAAGGTAAGCATAGCCCTGGTCCTACCCTAGACTACACCAGTGAGGTAAGCATAGGCCTGGCCCTAGACTACACCAGTGAGGTAAGCATTGCCCTGGCCATGGCCCTAGCCCTAGACTACACCAGTGAGGTAAGCATAGCCTGGCCCTGGCCCTAGACTACACCAGTGAGGTAAGCGTAGCCCTGGCCCTGGCCCTAGCTCTAGACTACACCAGTGAGGTAAGCATAGCCCTGGCCCTGGCCCTAGACTACACCAGTGAGGTAAGCATAGCCCTGGCCCTGGCCCTAGCCCTAGACTACACCAGTGAGGTAAGCATAGCCCTGGCCCTGGCCCTAGCCCTAGACTACACCAGTGAGGTAAGCATAGGCCTGGCCCTGGCCCTAGACTACACCAGTGAGGTAAGCATAGCCCTGGCCCTGGCCCTAGCCCTAGACTACACCAGTGAGGTAAGCATAGGCCTGGCCCTGGCCCTAGACTACACCAGTGAGGTAAGCATAGCCCTGGCCCTGGCCCTAGCCCTAGACTACACCAGTGAGGTAAGCATAGGCCTAGCCCTAGACTACACCAGTGAGGTAAGTATAGCCCTGGCCCTAGCCCTAGACTACACCAGTGAGGTAAGCATAGCCCTTGCCCTGGCCCTAGACTACACCAGTGAGGTAAGCATAGCCCTGGCCCTGGCCCTAGACTACACCAGTGAGGTAAGCATAGGCCTTGCCCTGGCCCTAGACTACACCAGTGAGGTAAGCATAGGCCTGGCCCTAGCCCTAGACTACACCAGTGAGGTAAGCATAGGCCTGGCTCTAGATAACTTTGTTATATTAACAAGAAAGGTTTTGTGTTGTTCTTATTGTCATTATTCCTACTATGCATACTTGGCATACATAATATCTACTTAATTATTTATCTATTTATCTATACATTCATTGTTGATACTTAGACCCTGGACCTCACTGACCCCAAGGTCTTCCATGACCTCTCCAAACCCATGGGTGCTCAGACTGAGCCTGTGTTGAAGCCATTCGTCAAGAGGTTCAAGTACTTTGGGGATCAATGGGGGAGAATATCCCTGCATATTACTATGCCCCCTCCAGAGCACACAGGTTAGTGTACATGCTCTAGCAGTGCCCCCTCCAGAGCACACAGGTTAGTGTACATGCTCTAGCAGTGTCCCCTCCATAGCACACAGGTTAGTGTACATGCTCTAGTAATGACCCCTCCAGAGCACACAGGTTAGTGTACATGCTCTAGCAGTGTCCCCTCCATAGCACACAGGTTAGTGTACATGCTCTAGCAATGCCCCCTCCAGAGCACACAGGTTAGTGTACATGCTCTAGCAGTGCCCCCTCCAGAGCACACAGGTTAGTGTACATGCTCTAGCAGTGTCCCCTCCATAGCACACAGGTTAGTGTACATGCTCTAGTAATGACCCCTCCAGAGCACACAGGTTAGTGTACATGCTCTAGCAGTGTCCCCTCCATAGCACACAGGTTAGTGTACATGCTCTAGCAATGCCCCCTCCAGAGCACACAGGTTAGTGTACATGCTCTAGCAGTGCCCCCTCCAGAGCACACAGGTTAGTGTACATGCTCTAGCAGTGTCCCCTCCATAGCACACAGGTTAGTGTACATGCTCTAGTAATGACCCCTCCAGAGCACACAGGTTAGTGTACATGCTCTAGCAGTGTCCCCTCCATAGCACACAGGTTAGTGTACATGCTCTAGCAATGCCCCCTCCAGAGCACACAGGTTAGTGTACATGCTCTAGCAATGCCCCCTCCAGAGCACATAGGTTAGTGTACATGCTCTAGCAGTGTCCCCTCCAGAGCACATAGGTTAGTGTACATGCTCTAGCAGTGCCCCCTCCAGAGCACACAGGTTAGTGTACATGCTCTAGCAGTGCCCCCTCCAGAGCACACAGGTTAGTGTACATGCTCTAGCAATGCCCCCTCCAGAGCACACAGGTTAGTGTACATGCTCTAGCAGTGCCCCCTCCAGAGCACACAGGTTAGTGTACATGCTCTAGCAGTGCCCCCTCCAGAGCACACAGGTTAGTGTACATGCTCTAGCAATGCCCCCTCCAGAGCACACAGGTTAGTGTACATGCTCTAGCAGTGCCCCCTCCAGAGCACACAGGTTAGTGTACATGCTCTAGCAATGCCCCCTCCAGAGCACACAGGTTAGTGTACATACTCTAGCAGTGCCCCCTCCAGAGCACACAGGTTAGTGTACATGCTCTAGCAGTGCCCCCTCCAGAGCACACAGGTTAGTGTACATGCTCTAGCAATGCCCCCTCCAGAGCACACAGGTATGTAAGTGTACATGCTCTAGCAATGCCCCCTCCAGAGCACACAGGTTAGTGTACATGCTCTAGCAATGCCCCCTCCAGAGCACACAGGTTAGTGTACATGCTCTAGCAGTACCCCCTCAAGAGCACACAGGTTAGTGTACAGTACATGCTCTAGCAATGCCCCACAGGTTAGTGTACATGCTCTAGCAATGTCCCCTCCAGAGCACACAGGTTAGTGTACATGCTCTAGCAGTGCCCACTCCAGAGCACACAGGTAAGTGTACATGTACATGCTCTAGCAATACCCCCTCCAGAGCACACAGGTTAGTGTACATGCTCTAGCAATGTCCCCTCTAGTGCACACACAGGTTAGTGTAAATGCTCTAGCAATGTCCCCTCCAGTGCACACAGGTTAGTGTACATGCTCTAGCAATTCTCCCGCCAGAGCACACAGGTTAGTGTACATGCTCTAGCAATGCTCCCTCCAGAGCACAGGTTAGTGTACATGCTCTAGAAATTCTCCCGCCAGAGCACACAGGTTAGTGTACATGCTCTAGCAATGCTCCCTCCAGAGCACACAGGTTAGTGTACATGCTCTAGCAGTGTCCCCTCCAGAGCACACAGGTTAGTATACATGCTCTAGATAGCGGTGTCCCCTCCAGAGCACACAGGTTAGTGTACATGCTCTAGCAATGCCCCCTCCAGAGCACACAGGTAAGTGTACATGCTCTAGCTGTTTCCCCTCCAGAGCACACAGGTTAGTGTACATGCTCTAGCAGTGTCCCCTCCAGAGCACACAGGTTAGTGTACACATGCTCTAGCAATGCCCCCTCCAGAGCACACAGGTTAGTGTACATGTACATGCTCTAGATAGAAGTGCCCCCTCCAGAGCACACAGGTTAGTGTACATGCTCTAGCAATGTCCCCTCCAGAGTCCAGAGCACACAGGTTAGTGTACATGCTCTAGCAGTGCCCCCTCCAGAGCACACACATGCTCTAGTAATGCCCTCTCCAGAGCACACAGGTTAGAGTACATGCTCAAGCAATGCCCCCTCCAGAGCACACAGGTTAGTGTACATGCTCTAGCAATGCCCCCTCCAGAGCACACAGGTTAGTGTACATGTACATGCTCTAGCAATGGCCCCTCCAGAGCACACAGGTTAGTGTACATGCTCTAGCAGTGTCCCCTCCAGAGAACACAGGTTACTGTACATGCTCTAGCAATGCCCCCTCCAGAGCACACAAGTTAGTGTACATGCTCTAGCAGTGTCCCCTCCAGAGCACACAGGTTAGTGTACATGCTCTAGCAATGCTCCCTCCAGAGCACACAGGTTAGTGTACATGCTCTAGCAATGTCCCCTCCAGAGCACACAGGTTAGTGTACATGCTCTAGCAATGTCCCCTCCAGAGCACACAGGTTAGTGTACATGCTCTAGCAATGCCCCCTCCAGAGCACACAGGTTAGTGTACATGCTCTAGCAGTGTCCCCTCCAGAGCACACAGGTTAGTGTACATGCTCTAGCAATGTCCCCTCCAGAGCACACAGGTTAGTGTACATGCTCTAGCAATGCCCCCTCCAGAGCACACAGGTTAGTGTACATGCTCTAGCAATGTCCCCTCCAGAGCACACAGGTTAGTATACATGCTCTAGCAATGTCCCCTCCAGAGCACACAGGTTAGTGTACATGCTCTAGCAGTGCCCCCTCCAGAGCACACAGGTTAGTGTACATGCTCTAGCAATGCCCCCTCCAGAGCACACAGGTTAGTGTACATGCTCTAGCAATGCCCCACAGGTTAGTGTACATGCTCTAGCAATGTCCCCTCCAGAGCACACAGGTTAGTGTACATGCTCTAGCAGTGCCCACTCCAGAGCACACAGGTAAGTGTACATGCTCTAGCAATGCCCCCTCCAGAGCACACAGGTTAGTGTACATGCTCTAGCAATGTCCCCTCTAGTGCACACACAGGTTAGTGTACATGCTCTAGCAATTCTCCCGCCAGAGCACACAGTTTAGTGTACATGCTCTAGCAATGCTCCTTCCAGAGCACAGGTTAGTGTACATGCTCTAGCAATTCTCCCGCCAGAGCACACAGGTTAGTGTACATGCTCTAGCAATGCCCCCTCCAGAGAACACAGGTTAGTGTACATGCTCTAGCAATGCCCCCTCCAGAGCACACAGGTTAGTGTACATGCTCTAGCAGTGTCCCCTCCAGAGCACACAGGTTAGTGTACATGCTCTAGCAATGTCCCCGCCAGAGCACACAGGTTAGTGTACATGCTCTAGCAATGCCCCCTCCAGAGAACACAGGTTAGTGTACATGCTCTAGCAATGCCCCCTCCAGAGCACACAGGTTAGTGTACATGCTCTAGCAATATCCCCTCCAGAGCACACAGGTTAGTGTAAAAATGTCCCCTCCAGAGCACACAGGTTAGTGTACATGCTCTAGCAGTGTCCCCTCCAGAGCACACAGGTTAGTGTACTGTACATGCTCTAGCAATGCCCCCTCCAGAGAAAACAGGTTAGTGTACATGCTCTAGCAGTGCCCCCTCCAGAGCACACAGGTTAGTATACATGCTCTAGCAATGCCCCCTCCAGAGCTCACAGGTTAGTGTACATTCTCTAGCAGTGCCCCCTCCAGAGCACACAGGTTAGTGTACATGTGTCCCCTCCAGAGCACACAGGTTAGTGTACATGCTCTAGCAATGCCCCCTCCAGAGCACACAGGTTAGTGTACATGCTCTAGCAATGCCCCCTCCAGAGCACACAGGTTAGTGTACATGCTCTAGCAGTGTTCCCTCCAGAGCACACAGGTTAGTGTACATGCTCTAGCAGTGTCCCCTCCAGAGCACACAGGTTAGTGTACATGCTCTAGCAATGCCCCCTCCAGAGCACACAGGTTAGTGTACATGCTCTAGCAATGCCCCCTCCAGAGCACACAGGTTAGTGTACATGCTCTAGCAGTGTCCCCTCCAGAGCACACAGGTTAGTGTACATGCTCTAGCAGTTTCCCCTCCAGAGCACACAGGTTAGTGTACATGCTCTAGCAATGCCCCCTCCAGAGCACACAGGTTAGTGTACATGCTCTAGCAATCCCCTCCAGAGCACACAGGTTAGTGTACATGCTCTAGCAATGCCCCCTCCAGAGCACACAGGTTAGTGTACTGTACATGCTCTAGCAATGTCCCCTCCAGAGCACACAGGTTAGTGTACATCCTCTAACAATGCCCCCCTCCAGAGCACACAGGTTAGTGTACATGCTCTAGCAGTGTCCCCTCCAGAGCACACAGGTTAGTGTACATGCTCTAGCAATGCCCCCTCCAGAGCACACAGGTTAGTGTACATGCTCTAGCAATGCCCCCTCCAGAGCACACAGGTTAGTGTACATGCTCTAGCAATGTCCCCTCCAGAGCACACAGGTTAGTGTAAATGCTCTAGCAATGTCCCCTCCAGAGCACACAGGTTAGTGTACATGCTCTAGCAATGTCCCCTCCAGAGCACACAGGTTAGTGTACATGCTCTAGCAGTGCCCCCTCCAGAGCACACATGTTAGTGTACATGCTCTAGCAATGCCACCTCCAGAGCACACATGTTAGTGTACATGCTCTAGTAATGCTCCCTCCAGAGCACACAGGTTAGTGTACATGCTCTAGTAATGCCCACTCCAGAGCACACAGGTTAGTGTACATGCTCTAGCAGTGCCCCCTCCAGAGCACACAGGTTAGTGTACATGCTCTAGCAATGCCCCCTCCAGAGCACACAGGTTAGTGTACAATGTACATGCTCTAGCAATGTCCCCTCCAGAGCACACAGGTTAGTGTACATGCTCTAGCAATGTCCCCTCCAGAGCACACAGGTTAGTGTACATGTTCTAGCAATGTCCCCTCCAGAGCACACAGGTTAGTGTACATGCTCTAGCAGTGTCCCCTCCAGAGCACACAGGTTAGTGTACATGCTCTAGCAGTGTCCCCTCCAGAGCACACAGGTTAGTGTACATGCTCTAGCAGTGTCCCCTCCAGAGCACACAGGTTAGTGTACATGCTCTAGCAATGTCCCCTCCAGAGCACACAGGTTAGTGTACATGCTCTAGCAATGTCCCCTCCAGAGCACACAGGTTAGTGTACATGCTCTAGATAGCAATGCCCCCTCCGGAGCACACAGGTTAGTGTACATGCTCTAGCAGTGTCCCCTCCAGAGCACACAGGTTAGTGTACATGCTCTAGCAATGTCCCCTCCAGAGCAAACAGGTTAGTGTACATGCTCTAGCAGTGCCCCCTCCAGAGCACACAGGTTAGTGTACATGCTCTAGCAGTGTCCCCTCCAGAGCACACAGGTTAGTGTACATGCTCTAGCAGTGTCCCCTCCAGAGCACACAGGTTAGTGTACATGCTCTAGCAATGTCCCCTCCAGAGCACACAGGTTAGTGTACATGCTCTAGCAGTGCCCCCTCCATAGCGTACATGTTAGTGTACATGCTCTAGCAATGCCCCCTCCAGAGCACACAGGTTAGTGTACATGCTCTAGCAATGTCCCCTCCAGAGCACACAGGTTAGTGTACATGCTCTAGCAATGTCCCCTCCAGAGCACACAGGTTAGTGTACATGCTCTAGCAATGTCCCCTCCAGAGCACACAGGTTAGTGTGCATGCTCTAGCAGTGCCCCCTCCAGAGCACACAGGTTAGTGTACATGCTCTAGCAGTGTCCCCTCCAGAGCACACAGGTTAGTGTACATGCTCTAGCAGTGTCCCCTCCAGAGCACACAGGTTAGTGTACATGCTCTAGCAGTGCCCCTTCCAGAGCACACAGGTTAGCGTACATGCTCTAGCAATGCCCCCTCCAGAGCACACAGGATATTGTACATGCTCTAGCAATGTCCCCTCCAGAGCACACAGGTTAGTGTACATGTTCTAGCAATGCCCCCTCCAGAGCATACAGGTTAGTGTACATGCTCTAGCAATGTCCCCTCCAGAGCACACAGGTTAGTGTACATGTTCTAGCAATGCCCCCTCCAGAGCATACATGGATACATGTTAGTGGGTCTAGCAATGCCCCCTCCAGAGCACACAGGATATTGTACATGCTCTAGCAATGCCCCCTCCAGAGCACACAGGATATTGTACATGCTCTAGCAATGCCCCCTCCAGAGCACACAGGTTAGTGTACATGCTCTAGCAATGCCCCCTCCAGAGCATACAGGTTAGTGTACATGCTCTAGGAATGCCCCCTCCAGAGCACACAGGTTAGTGTACATGCTCTAGCAGTGTCCCCTCCAGAGCACACAGGTTAGTGTACATGCTCTAGCAATGTCCCCTCCAGAGCACACAGGTTAGTGTACATGCTCTAGCAATGCCCCCTCCAGAGCACACAGGTTAGTGTACGTGCTCTAGCAATGTCCCCTCCAGAGCACACAGGTTAGTGTACATGCTCTAGCAGTGCCCCCTCCAGAGCACACAGGTTAGTGTACATACTCTAGGAATGCCCCCTCCAGAGCACACAGGTTAGTGTACATGCTCTAGCAGTGTCCCCTCCAGAGCACACAGGTTAGTGTACATGCTCTAGCAATGCTCCCTCCAGAGCACACAGGTTAGTGTACATGCTCTAGCAGTGTCCCCTCCAGAGCACACAGGTTAGTGTACATGCTCTAGGAATGTCCCCTCCAGAGCACACAGGTTAGTGTACATGCTCTAGCAGTGTCCCCTCCAGAGCACACAGGTTAGTGTACATGCTCTAGCAATGCTCCCTCCAGAGCACACAGGTTAGTGTACATGCTCTAGCAATGTCCCTCCAGAGCACACAGGTTAGTGTGCATGCTCTAGCAATGTCCCCTCCAGAGCACACAGGTTAGTGTACATGCTCTAGCAATGCCCCCTCCAGAGCACACAGGTTAGTGTACATGCTCTAGCAATGCCCCCTCCAGAGCGTACATGTTAGTGTACATGCTCTAGCAATGCCCCCTCCAGAGCACACAGGTTAGTGTACATGCTCTAGCAGTGCCCCCTCCAGAGCACACAGGTTAGTGTACATGCTCTAGCAATGCCCCCTCCAGAGCACACAGGTTAGTGTACATGCTCTAGCAGTGTCCCCTCCAGAGCACACAGGTTAGTGTACATGCTCTAGCAATGTCCCCTCCAGAGCACACAGGTTAGTGTACATGCTCTAGCAGTGTCCCCTCCAGAGCACACAGGTTAGTGTACATGCTCTAGCAATGGCCCCTCCAGAGCACACAGGATAGTGTACATGCTCTAGCAATGCCCCCTCCAGAGCACACAGGTTAGTGTATACATGCTCTAGCAATGTCCCCTCCAGAGCACACAGGTTAGTGTACATGCTCTAGCAATGCCCCCTCCATAGCGTACATGTTAGTGTACATGCTCTAGCAATGCCCCCTCCAGAGCACACAGGTTAGTGTACATGCTCTAGCAATGTCCCCTCCAGAGCACACAGGTTAGTGTACATGCTCTAGCAATGTCCCCTCCAGAGCACACAGGTTAGTGTACATGCTCTAGCAATGTCCCCTGCAGAGCACACAGGTTAGTGTACATGCTCTAGCAGTATCCCCTCCAGAGCACACAGGTTAGAGTACATGCTCTAGCAGTGCCCCCTCCAGAGCACACAGGTTAGTGTACATGCTCTAGCAGTGTCCCCTCCAGAGCACACAGGTTAGTGTACATGCTCTAGCAATGCCCCCTCCAGAGCACACAGGTTAGTGTACATGCTCTAGCAATGCCCCCTCCAGAGCACACAGGTTAGTGTACATGCTCTAACAGTGTCCCCTCCAGAGCACACAGGTTAGTGTACATGCTCTAGGAATGTCCCCTCCAGAGCACACAGGTTAGTGTACATGCTCTAGCAGTGTCCCCTCCAGAGCACACAGGTTAGTGTACATGCTCTAGCAATGCTCCCTCCAGAGCACACAGGTTAGTGTACATGCTCTAGCAATGTCCCTCCAGAGCACACAGGTTAGTGTGCATGCTCTAGCAATGTCCCCTCCAGAGCACACAGGTTAGTGTACATGCTCTAGCAGTGCCCCCTCCAGAGCACACAGGTTAGTGTACATGCTCTAGTAATGTCCCCTCCAGAGCACACAGGTTAGTGTACATGCTCTAGCAATGCCCCCTCCAGAGCACACAGGTTAGTTTACATGCTCTAGCAATGCCCCCTCCAGAGCGTACATGTTAGTGTACATGCTCTAGCAATGCCCCCTCCAGAGCACACAGGTTAGTGTACATGCTCTAGCAATGTCCCCTCCAGATCACACAGGTTAGTGTACATGCTCTAGCAATGCCCCCTCCAGAGCACACAGGTTAGTGTACATGCTCTAGCAATGTCCCCTGCAGAGCACACAGGTTAGTGTACATGCTCTAGCAGTGTCCCCTCCAGATCACACAGGTTAGTGTACATGCTCTAGCAATGCCCCCTCCAGAGCACACAGGTTAGTGTACATGCTCTAGCAGTGCCCCTTCCAGAGCACACAGGTTAGCGTACATGCTCTAGCAATGCCCCCTCCAGAGCACACAGGATATTGTACATGCTCTAGCAATGCCCCCTCCAGAGCACACAGGTTAGTGTACATGCTCTAGCAGTGTCCCCTCCAGAGCACACAGGTTAGCGTACATGCTCTAGCAATGTCCCCTCCAGAGTACACAGGTTAGTGTACATGCTCTAGCAGTGTCCCCTCCAGAGTACACAGGTTAGTGTACATGCTCTAGCAGTGTCCCCTCCAGAGCACACAGGTTAGTGTACATGCTCTAGCAATGCCCCCTCCAGAACAAACAGGTTAGTGTACATGCTCTAGCAATGCTCCCTGCAGAGCACACAGGTTAGTGTACATGCTCTAGCAATGCCCCCTCCAGAACACACAGAATAGTGTACATGCTCTAGCAATGCCCCCTCCAGAGCACACAGGTTAGTGTACATGCTCTAGCAATGCCCCCTCCAGAGCACACAGGTTAGTGTACATGCTCTAGCAATGGCCCCTCCAGAGCACACAGGATAGTGTACATGCTCTAGCAATGCCCCCTCCAGAGCACACAGGTTAGTGTATACATGCTCTAGCAATGTCCCCTCCAGAGCACACATGTTAGTGTACATGCTCTAGCAGTGTCCCCTCCAGAGCACACAGGTTAGTGTACATGCTCTAGCAGTGTCCCCTCCAGAGCACACAGGTTAGTGTACATGCTCTAGCAATGTCCCCTCCAGAGCACACAGGTTAGTGTACATGCTCTAGCAGTGTCCCCTCCAGAGCACACAGGTTAGTGTACATGCTCTAGTAATGCCCCCTCCAGAGCACACAGGTTAGTGTACATGCTCTAGCAGTGCCCCCTCCAGAGCACACAGGTTAGTGTACATGCTCTAGTAATGCCCCCTCCAGAGCACACAGGTTAGTGTACATGCTCTAGCAATGCCCCCTCCAGAGCACACAGGTTAGTGTAAATGCTCTAGCAGTGCCCCCTCCAGAGCACACAGATCAGTGTACATGCTCTAGCAATGCCCCCTCCAGAGCACACAGGTTAGTGTACATGCTCTAGCAATGTCCCCTCCAGAGCACACAGGTTAGTGTACATGCTCTAGCAGTGTCCCCTCCAGAGCACACAGGTTAGTGTACATGCTCTAGCAATGTCCCCTCCAGAGCACACAGGTTAGTGTACATGCTCTAGTAATGCCCCCTCCAGAGCACACAGGTTAATGTACATGCTCTAGCAATACCCCCTCCAGAGCACACAGGTTAGTGTAAATGCTCTAGCAGTGCCCCCTCCAGAGCACACAGATCAGTGTACATGCTCTAGCAATGCCCCCTCCAGAGCACACAGGTTAGTGTACATGCTCTAGCAATGTCCCCTCCAGAGCACACAGGTTAGTGTACATGCTCTAGCAATGCCCCCTCCAGAGCACACCTGTAGGTTATTGTACATGCTCTCGCAGTACCCCCTCCAGAGCACACAGATTCGTGTACATGCTCTAGCAGTGTCCCCTCCAGAGCACACAGGTTAGTGTACATGCTCTAACAATGCCCCCTCCAGAGCATACAGGTTAGTGTACATGCTCTAGCAATGTCCCCTCCAGAGCACACAGGTTAGTGTACATGCTCTAGCAATGTCCCCTCCAGAGCACACAGGTTAGTGTACATGCTCTAGCAATGCCCCCTCCAGAGCACACAGGTTAGTGTACATGGTCTAGCAATGCCCCCTCCAGAGCACACAGGTTAGTGTACATGCTCTAGCAATGCCCCCTTCAGAGCTCACAGGTTAGTGTAAGTACTACATGTAGGTACAGCCTCCAGGGCACACTCTAGCATTGTTGTTTTATACCCCAAAAAATCTCTATAATGTGCATTTTTCCTTTTAGAATATGGAGGGTTAAATCATTTGGGGAAATCAGGGTTTTTGAAATTATAGAGGGAAAGTCATAAATTATGTGGAAAGTAATCAGAGTGTGTGAAATTGTAGGAATAATCAGGATTTGTGAAAACAGGGTTTTTGAAATTATAGCGAGGAAGTCAGGGTTTGTGAAACTATGTGATGAATCAGAATGTGTTTGTGTTAAATTATATGGGAGGAAAATTATATGGGGGGAGCAGGTTTTTGAAATTATAGGGGGGATGTCAGGATTCGTCAAATTGTGTGTGTGGGGGGGGGGGCGGGAGGGGGGGGGGGGATGAAGCATGCAGGTTATCTGCCCTCCTGGTAAAACATGGTAGCTTTGAGAACAAGAGAAAAAGACTCACTTGATATAGCATATTGTAACGGCAATTTAGAGAAAGTATGTTGTAAAAGAAGAATTCTCTTTATTTTGACAGCAGCTGAATACTTAAACCTCAAGGAGAATTTTCTCTGCTTAAATCAATTATAATGTAGTACCAGCATCTCAACCAATAGACTTGAACCAAAGGACATTGGTTGAAGTGCTGGTGGAATAGCTGATAGGAAGAGAAACCTACTTTCTGAAGAGATTTAAATAGTAGATGAGAGTCTCATTGGTCAGGTGGTTGTTTGTGTGCTGCTATTAACTTACTTTGAGATTTCAGGTTTGTTTCATTTTATAAACTGTTCACAGGCAATCTTCTCAGGAGTCGGGAAATGTTGTGATAAGGGTACTGCTAAGGTGGAAGGTGGAGGCAACCTGAGCTGGATGGTGAGGTGAAGGTTGATGCACAAGGTACAGCTGCAGGAGTGGAGGAGCTGATGAAGGTGAACTCAGCCTATGCCAAGGACAGCCTGGAGAAGAGGAAGGCATCCGAAGAGCTGAAGCAGAAAAGTAAGTTGACTCTTCCTTAGCCTTATTAGGCAATTCATGCAGCAATACGAGTTGAGGGGCAACATAATTATGCTTATTGTGTATACTAGCAGTGAGGGATCTGGTTCTGGGTGGAGTGTATCTCTTATCACTGACCAGATTGTGGGTCTAGTGTGAGTGAGGGATGCTCAGGAAGTCCGGGAAATCCTCTCCCTTTGCCTGCTGCAGAACTCAGGAGCTCACAGCATTCATAAACAGTGCTAATAGCGACATGCACAAAGACAGACTGTCATGGGGAACACCCACAATGATGTCAGGTTCCCTCTCATTGTGTGCATGCTACATTGTCTCTGGGGAACACCCACAGTGATGTCAGGTTCCCTCTCATTGTGTGCACGCTCCATAGTCTCTGGGGAACACCCACACTGATGTCAGGTTCCCTCTCATTGTGTGCACGCTACATAGTCTCTGGGGAACATCCACAGTGATGTCAGGTTCCCTCTCATTGTGTGCATCCATAGTCTCTGGGGAACACCAACAGTGATGTCAGGTTCCCTCTCATTGTGTGCATACATAGTCTCTGGGGAACACCCACAGTGATGTCAGGTTCCCTCTCATTGTGTGCATACATAGTCTCTGGGGAACACCCACAGTGATGTCAGATTCCCTCTCATTGTGTGCATGCTACATTGTCTCTGGGGAACACCCACAGTGATGTCAGGTTCCCTCTCATTGTGTGCACGCTCCATAGTCTCTGGGGAACACCCACACTGATGTCAGGTTCCCTCTCATTGTGTGCACGCTACATAGTCTCTGGGGAACATCCACAGTGATGTCAGGTTCCCTCTCATTGTGTGCATCCATAGTCTCTGGGGAACACCCACAGTGATGTCAGGTTCCCTCTCATTGTGTGCATACATAGTCTCTGGGGAACACCCACAGTGATGTCAGGTTCCCTCTCATTGTGTGCATACATAGTCTCTGGGGAACACCCACAGTGATGTCAGGTTCCCTCTCATTGTGTGCATACATAGTCTCTGGGGAACACCCACAGTGATGTCAGGTTCCCTCTCATTGTGTGCATGCTACATTGTCTCTGGGGAACACCCACAGTGATGTCAGGTTCCCTCTCATTGTGTGCACGCTCCATAGTCTCTGGGGAACACCCACAGTGATGTCAGGTTCCCTCTCATTGTGTGCATGCTACATAGTCTCTGGGGAACACCCACAGTGATGTCAGGTTCCCTCTCATTGTGTGCATCGATAGTCTCTGGGGAACACCCACAGTGATGTCAGGTTCCCTCTCATTGTGTGTATGCTCCATAGTCTCTGGGGAACACCCACAGTGATGTCAGGTTCCCTCTCATTGTGTGCACGCTCCATAGTCTCTGGGGAACACCCACAGTGATGTCAGGTTCTCTCTCATTGTGTGCATGTTCCATAGTCTCTGAGGAACACCCACAGTGATGTCAGTTTCCCTGTCATTGTGTGCATCCATAGTCTCTGGGGAACACACACAGTGATATCAGGTTCTCTCTCATTGTGTACATGCTCCATAATCTCTGGGGAACACCCACAGTGATGTCAGGTTCCCTCTCATTGTGTGCACTCTCCATAGTCCCTGGGGAACACCCACAGTGATGTCAAGTTCCCTCTCATTGTGTGCATCTCCCATAGTCTCTGGGGAACACCTACAGTGATGTCAGGTTCCCTCTCATTGTGTGCACGCTCCATAGTCCCTGGGGAACACCCACAGTGATGTCAGGTTCCCCCTCATTGTGTGCATCCATAGTCTCTGGGGAACACCCAGAGTGATGTCAGGTTCCCTCTCATTGTGTGTACGCTCCATAGTCTCGAGGATCATTCTGTTGAGAGCAATGAGAATCCGTAGACGGTATCCCTTGTGTGAGGTTTGGCTTCGGCCTCTGTTCATGGAGACAACCAAAGCTGCAGGAAGGAAACTGTATGCTTGAACTGGAAGAGAACAGTGGCTGGGAAGCGTCCGTAGACCTTAATCGTGTGAGGGTGCAGCAGCAAACTTGGCATACATGTATGTAACCAATAAAATGGTAGACAGCCGCCATTGTTGTTTAGAGTATCTCTTCAAGGGATAATTCTGCAGCTTATTGGGTAATGCAGCATGGCCTAAGTACAGCCCAGCCTGTGCAATATCCTCTTCCTAGCTTCAAAACTGTTGGGTTGATCCCTGGAAATACAGCACAGCTGTCAGCTTTATATATATATATATGTACCTTGAACTCTGGTTGTTAACCTCTTGATGTTTGGCACACAAAGTTGTTAAACGTCCATTTTCTTGTCAAGATCTTTGTTAGGCTTCCCTATTTATTTCGCTGTGAAGCTCTGATGGGCCAGGTCAGCGTTACTTTCGTTACGACTTCTCAGCTTGTCAAACCTGTCACTCTAGCATGCATCAACTTATCAACCCAAACTAAGTTTGTTTATCAAAGACATAGTTAGTTCTTGTTGCACACCAGGTTTTATTGAAAAATTCCAAATGGTCTAGCAGCTAGACATTAATGAGTGCCCGTTACTTTCGTTACGAATTTTGGACATGAAAAATTGTCTTCAAAGTTCGTTAATGAATCCTAGAGAAAACGCTCCTTCAATTTTTTTGATTTTCAATTATATCTTTCAGAATGTAGTTGACTATCAATTCCCCTGGTTTAGTTGTTACATGTTCAACCATAATGGGTGGACAGCACCCATTATGCTAAAAAGTGACTGTTACTTTCGTTACGTTACTTTCGTTACGTTCCTTTTGATGCAAGTATTGATGGGAAGGTGTTGCAATTTTATGCATAATTATTGGATTTAAACACCAAATTACTTAAAAGTTTATATACATTTATATTTACATAAAGATAATGTACAAAACATCACTGTGTGGAGGGGTGTAGCAAGATGGACTGCAAGGTTGCATGGTGAGACAAAGGTGGTTGCAAGGTGCATGAGTTGGCAGAGGGTGGGGGTGGGGAGAGGGGGTGGTATAATATTGATCTGAAAGTTTGGTTACAAATTTAGGTAGTTATGTTCCACTCCTCAAGACATTTAACTATCTCCTTTTCATCACTGTCACTGAGAGTAACAAACCGGCTATAGTTGCTGATAGGAGCTGGTGGGCTAAATCTGCAGAGAATGTCCTCTCTGGGTACTGGAAGTCGGTCATGTTTGGTAGGCCAGTTCCACCTATTCAGCCCGCAACTCTTCATAAATGTGATGACAACATGAGTAGGGGAGCTTTGTACCACCTCGCCAATCCATGCCTTCCTATCGTATACTGCTGCCAAGAACTCTCCAGCTTTGAATTCAGATACTATAAAATTTTCACCAACGTCCACCTTCATCTCCACGTCTTGCTTCGTATGTTGCTGGTTTGGGACAGAAAACTCCCGTGCCAGCTGAGGGTATATGACCATCCCGTCAATATTGCGCAGCCACTGATAGCCACGTATTCCAGCTACTGCTGGAGATGCTTCCCAGAAAGTTTGCGTGAAGCCCACCCATGTCATAATTTGACTTGTTGATATCTGCTTCATTCATCACTGTAACCTCCACCGTCATCATATTAGATGCACTGCAGCGAATGATGAAGCATCCCTAATAAGCACCTGCCATGCCTTCACCCTGTTGTGGACATGCCGCTTTACACTGCCACCAGTCCCGTCAACTGGGCCTTTGCCATGCGAAGTTGCGAAGAAGTTCCAGGTGATGCTGAGGCTATGTGCCTCCTCAAGCTTCTGCAAAGCATTTACAATAAATCGGCTCTTGAACTGAGCTGATGCACCGTCGGACCAGATTGACAATTTAGTTATATCATCTGGTAGTCGGCTAAGGAGATTGTTCATATATGGGAGGATGGACCACTTTGAGTGATCAGTAGAATCTGAACAGATGACACCACTGTGGTGTTCTCCCCCGTACCACAATGAGCTATATACCAAGTCCATACAGTGAAGTGTGCAGAATCTATGTTGTTTAGTATCAAGAGAGAGCACAGAGAGACAGGGCTGTGGCCCCAATGTACTGACTGTATCTCATCTTGTTGGATGCACTCAAAATTCTCCAAAAAGTCAACTTGAAGTAGTGCATGAAATTTGTTGAAGTCAAGTTCTGCATCTGCACGCTCTATGTTGTAGCTCTCGGCTTGAGCTCGCTTTACAAGGATGTGGATCAGGAACTGGGAAGAAGTTTGAGAATGTGCTGTTTGAGGTCCTCTGTTATCCCCTCATGTTGGACTTTGTGCAACCTTTCATTGCCGTCTTTTCCCCATGACAACCAGCCCACAGCTTTCTCAACCATCACCACTGAATTATATTGCTCCAGGAAGAGCTGGCCGTTCTCCACTCCTTGCATTTGCCAAGCCAACACTCTGTCTTAGGGTTCTTGCACACCCAGCTGTCTGGGGTTTTAGAACTATACTTCTCCAATGCTGGCTCCAACTTGTGGAGTGCATCAAGTGCAAGTATGATGTCCTCGTGGTACTGCCATTCTGTGGAGTCAGACTTGAATATAGGACATGAGGTGGGCATAAACTTTTGAACTTTGTAAGTCAAATCTGAACATCGGGGTACTGTGCCAAAAAGAGGCCACGAGTCTCTTTCAGCGTACACACCAAATGGCGTGATTGTTTCTTTTCGTCAGCATGAGTAGTTGCTCGGGCGTCTTTGTGACCTGTTTGCAACGTTAATGGCCTGATCTCCCTTAACAGTTGTGCCAGATCCCCATCTTCATATGTACATATGTCTTACTTTCATTACAAGCTTACCTTCCACTACTTTTAGTTATTTTCGTTACGTTACTTTCGTTACAAACCTTTGAACTGAAATAAACAAAAATTTGTTCTGCGATCTTTACCAAATTTTTGGGTATAGCTCAGGGACATTGTTGGGAAGATTATATCTAACTTTTATGAAGTTAGGTTTAGAAATCCATGAGCAAGGGGAACTTCTTGAAGTTGAGCGTTACTTTCGTTACATCAAAACATCAGGTTTGAAATCAACGTGCAATACTCAGGTAGATAGCTCTGAGCCAAAAATTGTTCTAGATATTGGTAGAACTTTAAAATCCCCACACAAAATGTATCACATAAGTGTAATATCTTTATGGTATCAAATATTACAGAATGGAAAACTTTCAATTTTTTCAATCGAAATTACAGCTAAATTTTAACTTAACTTTCAAACACTGCTGTACTGTGTGTATGTTAGATATCAACATAAAACCAACTTTATTAAAGGTCCCAAGGAGTGTATTCATAAAGATTTTGGGCCCTACGACAAAATATTTTTTTAGCTTTCTATGTCATGATTTTGTGACCTGGCCCTGATGATGTCATTGAAATAAGGACTGATTATGCACTTGTGCATTAGCTGCACTGCCTGGCAATGAATTTCAACAAAACATTGAGGCAAGAATTTTACGAATATTATCACGTCTATTATTAGCTGCAATTGTCTGTAGTTGTCCGTAATTTCCAGAGCTACTTGCTGCTCTTTTGCGGGGGAATGCTGACCCTTTACCCAGTCTCCTAGTAGTGCGGGTAACTCCTCCATGGCCTATGAAGTTCCGAAACCCTTTCTGACGTACCGAATGATTGTACTTCTTGCTGTGTGAAGGATGCCAATAGCGAGCCTGTCACAAGAATTGTTCTCATCTTTGGCTAAAAGAAGCTTTTTCCCTTTAAGGATGTCCAAATAATTCGGTAGTGAACAAGCTTCCGAGGAGTCGAGTCAAACTCAAAAGTCTACCTGAAAGACTGTCACTAGCTCTTCTTAGTTCACCTCTACAGACCTTCTACTTTGTAACCGGCCTCAAGAGACTGAATCTTTCTTATAGTCTGGTTTGAGATTTTAATGCCTTCTTCAACTAGCTCCGAGATTAGGTACTCGATCCTCCGTCTTAATTTTTTTTAATATGGAAAAGTAATTTTTCTGTTATTTAGCAATAGTGTTTAGTAAGTGCCTTTCTCAGCATCCATTTTCTTGCAGGTTTGGAGTAGCTAAACAACCAGTTTATAGTAGGTACATGTATGTATGATATAATTTTTAAACTTTCTCAGAGGTTCTTTGTGGTGCAATTGACGAGCATGGTGACCCCCTTTCCCCAACCCTTCTCCCAACTCCCCACCCCCTTCCTGTTTGATACACTGTTAGTGGGTACAATACTGGTAGCAGGAAATCTTGGTGCAGTAAATTCTGTGAGGGGAAATAAACCTTGTCTCCAGCTAACACTCCACTAGGTCAGTTCAATGGCATGATCCTAGCATTACATCATCAGCAGCATTATCACATGCTCTAGCCCCCTCCCCTCCTAAACCTAGCTTGCTAGCCACAAGCCTAAGCACTGCCTTAGCCCTAACCTTAGCCTCCCCCTCCCATCTGAAGGACCAATTCTGAACCAATCAATATGGTGTATTGATGTCATCGTGATGATGTAATGCTAGTATGGTGGCAGTAAGTATAGATAGTGCTCGTGCAAGCAGTGAAGACCAAGCTGGCATGTGTGCTGACATGGTCATGCTACGACATGGCGGTGATCAACGGCATGTGCGCTAACTTTGTGGGAGGGTCTTTGCGTGATGTTTGGGTGTTACTCTTACGTAATTGTTATAGCCATTTCCTCTGTCCATCTCTCCACTCCTTTCCAACTTGACTCCTTCCACCTCCTCCATCATCGGGTCTTTGTCCTTCACCTCCTTCCATCTTACTTATATTTCTTGACTCTTTCTTCCTCTCTTTTTCTCTCATTCTATCTCTATCTTGATCGCACTTCCTCCTCTCTTCACTCATCTCCTTTCACTTGCATCAATCTTATCTCCCTCTTTAGTTTCCCCATCTCGTCTCTCTCTCTTGTGTCCCTCTTTCCCTCTCTCCTCTCTTCCCTCCCCTTCTCCTCCCATTCCCTCCTCCCCTCCCCCTCCGTCCCTCCCTCCCTACACTCTTCCTTCTCCCTTCTCTCCTCCTTGTCCTCTCCTCCCTTTCCCTCCTCTCCTGCTCCTTCCTACCCTCCCACCTCTCTGTCACAGAGCTGGTAAGTGGGTAAGGAGATGGAAGTTGGTGCACACTCGTACTATGCATGCGTCCATACATCGCAAAGACAACGATAGGCCAGTGGCTGTCACCTGTCTCTCTGTGTCCAAGTAAGCAAGATGCCATTATACAAATAATATTGCACCTGGTATGATTTATACATCAAATAACATTGTACTTTGTGTGTGATTTATGCATGTATATATACAAATAATATTGCACCTGTGTGTGATTTATGCATGTATATATACAAATAATATTACACCTGTGTGTGATTAATACATGTATATATACAAATAATATTGCAACTGTGTGTGATTAATACATGTATATATATACAAATAATATTGCACCTGTGTGTGATTTATACATGTATATATACAAATAATATTGCACCTGTGTGTATGATTTATACATGTATGTATATATATATAAATAATATTGCACCTGTGTATGATTTATACATGTATACAGTACATACAAATAATATTGCACCTGTGTATGATTTATACATGTATACAGTACATACAAATAATATTGCACCTGTGTGTATGATTTATACATGTACCGTAAAGTACACAGCAAGCGCCCACGGGCGCGTTACCTTTCAACCCCCAAATCATAGATGTGGGCGCTTCCTACATGTAGTGGGCACTTGCCTCGTGATATTGGTGAAACAATTCTTAATAACGCACATCGGGCTGTTTTGGGGGGGGGGGGGGGGGGGGAAGTCAAAGAGTTCAAGCAAAAATATCTATCTCTAGTCTAGGGCAAAATGTTATTTTGTTCTGGAAAGTAACATTTAGCTAGTGCTATTCCTCAGGTTCACTGAAAGACGCCAAGTCGTTCACATCTCCATCTAAATCAGCGAACGGATCTTCATCGCTATCTCTCTTCTCTCTGATTCGCTCAGCGTCGGAATGCAATCTCTAATTAGACTATCCTTAGAGCCAAGACCTCTGCATCCAACTGATGGCTACAAATTGGTGCCCCACTGCTGAGTTTCCTCTTCTTCTTTCCCTTCCCAATGTTGATATCAAGCAGCTTGTCATAGTTCTGATTCCATTTTCTAACTATCTTTCGGTCTACTCCATCTTTTTTCGCTGTGTGGGTCACGTTTTGTATGCCTGTTGTCCTGTACAATTCCACAACTTCAGTCTTGAAAGAAACAGTGAAGCTTCTTATTTTTTGTCCTGCATGACTTTATGCAACTTTGTGCCATTTTCAATTACAGGTAACAGTTCTGCCAAGGTGGCATTATCAAAAATTAAAAATAAGATTTTTTCTGAACGGACAACAGCGGAACGCATGCGTACGCGGTGCGGTTGAATAAATCTATTTTGGCGCATGCGCTTATATTACGATCAATTTCTATATAGTGGGCGCGTGCTACATGAACCCTACAAAATCCTAGATCGCTAAAAAAGCCTAGTGGGCGCTTGCTACGTGGAGGGCGCTTGCTGCGTACTTTACGGTATATACAAAAATTATATTGCAACTGTGTATAATTTATACATGTATATATACAAATAATATTGTACTCTGTGTGTGATTTATACATGCACAGTATATTGCTCCATGCTTTCCAGGGATCACAAGAAACTTTTCGTGGGAGACTCAAGAGGCAGAATTTACACCTGGACTGTCTCAAATAACTTAGGTGAGGACTGCTTGATATATACACAGATGCATGCACCAGCAATTTATGGTGTGTGTGTGTGAGAGAGAAAGGAACTAGAATAATGATGAAGGTCACCCACACACATGTGTGCTCTAACAGGAACTGTGCTGCTAATAACTTTAGTCCCATCTGCCTATTGGAAAGGTACTTGCTTAGCTCATGTATTAAAAACAGCACTCATCACAACTGTCATGTACAAGGGACTCTTTCTGGCCACATGACTATTACTGGAAGTTTCTCTTGCAGAGGAAGGCTACACGGACCCCCTTGCCTACTGGGAAACATTTGCATTCCCTTCGCCTTGCAGAAAAGCAGCACTTGATTTGTTCGCTATATGCTTTAAACTGTCACACGTTGCAGTATGGACAATACACACACACACACACACATGCACACACACACATACACACCTGTAGACACACTAGGGAATAGGAAGAACTCCTCGAATATAAGTGAAGAGTGTTTTTCCTTGTGTTGACCATTTCCTTGTACTCGTTGCACATGCTCACGTCACCACACTTGCATGATGAGGTATGATTTGTGGGTCAGTGGAGAAGTTTGGTCAATGTGTTCACAGGTGTGATGCAGCACTGGGTGTTGGACAGCACTGCCAAACATTGTCACAGCTGTGAAGTGGAATTTACCTTTAGGAGAGGAAACATCATTGCAGAGACTGTGGACAGATCTTTTGTGCCAGGTATGCACCTCTCTCTCTCTCTTCTTCCCCAGCTGTTGCTCATCTGTTCCCTTCCTTCTCCCCCGTTCTCAGAATAATTTTAAATAATCTCACCTCCTTTACTGACAGCAGTCAATGATCGAGGCTTGCAAAACACCACTAGCTTGCCCAAAGACTGCTACTAATAGGTCATTCTCAGGAGGCATCGGTCCAAATCCAGTGACTAAAACTATGAAATATTCCTATAAGTAAGCAAGTGGTAGCTTCTACTGAATTTTCTGACTGGATCACTCAAGCCTAGCACACCTCAGGCTTAATTTAGCAACCATCTTCTTGCAATCCTTGGCTTGGGTGCCTAGCAAAGACTAGAGCCTCAGCTCCACAGTACAAGCTGCTGCAGTGATCCAGATGTGCTGCCACACAGTACAAGCTGCTGCAGTGGTCCAGGTGTGGTGCCACACAGTACAAGCTGCTGCAGTGGTCCAGGTGTGCTGCCACACAGTACAAGCTGCTGCAGTGGTCCAGGTGTGCTGCCACATACATGTAGTACAAGCTGCTGCAGTGGTCCAGTTGCTGACACACAGCACAAGCTGCTGCAGTGGTCCAGGTGTGCTGCCACACAGTACAAGCTGCTGCAGTGGTCCAGGTGTGCTGCCATACAGTACAAGCTGCTGCAGTGGTCCAGGTGTGCTGCCACACAGTACAAGCTGCTGCAGTGGTCCAGTTGCTGCCACACAGTACAAGCTGCTGCAGTGGTCCAGGTGTGCTGCCACACAGTACAAGCTGCTGCAGTGGTCCAGGTGTGCTGCCACACAGTACAAGCTGCTGCAGTGGTCCAGGTGTGCTGCCACACAGTACAAGCTGCTGCAGTGGTCCAGGCGTGCTGCCACACAGTACAAGCTGCTGCAGTGGTCCAGGTGTGCTGCCACACAGTACAAGCTGCTGCAGTGGTCCAGGTGTGCTGCCACACAGTACAGCTACAGATGAATACTTATCTGATTAGTTAATATATTTCTGGGAATGATATTTGCCCCATGGAAATCCTCAAGAAGTCATTGTGCAAGCAAAGGAATTAAGACCAACCAAAAGCAAAGGTGTTTCAAAAATATATATATTGGTGTACCATGGCTCTGCAGATGATGGGTCTCTATCTCTAGCATGCAAGATGCCTCAAATATAGTACATCTCAAGGATGCCATTTTCCTTTCAATTCAATTATTATCCTTTATACGATTATTTTCAGCCGACATGCAGAAGGTTTTGAAGAAGAACCCTCAGAATATTGACCTTTCTGCTCATTTTAATTGCTCTCGGACATTATAAGATTAGAAGCAATGTTTGCATATATTGGCTCTGATTGTGTATGTGTATATATATATATATTGTGCACTCGTAGGTGCAGCAGCTACGAATGCGAAGTCGAGAGGCTGCGAATACACAGGAAAGTTCGGGTGTGTGCCAATTATTTTCACAGGATCGCCATGGAAAAGAGCAGACTTATTTTTAGAACAACTGATGCAGGTATTGTGTGACAATTTTACGGATCAAAAATGGTCTGATATTTATCTAATTGTTGTTTTAACATTAATGCATTCATTCATTTATTTTGATAAGGATGGTATTAATGTTATATGTGCTAAGCACTGTTAGTGTCCATCACCTGGTGCCTATGTGGCTTTACTATCAGCTGATGTTACTGTTATTTTTTACCACTCACACGTGCATGTTTACAAGACAAGAAATGTTTTATTTAATATATATGCATGTATGTATGTGTATAAATGCATGTACTCTGTCTGTATATATGCATGTACTGTATGTAAGTATGTGTATGCATGTGTGTGTATGTGTATATGCATGTATGTATGTATATTTTTATGTCTACATATATATAAATGCATGTATGTATGTGTGTAGTATATATTGAGTAATAAAAAATTGAGTAATAAAAAATAAAAATAAATGAAACAAGATTTTACTATTAGACCTCAAATTTTTGTATATAGGAACCTTGACCTATTAGGAAATGTACACCAGTGTATAAAAGCTCCTATAAATGTGGTCACACTGGTGGATTCCCCTGTCACACCAGTATATAAAGGCTCTTAATGTGGTCACACTGGTGGATTCCCCTGTTAGGAAATGTACACCAGTATATAAAGGCTCCTATAAATGTGGTCTGTACACCAGTATATAAAGGCTCCTATAAATGGTCACACTGGTGGATTCCTCCGTTAGGAAATGTACACCTGTATATAAAGGCTCCTATAAATGTGGTCACACTGGTGGATTCCTCTGTTAGTAAATGTACACCAATATGTAAAGGCTCCTATAAATGTGGTCTCACTGGTGTTAGGAAATGTACACCAGTATATAAAGGCTCCTATAAATGTGGTCACACTGGTGGATTCCCCTGTTAGAAAATGTACACCAGTACATATAGGCTCCTATAAATTTGGTGACACTGGTGGATTCCCCTGTTAGGAAATATACACCAGTATATATAGGCTCCTATAAATGTGGTCACACTGGTGGATTCCCGTTAGGAAATGCACATCAGTCTCCTATAAATGTGTTCACACTGGTGAATTCCCCTGTTAGGAAATGTACACCAGTATATAAAGGCTCCCATAAATGTGGTCACACTGGTGGATTCCCCTGTTAGGAGGCTCCTATAAATGTGTTCACACTGGTGGATTCCCCTGTTAGGAAATGTACACCAGTATATAAAGGCTCCTATAAATGTGGTCACACTGGTGGATTCCCCTGTTAGGAAATGCACACCAGTATATAAAGGATCCTATAAATGTGGTCACACTGGTGGATTCCCTTGTTAGGAAATGCAGGGTTGTATACAGAAATTTTGCCAAGGGGGGGCGAACTTGAGATATGGAAAAATAAGGGGGGGCGGAGAGCCTGGATGGTGCGGAAAGGGGACGTGCACCCTGGGCTTCCGCGTGGAGTACGAAAGTGTTTTACCCACAGGTATTTTTGCAGTACTAACTGTATATATAGCTGCTACTTATGATGGCATGCACTTTTTCTAAAATCTTTAGTACAACATTCCATCTTAAATATTTGCTGAAGTTGCATGCTACGGCAATCAGCATAATTAGATATAGTCACTTGTCACTCGTATAATGGAGGTGGGCTTTTGTGAAATCGAATTATGTTGCATTCCATGCATTTTCTTACAAAATCATGGACAACAGGTTTCATACACAATTTTTCTCTAGTTCTCTTTGGGGGGGGGGGGGGGTGGAAATGGTTGGTCACTTGGTGCCCTAATTTTTGTTAATATTTTCTTAACATGTTGATAAGTCGTAAAAGGGGGGTCTGGGGGGAAGATCCCCCCATATTTTTTTTTCTTTTACAATGTCTGAGGATAGCTATTTTGACTGACTACCAATGGCATTATGCTATACCGAACTATGGCTAGACTGTATATATTTCTCATGATATTGTAGCTGCTTGGAAAAAGGAGAGCATGTGTCATGACACGATGACATCACACACCACCACGTGCTTTGTCACTTCTTTTGTTTCTCCTTCTTTCCCACTCCCTCTCTCTCAGTATTTTTAACTCAGTCCATTATGTCATGGTCTTCAAGTCTAATCTTAGACATGATGTCATCACACGCCACCACGTGTTCTCCTTTGTAGGTTTGTCACTTCTTCAGTTCCCTCCTTCTTTCCCACTCTCTCTCAGTATTTTTAACTCAGTCCATTATGTCATGGTCTTAAAGTCTCTATAAAAGAAACCTTACTAGCTGATTTCTCTTCATATTAATATGGATATTCGCTCATACTTTGCAAGTACTTCTCAAGCCTCTTCTCATGCTAATAGCAGCGATAGCGAAGATAGCAGAACAGATAGCTCTGAGCATGTCGAGGCATCTAGTCCTAGCCTTAGTCCTCCACCTTCAAAGAAAAGCAAGCAAAACAAACACCGCTCTTCCTGTATCCACGAAGAGAAAATACTCTAAGAGCTGGGAGAAAGATTTCAGTTGGCTCTATTATGACGAGGATAGCGATGGTGCCTTTTGCAAGGTTTGCAAGCAATCTGGTCTGCAGCGTACTGGAGGAGTGTGGGTCACACAACCTTGCAGAAATTGGAAGAAAGCTGTTGAAAAAATGAAAGCTCATGCGAGAAGTGACTTCCATATCCATGCAACTCAAGCTCTTTTTGCAGCTAAAGGAGCAGCCAAAGGTGGAACAGTTGTACAGCAACTCCAGAATGTTTTAGCTCGCAAAAGAGCTCAGAACAGAGCTGCAGTGAAGTGCCTGATCCTACTCACTCATTTTCTTACGAAAGAACAAGTTGCACATTCGACAAAATTTGAGAAGCTGGTTGACGTGGTGGTTCGATGTGGCAGCCAACATTTGAAGCAATTCTTAGAAACTGCACCAAGAAATGCTGTGTACACATCAAGAGTGGCTGTGGTTGAATTCATCGAATCATTGGGGACATAGGTGGAGGAGTCGATTCTGAAGCGACTTCAAAAGGCACCTATGTACAGCCTCATGGCAGATGAGTGTACAGATGTCACCAACGTAGAAGAATTGTCTGTGTTTTGCCGCTGGGAGGAAGATGGTGTACCAGTAGAGTGCTTTCTGGAGCTTATTCCATTGAAGAAGGCTGATGCAGAGACCATCTATTCTAATCTCATCGATTGTTTAAAGAAGAAAGGTCTACAAGTCGGAAGAATAGTTGGATTGGGATTTGATGGAGCTGCAACTTTTTCTGGACGAAAGACCGGGGTTCAGGCACGTATCAAGAAACATACTCCTCACGCTCTGTTTATACACTGCCACTGTCACTTACTGCAGTTGGCTTGTGTGCAAGCTGCCAATAAAACTCCTGGAATTGCTCATGTTTACAGAACATTGACTACTCTTTGGAAGCATTTTCGCAATTCCCCCAAGCGAGCAGAGTGTCTGAAGGAGGTACAGCACGTTCTTGAACTTCCAGAAATGAAAGTGATCAAGCCATCTGACACACGCTGGCTGGCACATGAAAGGTGTGTCAAAGCTGTCAAAGCAAGTTATTCTGCAATTGTAATCACCATTGGGAACATCTACGAGACGTCCCACGAGCCAGAAGCTCTTGGAATCCATGGTGCCCTCTGCAAATTGTCTACGATTGCAGCTATATATTTGCTTGATTTCACTCTACCACAAGTAGCCAAGCTCAGCAAAGCACTTCAGGCAGAGCAGCTTGACCTCTCGTTGATATCATTCCTTGTTGATGCTACTGTTAAATCCTTGGATGATGCAGTTTTGCCTGGAGCGAACTGGGTGTTGGAGCTTCTTGAAAACGTTGAAGACTTGAAGTCATCTACAAAGGTGTCTATTGACGCTGATAAAATACTTTCGTTCCAGAATGTTGTTGGTAAGCCTTTTGTTGCTGATTTAAAGGCCAACATAACAAGCCGATTTTCTTCATCCAACGCTGTTGTATCAGCATTGTCTATATTCGATCCACGGAAAGTTCCAAAACCAGATTTAGTATCTTTTCCCACTTATGGAGACACGTCTGTTGAGAAACTGATTGCTCACTACGGAGAAGATAGAGATGCAGAAACATTGGATGGAGAAGAAACAGTGAAGACAGCCATGATTTCCACTGAAATACTTACAGAGTGGAAAACATTCCGCCAGCTGTTAGTCAAGCAACCACGGGATACTACTGCATCACAGCTGAAAGAACTTGTTTCAAACGACATGCTCAAGGCCATGTTTCCCAATTTGCACAAGATTGCCTCCATCTGCTTATCGATTCCAGTTTCTACTGCTTCTGTGGAGAGAAGCTTCTCACAGATGAAGATGATCAAGACTCGTTTGCGTAATTCTCTAAGTGACTGCAGCCTTTCTCACCTTATGAGGATTGCTATAGAGGCACCAGGAGTACTCTCTGAGAGCGACCTTGAAGAGATTGTGGACGTATGGCAGAGAAAACCAAGAAGAACCTCAGTTTGACATTCCTATCATTTGAACCTGATATCATAAGCTTATTACACCTTTCTTGTATTACACCTTTCTTGACATTATTAAAAAAAATATCTCTAATTTCAAGGGGGGGGGGGCGAGAATGATACAAGGGGGGGCGAATGCCCCCCCCCCCCCCTGCCCCCCCCTAAATACACCCCTGGAAATGTACACCAGTGTATAAAGGCTCCTATAAATGTGATCACACTGGTGGATTCCCGTTAGTATATAAAGGCTCCTATAAATGTGGTCACACTGGTAGATTCCCCTGTTAGGAAATGTACACCAGTATATAAAGGCTCCTATAAATGTGGTCACACTGGTGGATTCCCCTGTTAGGAAATGTAAACCAGTATATATACCAGTTATATAAAGGCTCCTATAAATGTGATTACAGTGATTGATTCTCCCATTAGGAAATGGACACCAGCACACTGGTGGATTCTCCTATTAGGACTTCATAAAGTATGTGGTTGGAAAGCTCTTGAAACCAGCTATTTCTGGTACCAAAATTAATTTTAAAAAAGAAGCAGTTTTGAAGTTCGAGTACTTAAAAAAAATTATTTTTTTAATTTATTGCTTTAATCACCTAATAATCACCCCTTAAATACCCTTAAAGGTAGAATGGCGGCTCCCTGTATATTCTCTCAAACTTCTCATTCCTTTCACTAAAAAATTATTCAAGTAAATTTAGAAGAAAAAAAAAAGAGAGCTGATATCACAAATGTCCAAATCATAGTCTATTATACCAGCAATATTCTCACCTGCTGTTAGGCACTTCATTCCAAAAAAAAATCCTAGATATTATTGCATGTTTTATTTCTCTTTATAGTAATGATAGATTATATAAGCTTTGTTGTGTTTGGTCCACCATTTGGAGCCAATATATATAAACAGTGCTATGGTGTTGCTATATATATATATATATACCAAGAATGAAATTGAGCACACTCATTAAAAAAAGAAAAAATTAGGTATGGCAAGTTACCAATGTAAACTTAAAATAAACAGTAATCCAAGTGTAACCAAGGTACTAAAACACTGGGCGTGCTCAGTACTATGGCAACACAATACAGCCTATATAGCCAAAACTACAAATTGAGTACAATTAAGAAATGAAGTGCAACTAAAAATGTCGTCACGGGCTATAATTATACCAAATGAGTAAATAATAATTGTGCCCTTCCACAAAAGAGTAAATATACTATCACTACTAAACAGTTTATTATATTATTATTGATCTTATTACTGTTACTATTATTATCATCATCATTATCATCATGCATTAGACATGTCCACTATATAATGGGTGTGGTCACAGTGTAGAATACTCGCATAGTGGTAAAATATTACACATATCCCTGAGATGCTGTTCTTTAGCCTAGATCTGCCCAACTGTTTAGGGTACTAAGAAGCTGTCAGATTAGCTGAGAGATGTGTAAGCTTTCTTTGGCCACGATTTGGATAAAGAGTGCTTAGGTTCTCCAAATCTTAAAAACTTATTTGTGGTTTTTGAGTCCTTACATACAAATACATAGTTTCAAGTTATTACGAGCCTGTGTCAAATATTAGTTTCCAGACACATGTGAGCCTGTGTCAAATATTAGTTTCAAGTCACTTGTGAGCCTGTGTCAAATATTAGTTTCAAGTCACTTGTGAGCCTGTGTCAAATATTAGTTTCAAGTCACTTGTGAGCCTGTGTCAAATATTAGTTTCCAGACACTTGTGAGCAAATATTAGTTTCAAGTCACTGTGAGCATGTGTCAAATATTAGTTTCAAGTCACTTGTGAGCCTGTGTCAAATATTAGTTTCAAGTCACTTGTGAGCCTGTGTCAAATATTAGCTTCAAGTCACTTGTGAGCCTGTGTCAAATATTAGTTTCAAGTCACTTGTGAGCCTGTGTCAATATTAGTTTCAAGTCACTTGTGAGCCTGTGTCAAATATTAGTTTCAAGTCACTTGTGAGCCTGTGTCAAATATTAGTTTCAAGTCACTTGTGAGCCTGTGTCAAGTATTAGTTTCAAGTCACTTGTGAGCCTGTGTCAAATATTAGTTTCAAGTCACTTGTGAGCCTGTGTCAAATATTAGTTTCAAGTCACTTGTGAGCCTGTGTCAAATATTAGTTTCAAGTCACTAGTGAGCCTGTGTCAAATATTAGTTTCAAGTCACTTGTGTGCCTGTGTCAAATATTAGCTTCAAGTCACTTGTGAGCCTGTGTCAAATATTAGCTTCAAGTCACTTGTGAGCCTGTGTCAAATATTAGCTTCAAGTCACTTGTGAGCCTGTGTCAAATATTAGCTTCAAGTCACTTGTGAGCCTGTGTCAAATATTAGTTTCAAGTCACTTGTGAGCCTGTGTCAAATATTAGCTTCAAGTCACTTGTGAGCCTGTGTCAAATATTAGTTTCAAGTCACTTGTGAGCCTGTGTCAAATATTAGTTTCAAGTCACTTGCGAGCCAGTGTCAAATATTAGTTTCAAGTCACTTGTGAGCCTTGCTCACAATTGCTTGAGAAGTGGCACCCAAACCCTCACTGATCCCTACTGGATGCTTCAGGCTGTTGCTCACATGCCACATTGAGAATCGGGGCTCCTCTGGCTCACATGGTTGAGGTATGGAGCAGGCAAAAGGATAGACGATACCTTATCTAACCAATGGTGGACTGTATGTTTGGTCTGTCTACGTAACATGCATATCTCCTTGGGTCTCCCTTAGCCAAAGGAGAAGTCCGCACTGCCAGTGCTGAGAAGAGTGCAAGCCAGAATTAGAAGGATGAGATTGCTTAAAGGGCTCTCCCCCACATCTCAAACTGCCCGTCACAGCAGATACCTAGCAAAATCAAATGCTCACTGATAAATAGAAAGTACTTTAGGCTGTGCTGGCTTTCTGCAGATGTTTTTTTGGTTTTAAATTTTTACCAGAGTCAGCTGGGTGTTTTAATTCTGCCAGAACTAGCATGGGGAAATATAGCAGTGGCTAACCATGTTACAGTTCCATCTCAAGGCATCAGCTGGGTCTTTTAGCTCTGCAACAGAACTAGCATGGGGAAATATAGCTGTGGCTAACCATGTTACAGTTCCATCTAAAGGTGTCAAAATGTGACGAAATTGCTATAAAATTTATTTTCCAACTACACCGTTGACCACATACTTAAGTTTTAGTGCCCAATGAAAAAGTTGTTGTATACAGTAGAGCTTCCTCTAGCCACTGGTACTAATTTCAGAGCACTTACCAATCTGGAGATATTTATGCAGAGAAATCAGGCACTCAGGTTTTTGAGGTACCCCCACTTTAGCTCCAGTAACTTGGGTATAGTTATACATATGAAAAATGGTTTAGTATTAACTGGTGGATATGAATCTAAATACCTCCTGTAAATACTACCAAACCAGCCGGGGAGTTGGGAAGTGAGATGCAGCAATGTTTGGGTACACTTGACTTGGTTCCCTTTCTAAGTACTAAACAGTTTCCTTTTGTAAAAGTTGAACTCCTCATGGAACAAACTTGCAAGTGAACACTACTCTACAAGCAGAGATTTAACTACCCAGCACGTGCATGGAGACCATTTCCCCCCAAATACCTTCAAGGACAAAGACATGCCCACCTTTAACTCTATGCCCAGTTCCATTGTCACAATATACACAGATTTTTTCACTTATAGATAGTGGTTTAGTAATATGATGTAGCTTTGCTATGAACTATTGTTCATAGAGTGTCTTTACTGGAATCAAAGTAGTACAACCCCACAGCCATTTGTGCAGAGGACTCTGAGGTGGAGAATCATATCACTTAATCTCTGAGACACAAACAAATCTATAGATATGTGCTGGAATTTGTCAATTTTGAATTGTCACTTAAAAACTGGCACATTTTATACAGCTATAACATTCAGCATTAGTGAGAAGTGACAACAAGCTACTGAGAGCTGGTCGCTGTAGCATAAAGTCTTGTAAGCAGGTAGTGCACCTTCTAGTTATGATAACTGCCCGGCCCACTTGACAGGAAATAAGTTTATGCCTGATACAATAAATAATGATCTCTACATGTAGTATGAGGCAACCATGAGAGTGAGAGCTGCTGTGCAGGCTGCATGGAACTTATATATATAATTATATAGATAGATGAGCTGGTAGAGCACACTCCAGATGTAATAGCTGTAGAACCATTACCCCAGGCAATGAGTTAATGAACCCTAATTTACCTGTATTCCTGATATTATGATATAATCATTGAGCTGATTTATATTAATTTTTTTAATTTATTCAAGCCAGCAGTTAGTACACTCTTTCTCTGGGGAGGTGAGGGAGGAACAAACAAAATAGACAACTTCTTAATGAAGGCTGGAGCATCCAGTTGGAACGTTGAGAGAGCAAAATTCAAGTTGATTAGTGGGAAGGTCATTGTAATTGTGTTATGTCAACTGAGAGATCATTGAGAATAGGCTAATAGTGGAGTAGTAGTGGCTCAGTGTTCAAGTCAGCAACTTCACTGTCGGAATATTTCTGGAGTAGGAGAAACATTTGGAGAGCTAGAACCTGACATAGGCAGGCAAAGCATACAAGGAGGCCTTCCAGATGTTGAGCCTTCCTCTTGCATTAAATAAAGCTTACAAGGAGGCCTTCCATATGTTGAGCCTTCCTCTTGCATTAAATAAAGCTTACAAGGAGGCCTTCCAGGTGTTGAGCCTTCCTCTTGCATTAAATAAAGCTTGCAGGGAGGCCTTCAAGATGTTGAGCCATCTACATATCTAAATAAAACTCCAACCAACTTCTGGTAAACACTATAATAGTAGCTGGGGTTTACATGACACATGAGTACACACTTCAATTGTGTTCCTTTCTGGGTACTAATGCATCCTTTTTCCTATAAAAACATGTGCATCTACTACTGCTATAGTGAGTATAAAACAGCTAGCTAATAGTGAAATTGACAAGTGATGGCTTCACAAATAGTATTTGCTATACATTGATGCTAGTAAAGCAATTGTAAGTGACACTGACTCGTTGACTCATATAACTTCATATATATATATACTATTGTCTTTCAGCTTAATGGCTCGCCTATAATCAGGTTGCATTTTAAACTAGTATCTACATAATTATATAGACTCCAACTGATTCCTACTGGTACACTAGTACATACACTCCAACTTGGCCAGGGATAAAAAAAAAAAATACCTGTTGTACTTACCAAAGAGTAACTTGTTTTCTGGACCCACAATAAACTAAGGCAGATGAGTAACTTGTGTTCTGGACCCACAATGGACAAACTAAGGCAGATATGACCACAGCAAACTAGGGGTAACTCAACGAGGGAAGAACATAATATGTAGGATTTAGGTCCCATAGACCATACCATAGCCTCAAAGCTTAAAAGCAGCCATAATGGCCAAACTAGATACAGAGTCGACACTATTTTATGTAATCAAGGTTCTTTAGGGAAAATATCCATTTTTGCCGTGTTTTTTTTTGGGTTTTTTAGAAGTAGTTAAATTGTTGTCTATATCTATAATCTGATGTGTATGTTTAGCGTAGATCATGTTGCCATTTTCTACTTTGATGTTCAATTTAGTGCACTCGGTAGGAGCAGATCAAGGGGACTGATTTTATTTGTGGTTTTTGAGTCCTACATACACATACAAATATTAGCTTCAAGTCACTTGTGAGCCTGTATCGAATATTAGTTTCAAATCACTTGTGAGCCTGTTTCAAATCACTTGTGAGCCTGTGCCAAATATTAGTTTCATGTCACTTGTGAGCCTGTATCAAATATTAGTTTCAAGTCACTTGTGAGCCTGTGTTCACTATCGCTTGAAGAGTGGCACCAAACCCTCACTGGTCCCTAGGTTGTTGGATGCTTTAGCCTGTCGCTTGCATGGCCCTTTGAGAAATGGGGCTCCCCTGGTGCACATGGTTGAGGTATGGAGCAGGCAAAAGGACAGACGACACTTTATCTAACCTATAGTGGACTATATGTTTGGTCTGTCTACGTAACACGCAGATCTCCTTGGGTCTCCCTTAGCCAAAGGAGAAGTCCTCATACTGAGAAGAGTGCAAGCCAGAATTAGCAGGATGTGATTGCTTAAGAGCTCTCCCCCACATATCAGACAGCCCATCACAGCAGATACTCAGAAAAATCTAATGGTCACTGATAAGTTTCACAAATAGAATAGTACTTTAAGCTGTGTATCCATGGTATTCTCGGATGTTTTTTTGTTTTTTTGCCTTTGGACATTTTTACCAGCGTCAGCTGGGTGTTTCAATACTGCAACAGAACTAGCATGAGAAAATATAGCAATGGCTAACCATGTTACTGTTCCATCTCAAGGAATCAGCTGGGTGTTTTAGATCCGCATAGGAACTACCATCGGGAACGGGAAATATGCAGTCGCTAACCATGTTACAGTTCCATCTCAAGGCATCAGCTGGGTCTTTTAGCTCTGCAACAGAACTAGCATGGGGAAATAAGCAGTGGCTAACCATGTTACAGTTCCATCTCAAGGGGTCTTTTAGCTCTGCAACAGAACTAGCATGGGCCATGTTACAGTTCCATCTCAAGGCATCAGCTGGGTCTTTTAGCTCTGCAACAGAACTAGCATGGGGAAATATAGCAGTGGCTAACCATGTTAGAGGTCCATCTCAAGGTGTCAAAATGTGACGAAATTGCTATAAAATTTATTTTTCAACTGCACCCTTGACCACATACTTAAGTTTTAGTGCCCAATGAAAAGTTGTTGTATGCAGTCGAGCCTCCTCTAGCCCTGGTGCTAATTTCAGCTCTCTAGCACTTGGCAATCTGGAGATATTTATGGAGAGAAATCAGGTACTCAAGTTTTTGAGGTACCCCCACTTTAGCTCCAGTAATTTGGGTATAGTTATACATATGAAAAAAGGTTTAGTATTAACTGGTGAATATGTATCTAAATACCTCCTGTAAACACCACCAAACCAGTCGGGGAGTTGGGAAGTGAGATGCAGCAATGTTTGGGTACACTTGACTTGGTTCCCTTACTAAGTACTAAACAGTTTCCTTTTGTACAAAGTTGAACTCCTCATGGAACAAACTTGCAAGTGAACACTACTCTACAAACAGAGATTTAACTACCCAGCACGTGCATGGAGAACAAATACCAAAGACATGCCCAACTTTAACCATCTATGCCCAGTCCATTGTTACAATATATACAGATTTTTAACTAGATGCGAGTCATAGTATTAACATTCTTATAGATAGTGGTTTAGTAATGGGATGTAGTTTTCCTACAGTTCATAGAGTGTCTTTACTGGAATCAAAGTAGTAGCTACAACCCCATAACCACATAACCATTTTGTGATGATGACTCTGAGGTGAAGAATCATATCACTTATTCTGAGTCACAACCAAATCAACTAGCATTATAGCTATGTGCTGGAAATTGTAATATCAAATTGTCACTTCAAAACTGACATATTTAAGCTATAACATTCAGAATTAGTGAGACACAAGCTACTGAGAGCTGGTCTACTGCAGTATAAAGTTTTGTAAGCTGGTAGTGCACCTTCTAGTTGTGATAACTGCCATGCCCACTTCACAGGAAATAAGTTAATGCATGATACAATAAATAATGATCTCTACATGTAGTATGAGGCAACCATGAGAGTGAGAGCTGCTGTAGGCTGCATGGAACTTATATATATATATTATATATAATGTATATACAATGAAACCTCCGTTAACGGACACTCCCAATAGCGGATACCTACCTACAGTGGCAGATGCACCGATAGTGAATAGTGCGTAGAAAGCCCCCGAATAGCGGACAACCTCCCAATTCCGACAGAGAACCGAAAACTTTCAAATATGAAGTGACCCCTCTTAGCAGGCTGACACGCGAGTCTTAGCTCTCATTATTCCTGATGAAGGCTAGAGCATGTAGTCGAAACTTCAAGGGAATACAATTTGAAACTGATTATTGAGGTGATTTTAATATTATGTCAACTGAGAGTTCATTGAGAATAATAATAATGACAGTAAAATGAGGAAAGAATTATAGAAAAATTATTATTGCCATGGTTAAAACAACGTGATACTAAGCTATGTAGCTACAGAAGTCCATTTGCATGTAGAGACTGTTTTTTTCCAGACTCGATCAGTGTAAGGCTTGGGTCCATAAAAACGGTATGTACACAAGGGATTTCCAAATCATATCCAGCTCCTCTGTTGATCCTGTCACAGGTTACCTCAGCAAAGCCTTTATTGAAGCTCCTTCTCAAAAACTGAGAGATGACCGAGGCAATATTGTAGGGAATGCAGCCAACAACAACACCCTCTCTCATCACTGCAACAGCAGATTAGTCACAACTGTTAGTTGGCTCGCTTTTCAGAAGTAATACTTCTCACGAAAGGAGTCCATACTTCTTTATAGACATGCTTGCTGATGTACGAGTGTACTTGCTACACTCAAGTCACTACCTACTGGCTGGAAGGCCATCTAGCTAGATAATCTAGTCATCTCATGTGAGAGTTCTTTAAGTCAGACATCTTGAGTGAAGCTAATCTACAGGCAAGCTGCTGAAGTCTGGGAATGGCATCTTCTAAAAAATGGATTCATCTCTCCTTGGAGAAGAAGGTGGATGTGATCAATGAAGCAAAGAAGCATAATGGAATTCCTGTGCGCACTCTTGGAGAAAAGTTTAGTTGTGGTAAGATGCAAACTTCAGATATAAGCAGTGAGAGTATCTTAGCCTTGTATGAATCTAATGCATCAACTAGTAATAAACCTCCAGTTTCAGAGTATTCTAATGTGAATGCATTGTACCAATGATATGTGATGGCCTGTTCCAAGAACATTTACCATGTGGACCACATCTTGCTGAGAAGGCCAGAGAGATTGCTGTAGTTTTAGAGAGACAGAATTCAAGGGAATCAATGGTTGTCTAACAAAGTGGAAGAAGCGGTACAATATAAGGAGTGGTTGTAAGTGGTGAATATGAGGGAAATGAAAAACCTAGGTGTTTCCGAGGTTTTGATACCTGTTAAGTATTACCACCAAAGAAAGGCATGGGTGATGGAAGAGATGCAAAATTACAACCATTGGATTTCGGGGGATTGTCCAGATGTCATTACAGTCGGCTATTTCTTCGTTATGTTTTAGTGGATATTGTTTCATGCAGCTGTGCAATTGAAGTAGTCAAATGAATCAATGTCCTCACAGCAATTCGATGGGTAGCTCTAGCATGGAAAGAAGTAAAGATGGAAACTATAATGACGAAGTGTAGGTATTCTTAACTCTGATTTATCCCTGAGCAGCTTAAATGAAGAGGACGACCCATTTCAAGATCTCAATACAGCCCATGAAATAGCAGCATTGATTTCTAAGACAATGGGTAGTGCTGACAGTTGTTCAGCTGAGGAGTATATGAATGGAGACAATGGCGTCCCTGTTTGTGCTGACATTGATGGGAAGAAAACTTGTTAGTTGAAACAGAAGATGCTGACGAAAATCAATCTGATGAAGAAGATGAGACACCTCGCACTTGAGTCACTGGAAGGTGAGGTGTTAATGATTTTCTAGAGAGCCGTTGCCCTGATGAAGCTACTTGTGCAAGTGACAAAGTTCCTTTTAGGCACACTCTCTGTGTCACACAAACTACCATACATGAATACAAAATAAACTGAGAATGTACAATGTTTTATGCTGGTGTCTGCATGACCTACAAAACTGAGATAACAATGTTTTATACTGGTGTCTGCATGACCTACAAAACTAAGATAATAATGTTTTATACTGGTGTCTGCATGACCTACAAAACTGAGATAATAATGTTTTATACTGGTGTCTGCAGACCTACAAAACAGAGATAATAATGTTTTATACTGGTGTCTGCATGACCTACAAAACTGAGATAATAATGTTTTATACTGGTGTCTGCATGACCTACAAAACTGAGATAATAATGTTTTATACTGGTGTCTGCATGACCTATAAAACTGAGATGTAATAATGTTTTATACTGGTGTCTGCATGACTTAAAACAGGGAGAATAAGGTTAATAAAGAAGCCTCCCAATAAAGAACAACCTCCGAATAATGGACAAAGAGGTATGTCCCAACTTGTCCACTATTCGGAGGTTCTACTGGTATATATATATATAGATAGATAGATAGATGGATAAGCTAGTAGAGCACACTCCATAGCTGTTGGCTCATTCCCCAGGCAATAAGTTAATGCATGATATGATCTGTAATTTACCTGTATACCTGATAATATGATATAATCATTGAGGTGATTTACATAAAACAAAAATGTATTCAAGCCAGCAGTTAGTACACTCTTTCTCTGGGCAGGTGAGGAGGAACTAAATTCCTGATGTAGGCTAGAGCATCTAGTTGAAACGTCAAGGGAGGAAAATTCAAGTTGATTAGTGGGAAGGTCATTGTAATTTTGTTATGTCAACTGAGAGTTCATTGAGAATAGGCTACTAGTGGAGTAGTAGTGGCTCAGTGATCAAGTCAGCAACTTCACTGATGGATATATTTCTGGGGTAGGGGAAATATTTGGAGTGCAAGAACCTGACATAGGCAGGCAAAGCGTAGGAGGCTTTCCAGATGTTGAATCATCCTCTTGCATTAAATAAAGCTTGTAAGGAGGCCTTCCAATTGTTGAGTCATCCTCTTGCATTAAATAAAGCTTGAAGGAGGCCTTCAAGTTGTTCAGTCATCCTCTTGCATTAAATAAAGCTTGAAGGAGGCCTTCAAGTTGTTCAGTCATCCTCTTGCATTAAATAAAGCTTGTAAGGAGGCCTTCCAGTTGTTGAGTCATCCTCTTGCATTAAATAAAGCTTGTAAGGAGACCTTCCAGTTGTTCAGTCATCCTCTTGCATTAAATAAAGCTTGTAAGGAGGCCTTCCAGTTGTTCAGTCATCCTCTTGCATTAAATAAAGCTTGTAAGGAGGCCTTCCAGTTGTTCAGTCATCCTCTTGCATTAAATAAAGCTTGCAAGGAGGCCTTCCAGATGTTGAAGTATCATAAATAAAACTCCAACAAACTTCCAGTAAGCACTATTATAGCAGCTGGGGTTTACATGACACATGAGTGTGCACTTCACTCGGGTTCCTTTCTGGATGTCAATGCTTCCGTTTTCCTATAAAATCATGTACATTTACTACTGATGTGATGATTATGAACACAGCTAGCTAATAATGAAATTGACAAGTGCTGGCTTCACAAATAGTATTTGCTATATGTTGAAGCTAGTAAAGCAATTGTAAGTGCCACTGACTTATATATGTCTTTCAACTTAACAGCTGCTCGCCTACAACCAGATTGCATTTTAACACTAGTAGCTACATAGACTCGAACTGATTCCTACTGTTACACTAGCACATACACTCCAACTTGTCCTGGGATAAAAAAAATTTAAAAAACTGTTGTACCACCAAACAGTAACTTGTTTTCTGGACCCACAATGGACAAACTAAGGCAGATATGACCATAGCAAACTAGGGGTAACTCGATGAGGAAAGAACATATGCAAGATTTTGGTCCCATAAACCATGCCAGCCCCAAAACTTAAAAGCAGCCAAAATGGCCAAACTAGATACAGAGTCAGCACTATTTACGTAATAAATGCTCTTTAGGGAAAATACCAGTTTTGATGTTTTTTGTTTGTTATTATTGTGAAGTAGCTAAATCGTTGTCCACATCTGTAATCTGATGTATATGTTTTAGCATAGATCATGTTGCCATTTTATACTTTGATGTGCATTTTAGTGCACTCAGCAGGATCAGATCAAGGACATCATATTAGGTGGGTGGTTATGGGAGCAAAAATGGCCACCAGGCTGTCCTGAATTTTCACAAACTCTAAGTTGACATAATGAAATTATAATGACTTTCTCAATAATCAACTTGAAACTTACTCTCTCAATGTTTCGTCCAGATGCTATAACCTTCATCAGGAATAATGAGATGCTAAGATTCGTGAGCTTGTTATATACCGATAGCTAGCTATCCCCACGTAAATTTTGAGTTGATTATCGAGGTCATTATAAGTCCTGAATTGCATTGAACACTGTCAAACCCAATTCCACAAAATATATTCCCAAAATTAAATAATAAATGGACAAGGTGTTACAATCCCTTAACCTCATCCTGCCTTAAACTGCTCCATATATGCTTGTGTAAGATAGTTTGTTACATCCATGTAATTACAGAAGACACCCGTATCATTGTGATATACTGAAATGAATTTTTACTCCATTTTCTTGCAAGACAAAGGAGACAAAAGCTGACTTTGAAGTAGGAAATTATTATTATTGTTATTGCATGAATTTAAATGGCAATGTTTGATTAATCCAGTGCAATGATGTAATGAAATAGGCGTGGGAGTTGTACCTTCAGTATTACGCGGGTATTCAGGTGGTAGCCAATACAAAGCTGACCTGCAGCAGTCGAAGAAGAGAACCCATTTTAATTACGCGCGTGATCAGATTTCCTGATGCGGTCCCTTTCCCTGGGGGCGCTGCGCTTCCTGCTCGGGACCTATAATTATTTGTGTCAAATTCCTGGAGCGATGTTCGCAGATTCCGGCTTTCCCTGTGCAGTTTGGTTAGCTTCTTGTAAGTATTTTCGGTAACGAGCTTACTTTCTCTGAGGGCACTGAATATAGGGAACTGAATAGGGTACTGAATATGGATACTCATTAATCCTCAGGTACTTGTTTTTAGTGGTGTGTTTGCACGCCCAATGTGTGCATGTTCAAACCTAGAGTACCATCATCTAATCATCATCATCATCATTATTATTATTATTGCAGGCAGACCTGGCGGCATGAATTTATTTTCGTTTCTCTTTTTTGTATTTTTTTGGCATACCAATATGGCATCCATGGGTCCTCCTTAGCTATATAGGGCAAGGCTAGGGCTAGAGTGAAATATTCATATAAATAGTGAAGACATGATTGAGTGAAGATACGCTAGAATTCTTTTGAGTTTCTACTACCTACTATTATTATTATTATTGTTGTTGTTATTATTGTTGTTGTTATTATTGTTGTTGTTATTATTGTTGTTATTATTATTGTTGTTATTATTGTTGTTATTATCGTTGTTTTTATTATTGTTGCTGTTATTATTGTTGTTATTATTGTTGTTATTATTATTGTTGTTATTATTGTTGTTATTATCGTTGTTTTTATTATTGTTGCTGTTATTATTGTTGTTGTTATTATTGTTGTTGTTATTATTATTATTATTATTATTATTATTATTATTATTATTATTATTATTATTATTATTATTATTATTATTATTATTATTATTATTATTATTATTATTATTATTATTAATATTATTATTATTATTATTATTATTACTACTGTTATAATATTATTATTGTTTGGGGGCCTTAGGGAGTGACTGCCATTTATTAATCTATTTATTCATTAATTGTATTGGATTATTATATTGGATAATAATAATAATAATAATAATAATCATTATTTAGTATTATTATTAAAACCTAAGGTATTTAAAGCATGTACGGTCTCATTGAAGCGATCATGTTCGTTTGTGTGCTCCACACGCACGTGTGAGTGTGTGTGAGTATTATCTAAGGAATGAAGACAGTTGTCAATGTATAACTAGTCAGAATGTGGAATATCTTGTCCCCCTGACTCTGCTATATAGCTGCTGCTGTGATGGCCAGAGTAGTTTTAACACTGGGTCTAAATTTTGTGTCTTAGAAATGGCCACACCAGATATATGAAACCCCTTTGGGAACTCCATCCCTTCACTGTTTGCCCACACAAGCACCTTCAGATGCAATCTCTTGCATCACTCACATTTTCATTTTGTGAAGAGTTCACACTTACATGTGTTGTTTTTAGCCTGCACATGCCCAGTAAACTACTCGATCAATTATATAGTCAAAACTCTAGATAAGGTGAGTAGCAGCGAGCACACCTACCATCACGAACAGCCTCTTCCAGTTCTTCACCTCTGTTTCTGGAAACTCTTCTGTGAGGAAGGCTGCACATATCCTATACTTGCTTGCCTGGAATCACTCAGAATTTGAGCAAAGGAGGTTCCAATGGATAGATTTCTAGTTATTTTACTGAATATAGTCTCTTGTCGACGTACGGGACAGTGTGCTGTGAAGGTTTTGGCCGCTTTAACTCAATGAAGCAGATTCTTATACCAAACTGCAGATTACATTTCCATTCTAATGATATGTAAGTTTTTTCCAAGTTCATGTCATTAGAATGATATGAACTATAAATATTATTGTTATATAGTGGTTTTCCGGATGTTCAGCAGGATATTTGGAAGACTTCATCTTCACTGTTTTCATGATCACTGCAAGTCCATTGCTCATGATAGAATACATTAAAACATGAACATCTTCATTGAGCACATGTTCTTCTACTCAGTTGAAGTACTTTCCTGTCATCCAAACACCAGTGGCTCAGTGATGTGTAGGAGCTGAGATGGCCTGTCTCCCTGTGGCTCAGTGATGTGTAGGAGCTGAGATGGCCTGTCTCCCTGTGACTCAGTGATGTGTAGGAACTGAGATGGCCTGTCTCCCTGTGGCTCAGTGATGTGTAGGAGCTGAGATGGCCTGTCTCCCTGTGGCTCAGTGATGTGTAGGAGCTGAGCTGGTCTGTCTCCCTGTGGCTCAGTAATGTGTAGCACCATGACCCGTGTAGACATGAAGCAGGGTCTATTCTGACCACATGAAATGCTATTATAATGGCCTAAGATTTTTTTTCCCCCTCTTCTTCCCCCGGCAGCTTAAGAAAGAATTTCCTTTGAACTCACATGGTAATATAATTATATTTACAGTTTTTCATGGGGAGAGGGTTTCAGTTGGGGGGTGCTGTGATTTCCCCCTCCTCCAAACTCCTGTTTCTGTTAAATGCCATAAATGTCATGGGGCAAACTCGGAAATTGTTGGTACAGAAAAACAATCAATTTGAACTATTTGCCCTTCCTTGGTCCTCACATGCCCAATAGACTGCTCTATAGATTAAACATAGTAAAACATTACTCTTTATACTATCACTACTAAACAGTTTATTATATTATTATTGCTCTTATTACTGTTACTATTATTATCATCATCATTATCATCATGCATTAGACATGTCCACTATATAATGGGTGTGGTCACAGTGTAGAATACTCGCTTAGTGGTAAAATATTACACATATCCCTGAGATGCTGTTCTTTAGCCTAGATCTGCCCAACTGTTTAGGATACTAAGAAGCTGTCAGATTAGCTGAGAGATGTGTAAGCTTTCTTTGGCCACGATTTGGATAAAGAGTGCTTAGGTTCTCCTTATTTATCAAATCTTAAAAACTTATTTGTGGTTTTTGAGTCCTTACATACAAATACATAGTTTCAAGTTATTACGAGCCTGTGTCAAATTAGTTTCAAGTCACTTGTGAGCCTGTGTCAAATATTAGTTTCCAGACACTTGTGAGCAAATATTAGTTTCAAGTCACTTGTGAGCCTGTGTCAAATATTAATTTCCAGACACTTGTGAACCTGTGTCAAATATTAGTTTCAAGTCACTAGTGAGCCTGTGTCAAATATTAGTTTCAAGTCACTTGTGAGCCTGTGTCAAATATTAGTTTCCAGACACTTGTGAGCAAATATTAGTTTCAAGTCACTTGTGAGCCTGTGTCAAATATTAATTTCCAGACACTTGTGAACCTGTGTCAAATATTAGTTTCAAGTCACTTGTGAGCCTGTGTCAAATATTAGTTTCAAGTCACTTGTGAGCCTGTGTCAAATATTAGTTTCAAGTCACTTGTGAGCCTGTGTCAATATTAGTTTCAAGTCACTTGTGAGCCTGTGTCAAATATTAGTTTCAAGTCACTTGTGAACCGGTGTCAAATATTAGTTTCAAGTCACTTGTGAGCCTGTGTCAAGTATTAGTTTCAAGTCACTTGTGAGCCTGTGTCAAATATTAGTTTCAAGTCACTTGTGAGCCTGTGTCAAATATTAGTTTCAAGTCACTTGTGAGCCTGTGTCAAATATTAGTTTCAAGTCACTAGTGAGCCTGTGTCAAATATTATTTTCAAGTCACTTGTGTGCCTGTGTCAAATATTAGCTTCAAGTCACTTGTGAGCCTGTGTCAAATATTAGCTTCAAGTCACTTGTGAGCCTGTGTCAAATATTAGTTTCAAGTCACTTGTGAGCCTGTGTCAAATATTAGTTTCCAGACACTTGTGAGCAAATATTAGTTTCAAGTCACTTGTGAGCCTGTGTCAAATATTAGTTTCAAGTCACTTGTGAGCCTGTGTCAAATATTAGTTTCAAGTCACTTGTGAGCCTGTATCAATATTAGTTTCAAGTCACTTGTGAGCCTGTGTCAAATATTAGTTTCAAGTCACTTGTGAACCTGTGTCAAATATTAGTTTCAAGTCACTTGTGAGCCTGTGTCAAGTATTAGTTTCAAGTCACTTGTGAGCCTGTGTCAAATATTAGTTTCAAGTCACTTGTGAGCCTGTGTCAAATATTAGTTTCAAGTCACTTGTGAGCCTGTGTCAAATATTAGTTTCAAGTCACTAGTGAGCCTGTGTCAAATATTAGTTTCAAGTCACTTGTGTGCCTGTGTCAAATATTAGCTTCAAGTCACTTGTGAGCCTGTGTCAAATATTAGCTTCAAGTCACTTGTGAGCCTGTGTCAAATATTAGTTTCAAGTCACTTGTGAGCCTGTGTCAAATATTAGCTTCAAGTCACTTGTGAGGCTGTATCAAATATTAGTTTCAAGTCACTTGCGAGCCTGTGTCAAATATTAGTTTCAAGTCACTTGCGAGCCTGTGTCAAATATTAGTTTCAAGTCACTTGTGAGCCTTGCTCACAATTGCTTGAGAAGTGGCACCCAAACCCTCACTGATCCCTACTGGATGCTTCAGGCTGTTGCTCACATGCCACATTGAGAGAATCGGGGCTCCTCTGGCTCACATGGTTGAGGTATGGAGCAGGCAAAAGGATAGATGATACCTTATCTAACCAATGGTGGACTGTATGTTTGGTCTGTCTACTTAACATGCATATCTCCTTGGGTCTCCCTTAGCCAAAGGAGAAGTCCGCACTGCCAGTGCTGAGAAGAGTGCAAGCCAGAATTAGAAGGATGAGATTGCTTAAAGGGCTCTCCCCCACATCTCAAACTGCCCGTCACAGCAGATACCTAGCAAAATCAAATGCTCACTGATAAATAGAAAGTACTTTAGGCTGTGGCTTTCTGCAGATGTGTTTTTAGTTTTGCCTTTGGAAATTTTTACCAGAGTCAGCTGGGTGTTTTAATTCTGCCAGAACTAGCATGGGGAAATATAGCAGTGGCTAACCATGTTAAAGTTCCATCTCAAGGCCTCAGCTGGCTCTGCACAGAACTAGCATGGGGAAATATAGCAGTGGCTAACCAAGTTACAGTTCCATCTCAAGGCCTCAGCTGGGTCTTTTAGCTCTGCAACAGAACTAGCATGGGGAAATATAGCTGTGGCTAACCATGTTACAGTTCCATCTATAGGTGTCAAAATGTGACGAAATTGCTATAAAATTTATTTTCCAACTGCACCGTTCACCACATACTTAAGTTTTAGTGCCCAATGAAAAAGTTGTTGTATACAGTAGAGCTTCCTCTAGCCACTGGTACTAATTTCAGAGCACTTGCCAATCTGGAGATATTTATGCAGAGAAATCAGGCACTCAGGTTTTTGAGGTACCCCCACTTTAGCTCCAGTAACTTGGGTATAGTTATACATATGAAAAATGGTTTAGTATTAACTGGTGGATATGAATCTAAATACCTCCTGTAAACACTACCAAACCAGCCGGGGAGTCGGGAAGTGAGATGCAGCAATGTTTGGGTACACTTGACTTGGTTCCCTTTCTAAGTACTAAACAGTTTCCTTTTGTACAAAGTTGAACTCCTCATGGAACAAACTTGCAAGTGAACACTACTCTACAAGCAGAGATTTAACTACCCAGCACGTGCATGGAGACCATTTCCCCCCAAATACCTTCAAGGACAAAGACATGCCCACCTTTAACTCTATGCCCAGTTCCATTGTCACAATATACACAGATTTTTTCACTTATAGATAGTGGTTTAGTAATGGGATGTAGCTTTGCTATGAACTATTGTTCATAGAGTGTCTTTACTGGAATCAAAGTAGTACAACCCCACAGCCATTTGTGCAGAGGACTCTGAGGTGGAGAATCATATCACTTAATCTCTGAGACACAAACAAATCTATAGATATGTGCTGGAATTTGTCAATTTTGAATCGTCACTTCAAAACTGGCACATTTTATACAGCTATAACATTCAGCATTAGTGAGAAGTAACAACAAGCTACTGAGAGCTGGTCGCTGCAGCATAAAGTCTTGTAAGCAGGTAGTGCACCTTCTAGTTATGATAACTGCCAGGCCCACTTCACAGGAAATAAGTTTATGCCTGATACAATAAATAATGATCTCTACATGTAGTATGAGGCAACCATGAGAGTGAGAGCTGCTGTGCAGGCTGCATGGAACTTATATATATAATTATATAGATAGATAAGCTGGTAGAGCACACTCCAGATGTAATAGCTGTAGAACCATTACCCCAGACAATGAGTTAATGATCTGTAATTTACCTGTATTCCTGATATTATGATATAATCATTGAGCTGATTTATATTAATTTTTTTAATTTATTCAAGCCAGCAGTTAGTACACTCTTTCTCTGGGGAGGTGAGGGAGGAACAAACAAAATAGACAACTTCTTAATGAAGGCTGGAGCATCCAGTTGAAACGTTGAGAGAGCAAAATTCAAGTTGATAGTGGGAAGGTCATTGTAATTGTGTTATGTCAACTGAGAGATCATTGAGAATAGGCTAATAGTGGAGTAGTAGCGGCTCAGTGTTCAAGTCAGCAACTTCACTGTCGGAATATTTCTGGAGTAGGAGAAAGATTTGGAGAGCTAGAACCTGACATAGGCAGGCAAAGCATACAAGGAGGCCTTCCAGATGTTGAGCCTTCCTCTTGCATTAAATAAAGCTTACAAGGAGGCCTTCCATATGTTGAGCCTTCCTCTTGCATTAAATAAAGCTTACAAGGAGGCCTTCCAGGTGTTGAGCCTTCCTCTTGCATTAAATAAAGCTTGCAGGGAGGCCTTCAAGATGTTGAGCCATCTACTTATCTAAATAAAACTCCAACCAACTTCTGGTAAACACTATTATAGTAGCTAGGGTTGACATGACACATGAGTACACACTTCAATTGTGTTCCTTTCTGGGTACTAATGCATCCTTTTTCCTATAAAAACATGTGCATCTACTACTGCTATAGTGAGTATAAAACAGCTAGCTAATAGTGAAATTGACAAGTGATGGCTTCACAAATAGTATTTGCTATACATTGATGCTAGTAAAGTGACACTGACTCGTTGACTCATATAACTTCATATATATATATACTATTGTCTTTCAGCTTAATGGCTCGCCTATAATCAGGTTGCATTTTAAACTAGTATCTACATAATTATATAGACTCCAACTGATTCCTACTGGTACACTAGTACATACACTCCAACTTGGCCTGGGATAAATTAAAAAAATACCTGTTTTACTTACCAAAGAGTAACTTGTTTTCTGGACCCACAATAAACTAAGGCAGATGAGTAACTTGTGTTCTGGACCCATAATAGACAAACTAAGGCAGATATGACCACAGCAAACTAGGGGTAACTCAACGAGGGAAGAACATAATATGTAGGATTTAGGTCCCATAGACCATACCATAGCCTCAAAGCTTAAAAGCAGCCATAATGGCCAAACTAGATACAGAGTCGACACTATTTATGTAATCAAGGTTCTTTAGGGAAAATATCCATTTTTGCCGTGTTTTTTTTTGTTATTAGAAGTAGTTAAATTGTTGTCTATATCTATAATCTGATGTGTATGTTTAGCGTAGATCATGTTGCCATTTTCTACTTTGATGTTCAATTTAGTGCACTCGGTAGGAGCACATCAAGGGGACTGATTTTATTTGTGGTTTTTGAGTCCTACCTACACATACAAATATTGGCTTCAAGTCACTTGTGAGCCTGTATCGAATATTAGTTTCAAATCACTTGTGAGCCTGTTTCAAATCACTTGTGAGCCTGTGCCAAATATTAGTTTCATGTCACTTGTGAGCCTGTATCAAATATTAGTTTCAAGTCACTTGTGAGCCTGTGTTCACTATCGCTTGAAGAGTGGCACCAAACCCTCACTGGTCCCTAGGTTGTTGGATGCTTTAGGCTGTCACTTGCATGGCCCTTTGAGAAATGGGGCTCCCCTGGTGCACATGGTTGAGGTATGGAGCAGGCAAAAGGACAGACGATACTTTATCTAACCTATAGTGGACTATATGTTTGGTCTGTCTACGTAACACGCAGATCTCCTTGGGTCTCCCTTAGCCAAAGGAGAAGTCCTCATACTGAGAAGAGTGCAAGCCAGAATTAGCAGGATGTGATTGCTTAAGAGCTCTCCCCCACATATCAGACAGCCCATCACAGCAGATACTCAGCAAAATCTAATGGTCACTGATAAGTTTCACAAATAGAATAGTACTTTAAGCTGTGTATCCATGGTATTCTCGGATGTTTTTTTGTTTTTTTGCCTTTGGACATTTTTACCAGCGTCAGCTGGGTGTTTCAATACTGCAACAGAACTAGCATGAGAAAATATAGCAATGGCTAACCATGTTACTGTTCCATCTCAAGGAATCAGCTGGGTGTTTTAGATCCGCATAGGAACTACCATCGGGAACGGGAAATATGCAGTGGCTAACCATGTTACAGTTCCATCTCAAGGCATCAGCTGGGTCTTTTAGCTCTGCAACAGAACTAGCATGGGGAAATAAGCAGTGGCTAACCATGTTACAGTTCCATCTCAAGGCATCAGCTGGGTCTTTTAGCTCTGCAACAGAACTAGCATGGGGAAATAAGCAGTGGCTAACCATGTTACAGTTCCATCTCAAGGGGTCTTTTAGCTCTGCAACAGAACTAGCATGGGCCATGTTACAGTTCCATCTCAAGGCATCAGCTGGGTCTTTTAGCTCTGCAACAGAACTAGCATGGGGAAATATAGCTGTGGCTAACCATGTTAGAGGTCCATCTCAAGGTGTCAAAATGTGACGAAATTGCTATAAAATTTATTTTTCAACTGCACCCTTGACCACATACTTAAGTTTTAGTGCCCAATGAAAAAGTTGTTGTATGCAGTCAAGCCTCCTCTAGCCCTGGTGCTAATTTCAGCTCTCTAGCACTTGGCAATCTGGAGATATTTATGGAGAGAAATCAGGTACTCAAGTTTTTGAGGTACCCCCACTTTAGCTCCAGTAATTTGGGTATAGTTATACATATGAAAAAAGGTTTAGTATTAACTGGTGAATATGAATCTAAATACCTCCTGTAAACACCACCAAACCAGTCGGGGAGTTGGGAAGTGAGATGCAGCAATGTTTGGGTACACTTGACTTGGTTCCCTTACTAAACAGTTTCCTTTTGTACAAAGTTGAACTCCTCATGGAACAAACTTGCAAGTGAACACTACTCTACAAACAGAGATTTAACTACCCAGCACGTGCATGGAGAACAAATACCAAAGACATGCCCAACTTTAACCATCTATGCCCAGTCCATTGTTACAATATATACAGATTTTTAACTAGATGCGAGTCATAGTATTAACATTCTTATAGATAGTGGTTTAGTAATGGGATGTAGTTTTCCTACAGTTCATAGAGTGTCTTTACTGGAATCAAAGTAGTACAACCCCATAACCACATAACCATTTTGTGATGATGACTCTGAGGTGAAGAATCATATCACTTATTCTGAGTCACAACCAAATCAACTAGCATTATAGCTATGTGCTGGAAATTGTAATATCAAATTGTCACTTCAAAACTGACATATTTAAGCTATAACATTCAGAATTAGTGAGAAGTAACAACAAGCTACTGAGAGCTGGTCTACTGCAGTATAAAGTTTTGTAAGCTTGTAGTGCACCTTCTAGTTGTGATAACTGCCATGCCCACTTCACAGGAAATAAGTTAATGCATGATACAATAAATAATAATCTCTACATGTAGTATGAGGCAACCATGAGAGTGAGAGCTGCTGTAGGCTGCATGGAGCTTATATATATATATATAATGTATATACAATGAAACCTCCGTTAACGGACACTCCCAATAGCGGATACCTACCTACAGTGGCGATAGTGAATAGTGCGTAGAAAGCCCCTGAATAGCGGACAACCTCCCAATTCCGACAGAGAACCGAAAACTTTCAAATATGAAGTGACCCCTCTTAGCAGGCTGACACGCGAGTCTTAGCTCTCATTATTCCTGATGAAGGCTAGAGCATGTAGTCGAAACTTCAAGGGAATACAATTTGAAACTGATTATTGAGGTGATTTTAATATTATGTCAACTGAGAGTTCATTGAGAATAATAATAATGACAGTAAAATAAAGAATTATAGAAAAATTATTATTGCCATGGTTAAAACAACGTGATACTAAGCTATGTAACAGATAGGCCTAGCTACAGAAGTCCATTTGCATGTAGAGACTGTTTTTTTCCAGACTCGATCAGTGTAAGGCTTGGGTCCATAAAAACGGTATGTACACAAGGGATTTCCAAATCATATCCAGCTCCTCTGTTGATCCTGTCACAGGTTACCTCAGCAAAGCCTTTATTGAAGCTCCTTCTCAAAAACTGAGAGATGACCGAGGCAATATTGTAGGGAATGCAGCCAACAACAACACCCTCTCTCATCACTGCAACAGCAGATTAGTCACAACTGTTAGTTGGCTCGCTTTTCAGAAGTAATACTTCTCACGAAAGGAGTCCATACTTCTTTATAGACATGCTTGCTGATGTACGAGTGTACTTGCTACACTCAAGTTACTACCTACTGGCTGGAAGGCCATCTAGCTAGAGAATCTAGTCATCTCATGTGAGAGTTCTTTAAGTCAGACATCTTGAGTGAAGCTAATCTACAGGCAAGCTGCTGAAGTCTGGGAATGGCATCTTCTAAAAAATGGATTCATCTCTCCTTGGAGAAGAAGGTGGATGTGATCAATGAAGCAATGAAAGCATAATGGAATTCCTGTGCGCACTCTTGGAGAAAAGTTTAGTTGTGGTAAGATGCAAACTTCAGATATAAGCAGTGAGAGTATCTTAGCCTTGTATGAATCTAATGCATCAACTAGTAATAAACCTCCAGTTTCAGAGTATTCTAATGTGAATGCATTGTACCAATGATATGTGATGGCCTGTTCCAAGAACATTTACCATGTGGACCACATCTTGCTGAGAAGGCCAGAGAGATTGCTGTAGTTTTAGAGAGACAGAATTCAAGGGAATCAATGGTTGGCTAACAAAGTGGAAGAAGCGGTACAATATAAGTAGTGGTTGTAAGTGGTGAATATGAGGGAAATGAAAAACCTAGGTGTTTCCGAGGTTTTGATACATAGGTCTTCCTGTTAAGTATTACCACCAAAGAAAGGCATGGGTGATGGAAGAGATGCAAAATTACAACCATTGGATTTCGGGGGATTGTCCAGATGTCATTACAGTGGGCTATTTCTTCGTTATGTTTTAGCGGATATTGTTTCATGCAGCTGTGCAACTGAAGTAGTCAAATGAATCAATGTCCTCACAGCAATTCGATGGGTAGCTCTATCATGGAAAGAAGTAAAGATGGAAACTATAATGACGAAGTGTAGGTATTCTTAACTCTGATTTATCCCTGAGCAGCTTAAATGAAAGAGGACGACCCATTTCAAGATCTCAATACAGCCCATGAAAATAGCAGCATTGATTTCTAAGACAATGGGTAGTGCTGACAGTTGTTCAGCTGAGGAGTATATGAATGGAGACAATGGCGTCCCTGTTTGTGCTGACATTGATGGGAAGAAAACTTGTTAGTTGAAACAGAAGATGCTGACGAAAATCAATCTGATGAAGAAGATGAGACACCTCGCACTTGAGTCACTGGAAGGTGAGGTGTTAAAGATTTTCTAGAGAGCCGTTGCCCTGATGAAGCTACTTGTGCAAGTGACAAAGTTCCTTTTAGGCACACTCTCTGTGTCACACAAACTACCATACATGAATACAAAATAAACTGAGAATGTACAATGTTTTATGCTGGTGTCTGCATGACCTACAAAACTGAGATAATACTGGTGTCTGCATGACCTACAAAACTAAGATAATAATGTTTTATGCTGGTGTCTGCATGACCTACAAAACTAAGATAATAATGTTTTATACTGGTGTCTGCATGACCTACAAAACTGAGATAATAATGTTTTATACTGGTGTCTGCAGACCTACAAAACTGAGATAATAATGTTTTATACTGGTGTCTGCATGACCTACAAAACTGAGATAAAATGTTTTATACTGGTGTCTGCATGACCTACAAAACTGAGATAATAATGTTTTATACTGGTGTCTGCATAACCTACAAAACGGAGATAATGATAATGTTTTATACTGGTGTCTGCATGACTTAAAACAGGGAGAATAAGGTTAATAAAGAAGCCTCCCAATAAAGGACAACCTCCGAATAATGGACAAAGAGGTATGTCCCAACTTGTCCACTATTCGGAGGTTCTACTGGTATATATATAGATAGATAGATAGATAGATGGATAAGCTAGTAGAGCACACTCCATAGCTGTTGGCTCATTCCCCAGGCAATAAGTTAATGCATGATATGATCTGTAATTTACCTGTATACCTGATAATATGATATAATCATTGAGGTGATTTACATAAAACAAAAATGTATTCAAGCCAGCAGTTAGTACACTCTTTCTCTGGGCAGGTGAGGAGGAACTAAATTCCTGATGTAGGCTAGAGCATCTAGTTGAAACGTCAAGGGAGGAAAATTCAAGTTGATTAGTGGGAAGGTCATTGTAATTTTGTTATGTCAACTGAGAGTTCATTGAGAATAGGCTACTAGTGGAGTAGTAGTGGCTCAGTGATCAAGTCAGCAACTTCACTGATGGATATATTTCTGGGGTAGGGGAAACATTTGGAGTGCAAGAACCTGACATAGGCAGGCAAAGCGTAGGAGGCTTTCCAGATGTTGAATCATCCTCTTGCATTAAATAAAGCTTGTAAGGAGGCCTTCCAGTTGTTGAGTCATCCTCTTGCATTAAATAAAGCTTGAAGGAGGCCTTCAAGTTGTTCAGTCATCCTCTTGCATTAAATAAAGCTTGAAGGAGGCCTTCAAGTTGTTCAGTCATCCTCTTGCATTAAATAAAGCTTGTAAGGAGGCCTTCCAGTTGTTCAGTCATCCTCTTGCATTAAATAAAGCTTGTAAGGAGGCCTTCCAGTTGTTCAGTCATCATCTTGCATTAAATAAAGCTTGTAAGGAGGCCTTCCAGTTGTTCAGTCATCCTCTTGCATTAAATAAAGCTTGCAAGGAGGCCTTCCAGATGTTGAAGTATCATAAATAAAACTCCAACAAACTTCCAGTAAGCACTATTATAGCAGCTGGGGTTTACATGACACATGAGTGTGCACTTCACTCGGGTTCCTTTCTGGATGTCAATGCTTCCGTTTTCCTATAAAATCATGTACATTTACTACTGATGTGATGATTATGAACACAGCTAGCTAATAATGAAATTGACAAGTGCTGGCTTCACAAATAGTATTTGCTATATGTTGAAGCTAGTAAAGCAATTGTAAGTGCCACTGACTTATATATGTCTTTCAACTTAACAGCTGCTCGCCTACAACCAGATTGCATTTTAACACATGTAGCTACATAGACTCGAACTGATTCCTACTGTTACACTAGCACATACACTCCAACTTGTCCTGGGATTAAAAAAATTTAAAAAACTGTTGTACCACCAACCAGTAACTTGTTTTCTGGACCCACAATGGACAAACTAAGGCATATATGACCATAGCAAACTAGGGGTAACTCGATGAGGAAAGAACATATGCAAGATTTTGGTCCCATAAACCATGCCAGCCCCAAAGCTTAAAAGCAGCCAAAATGGCCAAACTAGATACAGAGTCAGCACTATTTACGTAATAAATGCTCTTTAGGGAAAATACCAGTTTTGATGTTTTTTGTTGTTATTATTGTGAAGTAGCTAAATCGTTGTCCACATCTGTAATCTGATGTATATGTTTTAGCATAGATCATGTTGCCATTTTATACTTTGATGTGCATTTTAGTGCACTCAGCAGGATCAGATCAAGGACATCATATTAGGTGGGTGGTTATGGGAGCAAAAATGGCCACCAGGCTGTCCTGAATTTTCACAAACTCTAAGTTGACATAATGAAATTATAATGACTTTCTCAATAATCAACTTGAAACTTACTCTCTCAATGTTTCGTCCAGATGCTATAACCTTCATCAGGAATAATGAGATGCTAAGATTCGTGAACTTGTTATATACCGATAGCTAGCTATCCACCACGTAAATTTTGAGTTGATTATCGAGGTCATTATAAGTCCTGAATTGCATTGAACACTGTCAAACCCAATTCCACAAAATATATTCCCAAAATTAAATAATAAATGGACAAGGTGTTACAATCCCTTAACCTCATCCTGCCTTAAACTGCTCCATATATGCTTGTGTAAGATAGTTTGTTACATCCATGTAATTACAGAAGACACCCGTATCATTGTGATATACTGAAATGAATTTTTACTCCATTTTCTTGCAAGACAAAGGAGACAAAAGCTGACTTTGAAGTAGGAAATTATTATTATTGTTATTGCATGAATTTAAATGGCAATGTTTGATTAATCCAGTGCAATGATGTAATGAAATAGGCGTGGGAGTTGTACCTTCAGTATACGCGGGTATTCAGGTGGTAGCCAATACAAAGCTGACCTGCAGCAGTCGAAGAAGAGAACCATTTTAATTACGCGCGTGATCAGATTTCCTGATGCGGTCCCTTTCCCTGGGGGCGCTGCGCTTCCTGCTCGGGACCTATATTTGTGTCAAATTCCTGGAGCGATGTTCGCAGATTCCGGCTTTCCCTGTGCAGTTTGGTTAGCTTCTTGTAAGTATTTTCGGTAACGAGCTTACTTTCTCTGAGGGCACTGAATATAGGGAACTGAATAGGGTACTGAATATGGATACTCATTAATCCTCAGGTACTTGTTTTTAGTGGTGTGTTTGCACGCCCAATGTGTGCATGTTCAAACCTAGAGTACCATCATCTAATCATCATCATCATCATTATTATTATTATTGCAGGCAGACCTGGCGGCATGAATTTATTTTCGTTTCTCTTTTTTGTATTTTTTTGGCATACCAATATGGCATCCATGGGTCCTGCTTAGCTATATAGGGCAAGGCTAGGGCTAGAGTGAAATATTCATATAAATAGTGAAGACATGATTGAGTGAAGATACGCTAGAATTCTTTTGAGTTTCTACTACCTACTATTATTATTATTGTTGTTGTTGTTATTATTGTTGTTATTATTGTTGTTGTTATTATTGTTGTTATTATTATTGTTGTTATTATTGTTGTTATTATCGTTGTTTTATTATTGTTGCTGTTATTATTGTTGTTGTTATTATTGTTGTTATTATTATTGTTGTTATTATTGTTGTTATTATCGTTGTTTTTATTATTGTTGATGTTATTATTGTTGTTGTTATTATTGTTGCTGTTGTTGTTGTTGTTATTATTATTATTATTATTATTATTATTATTATTAATATTATTATTATTAATATTATTATTATTATTATTATTATTATTATTATTATTACTACTGTTATAATATTATTATTGTTTGGGGGCCTTAGGGAGTGACTGCCATTTATTAATCTATTTATTCATTAATTGTATTGGATTATTATATTGGATAATAATAATAATAATAATAATAATCATTATTTAGTAGTATTATTAAAACCTAAGGTATTTAAAGCATGTACGGTCTCATTGAAGCGATCATGTTCGTTTGTGTGCTCCACACGCACGTGTGTGTGTTTGTGTGTGAGTATTATCTAAGGAATGAAGACAGTTGTCAATGTATAACTAGTCAGAATGTGGAATATCTTGTCCCCCTGACTCTGCTATATAGCTGCTGCTGTGATGGCCAGAGTAGTTTTAACACTGGGTCTAAATTTTGTGTCTTAGAAATGGCCACACCAGATATATGAAACCCCTTTGGGAACTCCATCCCTTCACTGTTTGCCCACACAAGCACCTTCAGATGCAATCTCTAGCATCACTCACATTTTCATTTTGTGAAGAGTTCACACTTACATGTGTTGTTTTTAGCCTGCACATGCCCAGTAAACTACTCGATCAATTATATAGTCAAAACTCTAGATGAGGTGAGTAGCAGTGAGCACACCTACCATCACGAACAGCCTCTTCCAGTTCTTCACCTCTGTTTCTGGAAACTCTTCTGTGAGGAAGGCTGCACATATCCTATACTTGCTTGCCTGGAATCACTCAGAATTTGAGCAAAGGAGGTTCCAATGGATAGATTTCTAGTTATTTTACTGAATATAGTCTCTTGTCGACGTACGGGACAGTGTGCTGTGAAGGTTTTGGCCGCTTTAACTCAATGAAGCAGATTCTTATACCAAACTGCAGATTACATTTCCATTCTAATGATATGTAAGTTTTTTCCAAGTTCATGTCATTAGAATGATATGAACTATAAATATTATTGTTATATAGTGGTTTTCCGGATGTTCAGCAGGATATTTGGAAGACTTCATCTTCACTATTTTCATGATCACTGCAAGTCCATTGCTCATGATAGAATACATTAAAACATGAACATCTTCATTGAGCACATGTTCTTCTACTCTGTTGAAGTACTTTCCTGTCATCCAAACACCAGTGGCTCAGTGATGTGTAGGAGCTGAGATGGCCTGTCTCCCTGTGGCTCAGTGATGTGTAGGAACTGAGATGGCCGGTCTCCCTGTGGCTCAGTGATGTGTAGGAACTGAGATGGCCTGTCTCCCTGTGGCTCAGTAATGTGTAGGAGCTGAGCTGGTCTGTCTCCCTGTGGCTCAGTAATGTGTAGCACCATGACCCGTGTAGACATGAAGCAGAGTCTATTCTGACCACATGAAATGCTATTATAATGGCCTAAGATTTTTTTTTCCCCCTCTTCTTCTTCTTCTCCCGGCAGCTTAAGAAAGAATTTCCTTTGAACTCACATGGTAATATAATTATATTTACAGTTTTTCATGGGGAGAGGGTTTCAGTTGGGGGGTGCTGTGATTTCCCCCTCCTCCAAACTCCTGTTTCTGTTAAATGCCATAAATGTCATGGGGCAAACTCGGAAATTGTTGGTACAGAAAAACAATCAATTTGAACTACTTGCCCTTCCTTGGTCCTCACATGCCCAATAGACTGCTCTATAGATTAAACATAGTAAAACATTACTCCCAGTTGCACAGGGTGAGCAAGAAAAACTAAAGAAGAGTTTTTATGCCTAACAATCACAACTGCTTTCATGAATGGCCTCTTCCTTGCTTTTGCTACTTTTCTGGAAGTTCTTCTTCGGTAGAGAGCAGCATGGGCACCTAAGGTTACCAGAAATCACTCTAAACTCTTGTGACGTAGCACTGCATAGCTCTTGTTTGCTCAATTCAATGGAGCTGGTTCTTGCACAACACTGCAGCTTATTGTATTTGCATTAAATTTAAGAGGTTTACTCATGAAAAATAGTTATAGCTAAATATATAATTTACTACAGCAAAACCATGGATTGCAAAGTTGCTAGTGGTCTAGGGGCAAGCTACCCTGAGCCCTACTAGCTGGACCCTTGGAATGCTACCCTGAGCTCTACTAGCTGGACTCTAGGCATGCACCCCTGAGCCCTACTAGCAGGACTCTAGGCATGCGCCCCTGAGCCATACTAGCTGGACTCTAGGCATGCCACCCTAGAAGGTTGAAATTTTTTTGTCTTTTTCTTTGATGCATTCCGACACAATTTGGGTGAAGCCGGATTGTGTGCTGTTTTTTTGTGTAGCTCCTTCGCTCTTGAGAAGAGAGGTGCTCATGGAGGGACTTCATGTTGTGAATCTTGTTGTAAACATGGCAAATGATATGCTGTGAAACTTTTGGTTTTTGACTTCAATGTAGCTGACTCTTACACTAAACTTCAGATTGTATTTGCATTCTGAGCAGTTGATCAACCCAATGTCGGTGGTCAATTGGTTGCTGTAGCAGTTGATACCCTACAACATACATTATCTGCCAAGTTGAGAGATTCCCGTGTTGCCATGACAATGACCTCATTTACCTGGATGCCACCTGCCTGGGCTAGTGCTGTAAAAGTATTTTCCTCTCTTTTGGGAGGGAGAAGAGACATTTTGGTAGGAAGGAGGTTGGTGTGTGCAAATTATGGCCTGGTGTCAAGGTGGACTTTATACTAGACCAAGCACAGAGCCTAGACATGAGTATTTGTACTAGACTAATTAGTGACCTCTCAAATGTATCCTCTTCTATATATCCATTTTCGATCAGTGTCCATCACCTAATCATATATAGTTGGCAAGACTACACAGGTGCTGTGTAAATGACTGAATTTTCTGCGTAGGGGTTTCTTTTCATCTACATGGCAGCTTTATATTTGGAAGACTTCATCTTTGTTGTCTTCACTGCAAGTCCCTTGCTCACTGACAAATTACAAAATTTTATAGATAAGTTACATGTACCACATCCTACATGAGGTGGATTACCTACCTGCCACCTGGGACCTGTGCCTGTAGCTGCTGGGTTTATGCCTGTAGCTGCTGGGTTTATGCTTTTAGATGCTGGGTCTATGCCTGTAGGTGCTGGGTTTATGCCTGTAGCTGCTGGGTTTATGCTTTTAGATGCTCGGTCTATGCCTGTAGGTGCTGGGTTTGTGCCTGTGGCTGCTTTGTTTCTGCCTAGGTACTGGGTTTATGCTTGTAGATGTTTGGTTATGCCTGTAGCTTCTCAGTTATGCCTGTAGCTACTTGGTTTGTATGTGTAGCTGCTGAGTTGGTCAGGTATGCCAAGTAAAGTCTGAAGTGTTCCTAGTGAGTAGGTCTTGTAGTTGCCAAGTGAAGTCTGAAGTGTTCCTGTGAATAGGCCTGGGGTAGTACACATACCAAGTGAAGTCTGAAGTCTTCATATGAGTAGGCCTGGTAGTACAGATTCAAGTGAAACCTGAAGTCTTCATATGAGTAGGTCTGGTAGTACACATACCAAGTGAAGTCTGAAGTCTTCATATGAGTAGGTCTGGTAGTACACATGCCAAGTGAAGTCTGAAGTCTTCATATGAGTAGGTCTGGTAGTACACATGCCAAGTGAAGTCTGAAGTCTTCATATGAGTAGGTCTGGTACAGATAAGTCTGAAGTCTTCATATGAGTAGGTCTGGTAGTACATATGCCAAGTGAAGTCTGAAGTCTTCATATGAGTAGGTCTGGTAGTACAGATGCCAAGTGAAGTCTGAAGTGTTCCTAGTGAGTAGATCTGTTACAGTAGGCTAGAAACTAGCAGACCTACATAGAAGTAGAAACTTGATTCTAGTCCTACTGATAAACTGGTAAAGGAGTGTCCATTTTATTTGTTACCATGAACGAAGGCATGATTAAAGTGACAATACTCAGATCAACTTTTTGATATATAGTATAGTAGGCCTAATACCAACGATCATTACCAGGGATATAATAATTTACAATGTCAGGGGGAATTAGACATTATCACCCCATACTGCCCTTAAACTTATGATACTGGTTCAGGCCCTCTGCTCCCTCTTTTTTCATACCTGAAGTTGCACCCCCCCCTCCCCCATGGTGAAATTTCCATATACAACCCTGATTACCCTAAACTGGCGTGAAAGACCTATATAGTCACACAAATGCAGATAGTCATCTAATCAAGTAGCCACAATCAAGCCTCATGCATAGAGGAAAGACCTTTACCTATTATAGTAGCTAGTCAAGCCCCATGTATGAGTACGATCTTTGCCACAGTCAAGCCTCATGGCATGGAGGTATGACCTTACCTATAGTATATAGCCACAGGCAAGCCTCGTGCATGGAGGTATGACCTTTACCTACTGTAGGAGACAAAAAAAGTTCCGGTTCCGTACCTATTCCAACGCTGATGTTACCATGTCTGAGAAATTTCAAATGCCGAATCAGCATAAAAAATCCGATGGATAATCACAAAACAAATGCCGTTAAGTTTACGTTTCCAATTTTTTAATCTTGCGCTTTTTTAAAATAAATGCGTGGCGTGCAAATGGCAGGCGCCCCAGTTGTTGAACACAAATCAAGCTAAATCTAGCGAGTGATTTTAGCTCCACTTTATTTTCTTCTTCCCAGATGTCATTTTCCCCATCAAGAAATTTATTGTTGACAGAAGTAAGTATTAGTTATTTCTCTTCCTAACCTTTTGGCCTGTGCCTACTAGTGTCTGTCCTTCAGGTATAGTTCTCAACTTAGTATTAGTAGCTTTGCCTTCTAGTTAATTGCTACGCTGTGTAGCTAAGATGAATTCGACTAAGCTTGCTGTATAGTTTTGTAGAGGTTAGGTTTCCAAAGCCTAGTGTTAGGCAAGCCCTGGGCTTGAAAACCAAGCCCCATTTTAAAGCCCTCTAAAGCCCTCAACAGAACCTAGCAAGCCTTGCCTTAGAGAGACTTTACAGTGTAGCTTAGCAAGCATTTTCTGAGAAAGGTTGAAGATTTTACAATGCAGGACTTGCATTAGAAAACTTAACCTCTAGAAACCCCTAGGCCTCACATCAACCATGTATAGCCCAAGAGCTGATCCATTTACGCATAGCCCAACGGAATCTATGTCAGTGCCACTGTGTTGCTCCTAAGTACGGTGTAGGATTATTTGTACTTCACTTGGTGACCTCTCAAATGTATTCTCTTCTTATATGAATTTTCTATATTAACTATTGGATCAGTATCCACTACCTAATCATGTTTGGCAGGACTATATACCAGGTGCTGTGTAAATAACTGAGGTGTGTAAGGGTTTCTTTTCATCTACATGGCAGCTTGATATTTGTAAGACTTCATTTTTTGTCTTTACTGCAAGTCCCTTGCCAATGAAAAATTACAAATTTTTACATAAGTTTAATGAAGATATGCACCACATCCTGCTTGAGGTGGATTACCTACCTGCCATCTTGGATCTGTGCCCTGTAGCTGCTAGGTTTATGCGTGTAGCTGCTGAGTTTATGCCTGAGTTTATGCCTGTAGCTGCTGGGTTTATGACTGTAGCTGCTGGGTTTATGCCTGTAGCTGCTGGGTTTATGCCTGTAGCTGCTGAGTTTATGCCTGTAGCTGCTGGGTTTATGCCTGTAGCTGCTGGTTTTATGCCTGTAGCTGCTGGGTTTATGCCTGTAGCTGCTGGGTTTATGCCTGTAGCTGCTGGGTTTATGCCTGTAGCTGTTGAGTTTATGCCTGTAGCTGCTGGGTTTGTGTATTTAGCTGCCTGTATCTGCTGGTTTTGTGTGTTTAGCTGCTGAGTTTATGCCTATCTGCTGGTTTATGTCTGTAGCTGCTCGGTTTATGCCTGTAGCTGCTGGATTTATATGTTTATATGTGTAGCTGCTGGTTTATGCCTGTAGCTGCTGGGTTTAAGCCTGTAGCTTCTGTGTTTATGCCTGTAGCTGCTGGGTTTATGCATGTACCTGCTTGGTTTACACCTGTAGCTGCTGGATTTATGGCTGGGTTTATACCTGTAGCTGATGTATTTATGCCTGTAGCTGCTGGGTTTATGCCTGTAGCTACTGGTTTAGGCCTGTAGCTGCTGTGTTTATGCCTGTAGCTTTGGGTTTATGCCTGCAGCTGCTGGGTTTATGCATGCAGCTGCTTGGTTTATGCTGGTAGCTGCTGGGTTTATGGCTGTAGCTGTTGGTTTACGTCTGTAACTTTGGGTTTATACCTCTAGCTGCTTGGTTTATGCCTGTACCTGCTTGGTTTATGCCTGTGGTTGCTTGGATAATGCATTTAGCAGCTGGGTTAAGGCCTGTAGCTGCTGGGTTTATGCCTGTAGCTGCTGGGTTTATGCATGTAGCTGCTTGGTTTACGCCTGTAGCTGCTGGGTTTATGCCTAACTGCTGGGTTTATGCCTGTTGTTTTGGATTTATGTATGTAGCTTCTAGATTTATTCCTGTAGCTGCTAGGTTGATGCCTGTAGCTGCAGAGTATATGCCTGTAGATGCTGGGTTTGTGTGTTTAGTTGCTGGGTTTATACCTGTAGCTTTGCAGCTTCTGGGTTTATCCCTGTAACTGCTGGGTTTATGCCTGTAGCTATAGGTTTATCAGGGGCGTAGGAAGCAATTTTAAAGTGGTAAGGCTATTCGAAGCAACGTCCAAACGCTGATGGTTGTATATAGTTCCAGTTTGGAAGTGAGTAAAGGGAGGTATATATATATTGTATGTACTTAATTGTAATTATAATAATCATAACCAAAAAAAGTATTACCATTTCTTATTATAAATTGCTGGTGTCATATCACTGTGTAAGAACTCCTCACCCCTAGCAATTTAAAAGAGCCATCAACCTGCACATCAGCATTGAAATTATTTTCTCTCTAATGTATTATATAATTTAGTTGTGTGTGGTATTCTTTTCTTAAAAAATTAAATTAGTGCCAAATAATTGTGTAAAATGAGGAACAGTAAAAGATTGATAGAATTATTAATTCATAGTGATTGTGTTCTATAGGTCACTGGGTTTGAATGTGCCAAAAATTGATAAGCGATGTTTACTTTCAGAAACAAAATCATTGGCAACTGAAATTAAGTCCAACCTATCAGTCGCATCTTTATGAATGTGCAAAATCATGAGATGATTTAATCGGACTTCAGTCTCATGGTGGACCTCAAATACGATTTTATTCTCCTTAAGCACTGAAGGATCTCTCACTAACAGCGTTTGACGCAGGCATAACTAAAAGTAACATTAACAATTTACAAACTTTAGATAGCAATTCAGGTGAAGCGGTCTTTAAATGGTCAATGACGTCATTTAATAGTACAACCTCATCTGAGCAGAAAATTGTTCATACAATTTCAAGTTGGGTTTTCAATAACTGACCATTGAATTCTTGCTCTTGGTTGCTCACATCTGCAGTCTCATCTGCCATGACAGTGTAGAATGGAGCTGCATGCAGGGAGGCTGCTATTTTACGAAGAACCTTCAGAGCCATGACTTTTAGCATTTACTCAAATTTCTATCTAATGTTGTGTTCTTGGCTAGACAATCTTTGCCACTGCGTGGTCGTGGCGATGTATCTGACTCCGACTTTATTCAATTGTTTAGGCTTCGTGGATATGATGACAAAAGAGGCTAAAGCGCAGAGCAAATAAATACACCTCTGCTGAAATCCAAAACGAGGCACTGCCGATTTTCCTTCATTTCCCCGAGCATGAAGGGAGGAAAGACTCTCACCAATTTTCGGACATGACTGGGGGAGAGTAATGACTCTCAAAATAGCATCCTTATGACAATTGCTAGCTTCATAAGCATAAAATCTTAGAGAAGCATCCTTCCAGTTCGTATATCCAGTTGATATATATATGCAGTCTCAATAGTTGCGACAGAAAAAAGCCGTTTTTCTTTGTAAGCCTTCACACAAATATAACAGAAGACTGAATCATGGCCCTCATCATAATGAAGCCATGTCCAGCGTGTAAACCATTGTGGCTGGAAAGATCTTTTAACAAGATTCTTTTTTCCAAACTCGCGCTTTGGAAAACTGAAAGATGGTTGATGTGGCTTCTCACCAATAGAGGGAATGGGTAAGTCCTTGGAGAGTGACATGTCGTCTCGATGATGACTTCGAAAATAAAGCTAACACTAAGTGACTTTCAGCAGGCTAGCTGCACAAACTATTAGCGAGCATGCTTTAGGCTCAGGCTAGTAGTCAACCCTTTACCTTCCCAATCATTGGAAGTTAAAGGGTTCACCACGCCAGACTAGATTTAGGCATGCGCAAATAATATTGATTTTCTGGATTCTGCCACCAATTCCCTTGGCTGCTCTCTCAGAAAGTGGTAAGGCCATGGCCTCACCGGTCGCACCGCTTCCTACGCCCTTGTTTATGACTGTAGCTGCTGGATTTATGCCTGTAGCTGCTGGGTTTATGCCTGTAGCTGCTGGGTTTATCCCTGTAGCAGCTGGGTTTATGCATGTAGCTGCTGGGTTTCTCCTCGTAGCTGTTTTGTTTATACCTGTAGCTGCTTGGTTTATACAGTTTACCTGTATCTGCTTGGTATATACCTGTGGCTGCTCTGAGTTTGTGTATGTAGCTAGCTGCAGGTGGTTTGTGCCTGTAGCTGCTCGGTTTATACTTTAGTTGCTGGGTTCAAGCCTATGGCTGCTGGGTTAGTGCCTGTAGCTCCTGGGTTTATTCCTATTGCTGCTGGGTTTGTACCTGTAGCTGCTTAGTTTGTGCGTGTAGCTGCTGGGTTTATTTCTCTAGCTGCTGGGTTTATGCCTGTAGCTGCTGGGTATGCCTGTGGCTGCTGGATTTTTAGCAGCTGGGTTTGTGCCTGTGACTTGGTTTCTGCATAGCTGCTGGATTTGTGCCTGCAGCTTTGGGTTTGTACCTGTAGCTGCTGAGTAGGTCTGGTATGCCAAGTGAAGTCTTAATTGTCCCTGGTGAATAGGTCTGGTAGTACAGATGCCAAGCGAAGTCTCTAGTTTTGCTAGTGAGTAGTTCTGGTACAGTAGGTTAGAAACTAGCAGACCTACTTAGAAATAGAAACTTGATTCGAGACCTACTGATAAACTGGTAAAGGATTGTCCATTTTTAAACTGTATTTAATGAAGGCACGATTCACTTTTCCAAATTTAAATCAACTGATTTGATAAATAGCACATGTTTATGAATATAGTTACTAAGGGGTGTTACGGGGGATTAGACATTCTCACCCCATACCCCACTTAAAAATTTATACCTGATGATACTGGTTCAGGCTCTCTGCCTCCACTTTTTTCAAAACTTGAAGTCCCCCCCCCCCCCCGCGGTAAAATTTCCATATACAGTCCTAATTACCAATATTTCCCCTACACTGGTATTAAATAGTCACACCAATGCAGATAGTCATCTAATCAAGTAGACACAGTCAAGCCTCATACATGGAACGACCTTTACCTATAGTAGCACAGTCAAGCCTCATGCATGGATGTAGACCCTTTACCTATAGTAGACACAGGCAAGCCTCATGCATGGAGGTAGACCCTTTACCTATAGTGGCCTCAGTCAAGCCTCATGCATGGATGTAGACCCTTTTACCTATAGTAGCCACAGGCAAGCCTCAGCATGGAGGTAACCTTTATCTATAGTAGCAACAGTCAAGCCTCATGCATGCAGGTATATAATACAAAGTGAATCTGTGTCGCAACACAAGTTTAAATTAATTTTTGAGAGGTTTTGTCAGATAACAAGGTTGTCAGACTATTAAACATCTGACTAACAAAAGTAAACTCTAGTTATAATTATAATAAAGTTACAGACTCTCAACGCTGGACGTCAATCACATCCAGTATTTCAAACTACATGAGGTTGACATGAACAGTTGAAAGCTCTCAGTGAGGGTTGGGGTTGATAAGCTTTGTAAGCTTCATTCTGGAAATGCTCTGTGAGACACACACACACAACAATAAAACAATAATCACCATTTTGTGGATTTGCATCTCCTACTATGTAGCTATATCAGCAACAAGACTAGACCACACTTTTATTGCACACATAAGGAGTAGAACTTGGTTTTGAAACATGCAATTATGACATGGTTATTCCTATACCTTCAAGTTTAGTTCCAGAAGGGAGCATGCAGTTTTATATATACTGTAGAGGAGATAGAGCTGCCATGTTGTGATTATATCCCTCCTCCTTGAAGTGTCAGAGTTCATGACTCAGCAGTGTACTTATAGTAGCATCCTGTGTGACAATTGTGCCGTAAGAACGTAAGAATAACTCTCATCAAATATCGCTAATTTGTAATAACAAAAAACTCACATCAGTGAATAAGCCAAGTTTATTAGCGAGAATCTCTACTATATAAAGTAACAGTTCATTGAATTTATCTACAATCAACGTGCATTATAAGGATTGTGGGGTCTGGCAAGGAATCCCTTACTCCTATGCTGATTTAGGGGTGGGCAAGATTTGAAGATCTGTAGCTAGTGTCGGCTGTTGCAGTAGATGGTTTCCAAAATTGTGCTTGTGTTTTTACTTTCTGATTGTAAGGCCTCAAACATTTAAAAATAAAGTTGTTGACATGCTGAAAGCATACACCTTATAGGTGGCCAAATTAAGTTTACTTATTCGAGACAGAATTTGCTAACAAGATAATAGTTGATAAATTGGTAAATTTTTGCTGATCTAATGCAAACCCAAAATTCCATTTGAGCAGTGGAATCAAAATAACTTGAGCAGCTTAAATTTAGCACAAATTAATGACAATAGCTACTTCCATAAGCAGCAGACAGTTGAACCTAGAGAAATGATGGCGCTATTTTTGTACGGGAATGATTGTGCTTCAACGGCTCCTATTAGGACCTCCCATTTAGCTGTTGTCACGTTAAGAAGCGTCTGTTTCTGTTGCCCGGCGTGCTCGACAAGTTGCAGTTGCTTGTCCAACTCGGTATTAACTATGGAAAGGTTAGCAGTTGTTTACCTAGAGATCATGGCTGCCATTTGCCTTAATGCTAGGGTCAGTAGGGTGAAGGGTAGAACTGTGTCATCTTGACTTGTGGGGGGAGGGGGAGGGGGAGGGGGGTTAGCTATTGGGCCAATGTTTGTATTCTAGACTTGCACACTGTTCCCCTGAAAGCTTTAGCATATACTTGCTCTGGCACTCATCCATGGACTCCAGAAAAGTGTGGCCAACTGTCTCCTGTACTACTGTAAAGTTCCTGTGATATCAACAAAAAAATTAAAGATATGTGATTGCCTTTGGTCCTGAATTTGAAGGGTACTTAGAAGAAAATGAGACATAGAGTTATATCAATGTATTATCTTGATAGGTAACATTTTCCCGAGGGACACCATTTCAACTGTCTAGGAAGCATGGTCGGTGGATGAGGTGAGGGGATGTGTTGAAACACTTATAAACTTGGACAATTGTACGTATTACCTGTTTGTAAAGAATATGCTTATTAACTTTTTTAATCCACAATTTGTAGCATTTGCGTGCTGTGATGGCATCTACAGAATCGACCACACTACAAAATTGCTTGAAAGAATTAGAGCTTTCAATAAAAATTTACTTAAAGGACATCACCACTTTCTTGCACATGAAATACATCCTCCCCAGAGCGATCTACGATTCCGTCACTGATGTTAGATCCATACTGAGACCTGAAGAGAAGGCGTGCGAGGTGGTGGGTGTCCTTAGAAACAAAGTGGAGGAGGACAAAGATGTTTATGGGATATTCATGGAATACCTGCTCACAGAGCCACAATATCGTACGATCGCAGACATCTTGAAGAAGGAGTATGCGAGACTAGCTGAAGCAGCTCCTGCAGATTTGACGTCTGATCATCGTGATGAAGGTGTGTTTTGTATCCCATAGCTGACTCATACGTCAATGTTAGAGTCATGATCGGATGTTATAATATCGTAGGCAGGGAAAATTCCTTAAGTTATGTTGGCAGTTAGGACTTGGCCCAATTCCTTAATGTTGAAGTCAGTTTAGAAGCTGGTATGATTAAACTTTGTGTGGGAATGCTCATATCACTTTTTCTATTCTTGAAGCACACCATGGTTAATTCCAAATCTCACAATCCTAGCATTACATCATCATGATGTCATCATCAACACTGTACCCATCAGTTCTGGGTTAGGGATAGAGTTACGTTAGAGCTGGGGCAATGGATGTGGTCAGGGCAGTGGCTTGGGTTACTGATAGGACAGTAGGTAGGCAATGGCTAGATCAGTGTCATCGTGGTGATGTAATGCTGAATTATTGTTCCATTCTTGCCACATGAGGAATCACCCTGTGAACAATTATTAATAGCTCGTGCATGCATTTATATATTGCTGCAAGATAATAACTATCTTTCTTGCTGCAAGATAATAACTATCTTTCTTGCTTGTTACTACATGTAGCTCCACAGCTAGCAGTGTCAGGTGGTTCAGTATCGTTGTCATCAATCCCATGTCATCCATGGTAGACTGAGTTACTACGGATGTACGAGGATGATCCACACATGGCAGAGACACTAGAAGAGTTACTGGGGATATCCAGGGTTCATCCGCTGAAGTACACATGTGTCCAATGACCCCCTGTCAGAGTAGCGGGTGGAAGAGTTACTAGGGACATCTGCAGATGAACTCAGGATATCCTTAGTTACTCTACCATCCGCAGATGAACGCTGGATATCCCTGTGTGCTCTGGTTGTCTAGCACAGTGGATGTTTAGCACCAACTGGATGTTAGAGTAAGCAGGCTAGTGTGTGCTCTGGTTGTCTAGCACAGTGGATGTTTAGCACCACCTGGATGTTAGAGTAAGCAGATAGCTAGTGTGTGCTCTGGTTGTCTAGCACAGTGAATGTTTAGCACACCTGGATGTTAGAGTAAGCTGATAGCTAGTGTGTGCTCTGGTTGTCTAGCACAGTGGATGTTTAGCACCACCTGGATGTTAGTGTAAGCAGATAGCTACTCTGTGCTCTGGTTGTCTAGCACAGTGGAAGGTGGGAGGAGTTTATTTGGCCCCTCAATAGTGTTCCATATAAATTATTATGGCACACATGTCTAGTATACCACAGGAAGTGTTTAGTATACTACAGGAAGTACTCTAATGAGATTCATAAAGTAGCAAAAGAACTCTAAACCCATTTAATAAATGTGAAAATGTCTTGCTTGCCTGTTGCCTTTGAGACGGGCCACCATGGAGCATACTGGTGAGGAAGAGATTTCTGTTGGTGCAGAGATAAAATCTCATGGAGATCAAACAGCAACTATAACTAACCAATTGTGCTGCCAGTCTACAGGGCGAACCCAGGATTTAGAGAGGGTGTGTGCTCTCTCCAAGGCCTTTGTAGTCAAAACCAAATAGAATAGGGTATATAGCTCAATTAAGTGTATTGCTACATGCGGAAAACCAATTTGTGATCAGAATGGCTGGCACCAATTAAAAAATATATCTTAGAAATATGTCCATATAGCTAACCGATCAAATCACCGGTATTTACATTATATAAAGTACATCATAAGACAAAAATAAATGATTAATGGGACTAATTGAGAGGATTCAGTAGCAGCATTCTCCGTGGTTATCAAGGTTTATGCTGTCAGAAATGTCTCTATGACAGAAGAGCAGAAGAAGGGCATTAAGTCGGTTCTCTGTCATTGCATTTCTGAAGTCAAAAAGTGTAATTCTCTGCTTCTTTTTCGGCTGAGATGTATATAGTTGGCAGCTCAAATCAAAAATCAACCACACAGTCACTATCTTGAGAACTTCTGTCATGGAACAGGACTCGAGGTGGCTCTCTAGTTCTGCATGCGCGCATGTGGATTACTCTTGGCCACACCTTTTTCTTCTTTTTCCTTTCCCCCCCCTTTTTTTTTGTTTTGTTCATTCTCTACTCTTGGGGTGTGTGTGCGCGCTCTGAGCGCTCTATGGTGGGTACACCCCTGGTCTATAGAGAAGCAAGTAGGGAAGCCTGTGGTAGCCATTAGGATTGACACAATTTGCAATACCAGACTGAGATCACTTGATATTCAGCCACTCCTTTTCAAGTTTCCACAAAGTATATACAGACAGTGTGTGATAGTGTGAGGTAGCTTAACATTAACCAACTCTATTTCTTTGTCAGGTGTAATAATTTGTTATATATGACATGTGTGTAAGGCACAGCCACCTCTGCACCCTCCACCACAGCCAACTGGTACAGGACTCTGCAATAGCTGAGTAGTTTATATTTTCACTGGTGTGTATGTTGGTATAGGTCAATTCTAAATGCTTTACCCACTATTAATGTTACGCAGTTAGCTGTGTGTACTTACATCATCATGGTGTTAGTGTTACACACTTAGCTGTGTGCATTATATCATCATGGTGTTAATGTTACACAGTTAGCTATGTGTACTTACATCATCACGGCGTTAGTGTTACCCCATTAGCTGTGTGTACTTAATCTTCACGGTGCTAGTATTACACAGCTGTGTCTACTTACATCATCACAAGTCTTATTGTTACACATCTGTGTATACTGACTTCATCACGTTGTTAGTGTTACACAGCTGTGTGCACTTATATCATCACATTGTTGATGTTATACATACTCGGTGTAAATGTTACACAGCTGCGTACTTACATCATCACTGTGTTAGTGTTACACAGTTAGCTGTGTGCATTAAATCATCACGGTGTTAATGTTACATATCTGTATATACTTACATCATCATGGTGTTAGTTTTACACAGTTAGCTATGTGTACTTGTATCATCACAGTGTTAGTGTTACACAGCTATGTGTACTTAATGTACATTGGCACACACATGTGTTGGGAGTAGAGTGTGATGTACATTGGCACACACATGTGGAGGGAGTTGAGTGTGATGTACATTGGCACACACATGTGGTGGGAGTAGAGTGGGATGTACATTGGCACACACATGTGGTGGGAGTAGAGTGTGATGTACGTTGGCACACACATGTGGAGGGAGTAGAGTGTGATGTACATTGGCACACACATGTGGTGGGAGTAGAGTGTGATGTACATTGGCACACACATGTGGTGGGAGTAGAGTGTGATGTACATTGGCACACACATGTGGTGGGAGTAGAGTGTGATGTACATTGGCACACACATGTGGTGGGAGTAGAGTGTGATGTACATTGGCACACACATGTGGTGGCAGTAGAGTGTGATGTACATTGGCACACACATGTGGAGGGAGTAGAGTGTGATGTACATTGGCACACACATGTGGTGGGAGTAGAGTGTGATGTACATTGGCACACACATGTGGAGGGAGTAGAGTGTGATGTACATTGGTACACACATGTGGAGGGAGTAGAGTGTGATGTACATTGGCACACACATGTGGTGGGAGTAGAGTGTGATGTACATTGGCACACACATGTGGTGGGAGTAGAGTGTGATGTACATTGGCACACACATGTGGGGGAGTAGAGTGTGATGTACGTTGGCACACACATGTGGTGGGAGCCTCAGCAGAGTGTGATGTACATTGGCACATACATGTTGTGGGGGTAGAGTGTGATGTACATTGGCACACACATGTGGTGGGAGTAGAGTGTGATGTACGCTGGTACACACATGTGGTGGGAGTAGAGTGTGTTGTACATTGGCACACACATGTGGTGGGAGCCTCAGCAGAGTGTGATGTACATTGGCACACACATGTGGAGGGAGTAGAGTGTGATGTACATTGGTACACACATGTGGTGGGAGTAGAGTGTGATGTACGTTGGCACACACATGTAGAGGGAGTAGAGTGTGATGTACATTGGCACACACATGTGGAGGGAGTAGAGTGTGATGTACATTGGCACGTGGGAGTAGAGTGTGATGTAGATTGGCACACACATGTGGTGGGAGTAGAGTGTGATGTACATTGGCACGTGGGAGTAGAGTGTGATGTACATTGGCACACAGATGTGGGGGATTAGAGTGTGATGTACGTTGGCACACACATGTGGTGGGAGCCTCAGCAGAGTGTGATGTACATTGGCACATACATGTGGTGGGAGTAGAGTGTGATGTACATTGGCACACACATGTGGTGGGAGTAGAGTGTGATGTAAGTTGGCACACACATGTGGTGGGAGCCTCAGCAGAGTGTGATGTACATTGGCACACACATGTGGAGGGAGTAGAGTGTGATGTACATTGGCACACACATGTGGTGGGAGTAGAGTGTGATGTACATTGGCACACACATGTGGTGGTAGCCTAAGTAGAGTGTGATGTACATTGGCACACACATGTGGTGGGAGTAGAGTGTGATGTACATTGGCACACACATGTGGTGGGAGTAGAGTGTGATGTACATTGGCACACACATGTGGTGGGAGTAGAGTGTGATGTACATTGGCAAACACATGTGGAGGGAGTAGAGTGTGATGTACATTGGCACACACATGTGGTGGGAGTAGAGTGTGATGTACATTGGCACACACATGTGGTGGGAGTAGAGTGTGATGTACATTGGCAAACACATGTGGAGGGAGTAGAGTGTGATGTACATTGGCACACACATGTGGTGGGAGTAGAGTGTGATGTACATTGGCACACACATGTGGTAGGAGTAGAGTGTGATGTACATTGGCACACACATGTGGTGGGAGTAGAGTGTAATGTACATTGGCACACACATGTGCAGGGAGTAGAGTGTGATGTACATTGGCATACACATGTGGTGGGAGTAGAGTGTGATGTACATTGGCACACACATGTGGTGGGAGTAGAGTGTGATATACATTGGCACACACATGTGGTAGGAGTAGAGTGTGATGTACATTGGCACACATGTGGTGGGAGTAGAGTGTGATGTACATTGGCACACACATGTGGTGGGAGTAGAGTGTGATGTACATTGGCACACACATGTGGAGGGAGTAGAGTGAGATGTACATTGGCACACATGTGGTGGGAGTAGAGTGTGATTTACATTGGCACACACATGTGGTGGGTGTAGAGTGTGATGTACAGTGGCACACACATGTGGTGGGAGTAGAGTGTGATGTACATTGGCACACACATGTGGAGGGAGTAGAGTGTGATGTACATTGGCACACACATGTGGTGGGAGTATAGTGTGATGTACATTGGCACACACAAGTGGTGGGAGTATAGTGTGATGTACATTGGCACACACAAGTGGGGGATTAGAGTGTGATGTACATTGGCACACACATGTGGTGGGAGTAGAGTGTGATGTACATTGGCACACACATGTGGAGGGAGTAGAGTGAGATGTACATTGGCACACATGTGGTGGGAGTATAGTGTGATGTACATTGGCACACACAAGTGGGGGAGTAGAGTGTGATGTACATTGGCAAACACATGTGGAGGGAGTAGAGTGTGATGTACATTGGCACACACATGTGGTGGGAGTTGAGTGTGATGTACATTGGCACACACATGTGGTGGGAGTAGAGTGTGATGTACATTGGCAAACACATGTGGAGGGAGTAGAGTGTGATGTACATTGGCACACACATGTGGTGGGAGTAGAGTGTGATGTACATTGGCACACACATGTGGTGGGAGTAGAGTGTGATGTACATTGGCACACACATGTGGTGGGAGTAGAGTGTAATGTACATTGGCACACACATGTGCAGGGAGTAGAGTGTGATGTACATTGGCACACACATGTGGTGGGAGTAGAGTGTGATGTACATTGGCACACACATGTGGTGGGAGTAGAGTGTGATATACATTGGCACACACATGTGGTAGGAGTAGAGTGTGATGTACATTGGCACACATGTGGTGGGAGTAGAGTGTGATGTACATTGGCACACACATGTGGTGGGAGTATAGTGTGATGTACATTGGCACACACAAGTGGGGGATTAGAGTGTGATGTGCTCTGTTAGCCCCAGTTGCTGGTGGTTTGCATTATAATGGTTTTCATGCCAATGGTCCTAAAATTGGTGCTGGTAGTGAGAAGAAAGAAAGCAGGGAAGTAGATAGCCGAGGGCAAGATCAACGACTCAGTTTATCTTCTCCACCCTAGAATTACATTACATTCCACTGAGGCTCCCACCACATGCGTGTGCTAATGTATAGTTTGGACACCTCCATATAGTGCACACCTCAAAAATCTCTCGCTCCCTCCCCACCGCCATATATACGTGATGAATGGCTTCTAGGCATCCCAAATTGGCTTGGATTCCACTGGGTTCCTCCAAACAGAATGCCTCATGAAAATAGAGTTTTTAATTGGCTCGAGTTGCTTTGTAGGGAGGCATCAGAAAAAATCCTCGTTCCCTTGGGGGACATCTCTTCATTATCTCCAGATCTAGCAGACTCTAGTGACACCAAGTTATATTATAACAAGCATAATACAAATAGTATGTTATTGTAGGGAGAAACTTACCTTTTTCAGAGATGGTTTCCCTCAGTTCTTTCTCTTAAACTCATATTGAGAGACTCAGCAAAAGAGTCCACGAGAACAACTCTAGCAGCATGGTCTAAAAAGAACAGTCCTACCATATTAACTGGAGTAGTTTGAGGCCGCTGTTTTTGCTTCTGTTCACGAGGAGGTCCTGAGGAAAATGAAAGTTCAAGAATGCTCTGTACATTTCTTCAACATTGGTTGGGCCCACAGTAATTCTTTGCACATACATTGGGTTGCTATGCAACACCTAAATTATCTTATAAAAACTGGAACCTTTTCATTGACTTGTACTATTTGCAGTTCAAAAGTCGGTCACTCTGTCTACATGAGTAGTGTACACACACACACACACACACACAGACACACACACACAGAGAGAGAGAGAGAGAGAGACACGCACACATACACACACCACCACCACCACCATAATTTCTAGCGGCCATTTTCACAAAACCACCTGCAGGTGCCACACCCACTACTCTACCTGAAATAGACACATGTACTATGCTTTCTGTAGGACCCACTTCCCGATCTGAGCATGCCAGACCATCTGTGGAGGCCACACCTTCTACTCCACTCGTGGCAGCCACAACCATTATGGAATATGTAGGGGACACACTGACTGATCAACCTTCTCCTTCTGCAACAACTTTATTATCTTTTCCTGCCCGGCAACTTGCCCTTCCCCACAAGCCATTATTGCCCGAAAGAAAACTGAGGAGGGATTCTGAAATAATGAATCACAAGTATTTAAAAATTCTTTGTCAACTTGGAAAGTTTCTCCTGGAGGATAGTACGAAACTTAATCGTGTGGATTGGATGAAAAAAGGTTCGCGTAGTTTCTGTACCATATTTGAAAAGATCGAAACAATTATCAGCAATGAGGATACCGGCGGGTGCAGGGTGACGAAGTTTATGGAATTCATCGACAGCCACTGCTCATTCTTCAATTTTAAACTGCTCAAGCTGACATGTGAGTGTCTGGATTACGAGGAAGGAATGCACTCCATCAAAGAGTACGAGAAGGAGTTTGCTAAGTACATACGACGACGTGTGGTCTACTGCCCATTAGGGCTTGGAATCCTAGGTCATGAACATGTGGCTTATGCAGTGCTGGATAATTCTTACAGAGATTGCAGAATGCAACATCTCGATATCTTGCAAGATGACATAAGTGGAATAATTGAAGTCGATGTATACGTATTCCCACTGGAAGCAGCTGGCGATTTCAGTGATGTCATTCATCTTTACCATCATAAACAAGGTACGATCACTTAACTATAGTTCTTTCATGCACAATTCCTTCTGAGATACCTATGGTAGCTAGGATCCCTGGTGGCCACTGCCACAGGTCTCGAAATGGAGAAATAGTTAGTTCACCACCCCCCCCCCCCCCCCCTCCTTCATGTGCTGTGAACTGAACTATAACCTTTCTGTAGTTGTTTAAAGTCGTCCGAAAATGTATAGTTGGTCAGCTACTATGTACTTATATGGTCATGTTAATACTGTAGGTCTTCTAGAAGCTGTTGAATTAGGTTACAATCATTAGGATAGAGACCTAACATAATCATACCTATTCCAATTACTAATTGTTGATTGCTAAATAGTCCAGAGGATTTTTGATGTTACTCACTCTCTATGGCCACTATATTTGGCATCATTGACATCTTTCATCCTGAGTCTGATACTATCAAGGCGTACCTGGAACGAGTTCAACTCTACTTCACCGCAAATCATGTTCCAGAGGACAAACAAGTCCCAATCTTATTGAGCTCCATTGGAGCACCTACTTACTTACTCCTGAGTGACCTTCTGGCTCCCCAACTGCCCGGTACAATCTCTGTGCTCCTTATCATGGCAGCTCTATTCATCCCAAACGGGCGGTAATTGCCGAACAGTTTCACTTCCACAAACGCGATCAGGCTGTGGGGGGAGAGTGTTGCAGATTACAACGCAAGTCTATGCAAGCTTGCACGACATTGTAAATTTGGGGAATACCTGGAAGATGCTCTACGTGACCGCTTTGTGTGTGGTCTGCAACAGGAAACAATTCAGCGACATCTACTGTCGGAGGCAGGTCTCACTTATATAAGGGCAATAGAAATTGCCCGTACAATAGAGACGGCTGTTAGGGGCACCAAATCTTTCAAGGGCTCGGAAGCAACTATAAAAATGTTCTGCAGCCATACTACTCAAGCAAGGAACACACACCATGTCCTCACTGTGGGCATCCTGGCCACACCATGTCCTCACTGTGGGCATGTAGGCCACACCATGTCCTCACTGTGGGCATCCAGGCCACACCATGTCCTCACTGTGGGCATCCAGGCCACACCATGTCCTCACTGTGGGCATGTAGGCGACACCATGTCCTCGCTGTGGGCACCCAGGCCACACCATGTCCTCACTGTGGGCACCCAGGCCACACCATGTCCTCACTGTGGGCATCCTGGCCACACCATGTCCTCACTGTGGGCATGTAGGCGACACCATGTCCTCGCTGTGGGCACCCAGGCCACACCATGTCCTCACTGTGGGCACCCAGGCCACACCATGTCCTCACTGTGGGCATCCTGGCCACACCATGTCTTCACTGTGGGCATCCAGGCCACACCATGGCCTCACTGTGGGCATCCTGGCCACACCATGTCCTCACTCTGGGCATCCAGGCCACACCATGTCCTCACTGTGGGCATCCTGGCCACACCATGTCCTCACTGTGGGCACGCAGGCCATACCATGTCCTCACTGTGGGCATGTAGGCCACACCATGTCCTCACTCTGGGCATCCAGGCCACACCATGTCCTCGCTGTGGGCACCCAGGCCACACCATATCTTCACTGTGGGCATCCAGGCCACACCATGTCCTCACTGTGGGCATTCAGGCCACACCATGTCCTCACTGTGGGCTGCTGTGGGTGTCCAGGACACACCATGCCCTCACTGTGGGTGTCGAGGTCACACAAACAATCATTGTAAATTAAAAAATGCCACCTGCCATTCATGCCGCAAAGTGGGATGTATCACACCACACTTGGGCAGCTGTGTCTATTATCTCTGACACTATATGGAAGGCAGTATTCCCAACCTTAAAGTTGTACAAGTCAGATATCCTGCTGAAAACATATACAGAGGAGGTAATATCACTGGTAGGAAACTCCATGTGCATGTGTAGTATGGCAGTATGGCAGGAAAGAGGCATAGCTGGTGCTGGTGGTAATGGGCCTTGTTTGCTTGGTCACAATTGGCTGGGATAAAATTGCTGCTGTCTAATTCGACAAAACCAGCAGCAGCTTACTTTGAACAGCAACACGAAACACTACTTCAAGATGACCTGGGGACAGTGTCGTCCTACCGAGCAACCTTGCACTTGAAACCAGATGCCACTCCTAACATTTTCAAGCCTCGTCTGGTGCCATTTGCCATCAAGAATGCCATTGGACAGGAGCTAGACAGAATGGAGAAGCAAGAGTCATCGAGCGAATTGATCACAGCCAGTAGGCGGCACCTATTGTGGCAGTGCCAAAGAAGGATGGAAACTTCCGATCTGCTGGGTCTATGCCTGTAGCTGCCCTATAGCTGGTGGGTTTATTTATGCCTGTATCTGCTTGTTTTATGCCTGTAGCTGCCGGGTTCATGCCTGTCATTCCTGATTTTAGGTTATACTTGTAGCTGCTTGGTTTATTCTTGTAGCTGCTAGGTTGCTGTGGTTTTGGGCCAGTAGATGTATTCTTGTTGCTGCTGGTTTTAGGCCTGTAGCTGCTGGGTTTATGCCTGTAGCTGCTGGGTTTATACCTGTAGCTACTGGGTTTATGCCTGTAGCTGCTGGGTTTATGCCTGTGTAGCTGCTGGGTTTATGCCTGTAGCTGCTGGGTTTATACCTGTAGCTACTGGGTTTATGCCTGTGTAGCTGCTAGGTTTATGCCTGTAGCTGCTGGTTTTATACCTGTAGCTACTGGGTTTATGCCTGTAGCTGCTGGGTTTATACCTGTAGCTACTGGGTTTATGCCTGTGTAGCTGCTGGGTTTATGCCTGTAGCTGCTGGTTTTATACCTGTAGCTGCTGGGTTTATGCCTGTAGCTGCTGGGTTTATGCCTGTAGCTGCTGGGTTTATGCCTATAGCTGCTGGGTTTATGCCTGTAGCTGCTGGGTTTATACCTGTAGCTACTGGGTTTATGCCTGTAGCTGCCCTATAGCTGCTGAGTTTATTTAGGCCTGTAGCTGCTAGGTTTATGCCTGTAGCTGCTGGATTTATGCCTGTAGTTGTTGGGTTTATGCCTGTAGCTGCTGATTTTGTGCCTGTAGCAGCTGGGGTTATGCCTGTAGCTGCTGGGTTCATGCCTGTCCTTGCTGATTTTAGGCCAGTGGCTTGTAGCTGCTTGGTTTATACCTGTAGCTGCTTGGTTTATGCCTGTAGCTCCTGGGGTTATTCCTGTAACTGCAGGGTTTGTGCCTATAGCTGCTATAGGTTCATACCTGTTGCTGTGGTTTTAGGCCAGTAGATGTATGCTTGTTGCTTCTGGTTTTATGGATGTAGCTGCTGGTTTTAGGCCTGTAGCTTCTTCATTTGTGCCTGTAGCTGCTGTGTCTATGCCTGTAGCTACTGGGTTTATGCCTGTACGTAGCTGCTTGGTTTATTCCTGTACCTTCTTGGTTAATGCCTTTAGCTGCTGGATTCATGCCTGTCGTTGCTGATTTTGGGCCAGTGGCTGTTTACTTGTAGATGCCTGTAACTGCAGGGTTTATGCCTGTAACTGCAGGGTTTATCCCTGTAGCTTCTTCATTTGTGCCTATGGCTGCTGGCTATATGCCTGTTGCTGCTAGGTTTATTGCTGTAGCTGCTGGGTTTATGCCTATAGCTGCTGGGTTTATGCCTGTAGCTTCTTCATTTGTGCCTATGGCTTCTGGGTTTATGCCTGTTGCTGCTAGGTTTATACCTGTCGCTGCTGGGTTTATGCTTGTCCTCCCTCATAGATAAGTTCACACAGAAGAAGCCTAGTGAGACTGTCCTCCCTCATAGATAGGTTCAAACATTGTCAAGATGAGAGCAGTTTAGCACATGCTACATGAGGAGAGTGGGTTATTATTGCAACATCCTGTACACTCGTATTTTAATCTGGACATGTGATGGCACCAGGCCAGCTTTATTACAAACGTCAATTAATATATGCAATGAATACCTAGTTGGTAAGCCCCGGGCCTCCCTAGCCAAGGTCAGTCTTTGCATTCACATAACTGTTATGTGAACATTTGCAATCCCTTTTCAAAAGTCTCTCTCTGACAGTGTGTGCGGTGCATTCCAAATGGCTGGTCTCCTCTACATCTGAGAATGCAGCAGAAGTAATCTCAGAATGGCTGAGGTAGTATGACTCCACCTCCCATTCTAACTAGCTGCATTCTCTTATGTTCACGCACACACACACACAGATAAAGGATCCGTTCAGACGTCATTGAGCATTTTGTTCTGATTTGCCACAACTTTTGTGGAATTTATTGGCACAGTGTGAAATTATATCTGAGTTCACATGTATAACTACTCAAGTGTGAACATGCTGACTGATTGTCCTCCCTCATAGATAGGTTCACACAGAAGGAGCCTAGTGGGACTGTCCTCCCTCATATAGGTTCACACAGAAGGAGCCTAGTGGGACTGTCCTCCCCCATAGATAGGTTCACACAGAAGGAGCCTAGTGAGACTGTCCTCCCCCATAGATAGGTTCACACAGAAGGAGCCTAGTGGGACTGTCCTCCCCCATAGATAGGTTCACACAGAAGGGAGCCTAGTGAGACTGTCCTCCCCCATAGATAGGTTCACACAGAAGGAGCCTAGTGAGACTGTCCTCCCCCATAGATAGGTGCACACAGAAGGGAGCCTAGTGAGACTGTCCTCCCCCATAGATAGGTTCACACAGAAGGAGCCTAGTGAGACTGTCCTCCCCCATAGATAGGTGCACACAGAAGGGAGCCTAGTGAGACTGTCCTCCCCCATAGATAGGTTCACACACAAGGAGCCTAGTGAGACTATCATCCCCCATAGATAGGTTAACACAGAAGGAGCCTAGTGAGACTGTCCTCCCTCATAGATAGGTTCACACAGAAGGAGCCTAGTGGGACTGTCCTCCCCCATAGATAGGTTCACACAGAAGGGAGCCTAGTGAGACTGTCTTCCCCCATAGATAGGTTCACACACAAGGAGCCTAGTAAGACTGTCCTCCCCATAGATAGGTTCACACAGAAGTGAGCCTAGTGAGACTGTCCTCCCTCATATAGGTTCACATGGAAGGAGCCTAGTGAGACTGTCCTCCCTCATATATAGGTTCACACAGAAGGGAGCCTAGTGAGACTGTCCTCCCTCATAGATAGGTTCACATGGAAGGAGCCTAGTGGGACTGTCCTCCCTCATAGATAGGTTCACACAGAAGGAGCCTAGTGAGACTGTCCTCCCTCATAGATAGGTTCACACAGAAGGAGCCTAGTGAGACTGTCCTCCCTCATATAGGTTCACATGGAAGGAGCCTAGTGAGACTGTCCTCCCTCATAGATAGGTTCACACAGAAGGGAGCCTAGTGAGACTGTCCTCCCTCATAGATAGGTTCACACAGAAGGAGCCTAGTGAGACTGTCCTCCCTCATAGATAGGTTCACACAGAAGGAGCCTAGTGGGACTGTCCTCCCCATAGATAGGTTCACACAGAAGGAGCCTAGTGAGACTGTCCTCCCCCATAGATAGGTTCACACAGAAGGAGCCTAGTGAGACTGTCCTCCCTCATAGATAGGTTCACACAGAAGGAGCCTAGTGAGACTGTCCTCCCCCATAGATAGGTTCACACAGAAGGAGCCTAGTGAGACTGTCCTCCCCCATAGATAGGTGCACACAGAAGGGAGCCTAGTGAGACTGTCCTCCCCCATAGATAGGTTCACACACAAGGAGCCTAGTGAGACTATCATCCCCCATAGATAGGTTCACACAGAAGGGAGCCTAGTGAGACTGTCTTCCCCCATAGATAGGTTCACACACAAGGATCCTAGTGAGACTGTCCTCCCCATAGATAGGTTCACAAGAAGGGAGCCTAGTGAGACTGTCCTCCCTCATATAGGTTCACATGGAAGGAGCCTAGTGAGACTGTCCTCCCTCATAGATAGGTTCACACAGAAGGGAGCCTAGTGAGACTGTCCTCCCTCATAGATAGGTTCACATGGAAGGAGCCTAGTGGGACTGTCCTCCCTCATAGATAGGTTCACACAGAAGGAGCCTAGTGAGACTGTCCTCCCCATAGATAGGTTCACACAGAATGAGCCTAGTGAGACTGTCCTCCCCATAGATAGGTTCACACAGAAGGAGCCTAGTGAGACTATCCTCCCCCATATATAGGTTCACACCGAAGGAGCCTAGTGAGACTGTCCTCCCCATAGATAGGTTCACACAGAAGGAGCCTAGTGAGACTATCCTCCCCCATATATAGGTTCACACCGAAGGAGCCTAGTGAGACTGTCCTCCCTCATAGATAGGTTCACACAGAAGGAGCCTAGTGAGACTGTCCTCCCCCATAGATAGGTTCACACAGAAGGAGCCTAGTGAGACTGTCCTCCCTCATAGATAGGTTCACACAGAAGGAGCCTAGTGAGACTGTCCTCCACCATAGATAGGTCACACAGAAGGAGCCTAGTGAGACTGTCCTCACCCATAGATAGGTTCACACAGAAGGAGCCTAGTGAGACTGTCCTCCCTCATAGATAGGTTCACACAGAAGGAGCCTAGTGAGACTGTCCTCACCCATAGATAGGTTCACACAGAAGGAGCCTAGTGAGACTGTCCTCCCTCATAGATAGGTTCACACAGAAGGAGCCTAGTGAGACTGTCCTCACCCATAGATAGGTTCACACAGAAGGAGCCCAGTGAGACTGTCCTCACCCATAGATAGGTTCACACAGAAGGAGCCTAGTGAGACTGTCCTCCCCCATAGATAGGTTCACACAGAAGGAGCCTAGTGAGACTGTACTCCCCCATAGTTAGGTTCACACAGAAGGAGCCTAGTGAGACTGTCCTCCCCCATAGATAGGTTCACACAGAAGGAGCCTAGTGATCTGTCCTCCTTCATATAAGGAGCTATACTTTGACCTGGTCTGTAGCCAGAGCTTAGAAACACACGAGGCTAGGGGCTTCCGGGATTCATGCTCACCTCTAAATTATTTTTATCCTAGCTACATCATCACCATATCCTGCATTCTGAGTCTGATGGTAGCTAAGTGTAAACAAGGATCTGTCATTAGTGCATCATTTCTGAGGGAGTCATCCATTCTTTAGTGAGAAGAGCAATAATTATGATGGGATCATTTGCCTCACGCTGGCTACAGTTTTCTCTCCTATAGTTTGGCATACCCATCTTTACCAACCCCCCCCTTCCTCCCCATATTTGTCCACACCATCAATTATCCCCTCCTCCCTCTGCTGGCCCCTCTTGGCAAGGCAATGTTCTGTGGGGCACATAATATGTAACTGAGACTCCACCCACTTACATGTACAATGTATGTTTGTGTGTGTGTGCAGAGCTGAAGAAATCTGAGGAGAACACAGGCCAAGACCTCATAGGTAAGGGAGACGAGGAAAGTGTCCTCAAGGGAGGGAGGGAGGTGTGTAGTTGAGACTCCACCCACATACTTGTAGCTCAATATGTACCATATTTGCTGGGATATAAGTCTCACCTGTGTTTAGGTCACACCCACAAATCTACTTAGCACTGTATTATTACATAGTTAGTGTACTTGCATAGAAGTTGTTCTTACCAGCAAAAGAAATGGCTGGCAACTTGAAACTAGTGGTGAAGCAAATGCACTTCTCAGAGCTGAGGCCAACTGAAATTCCCTCTGTTGTGAGCAGGTCACCATCAATGGACAGCAGCTACCACACAAATCCAGTGGAGTATATATTATGGTGGGTGTAGATGAGAAGTTATTGATATAGCTATGTAACATTGCTAATATACAGCTGCACCACAAGCTAACAAGCTTAGCGCTACTAATCCTAGTTACAGTAACTAGATAACTAGCCACAAGTGGTAACATTTCTTACTATAGCTACCCAGGTACATACATGTCAGGTCCCCATTTACTCTCATCAGATCTGGTTGCAAAATCACTGGCTGGCTATATCAGCTATAAACCACCAGCTAGATACATGTACAAACAATAGGCACTGTCCTTCCCCTTGTAGGCTTTGGGGAGACAATGGCATTTTTTGGTGGAGACTGACCCACATGTTTTTTTGTTGTTGTTACCATTTTATAACTACATAGATTCCGTAAACTTCATGCTGTGGACTTGATATATAGCTCAACAGATAGGTCTCTCTTTGTGCTCTCTGTTGATACTAAAATATTTTTCATAAGTATAACTAGAGCCAAGTTACGGGGGCTACAAGTGGAGGGAACCTCAAAAACCTGAATGCCTGAAACTTCCACATAAATATCTCCAGATTCCAAAGTGCTAAAGATTGAAATTAGCACCAGTGGCTAGAGGAAGCCCTACTCTATGCAATGGGTGTTTTAATTATTTAAGTACGTGGTCTAGCGCACAGGGTGGAAAATGAATTTCGTTAATAATCCATAAAACTGATTACGTTGAAAATCAACGCAATCAATTTTCCACCCTCGCTTGACCACTCGCTTGACCACTTACTAAAATTTTAACGCCTAATGAAAAGGTCGTTGCATGCTCTAGGGCTTCCTCTAGCCACTCGTGCCAATTTCAAATTTTTTGGCACTTAGCAATCTGGAGTTATTCTGCAGGGATTCAGGTTTTTGAGGTCCCTCCACTTTAGGGTCTAGTAACTTGCCTATAGTTTATACCTATGAAACATTTTAGTATCAAAAGAGAGTACACAGAGAGACCTATCTTTTGAGCTATATATCAAGTCCATACCATGAAGTTTGCAGAATCTACGGAGCTCTAAAGTTGTAACCACAAGTAAAATTAAAAAATGCAAGCGACCCCCCATGTCCTTAATGAATCTTTACTAATTTAAACAGCTGACTTTTCAGTTCATCCATCACATGCTAAATTGTAGTGTTTTGATTGGTCTGATGCTCGACGGTGGATTAAAACCAGATCCTATTGCATCGTATTGCACCTTCCCATCGTCATATCAGGATAGAATCAGGACTAAGCCTAGGGCTAGAGTTAGGGCTAAGCTAGGGCCAGAGTTAGGTCCAAGTAGGGCTAGAGTTAGGGATAATGCTAGGGCTAGAGCAAGGCTAGGGCTAGAATTAGGGCTAAGGCTAAGGCTAGGGCTAGAATTAAGGCAAGGCTAGGGCTAAGTCGGGCTAAGTTAGGGCTAATGCTAGAGGTAGGGCTATGCTAGGGCTAGAGTTAAGAGTAAGGCTAGCCCGGGCTACTAGCAGAAAACCCTGTGATTCTCCCAACAGCAGGTTGTGGAATTGGGAAGGTCGGACAAAGGTCACTCGATTTATTTTCCAGTTTCTATTAACTATACAGATTAGAGTGTGGGATAACTTCTAACATTAGCCAACTAATGAATAACACATTTTATTAATTAGGTAATTAATTTAGTGAGTTTAGCTATCATAACTACAATACATGACCTTTGACCTCCATGTGGTCAAGTGCAGCCTACAGTTTACCACACTAAGGATGTCTCTTTATTGTTATTTTAAGAAAGCCCCAACAACTACTGCCTAAGGCTGGTGCAACACCTATTTCCCCCCACACACTTCTCTGACATTGCAGCAGACACGAGACATAAAGTCTGTAGAAGGAGGTGCCCGTATATTGGGAGTCCAACCTGACGCTGGCAGTGTTGCATTGCATTGGGTGTTGTCAATTGGCCTTTGACCCGAACTGATGCTGACACGTGGTGTGTGATTGGTCTGACGCTACGTTTCAGACGCTGGATTAGAAAAAAGTTCTAATCCAGCTTATGAAATGCAGCGTCGGACCAATCAGTGGCCGTTTTTGTTGAGCGTGATGTGAGTGTCAAAGGTCAATTGACTACACACAATGCAACGCTTGGCCAGCATCGTGTTGTGAACCAGCCTTAAGCCAAGGTCTGAGGTTGAAGAGGCTCCAACAATGCAGTATCAGAGGCTATTTCTTTGACCTCTGGAATGGAGGGAAAATTGAGGAAGAAGAGAGGTTCTTCCAGTTAGTGAATGGTTTGGTAATCCCAGCCCCACCACTCCTCTGATATGCTTCAGAGAAAGGAAATACGGCAGCACTAAATTTTCTTAAGAGTTAAGTCATGCTGTTCCTGAGAGCTCAGTTAGGAATATGAAGACAGCATACTTGAAGAAGCTGGAGAAAGTAAATATTCCAGAACAGGTTCAGAAATTGCCACATAGTTTGAGGAGTAGGCCTTTAAAACTCGGACAGTATGATGCCACAGTGAAAGATGACATTCATAGCCTTAGGCCTGCTGATGGAATCGTCAACCACTCGATTGTTATTGCAGCTGCAAAGGGAATTGTCGGTCACCTAGCTCCTTCTCGTCTTCAAGAACATGGTGAAGACATTGTGATAGAAAAAGCGTGGGCTCAATCCTTCCTTGGATGGCTAGGCTATGTTCATAGGAAGGAGACCAAAGCTGCCAGAAAGCTTCCTGAAAAATTTGATGAGGTCAAGTCAGAGTTTTTGAGTCGTGTAAGTGAAATATGTAAAGAAGGCGATTTGTTTGTTCTGCCACAGATTTTGATCAAACTAATGCGAAGTATGTTCCAGTGAGTGAATGGACTTTGGCTAAAGAAGGCTCAAAACAGGTCCTAATTGTTGCAATTAATAACTGACTGTACTTTTAAGCTGTACACTTAGTGGAGAGGTCTTACCTCCACAACTTATTTATGCTGGACGCACTCCACGCAGCCATCCTTCTCTATGCTTTGCAAATGGTTGGAATATTACCTATAGTGAGAATCAATGGTCAACAGAAGTAACAATGATTGAATATTTGGAAAAGCCTTATGTTAAAGAGACTCGTAAATCCATGGAACTCCCAGATGATTTTATAGCCATTGCTATCTTTGATGTTTTAACACATAGATGCCAACGAGTTCTTACAGTCCATCATTTCAAATTTACTTTTGTACCTGCTGGCTGCTCAGGGGAACTCCAGCCTCCAGACCTTACAGTAAATGATTGTTTTAATAAGAAGGAGCTCCAGTCATGCTTTTCATCTTGGTATGCTACAGAAGTTACTGAAGTATTGGATGCTGGAACAGAAGTGGAACGAATAAAGATTGACCTATTCATGCTCACTGGTTAATTGATGTACTTTCCAAGATAAGAATGCAGAAAAATCTGGTTTTGACAAAGCTGGAATAACATCATGTCTGAAGATTACTAGTAGTACTTAATTAATAGCTAATGCCACATTGAAAAAAGCGAAGTTATTTACCGACTAATATATTAAAATCACTAAGAATTTTACCTGCTAAAATATGTTATACAGCATATGTCCTTGTCAGGTGTAATAATCTTTCATAATGTTATATGTGTATATAGGCACAGCCCAGGGCCAGCCACATCTGCACCTTCAACTTCTGCACCCTCCACCTCAGCCAGCAGGTACAGTACTCTGCAATAGCCAGGCAACTATATGCGATGTCGTGGTATATATTTCCATACATTGTAGGTGCGAATGTTTGGGCAAGTCCATTGTACATGCATCATGACTGTGTTTTAGTCCTACATAGCTAGTTGTTTGCACATATCATCATTACCCAGTTAATTATACACGATTAGCAGTGTCTACATGATAATTATCATCACAGAGTCAATTATCTCTCTCTGCATACATCAGCACAGAGTTGTGTTACGCTGAACAAACACTCGGTTTAAACGCAAGGTCAAGTTTTTTGTGGCGCCTACTGTACATTGGCACACACATGTGGTGGGAGCCTCAGTAGAGTGTGATGTACATTGGCACACACATGTGGTGGGAGCCTCAGTAGAGTGTGATGTACATTAGCACACACATGTGGTGGGAGCCTCAATAGAGTGTGATGTACATTGACACACACATGTGGTGGGAGCCTCAGTAGAGTGTGATGTGCATTGGCACACACATGTGGTGGGAGCCTCAGTAGAGTGTGATGTACATTGGCACACACATGTGGTGGGAGCCTCAGTAGAGTGTGATGTACATTGGCACACACATGTGGTGGGAGCCTCAGTAGAGTGTGATGTACATTGGCACACACATGTGGTGGGAGCCTCAGTAGAGTGTGATGTACATTGACACACACATGTGGAGGGAGCCTCAGTAGAGTGTGGTATACATTGGCACACACATGTGGTGGGAGCCTCAGTAGAGTGTGATGTACATTAGCACACACATGTGTTGGGAGCCTCAGTAGCGTGTGATGTACATTGGCACACACATGTGGTGGGAGCCTCAGTAGAGTGTGATGTACATTGGCACACATGTGGTGGGAGACTCAGTAGAGTGTGATGTACATTGGCACACACATGTGGTGGTAGTCTCAGTAGAGTGTGATGTACATTGGCACACACATGTGGAGGGAGCCTCAGTAGAGTGTGATGTACATTGGCACACACATGTGGTGGGAGCCTCAGTAGAGTGTGATGTACATTGGCACACACATGTGGTGGGAGTAGAGTGTGATGTACATTGGCACACACATGTGGTGTGAGCCTCAGTAGAGTGTGATGTACATTGGCACACATGTGGTGGGAGCCTCAGTAGAGTGTGATGTACATTGGCACACATGTGGTGGGAGCCTCAGTAGAGTGTGATGTACATTGGCACACATGTGGTGGGAGCCTCAGTAGAGTGTGATGTACATTGGCACACACATGTGGTGGGAGCCTCAGTAGAGTGTGATGTACATTGGCACACACATGTGGTGGGAGCCTCAGTAGAGTGTGATGTACATTGGCACACACATGTGGTGGGAGCCTCAGTAGAGTGTGATGTACATTGGCACACACATGTGTTGGGAGCCTCAGTAGAGTGTGATGTACATTGGCACACACATGTGGAGGGAGTAGAGTGTGATGTACATTGGCACACACATGTGGTGGGTGTAGAGTGTGATGTACATTGGCACACACATGTGGAGGGTGTAGAGTGTGATGTGCTCTGCTAGCCCAGATAGCTGGTGGTGTGCATTATAAAGGTTTCAATACAAACAGTCCTAAAACTTATGCTGGTAGTGAGAAGAAACAAGGCAAGTCAGCAGAGAGCAGATCGTGCATGATAAACGACTCCATTTTTCTTCTCAACCCTAGAATTTCATCACACTGCACTGAGATTCGCACCACTTCTGCATGCTAATGTATAGTTTGTGTCCCTCTATAGAGTACACACCTTAAAAACATTTCACCCCCACTCCTTACCATTTTTCTTTCACCTGTGATCGGTACCTTCATGTACGAGGAAGCTTTGATACGTAGCTGGACTTGGAGGAAGCAGGCAGTTCATTAAAGAAATGGCAAGCTCAAGCTCTGAGGGTGTAGCTTGGGGTAAATATAGGGATTAGTAGCTGCAGCTTGCATGGCAGCTACTATACTTGCTGTATGCCCAGGTCCACAATTATTATTAATTGCCTCGAGTATTAATTCTCTTAACTTTGATGTTCTAATTATAACACCCACTACTCCATCTGTTTGTGCCACACCCACTACTCTATCTGTAGATGCAACTCCTGCTTCTACATCCTTATTGACCACTCCCATAACCGCACTTGCAACTCCCAGTATTCAGACCACTCCCACTAATCCATCCGAACTAGCCACACCCACTACTCAATGTGAATGGGACACACAGACTACTCTTTATTTTCGTGCACTGGAACTGGATCCAGAATACACACCAATAACCGAGAGAAACCTCAAGTTTGAGTCCAACCAAATGATGCTGAAGATGAGACAAATCCTCATGGATTACAGCACGTTCCTGAAGGACTCCAAAGCCGACATTGATGACTTGATGTGGCAATTGCAATGCTGCAGCCAGATGTCTCCCATATTCAACAAGGACGACCGTATACAAGCCACACTTATTGAAGGAGATGTGACCACCATCCCCAAGTACATGAATATCATTCGATGCTACACTTCATTTTTCAATTTCGAGCTTCTGCAGTCAATGTTTGACTACCTGAAATATGACGAAGGAAAGCGTGCCCTCAAAGAGTACGAGAAAGAGTTTGCTGAATATGCCAAGCGTAGGCTAATTCCCCACTGCCCTTCCGGTCTTGGAATAAAAGATGTGGATCATGTTTGTGTTGCTGTTAAACTAGATGACACATTCAAGGGCTGCAAAATCGAGCATCTCAAGGCCTTACAATTAAGCATCAGCAAGATCTTGAAAGTCAAGGTGTATCAATTACCATTCGCAGGAGTTGAGTCTGGCTGCGTGTGCATCATATTTCATCTCCCTGCTAATCTAGCAAAAGAGATATTTCCAATATCGTCGCAACAAGTCGAGGCTATTCAGCAACTGAGTTATAATGGTGCTCGAGTGTTACTTATAACTTACGATGAAAGTATTTATCAAATCAACCATGAACAAGGTATGCTTATGTAATGATAGTGTTTTAGATATTATATTTGCACACACGAATTCCCTATGCTGCGATGAGGTCACTATGATAGTTAAGATCCCTGGTGGCCACTGCCACAGATTTCTTTGAGGAGCCAAAGACCTGGCACTAGTTCACCACTAACATAGAGACCTGTGGGTTATCCCAATTGCCCAAGCCAGCAGTGAGTGGCTCCATAATGCTATGAGGTTCAGTAAACCTGATGGTCATAAGAGATTGACAGAGACACAAGAAGAAAAGTATTTTATTTTAGTTATTTTATAAACAAACAACTCCATTTCATTGACTGTTCAAAATACTGTACAAGTCAAAAACAATATGCTGGATGCATTGCGTACGCGATTAAACAACGTGTGCTGTGAGCACTAAACAACATGTGCTGTGAGCACTAAACAATGTGTGCTGTGAGCACTAAACAACGTGTGCTGTGAGCACTAAACAATGTGTGCTGTGAGCACTAAATAACGTGTGCTGTGAGCACTAAACAACATGTGCTGTGAGCACTAAACATGTGCTGTAAGCACTAAACAACATGTGCTGTGAGCACAGCACTAAACAACATGTGCTGTGAGCACTAAACAACGTGTGCTGTGAGCACTAAACAACAAATGGCTAAAAACCCAATTAAGTCATCTCTTAGTTCCAGAGCCTTCATTCTTCCCACCAGATGTGGAGGTGTCTAGTACAGGTTGACTTTTTCGAGCTTCGGACCCATCAAGAAGTAGTACAGGCCAGCGTCTGTCTCCTGACCTGGAGCAGTTTCGTTCTACAGTTGGCGTAGGACTCCACACCTCTTGTTTGCTCTAAAATCAGTAATCCTAGCCCTCCTGCACGAAACAGTGCAGTTGAGTCTCAGTCTCCCGGCAGATTAGCCTCAGTCACCCGACAGATGAGCATCATCTCCCATCAGAAGCATTTTTATTATTTTATTAATTAAGGGGAAAAAATTGCAGCCGGAGATGACAATAGTAATTTGTTGATAAAAGCAATAAAATCTACTCTGAGTTGGGGAAATTGTTGCTTTTGAAAATATCGTACTTGTCCCACTTTTGAGTGACCATCTTCAAATCCACCAGTCAAGGAGGTGGTCTGGTACTAAGTGGGTGGAGGAATTGAAGTTTGAGGAGGCACTGGAGAAGAATGAGACTGCAGGAATTGCCTGAGCCCTAAAAGTGGTCCACAGTGGGTTAGCTCCGTCTGATTCCTCTCCAATGAAGAACACTCCATTCTCAAATATGAAATAGCAGACACACAATTAATCACAATGTCAAAAAAAATCCTTTTCATTTTTCATTCAGAGGTCAAGACCTCTCTTCCAGCTAGTAGCTGAGCCTTCACCATCATAGCTTCTGTGTTAGTTAGCATTGGCAAGCCTATTATCTAAGCAAGTTGTGAATGGCTTAGAAAACTAGATAGCTTTACTCCGCCTTTGTGTGCAAGCCTTTCCACTTAAGGTGCTCGAGGTCAGTGTCAGTGGTTGAACTTTATCCAATAGCTTGTGTATCAGCATTCTCTAACTCAGATATTGCCATTGCAGATGGCCCGAAGACAATGCTGCTTCAGTTAATTTGCTTCAGTCACGACACAATCAAAATTAATACACAATTTACTTGTGAGCTTCACTTTCACCAGTCGGCTTCGTAATAGCTTTTAACAACTCATGCTGGTAGAACAGGAGCTGTACAACACAGATGATCAGTCATCTCAAGAGCTTAAATCTGCTAAGAATCCCAGCGGTGAAAAAAAAGAAGATTGCCATGAGGTACACAAAGGCTTGCTAACCTTTAGAGGTTGGCACCTCTGCGGCCAAAATTAGAAGAGGTGCATAAACGATAACCATTAGTTTTTGTTTTATGCCTGAATTGTATTGTGTTGCACAAACACATAGATGTGTAGGCGGAGCCTCATTCCTGATGTCACACGACACAGTCTTTGTGCAAGACATAGATATGTAGGTGGCGCCTCATTCCTGATGTCACATGAAACAGTGTTCGTACAACACATAGATTTGTAGGCGGAGCCTCATTCCTGATGTCACATGACACAGTGTTCGTGCAACACATAGATGTGTAGGCGGAGCCTCATTCCTGATGTCACCCTCATTCCTGATGTCACACGACAGTCTTTGTGCAAGACATAGATATGTAGGTGGCGCCTCATTCCTGATGTCACATGAAACAGTGTTCGTGCAACACATAGATGTGTAGGCGGAGCCTCATTCCTGATGTCACATGACACAGTGTTCGTGCAACACATAGATGTGTAGGCGGAGCCTCATTCCTGATGTCACCCTCATTCCTGATGTCACACGACACAGTCTTTGTGCAAGACATAGATATGTAGGTGGCGCCTCATTCCTGATGTCACATGACACAGTGTTCGTGCAACACATAGATGTGTAGGCGGAGCCTCATTCCTGATGTCACATGACACAGTGTTCGTGCAACACATAGATGTGTAGGCGGGGCCCCATACATTGATTCCACTAGTGCTTCTTCATTCTCACCAATACAGCTCAAATCCCCTGAAGCTCTCCACATATCAGTTGTAGCGTGCGACCCGGAATCTCCATGTCTTTGGGAGGTATCACTGCCACACTATCAGTTGAGTGGTTGCCATCTGCTTTCGTCCCATAAACATTGGAACCTCAAAACATGAGCCTTTTCCAAGAGAGAGAGTACAAACCTTGACTGCCCCATGTTTCTTTATGAAATCAGCTCCCAGTGCAGTCCACTGTTAGGTTTTGTATCAGAGTAAAGTCCTGTTCTGCACTGAACTATCCCAGAGCTGAGGTTGTTGATGTTTGTCCGACCACATTCAGTGGCATCCATTAGCACCCACAGCTCCTGCTGATTTGATCAATTTCTGGCATTACTTATCTGCCAAAAATTCATAATATACAACTCACTAAGCAGCACCTGAGTCCATTAAAACTCTCATAGATGCTTGACCGATCAGGCCATAAATGATTTGCATAGAATATGGCATTGACACTAGTAGTTTGAGTTGGTCGGTGGATATAAGTTCACTTCCTTGGTCAGAACCTTACCAGTTGGGTCGAACCTTTGTTGTTTAAATGAGGGCAATCATGTTGGAAGTGTCCTAGTTCACCACGCTCCCAACAGGGTTGGTCCTCAGCTGGGTCATGCCTTACTCGTTTCTCCCTTCCCTGGTTTCGTGACGAGTAGCGCACATTGGAAGTAACCTCAGCATTTGTTTGCAGTCTCATTTCCAGAGCCTCAAGACGCTTTGTCATCTGGTACAAGGCCTGCTGTAATGGCAGTGCTAACTTGGGGCCACACAATGGATCGGACTTGTTGATCACATTTATATCCTTCGCAGGTTTGGCCTTATTCAAAGTTCAAGGCATACTCAATTTCCTTAGCATTCTTAATGGCTTGTTCAAAGGTTGTTGGTTTTCCTCATAACAGCAGCTGCCGGCTCACAGGGACCTGCAATACAGTTAGGAGACATTGCAACAGTATTCCAGAGATTACTGCTTCATCAGGTAAGCCTGTTTAAAAGTTTTGTTTGCAAAATCTTCTGCTTTTTCACCTGCCTGTTGAGAGTGGGAGATGAATGTCTTCCCTGGGTCTTGAATAAGCCCTGTCTTTGTCAAAAGTGCTGCTTTCAACTGCTTTAGATTAGCCATGTCAAGTTTGACACTGGTCCACTAGTCTTCCTCGGAGGGGTGTTGGCAGGATCGAGGCCTGCTTCTCAGAGCTCCATTCTTTTGCAGCGGAAATTAGTTCAAACCTAATCAATGCCCTAGAGAATTCATCTTTATTGATTTCTGGAAGAGTCAAGTCATATTGTGCCATCCCACTTCTGACACCAGTGTAGCGAGTTTCAATTCTCAATAGCAAGACAACCATTTGACATAGATTAACAACTGTTCACAGGTGCACACTAAATGGAATGTAACCACAACAAGTCCATATCTCTGACCATACACACTACCACACATTACAATTTAAAACAAACATGGGTTAACACAGAAGGAGTCTAGTGACTGTCCTCCCCCATAGATAGGTTCACACAGAAGGAGCCTAGTGAGACTGTCCTCCCCCATAGATAGGTTCACACAGAAAGAGCCTTAAGACTGTCCTCCCCCATAGATAGGTTCACACAGAAGGAGCCTAGTGAGACTGTCCTCCCCCATAGATAGGTTCACACAGAAGGAGCCTAGTGAGACTGTCCTCCTCCCATAGATAGGTTCACACAGAAGGAGCCTAGTGAGACTGTCCTCCGCCATAGATAGTTCACACAGAAGGAGCCTAGTGAGACTGTCCTCCACCATAGATAAGTTCACACAGAAGGAGCCTAGTGAGACAGTCCTCTCCAATAGATAGGTTCACACAGAAGGAGCCTAGTGAGACTATGATCCCCATAGATAGGTTCACACAGAAGGAGCCTAGTGAGACTGTCCTCCCTCATAGATAGGTTCACACAGAAGGAGCCTAGTGAGACTGTCCTCCGCCATAGATGGGTCACACAGAAGGAGCCTAGTGAGACTGTCATCCTCCATAGATAGGTTAACACAGAAGGAGCCTAGTGAGACTGTCCTCCCCCATAGATAGCCTAAGATAGGTTAACACAGAAGGAGCCTAGTGAGACTTTCCTCCCCCATAGATAGGTTCACACAGAAGGAGCCTAATGAGACTGTCCTCCCCCATAGATAGGTTCACACAGAAGGAGCCTAGTGAGACTGTCCTCCCCCCATAGATAGGTTCACACAGAAGGAGCCTAGTGAGACCGTCCTCCTCCATAGATAGGTTCACACAGAAGGAGCCTAATGAGACTGTCCTCCCCATAGATAGGTTCACACAGAAGGAGCCTAGTGAGACTGTCCTCCCCCCATAGATAGGTTCACACAGAAGTAGCCTAATGAGACTGTCCTCCCCATAGATAGGTTCACACAGAAGGAGCCTAGTGAGACTGTCCTCCCCCCATAGATAGGTTCACACAGAAGTAGCCTAATGAGACTGTCCTCCCCATAGATAGGTTCACACAGAAGGAGCCTAGTGAGACTGTCATCCTCCATAGATAGGTTAACACAGAAGGAGCCTAGTGAGACTGTCCTCCCCCATAGATAGCCTAAGATAGGTTAACACAGAAGGAGCCTAGTGAGACTTTCCTCCCCCATAGATAGGTTCACAAAGAAGGAGCCTAGTGAGACTGTCCTCCCCATAGATAGGTTCACACAGAAGGAGCCTAGTGAGATTGCCCTCCACCATAGATATGTTAGAACAGAAGGAGCCTAGTGAGACAGTCCTCCTGTGAGGGAGAACAACAACTACCTCAGCGACACGAAATAGGTATTTGAAACACTGACAAGGTAGTTCAGATAAGCAAAAAGTTCGGATATGCAAAAAAACAAAAAAATATAAATTCATGAATGTAATTAAAATGCTGAATCACGTTGGAACTATTTTCAATATCCTTTTAATCTGCAGGTCCTTGGGATAATAAGATGCTCACTTCCTGGTACTAGAAGGATTTAGGTCCTCAGTAACTGGCATGCTGTTTTACATACATCATTTTTAATATTATTTATATGCCACTGACTGCAGTGCCTTGCCCCCTTTTTCTGAACAAACCACAGATATAAAGCATTTTCTAGTTGTCGTCTTTAGCAAGGCGCATGACTTTGCGAGCTGAACTTATCCCCCGACAGTCAAGGTTGCCTGCGAACTCTCGAAGTTTGGCTTCGTTCTTTTTTATCTCCGTTATTGTCAACTTCCCTACACCTTACTCTTCCGCTAGTCCGGCTTGACTGGCTCCATATGATATCTTGCTTAGAATGGCCTCGATCGACAAAATCACTCGCTTGCTTTTGCTGGCCAAAGCAAACTGAACTAGTTAGCACATGCAAAAGATTTTAACAGAATGACGACCATTACCAGGTCAATCAGGAGTTCGGATAATCGAGGTTTGGATATGCATGGATTATTTATTTTTGAACCTGAACCCTGATTTAAAAAAAAATCAATTCCTCAGAAAGTCAGGTGAATTGGATATTCAATTGGGAGATCTGGAGATTAGTGTTGAAATCGGGTGACACCCGGCAGCATCGGGTGTGTTAGCAGCTCTGATACACTTCTCAGAGCTGAAGCCAACTTAAATTCCCTCTATTGTGAGGAGGTCACTGATAGCTACTAGCTGTACGTGGAGGAACAGCGACCTGGACTAGTTCTCCACTAACATAGACACAATTGTCCAAGCCAGTAGTGAGTGACTCCATGCAGTGTCTATGAGGTTTAGCCAACCGGATGGTCATGACATAGCGATAGACAGAGACTCAGAACAAAGATAATTTACAGACATGTTGTATATAACGAAAACTGTAGCATACCCATATACATGAAGACCACATGAAGACCACAATCAGGTGACCCTTTACCATATAACTCAATGAGCAAGTCTCTCTCTAGTCAAGGAGGGAATGGCCCTACAGTCATTGCCTTCTCCAATGATATATTTAAGCAAGTCTCTCTCTGGTCAGGGAGGGAATGGCACTAGAGACTTTGGCTCTATAGTCACTACAGTCATTGCAATCCCACACACTTGGTGGGTACCCCCTGGCAGACCAAGCACATTAACCCTGGTGCATGTGTAAGAGATGAATTGCTTGAGTGTAGTGTGCTAGTGACACCTTAATGTGTGTGCATCACTTGACCAGGTTCCAGCAGTGAGCCTCGGATTGAAGACAAGCAAGCACTAGTCTCCTCTGCTACTACTGCCACTGCAACATCAGATCATGAAGTGAGTGTGTTGAATATTGCTTGATGATTACTCTGTGTGTGTGTGTGTGTGTGTGTGTTCGAGTACTTGTGTTTGCCCTATAAGTAGATGGTGGGTGTGTGCAGTGAGTTGTTGATTATATGTTGATCTTGTTATCCTAAGAAAGTATTTTAAGATGCACCACCAACTATGTCAGACTAACTGTGTAGCATGAGTATACCTGCTTGTCTCTAAGGCTGGCCATGTACAGTAAGATCACAAGGTTATGAGTGTCTGTGTTGCTTGCAGTCATCCTTAAAGTGATATGTTGATTGTTCTCTGACAGGCTGACCATTCTGACAAGCAAGACGATATCTCAGATATTGGTGGAAAAGTTTGTCAGCCGAGTGAAAGTGTGACTCACAGCAAGGCACGCGAAGGTGACCTTCCAGGAGTAATGGCTGCCATGAAGAATGAAGGATACAACCCTCTGGTGATTAGTAAACAATACACAATTATTACCACATCACATGATAGCCGTGCATGTGTGCATCACATGATAGTCATGCATGTGTGCATCACATGATAGCCATACATGTGATCATCACATGATAGTCATGCATGTGTGCATCACATGATAGCCGTACATGTGAGCATCAGATGATAGTCATGCATGTGTGCATCACATGATAGATGTACATGTGAGCATCACATGATAGCCATGCAAGTGAGCATCACATGATAGCCATGCATGTGAGCATCACATGATAGCCGTGCATGTGAGCATCACATGATAGTCATGCATGTGTGCATCACATGATATCCGTGTATGTGAGCATCACATGATAGCTATGCATGTGAGCATCACATGATATCCATACATGTGAACATCACATGATAGCCATACATGTGAGCATCACATGATAGCCGTGCATTTGAGCATCACATGAAAGCCATGCATCACATGATAGTCATGCATGTGTACATCACATGATAGTCATGCATGTGTGCATCACATGATAGCTGTATATGTGAGCATCACATGATAACCGTGCATGTGAGAATCACATGATAGTCATGCATCACATGATAGTCATGCATGTGTGCATCACATGATAGCCGTACATGTGAGCATCACATGATATCCGTACATGTGAGCATCAAATGATAGCTGTGCATGTGTTCATCACGTTGTAGCAGTGCATGTGAGCATCACATGATAGTCATGCATGTTTGCATCACATGATAGCCATGCATGTGTGCATCACATGATAGCCGTACATGTGAGCACCAGATGATAGTCATGCATGTGTGCATCACATGATAGATGTACATGTGAGCATCACATGATAGTCATGCATGTGTGCATCACATGATAGCTGTATATGTGAGCATCACATGATAACCGTGCATGTAAGAATCACATGATAGTCATGCATCACATGATAGTCATGCATGTGTACATCACATGATAGTCGTGCATGTGTGCATCACATGATAGCCGTACATGTGAGCATCACATGATATCCGTACATGTGAGCATCAAATGATAGCTGTGCATGTGTTCATCACGTTGTAGCAGTGCATGTGAGCATCACATGATAGTCATGCATGTTTGCATCACATGATAGCCATGCATGTGTGTATCACATGATAGCCATGCATGCATGTGGTGTGATTTCTGGTAACTATAGCGTAAATTCTGGCATTTAATGCACAGTCAGCAATAAAGTAAGCTCTTAAATTATGGCCCACGTGCAGAGGTAATGAATCAACTATAGGCGTGAATCTCTGTATCTACATACCTTGCTGGCTGTCGAAGATGGTGAACGACTGAACTCTTGCAGAGCAGAGCCTGGGGAGCATTATATCTACTACAAGTCAATCTCACTCCTAGAAGTGGGCGTAACACTGACTCTTGGGCAGGAGGAGGTGTAGTCTTAACAAGTGAAGGCTGGAACCAACAGCAAGTGTAGATATGGCCAGCCAATGATGTGCTACTACAGCACTTAACCAAGTGAAGGCTGGAACCAACAGCAAGTGTAGATATGGCCAGCCAATGATGTGACTACAGCACTTAACAAGTGAAGGCTGGAACCAACAGCAAGTGTAGATATGGCCAGCCAATGATGTGCTACAACAGCACTTAACAAGTGAAGGCTGGAACCAAGCAAGTGTAGATATGGCCAGCCAATGATGTGCTACTACAGCACTTAACAAGTGAAGGCTGGAACCAAGCAAGTGTAGATATGGCCAGCCAATGATGTGCTACTACACTCTTAACAAGTGAAGGCTGGAACCAACACCAAGTGTAGCCTGCCAATGATGTGGGTACTACTACAGAACTTGCATTTTTGGGGGGAGACTACTGCTTATGTATTTTTCCCCTTTTTCTTCTTGTGGTTACCACTATATGACTCCATAGAATCCGTAAACTTCATGGTGTGAACTTGATATATAGCTCAAAAGATAGGACTATCTTTGTGCTCTCCGTTGATGCTAAAGTATTTTTCGTAAGTATAACTATAGCCAAGTTACTTGAGCTACAAGTGGAGGGAACCTCAAAACCCCTAACAACTAATTTTGTGCATAAATATCTCCAGATTACAAAGTTCTAACGAGTTGAAATTAGCACCAGTGGCTAGAGGAAGCCAGACTCTATGCAATGAGTGTTTTCATTAAGCGCTAATATGTAAGTACATTATACCCTCGCATATCTGAACCTAACGCTCTGTACATTTTTATTTAAAAAACTGGTAATGGTTATCACTCTGCCAAATCGTTTACGTAAGTTGCACGTGCAAACTAGTTCAGTTTGCTTGTGCCAGCAATTAAGGAAGAGGCCAGCAAAAGGAAGAGTGTGATTTTGTCGATCGAGTCAAAGATAGCCATTCTAAGCAAGATATCAACTGGAGCCAGTCTAGCCGTACTAGCATAAGAGTAAGGCGTAGGGAAGTTGACAATAACGGAGATAAAAAAGAATGAAGCCAAACCAGAGTTCGCAGGCAACCTTGACTGTCGGGGGATAAGTTCAGCTCACAAAGTCATGCGCCTTGCTAAAGACGAACAACTAGAAAATGCTTTATATCTGTGGTTTGTTCAGAAAAGCGGGCAAGACTCTCCAGTCAGTGGACCATTTCTCAGAGAAAATACAACATTATGAATATAAATAATATGAACAAATATGTATATAAAACCGCATGCCAGTTACTGAGGACCTAAATCCTTCTAGTACCAGGAAGTGAGCTTCTTATTATCCCAAGAACCTGCAGATTAAAAGGATATTGAAAATAGTTCCAACGTTATTCAGCATTTTAATTACATTCATGAATTTATAATTAATATTTTTGTATATCCGAACTTTTTGCTTATCCGAACTACCTTGGGTCCCAACGAGTTCAGATAAGAGAGGGTCTACTGTACGTGGTCAAGCGGCGCGGGTGGTAAATGAATTTCATTGATAATGCATAAAACTCATTTTCTACCAGCGCGCTTGACCACGTACTTACGTTTTAGCGCCTAATGAAAACACTCATTGCATAGAGTAGAGCTTCCTCTAGCCACTGGTGCTAATTTCAACTCGTTAGCATTTGCAATCTGGAGATATTTATGCGGCAAAATCAGGCACTCAGGTTTTGAAGTTCCTTCCACTTTAGGTCCAGTAACTTGACTATAGTTCTATAAAAAACATTTTAGTATCAAAAGAGAACACACAGAGAGACCTATCTTTTGAGCTATAGATGTACAGTGGAACCTCTACTAACGGACATTCCCTATAGCGGACACCTACCTTATAACGGAGAGGAGCACACGCACCAATTGGCTTTACTATTGAAATAGTACTCAGTCACCCTCCCTGTAACGGACACCTCTCAATTCCGGCTAACGGACAGCACCCAAAGCTCATCATTGTAGAAATAAACCTCTTAACAGACAGTGGGTGGGGCCAGTACTGATCACGTGCGCATGCCAATTAATAATTATAATAACAATAAATGTTATGCATGAAACATAATTATTGTGAAATGCAGTAATATGGTAGTCTAAAGTAGTCTAAAGTAGGCCTCTTGCTTGGAGAGATGCTGTTATACAGTATCTCTTATTCTGTGCTGTGGTCCATACAAATGGTAGGTAGCTGGAACTTCAACTCCATATCCTGCTCCTCTGTTGACTCTGCCTCCTGTGACCTCAACAAATGCTTTATTGCAGTCTCTCCTCAGGAACTGTGAGATTGTACAGGCAATGTTGTATGCAACATGACCTACAACTTCGCCGTCTTTGATTATGGCCACAGCAGACTGGTCCACGGCATTATCTGGCTCCCGTTTGAGTAGCAGAACTTCCCCAATGTGAGGTGTCCACACTTCTTTGTACACGTGGTGTCCTCTGATATAGGACTGAATCTCTGTCACAGTCAAAGACATTGCACCACCACCAGGTCCACTATGACTACAGGCTTGGAAGCGATCTCACGCGCCAGGCGCACGAACTGCATCAAGTCTATACCCATCTATCGAACGCGTGCCGGTTTAGCAGCTGCTTAATTCGAGTCATGGCTTCTTCGAGAAAGCGTAGATATCATCTCTCTTTACAGAAAAAGATTGAAGTTATCAAGGAAGCTGAGAAGAATGCTGGTGTTACTGTACGTTCACTTGGTGAACTCTTCGGCTGTGGAAAGACCCAAATTTCATATAATTATTTTGAAAAACAAGGGATCTATTGTCACCTTGTATGAATCAAATGCTTCAAGCTCTTTGTCTCGTACAAACAAGAGATCTCGTGTGTCCGAATACTCGGAGATTAACGACGCTTTATATCAATGGTACCTCCTGGCATGCTCAAAGAACATTTACCCCTGTGGGCCCCAGCTTACCGAAAAAGCCAAGCAAATTGCTGTAATCCTGGACAAGGAGTTTAAGGGAAGCAATGGATGGTTAGAAAAGTGGAAGAAGCAATATAACATTAGAAGATTGACTGTGTGTGGAGAATCAGGTGATGTACAAGGGGATACTGTTGAGTCATGGAAGGAGAGATTGCCCGAGATTTTGAGGGGATATGCAAAGGAAGATATCTATAACCTAGATGAAACAGGATGCTTTTGGAGGGCTCTTCCATAGCAAGGATTTGCTCAGAAGGGGAAGAAGTGCAAGGGTGGGAAGAAGTGTAAGCAGAGGGTCACAGTGACTTTCATAGTGAATGGAGCTGGTGATAAGGAGACTCCTATTGTAATCTGGTAATCAGAAAACCCCAGGTGTTTTCGAGGTATGGATAAAAATTGTCTACCAGTCTAGTATTATCACCAGAAAAAAGCCTGGATGACAGGAGAAATCTTGGAAGCAGTATTGACCTCTTTTAACCGTAAAATGAGCATTAAAAAAGATCAATTTTGCTTTTTATGGATAATGCTGGTTGCCATCCAGAAATTTAAAAGAAAAATATAGTAATATAAAAATAGTTTTTCTTCCACCAAATACATCTAAATTACAGCCACTAGACTTGCGGATCATCCGGAACTTCAAGGTCCATTATCGTCGGCTTCTCCTTCGCTATGTGTTAGCCAAGATTGATGATTGCAGTTGTGCTTCTGAGATAACGAAGTGTATTAATGTACTAACTGCAATCAGGTGGATATCTCAGGCATGGAGTGAAGTAAAACCAGAAATCCTATCTAAGTGCTTCAGAAGTGGTGGTATTCTTAATAGTGAGTTGGATGTGACCAGCTTAAATGAAGAAGATCCTTTTCAAGACATTGATGCCGAATTTGTACTAGGTGCACTCATTTCAAAGACAATGGGCTCCAAGGGTAGTTGTTCATCTGATGAGTATGTCAACGGAGACAGCAATCTTCCTGTATGTACTGAGTTTGATGATGATACCTGGGAAGAAAGCTTCTTAGCAAGCCTTTCTGAACAGTCATCCATTGTTGAATGTGAGGAAGCACTTACAGATTGAGAAGACCTAGACCTACTACCACCTCCCCCCAAATTGAGAAACTATGAAGAAGCTATACAAACATTAGAGGAGGTCAAAAACTTTTTGGAAAGCCGTGCATATTTTACCGAAGCCTTGAGTACCAGTTCTCTAATTGATAGAGTAGCTCGTCTTCATTCACTTAAATGCCAGACAAAGTACTCTACATTCACACTTCCCTGCCCTTCACACTGAATAACTGCATCAAATTATGTCTACAATTAACAATGTTCATATAAAAATATTAGTATCTTATAATTATTATGTACACATATAATATAATATGCATGTGATATCTGATATCTACAATTGATGAATGAACTTGATGAATGAACGAACAATCCACGTTCTCCACCTATTATAATGAGATTTATTATAATGGGAAAAACCTCTGAATAAGGGACACCTCTGAATAATGGACCAAAGTCCTCGTCCCAATGCGTCCGTTATTCAGAGGTTCCACTATATATCAACTCCATACCATGAAGTTTACAGAATCTACCAAGCTATAAAGTGGTACACTAGTTTTTTGGTTAAAAAATTGTGCTCTACCCCCACAAGGCTGGAACCAACAGCAAGTGTAGATATGGCCAGCCAATAATGTGTTACTACAGCACTTAACAAGTGAAGGCTGGAACCAACAGCAAGTGTAGATATGGTCAGCCAATGATGTGGTACTATAGCACTTAACAAGTGAAGGCTGGAACCAACAGCAAGTGTAGGTATGGGGGGGGGGGGGGGGGGGGGGGCAATGGTTGCAATATGCACTTATTTGTATGGAAATATTTTTGTTCATATTTGACACATACAGTACATCTTTAAAGATTATTTCTCCTATTAATGTGTGCATTTCTTAAATAAACAGCCACTTCCAGAACCTTCCCCTGGAGCCAGTGCTGAGCCTCAACCAGAAAGACAGTCTGCCTCTCCTAGACACAGTACAGAGGATGTGTCCTCAGAAGGTAAAGTTGAAAATGTTCCCAACTGACTGGTTATTACAGTGTGAGTGCTTGCTGGTGCACACTTGCTGCTCTCTCTAGTCATTACAGTGATACTGTCCTACCCCAGTTAGGTTCACACAGAAGGAGCCTAGTGAGACTGTCCTCCCCCATAGATAGTTCACACAGAAGGAGCCTAGATAGACTGTCCTCCCCATAGATAGGTTCACACAGAAGGAGCCTAGTGAGTCTGTCCTCATCATAGATAGTTCACACAGAAGGAGCCTAGTGAGACTATCCTCCCCTATAGATAGGTTCACACAGAAGGAGCCTAGATAGACTGTCCTCCCCCACAGATAGTTCACACAGAAGAAGCCTAGTGAGACTGTCCTCCCCATAGATAGGTTCACACAGAAGGAGCCTAGTGAGACTGACCAGTACTCCCCCATAGATAGGTTCACACAGAAGGAGCCTAGTGAGACTGTCCTCCTCCATAGATAGGTTCACACAGAAGGAACCTAGATAGACTGTCCTCCCCCATAGATAGGTTCACACAGAAGGAGCCTAGTGAGACTGTAATCCCTCATAGATAGGTTAACACAGAAGGAGACTGTCCGCTCCATAGATAGTTCACACAGAATGAGCCTAGTGAGACTGTCCTCCCTCATAGATAGGTTCACAAAGAAGGAGCCTAGTGAGACTGTACTCCTCATAGATAGATTCACACAGAAGGAGCCTAGTAAGACTGTCTTCTTCCATATAAGGAGCTATACTCTGACCAGGGCTGTAGCCAGAGCTTATAAACACACAAGGCTAGGAGCTTTCGGGGTGCATGCTCACCTGGAAATTATTTTTACCCTAGCTACATAGTCACTAGGTATGCATTCTGTGGGTAGTCCAGTGTGAGCAGAGAACTGTCATCAGTGCATCATTTCAGAGTGAGTCATTCATTCAATAGGAATATGATGGGAGAAAAATAATTGTTTCATTTGCCTCACGCTGGCTACAGTGCTGCCCCTTCTAGTTTAGCAAACCTCCTCCCCACCCCATCAATTACCCCCTCCTCCCTCTGCTGGCCCCTCTTGGCAAGACAATGTTGGCACATAATATGTAACTGAGACTCCACCCACTTACATGTACAATATATGTGTGTGTGCAGAGTTGAAGAAATCTGAAGAGAACACATGCAAAGACAACATAGGTAAGAGAGACGAGGAAAGTGTCCTCAAGGGAGGGAGGATGTGTGTAGTTGAGACTCCACCCACATACTTGTAGCTCAATATGTACCATATTTGCTGGGATATAAGTCTCACCTGGGTTTAGGTCACACCCACAAATCTACTTAGCACTGTAGTACATGTACATAGTTGGTGTTCCTGCATAGAAGTTGTTCTTACCAGCAAAAGAAATAGCCAGTTGGCAGCTTGAAACTAGTGGTGAAGCTAATGCACTTCTCAGAGCTGAGGCCAACAGATCTGTTGTGATGAGATCACTGATAGCTACTAGCTGTACGTGGAGGAACAGTGACCTGGACTAGTTCTCCACTGACGTAGACACAATTGTCCAAGCCAGTAGTGAGTGACTCCATGCAGTGTCTATGAGGTTTAGCCAACCTGATGGGTCATGAGATACCGACATGCAGAGACTCAGAACAAAGATATTTTATTTTAAAATCAGACAAGAATATTGAATTGACTGCTCCAAATAGAACGAAAACTGTAGCATACACATGTACATGAAGACCACAATCAGATGACCCTTTACCATATACCTCAATGAGCAAGTCTCTCTCTAGTGGCCCTACATTGCCTGCTCCAATGATATATTTAAGCAAGTCTCTCTCTGGTCAGGGAGGGAATGGCACTAGAGACTTCGGCTCCATCACTACAGTCATTGCAATCCCACACACTTGGTGGGTACCCCCTGGCAGACATTGCCTGGGGCCACGCACATTAACCCTGGTGCATGTGTAAGAAGTGTATTACTTGAGAGTGTAGTGTGCTAGTGACACCTCAATGTGTGTGCATCACTTGACCAGGTTCCAGCAGTGAGCCTCTGATTGAAGACAAGCAAGCACTAGTCTCCTCTGCTACTTCTGCCACTGCGACATCAGATCATGAAGTGAGTGTGTTGAATATTGCTTGATGATTACTCTGTGTGTGTGTGTGTGTTCAAGTACTTGTGTTTGCCCTATAAGTAGATGGTGGGTGTGCCCAGTGAGTTGTTGATTATATGTTGATCTTGTTGGCCTAAGGAAGTATTGTAAGATGCACCACCAACTATGTCAGACTAACTGTGTAGCATGAGTATACCTGCTTGTCTCTAAGGCTGGCCAGGTACAGTAAGATCACAAGGTTATGAGTGTCTGTGTTGCTTGCAGTCATCCTTAAAGTGATATGTTGATTGTTCTCTGACAGGCTGACCATTCTGACAAGCAAGACGATATCTCAGATATTGGTGTGAAAGTTTGTCAGCCGAATGAAAGTGTGACTCACAGCAAGGCACGCGAAGGAGACCTGCCAGGAGTAATGGCTGCCATGAAGAATGAAGGATACAACCCTCTGGTGATTAGTAAACAATACACAATTATTACCACATCACATGATAGCCATGCTTGTGTGCATCACATGATAGCCGTACATGTGAGCATCACATGATATTCATGCATGTGTGCATCACATAATATCTGTACATGTGAGCATCACATCATAGCCGTGCATGTGAGCATCACATGATAGCCGTGCATGTGAGCATCACATGATAGTCATGCATATGTGCATCACATGATAGCCATGCATGTGTGCATCACATGATAGCCGTACATGTGAGCATCACATGATAGCTGTGCATGTTAGCATCACATGATAACCGTGTATATGAGCATCACATGATAGCCGTGCATGTGAGCATCACATGATAGCCATGCATGTGAGTATCACATGATAGTCATGCATATGTGCATCACATGATAGCCGTACATGTGAGCATCACATGATAGCTGTGCATGTGAGCATCACATGATATTCGTACATGTGAGCATCACTTGATAGTCATGCATGTGTGCATCACATGATAGTCATGCATGTGTGCATGATATCTGTAAACATGAGCATCACATGATATTCGTACATGTGAGCATCACATGATAGCCGTACATGTGAGCATTACATGATAGTTATGCATGTGTGCATCACATGATAGCCGTACATGTGAGCATCACATGATAACCGTGCATGTGTGCATCACATGATAGCCGTGAATGTGAGCATCACATGAAAGTCATGCATATGTGCATCACATGATAGCCGTACATGTGAGCATCACATGATTACCGTGCATGTTAATCACATGATAGCTGTGCATGTGAGCATCACATGATATCTGTACATGTGAGCATCACATGATAGCCGTGCATGTGCACATCACATGATAGTCATGCATATTTGCATCACATGATGGCCGTACATGTGAGCATCACATGACAGCCGTGCATGTGTGCATCACATGATATCTGTACATGTGAGCATCACATGATAGTTGTGCATGTGTGCATCACATGATAGCCATGCACGTGTGCATCATATCTGTACATGTGAGCATCACTTGATATTCATACATGTGAGAATCACATGCTAGCCGTACATGTGAGCAGCACATGATAGTCATGCATGTGTGCATCACATGATAGACATACATGTGAGCATCACATGATAGCCGTGCATGTGAGCATCATATGATACATGTATCTGTACATGTGAGAATCACATGATAGTCATGCATATGTGCATCACATGATAGCTGTACATGTGAGCATCACATGATATTCGTGCATGTGAGCATCACATGATAGCTGTGCATGTGAGCATCACATGATACATGTATCTGTACATGTGAGAATCACATGATAGTCATGCATATGTGCATCACATGATAGCCATGCATGTGAGCATCACATGATAGTCATGCATCTGTGCATCACATGATATCTGTACATGTGAGCATCACATGATAGCCATGCATGTGAGCTTTACATGATAGCCGTGCATGTGAGCATCACATGATAGCTGTGCATGTGAACATCACATGATAGCTGTGCATGTGAGCATAACATGATAGCCATACACGTGAGCATCAAATGATGGCCATGCATGTGAGAATCACATGATAGTCATGTATGTGTGTAACACATGATAGCCGTACATGTTAGCATTACATGATATCCGTGCATGTGAGCATCACATGATATCCGTACATGTGATTCTAGCCGTGCATGTGAGCATCACATGATAGTCATGCATGTGTGCATCACATGATAGCTGTACATGTTAGCATCACATGTTAACCATGCACGTGAGCATTACATGATAGCTGTGCATGTGAGCATCACATGATAGTCATGCATGTGTGCATCACATGATAGCCGTTCATGTTAGTATCACATGATAACCGTGCATGTGAGCATCACATGATATCCATACATGTGAGCATCACATGATAGCCGTGCATGTGAGTATCACATGATAGTCATGCATGTGTGCATCACATATTAGCTGTGCATGCATGTGGTGTGATTTCTGGTAAATATAGCATAAATCCTGGCACTTATTGCATAGTCAGCAATAAAATAGGCTCTTAAATTATGGCCACGTGCAAAGGTAATGAATCTCCTATAGGCACGAATCTTTGTATCTACATACCTTGCTGGCTGTCGAAGATGGTGAACGACTGAACTCTTGCAGAGCAGAGCCTGGGGAGCTTCATATCTACTACAAGTCAATCTCACTCCTAGAAGTGGGCGTAACACTGACTCTTGGGCAGGAGGTGTAGTCTTAACAAGTGAAGACTGGAACCAACAGCAAGTGTAGATTGGCCAGCCAATGATGTGCTACTACAGCACTTAACAATTGAACAACAGCAAGTGCCAGCCAATGATGTAGTATTACAGCACTTAACTAGTGAAGGCTGGAACCAACTGCAAGTGTAGATATGGCCAGCCAATGATGTGCTACTACAGCACTTAACAATTGAAGGCTTGAACCAACAGCAAGTGTAGATATGGGTGGGCCAATGTTTACAATATGCACTTATTTCTATGGAAATATTTAGTTTCATATTTGACACTTACAGTACATCTTTAAAGATTATTTCTCCTATTAATGTGTGCATTTCTTAAATAAACAGCCACTTCCAGAACCTTCCCCTGGAGCCAGTGCTGAGCCTCAACCAGAAAGACAGTCTGCCTCTCCTAGACCCAGTACAGAGGATGTGTCTTCAAAAGGTAAAGTTGAGAATGTTCCCAACCGACTGGTCATTACAGTGTGAGTGCTGGCTGGTGCACACTTACTGCTCCCTCTAGTCATTACAGTGATACTGTCCTCCCCCATAGATTGGTTCACACAGAAGAAGCCTAGTGAGACTGTCCTCCCTCATAGATAGTTTCACACAGAAGGAGTCCAGTGAGACTGTTCTCCCCATAGATAGGTTCACACAGAAGGAGCCTAGTGAGACTGTCATCCCCCATAGATAGGTTCACACAGAAGGAGCCTAGTGAGACTATCCTCCCCCATAGATAGTTCACACAGAAGGAGCCTAGTGAGACTGTCCTCTCCATAGATAGGTACACAGAGAAGGAACCCAGTGAGACTGCTCATAGATAGGTTCACACAGAAGGAGCCTAGTGAGACTATCCTCCCCCATAGATACATGTAGTTCACACAGAAGGAGCCTAGTGAGACTGTCCTCCCCGTAGATAGGTTCACACAGAAGGAGCCAAGTGAGACTGTCCTCCCTCATAGATAGGGTAACATAGAAGGAGCCTAGTGAGACTGTCCTCCCTCATAGATAGGGTAACACAGAAGGAGCCTAGTGAGACTGTCCCCCATTATGGATAGCTTCACACAGAAGGAGCCTAATGAGACTGTCCTCCCTCATAGATAGGTTCACACAGAAGGAGCCTAGTGAGACTGTCCTCTCTCATAGATAGGTTCACACAGAAGGAGCCTAGTGAGACACTTCTCCCTCATAGATAGGTCCACACAGAAGGAGCCTAGTGAGACTGTCCTCCCCCATAGATAGTTTCACACAGAAGGAGCCTAATGAGAGTATCCTCCCTCATAGATAGGTTCACACAGAAGGAGCCTAGTGAGACACTTCTCCCTCATAGATAGGTCCACACAGAAGGAGCCTAGTGAGACTGTCCTCCCCCATTGATAGGTTCACACAGAAGGAGCCTAGTGAGACACTTCTCCCTCATAGATAGGTCCACACAGAAGGAGCCTAGTGAGACTGTCCTCCCCCATTGATAGGCTCACACAGAAGGAGCCTAGTGAGACTGTCCTCCCTCATAGATAGTTTCACACAGAAGGAGCCTAGTGAGACTCTTCTCCCTCATAGATAGGTCCACACAGAAGGAGCCTAGTGAGACTGTCCTCCCCCATTGATAGGTTCACACAGAAGGAGTCTAGTGAGACTGTCCTCCCTCATTCATGTAATAGGTTCACACCGAAGGAGCCTAGTGAGACTGTCCTCCACCATAGATAGGTTCACACAGAAGGAGCCTAGTGAGACTCTTCTCCCTCATAGATAGGTTCACACAGGAGCCTAGTGAGACTGTCCTCCCCCATAGATATGTTCACACAGAAGGAGCCTAGTAAGACGGTCTTCTTCCATAGAAGGAACTTTATCTGACCATGGCTGTAGCCAGAGCTTATAAACATACAAGCTAGGGTTTTCCGTGGTGTGTGCTCACCTGGAAATTATTTTTACCCTAGCTACACAGTCACTAGGTATGCATTCTGTGGGTAGTTAAGTGTGAGCAGAGAACTGTCATCAGTGCATCATTTCAGAGCGAGTCATTCTGTGAGTGATTCATTCAATAGGAATATGATGGGAGAAAATTAATCGTTTCATTTGCCTCATGCTGGCTACAGTGCTGCCCCTTCTAGTTTAGCAAACCTCCTCCCCACCCCATCAATTACCCCCTCCTCCCTCTGCTGGCCCCTCTTGGCAAGACAATGTTGGCACATAATATGTAACTGAGACTCCACCCACTTACATGCACAATATGTGTGTGTGTGTGTGTGTGTGTGCAGATTTGAAGAAATCTGAAGAGAACATAGGCAAAGACAACATAGGTAAGGGAGACGAGGAAAGTGTCCTCAAGGGCGGGAGGTAGGTGTGTAGTTGAGACTCCACCCACATACTTGTAGCTCAATATGTACCATATTTGCTGGGATATAAGTCTCACCTGGGTTTAGGTCACACCCACAAATCTACTTAGCACTGTATTACATAGTTGGGCATAGAAGTTGTTCTTACCAGCAAAAGAAATAGCAAGTTGGCAGCTTGAAACTAGTGATGAAGCTAATCACTTCTCAGAGCTGAGGCCAACTGAAATTCCCTCTGTTGTGAGGAGGTCACTGATAGCTACTAGCTGTACGTGGAGGAACAGTGACCTGGACTAGTTCTCCACTAACGTAGACACAATTGTCCAAGCAAGTAGTGAGTGACTCCATGCAGTGTCTATGAGGTTTAGCCAACCGGATGGTCATGAGATATCGACAGACAGAGACACAGAACAAAGATAATTTATTTTAAAATCGACAAGAATAATATTGATTTGACTGGTCCAAATACAACGAAAACTGTAGCATACACATGTACATGAAGACCACAATGAGATGACCCTTTACCATATACCTCAATGAGCAAGTCTCTCTCTAGTCACGGAGAGAATGGCCCTACTGTCATTGCCTACTCTTTAATCAAGTCTCTCTCTGGTCAAGGAGGGAATGGCACTAGAGACTTCGGCTCCATAGTCACTACAGTCATTGCAACCACAAACACTTAGTGGGGGGCGACAGTTGCAAATTTTATAAATTTTTTTTTTAACCTGTGGTTACAACTTTAGAGCTCAGTAGATTCTGCAAACTTCATGGTATGGCCTTGATATATAGCTCAAAATATAGGTCTCTCTGTGTGCTCTCTTTTGATACTAAAAATATGCTTCATGTAGGTATAACTATAGGCAAGTTACTAGACCCTAAAGCTGGAGGGACCTAAAAAACCTGCACCCCAAAATTGCGGGGGAAAAACCACTCGGGTTCCCAAGTGCTAAAGACCTCTAATTGTTACCAGTGGCTAGAGGAAGCTCCTAGAGCATACAATGACCGTTCGTTAAAAATATATGTGATAGGATCTGCGAAAAACGTGCCTTATGACCAAATAGTACTTTTCTCAATAATACAAGTTTTAGAGCCTATTGTCATACACTATGAAATTTGACTTTTTGGGGTATTTATTATCTAGGGTCTTTCTCCTAACTGGTCAGAAAATTTTAAGCCTTGAATCCCTCTCACTCAGAAGTTACAGCAGTTAGAACTGGACTGACCAAACGTTAGCTACGTACGCGGGGAATAATAATTATTACGTAATAGGGACTTTCCCTTTTTATAATAACATTCATAGTTTGTAGTTGGAAAGGGTCAACAGTGCAATTTTCAAAAGGTTTGATAATGTCACTAATGAGATAGCTTTGACTATCAATCGGGTCATGAAACTGGATGCACAGGACCAGGCATCTATGCTGGAGGTTATTGCAGACTACTTCACTCTCCCCACTCTTGATGATGAGCTTGATGAAGAGAATTTTGATGAGTTGGAATGTTGCAGTAAGAAGACATACAAAATACAATTCTTATAATTACAATCACATGGACATTACAATCACAACATACATTAGCAAGCTTGGAGGAAGATTGGGGCTGCCACATGGAGGATGAAGGTCACCATACTGAGGATTGTGGACATGATGGGAATGGGGGTTATGAAGATCATCGTATAATACACTGACTTTATTATTCAAATAAAAGCTTTACATGGCCATATTCAGTGTATACCTAGTTAGTACCTATGAATTAACTGCCACCTGCCTTATAGCTAGTAATGTATGGTAGTTATTGCTTGCTATCTACTAGACTGCTTGCTAGCTAATTTTGTAGTTAGATGACCAGTTGCTTGCTAGAGGACTAGCTAGCTATTTTTCTAGCTTGTTGCTTTTGCTAGTTACTAACCAATGACAATCAGGTAAGCTATAGATGCTAGTCTCTATCCCAAAGCTTATAGCAACCTAGGAGGTTTAGCTAGCTAGCCTTGTTTTTCTTGTTATTTGTTTTAAAGTTACGACCACAGCTAGTAGCTATCTAGCTATGCATACTAAGACTTACCTCAGCTACATGTAGAGTTTCAAGACCCTTCTCCTCACTTTAGCAGTCGTTTGAGTAGCGCTTTCATCCGAAGCGCTCGAAGTAAACTTGCACCAAAGCATCCGTCTTTCCCAATTGTTTTTAATTATGTCGTCATTGAATAACACGGAGATACGCGCGGAAGTATACGGAAGTTAATAGACACTTTACAGTAAATCGGACAATACAATGCCGTATAGAGTACAACGTCCTTTTAAGTAAGTAAGTAAGAACAATAACTGAATTTTGTTCGAGGCGTTTTTCTCACAATCAGCGTCCCTGACGGGATGAAAGAAAAGCCCCTGTAACTTCCTAGTCATAATGTTTTACTAAGTCACTTCAAGATTTTTATAAGTATTTTTTTATAGCTCTTTCACATAAAACAATAAAATGAAAACAATTTTTTTCTTCATAAGGCGCAGATCCTGTCACATATTACCTGGTCAAGCGCTGTGGGTGGAAAAATTGAAGGCGTTAACAATCAACGCCTTCAGTTTTGCACCCACGTGTCTGACCAGGTAATAAATTTTTAACGCCTATTTCAAACGGTCATTGTATGCTCTAGAGTCTAGAGTCTAGAGGCCACTCGTACCATTTTTTTTTGGCACTTCGCAACTCGAGTGGTTTTGGAAGGCGATTTTGGGGTGCAGGTTTTTGAGGTCCCTCCGCTTTAGGGTCTAGTAACTTGCCTATAGTTATACCTATGAAACATATTTCAAAAGAGAGCACACAGAGAGCCCTATCTTTTGAGCTATATATCAAGGCCATACCATGAAGTTTGCAGAATCTACTTAAAGTTGTAACCACAGGTTAAAAAAATAATTTAATTTCTCCACCATTCCCCCTCAGTGGGTATCACCTGGCAGACATTGCCTGGTGCCACACACATTAACCCTGGTGCATGTGTAAGAGGTGAATTGCTTGAGTGTAGTGTGCTAGTGACACCTCAATGTGTGTGCATCACTTGACCAGGTTCCAGCAGTGAGCCTCGGATTGAAGACAAGCAAGCACTAGTCTCCTCTGCTACTTCTGCCACTGCGACATCAGATCATGAAGTGAGTGTGTTGAATATTGTGTAGCGAGCTTAGCTACAAACAAATCAAGACAGTTGATTGTTGCTTTTACAAAGATACATTTTAGAATCACGTGACATGGTAAAGGATCGACATGCATACCAATACACCAATAACAATGTTAATAACATTCTGATATGTTGTGCGCCACAAGGGCCCCCCCTAGTGAGGGAGACCGGAACGACCAAGGCCTACAGGTAGCGGGCAGGTATCATGATATGTCTGCCTGAGCGAGAGTGCACTGTAGGCTGTGGCGCAGCTGCTGTTGGTGGAGACGGAGCTGCTTGTATTTGATGTGGAGTAGTGGCAGGCTGAGAATGAACCGGGGCAGGTCGGATGTCAACTGGATTGCTATAAGCAATCTTCAATCTGTCGATGGAGACAGAGTCATGGCGGCCGTTTATGTCCAGCACGTAGAATTTGTCGTGAGCCTCGAGGATCTTGAATGGGCCATCGTAGGGTTGCTGAAGTGGACTGCGGTGAGCGTCATGACGAACATACACATAACCGGTAGACGCCAGGTTGTCAGGCTTGTAGGCTGAGCGACTGCCATGGAACTCATGTGCGGGTGGAAGGGCGGTGTGCATGTAGTCCTGGAGTTGGCGGAGAAACTCAGAGGACACCTGCATGTCTCGTGACTCGTGAGGAAGGAATTCCCCAGGGATGCGGAGGGAAGTACCATACACAAGTTCGGAGGCGGAGCAGTCTGATCCTTCTCTCCAGGCTGTCCTGATGCCGAGGAGCACGAGCGGCAGTTCATCCATCCAACGTGGGCCTTGTAGCCGAGCCTTGAGAGATCCCTTCAACTGGCGGTGAAAACGCTCAACGAGCCCATTAGCTTGCGGGTTATAGGCTGTTGTGTTAGAGGCTGATATCCCGAGCAGGCAGTTGAGTTCAGACCACAAGTGGCTGGTGAATTGAGGGCCACGGTCGGAGGTGATGTCGTAGGCACTCCAAAGCGGGAGATCCAGTGACGGATGAGGGCTTTTGCACAGGTAACAGTGGTGGAGTCAGGCAGTGGAACGGCTTCGGGCCACCGTGTAAAGCGGTCGATGATGGTGAAGAAGTACTTCATGCCCTCGGACTCCTCAAGGGGTCCCACCAGATCTACATGGAGACTGCCGAAGCGACGGTCAGGAGGTGGACGCTCAGTGAGAGGTGCATGGACATGGCGGTGGATCTTCGACGCTTGGCAGGGGTGACATTCTCGGCACCACTTGCGGACATCACGTTTCAGTCCGTGCCACACGAAGCGCGAGGCAATGGCATGTTGCGTCGGGCGGCAGCCGGCGTGGGCAAGGCCGTGAATGGCATCAAAGACTTTCCTTGTCCACTCGCGAGGTACCACTGGTCGAGGTTTACCCATGGAGATGTCGCAGAGTATAGTGCAATTGTCAAACTGAACGTCGTCGAAGCGGAGGCCAGTGATGGAGGTTTTGTAGGCAGTGATTTCATCTGAAGTGGCTTGATCAGCGGCCAGCTGCTGGTAGTCAATGGTGGGGAGTGAGATGGCGGAAATGTCGGGACGGGAGAGCGCGTCGGCAACGACATTGTCCTTTCCACTGACATGTTGCACGTTGGTGGAGAACTCGCTGATGAAAGACATGTGGCGAGTCTGACGGGGCGATCGCTCGGTAGCACTGGCAAAGGCGAAAGTGAGGGGTTTATGGTCCGTGAATATGGTGAACTGGCGACCCTCGATATGGTGGCGAAAGTGTTTGATTGCGAGGAAGATGGCCAAAAGCTCGCGGTCAAAAGCACTGTACTTCCTCTCTGTATTGGAGAGCTTCCTGGAGAAGAAAGCAACAGGACACCAGATGCCATCGAGCAGCTGCTCAAGCTGACCACCTACTGCCCTGTCTGAAGCGTCCACCGTATTGCTGGTCTTGGCACTCGAGTGTGGGTGATGGAGGAGGGTGGCCGACACCAGGGCCGCTTTGGCTGCGAGGAAGGCTGACTGACACTCTGGTGTCCACTCTATTGCCTGCCCTTTGACCTTAGTGGTGTTATGGAGTGGATGGAGTTTGTCGGCTAACCTCGGCATGAAGCGGTGGTAGTAGTTGATCATGCCGAGTAAGCGTTGTAGGCTGACCTTGCTGGTGGGCACGGGGAAGTCGCTCACTGCATCGACCCTGGACTCAAGGGGCATGATGCCAGAGTTGGTCACCCGGTGGCCGAGGTAGGTGAGTTCACTGATGCCAAAGACACTCTTCTTTCGGTTAACGACCATTCCATTGTCAGAGAGGAGGCGGAAGACCTGACAGAGGTGTGCTTTGTGCTCTTGCTCGGTGTGGCTGGCGATGAGGATGTCGTCCAGGTACACAAAGACGAAGTCGATGTTGCGGAGGATGCCATCCATTAGCCTCTGGAATGCCTGGGCAGCGTTCTTGAGGCCAAAGGGCATGCGGAGGAATTCCCAGAGCCCGAAGGGAGTGATGACAGCTGTCTTTGGGATATCTGCCAATGCAACAGGGATCTGGTGGTAACCGCGCACCAGGTCCACTTTGGAAAAGATCGTCTTGCCCGCCAGACTGCCGTTGAAATCTTGTATGTGGGGCAAGGGGTACCTGTCATCCACAGTGGCATTGTTGAGGCGTCGAAAGTCACCGCAAGGTCTCCAGCCACCCCCTCGTTTTGGGACGATGTGAAGCGGCGAGGCCCAGGGAGAGTTGGAGCGTCTGATGATGCCCATCCTTTCCATCTCCGAAAACTCTGCTTTGGCCACCTCCAGTTTCTCCTGTTTGAGACGACGAGCACGAGCATGAAGGGGGGGGCCGTCGGTGGAGATGTAATGCTCCACACCATGCTTATTTGAGTCCGTGGACTTGAAACGGGGGATGAGCAGCTCAGGAAACTCGTCTATGACGGTGTCGAAGGAGTGAATGCGGGCAAAGTGAAGACCACAGATAGAGGAGCAGATGCTGGCAACGCCTGTTGCTACCACTTTGAGATCATCAAGGCTGATGAGACGCTTGTTGGTCATGTCAATGGCCAACCGGTTTGAGGCAAAGAAGTCAGCGCCGAGAATGGGGTCTGTGACGTCTGCCACGTGAAACTCCTGAGTGAAGTTGTGACTCTTGCCGAGCAAAAGGGATGCTTTGCGTTTGCCCCATGTTCGAATGAGTGTGCCATTAGCGGCGACTAGAGGTGCGGAGGAGGCACGATTCCTCTTGTCGGTGGCTGAGGCAGGGAAGACAGATTCGTCTGCTCCACAATCAACGAGGAAGGAACGGCCTGAGCAGCGGTCCCACACTGTCATTGTGTGTTTCTCCCCTGGGCCGACCGCGGAGATTTTTAGCGGCCGGCCTGTCCATTTCCCGAGGCTGGGGATGTGGCAGAGAAGGTGGAAGTGGGGGATATAACAAGGTGGGCCATCTTGCATCCACGCTGGTTGCATTTCTTGGCCTCCTTACCAAACTTCATGTGATAAAAACACAGCTCTCTGGGTATCACAGTGGTGGATGAGGACATTGGTTTGTGCATACTAGAAATACCTGTGGCACTAAATCCGGTGGAGCCAGCCTCCATGATGGCATCAGCCTCCTTTGCCAGATCCTTGAGCTCGGTGGTGGAAGACCCAGCGAGGACACGACGTACTTCTATAGGCAGCTGGGCGAGAAAAAGGGCTCGAAGGAGGGTCTTGGGATCCGCGTTGAGAGACTCAATGTGGCGGAGGAGGCCTGAAGGTTTTTTATCACCTAGACCTGACAAGGACAGGAGCTCCATGTCCTTGGATGCTTGGGTCTTACCAAAGGCATTGATGAGGGCGGCCTTCAGTGCACCATATTTGTCATCAGCGGGGGGAGACAGAATAATGGCCTCAACTTCTCCTGCTGTGGCGGTGTCTAGAGCTGCAACTACGTGGTTGAATCTGGTCAAGTCCACTGTGATGGGGGGTAAACGGGTTGCAAATTGGGCCTCAACCTGTCGAAACCACACCTCCGGCCGTGTGGTCCAGAATGGTGGCAGCTTGATGGAAACAGATGAGATGGCGGCAGGTGCTGCAGCAGGGGTAGCTGGGAGAAGCGCTTGAAGGGCCTGGGCGATGGCCTGAACGTCCTCAATTTCGAGAGGCATCGTGTGGAGTTGGACGAGACGAGAGGGAAGAATGTCCGTAGAAAGTCTCTAGAATTCCGAAAGCGCTTGAGTCTACCACCTGCTGTGGGTCTTTAGCGTGACTGAAGGACGATGTCTGCGCGCTGATTGACGTCGGGGTCACCAATTGTAGCGAGCTTAGCTACAAACAAATCAAGACAGTTGATTGTTGCTTTTACAAAGATACATTTTAGAATCACGTGACATGGTAAAGGATCGACACGCATACCAATACACCAATAACAATGTTAATAACGTTCTGATATGTTGTGCGCCACAATTGCTTGGTGATTACTCTGTGTGTGTGAGTGTGTTCAAGTATTTGTGTTTGCCCTATAAGTAGATGGTGGGTGTGTGCAGTGAGTTGTTGATTATATGTTGATCTTGTTGGCCTAAGGAAGTATTGTAAGATGCACCACCAACTATGTCAGACTAACTGTGTAGCATGAGTATACCTGCTTGTCTCTAAGGCTGGCCATGTACAGTAAGATCACAAGGTTATGAGTGTCTGTGTTGCTTGCAGTCATCCTTAAAGTGATATGCTGATTGTTCTCTGACAGGCTGACCATTCTGACAAGCAAGACGATATCTCAGATATTGGTGGAAAAGTTTGTCAGCCGAGTGAAAGTGTGACTCACAGCAAGGCACGCGAAGTTGACCTTCCAGGAGTAATGGCTGCCATGAAGAATGAAGGATACAACCCTCTGGTGATTAGTAAACAATACACAATTATTACCACATCACATGATAGCCGTGCATGTGTGCATCACATGATAGTCATGCATGTGTGCATCACATGATAGCCATACATGTGATCATCACATGATAGTCATGCATGTGAGAATCACATGGTAGTCATGCATGTGTGCATCACATGATAGCCATGCATGTGTGCATCACATGATAGCCGTACATGTGAGCATCAGATGATAGTCGTGCATGTGTGCATCACATGAGAGATGTACATGTGAGCATCACATGATAGCCATGCAAGTGAGCATCACATGATAGCCATGCATGTGAGCATCACATGATAGATGTGCATGTGTGCACACATGATAGCTGTACATGTGAGCATCACATGATATTCATACATGTGAGAATCACATGGTAGTCATGCATGTGTGCATCACATGATAGCCATGCATGTGTGCATCACATGATAGCCGTACATGTGAGCATCAGATGATAGTCGTGCATGTGTGCATCACAAGAGAGATGTACATGTGAGCATCACATGATAGCCATGCAAGTGAGCATCACATGATAGCCATGCATGTGAGCATCACATGATAGCCGTGCATGTGAGCATCACATGATAGCTATGCATGTGAGCATCACATGATATCCATACATGTGAACATCACATGATAGCCATACATGTGAGCATCACATGATAGCCGTACATTTGAGCATCACATGAAAGCCATGCATCACATGATAGTCATGCATGTGTACATCACATGATAGTCGTGCATGTGTGCATCACATGATAGCCGTACATGTGAGCATCACATGATATCCGTACATGTGAGCATCAAATGATAGCTGTGCATGTGTTCATCACGTTATAGCAGTGCATGTGAGCATCACATGATAGTCATGCATGTTTGCATCACATGATAGCCATGCATGTGTGCATCACATGATAGCCGTACATGTGAGCATCACATCATAGCCGGGCATGTTGGCATCACATGATAGTCATGCATGTGTGTATCACAAGATAGCCATGCATGCATGTGGTGTGATTTCTGGTAACTATAGCGTAAATTCTGGCACTTATTGCACAGTCAGCAATAAAGTAGGCTCTTAAATTATGGCCCACGTGCAGAGGTAATTAATCTCCTATAGGCGTGAATCTTTGTATCTACATACCTTGCTCGCTGTCGAAGATGGTAAACGACTGAACTCTTGCAGAGCAGAGCCTGGGGAGCTTCATATCTACTACAAGTCAATCTCACTCCTAGAAGTGGGCGTAACACTGACTCTTTGGCAGGAGGAGGTGTAGTCTTAACAAGTGAAGGCTGGAACCAACAGCAAGTGTAGATATGGCCAGCCAATGGTGTGCTACTACAGCACTTAACAAGTGAAGGCTGGAACCAACAGCAAGTGTAGATATGGGTGGGCAAATGTTTGCAATAATTATGCACTTATTTCTATGGAAATATTTTGTTTCATAATTGACACTTACAGTACATCATTAAAGATTATTTCTCCTATTAATGTGTGCATTTCTTAAATAAATAGCCACTTCCTGAACCTTCCAGTGCTGAGCCTCAACCAGAAAGACAGTCTGCCTCTACTAGACCCAGTACAGAGGATGTCTCCTCAGAAGGTAAAGTTGAGAATGTTCCCAACCGACTGGTCATTACAGTGTGAGTACTTGCGGGTGCACACTTACTGCTCCCTCTAGTCATTACAGTGAGACTGTCCTCCACCATAGATAGGTTCACACAGAAGGAACCTAGTGAGACTGTCCTCCCCATAGATAGGTTCACACAGGAGGAGCCTAGTGAGACTGTCCTCCCCCATAGATAGGTTCACAAAGAAGGAGCCTAATGAGACTGTTGTCCCCCATAGATAGGTTCACAAAGAAGGAGCCTAGTGAGACTGTCCTCCCCCATAGATATATTCACACAGAAGGAGCCTAATGGGACTGTCCTCCCCCATAGATAGGTTAACACAGAAGGAGCCTAGTGAGACTGTCCTCCCCCATAGATAGGTTCACAAAGAAGGAGCCTAGTGAGACTGTCCTCCCCCATAGATAGGTTCACAAAGAAGGAGCCTAATGGGACTGTCCTCCCCCATAGATATGTTCACACAGAAGGAGCCTAGTGAGACTGCCCTCCACCATAGATAGGTTCATACAGAAGGAGCCTAGTGAGACTGTCCTCCCCCATAGATAGGTTCACACAGTTCTAAGGAGCCTAGTGAGACTGTCTTCCCATATAGATAGGTTCACAAAGAAGGAGCCTAGTGAGACTGTCCTCCCCCATAGATAATTCACACAGAAGGAGCCTAGTGAGTGTGTCTTCTTCCATATAAGGAGCTATACTCTGACCAGGACTGCAGCCACAGCTTATTAACATACAAGGCTAGGGTCTTCCACGGTTCATGCTCACCTGGAAATTATTTTTACCCTAGCTACATAGTCACTAGGTATGCATTCTGTGGGTAGTTAAGTGTGAGCAGAGAACTGTCATCAGTGCATCATTTCAGAGTGAGTCATTCATTCAATAGGAATATGATGGGAGAAAAATAATTGTTTCATTTGCCTCACGCTGGCTACAGTGCTGCCCCTTCTAGTTTAGCAAACCTCCTCCCCACCCCATCAATTACCCCCTCCTCCCTCTGCTGGCCCCTCTTGGCAAGACAATGTTGGCACATCATATGTAACTGAGACTCCACCCACTTATATGTACAATATGTGTGTGTGTGTGTGTGTGCAGAGTTGAAGAAATCTGAGGAGAACACAGGCAAAGACCTCATAGGTAAGGGAGATGAGGAAAGTGTCCTCAAGGGAGGGAGGTGTGTAGTTGAGACTCCACCCACATACTTGTAGCTCAATATGTACCATATTTGCTGGGATATAAGTCTCACCTGGGTTTAGGTCACACCCACAAATCTACTTAGCACTGTATTACATAGTTGGTGTTCCTGCATAGAAGTTGTTCTTACCAGCAAAAGAAATATCCAGTTGGCAGCTTGAAACTAGTGGTGAAGCTAATGCACTTCTCAGAGCTGAGGCCAACTGAAATTCCCTCTGTTGTGAGGAGGTCACTGATAGCTACTAGCTGTACGTGGAGGAACAGTGACCTGGACTAGTTCTCCACTGACGTAGACACAATTGTCCAAGCCAGTAGTGAGTGACTCCATGCAGTGTCTATGAGGTTTAGCCAACCTGATGGGTCATGAGATACCGACAGGCAGAGACTCAGAACTAAGATATTTATTTTAAAATCAGACAAGAATATTGAATTGACTGCTCCAAATAGAACAAAAACTGTAGCATACACATGTACATGAAGACCACAATCAGATGACCCTTTACCATATACCTCAATGAGCAAGTCTCTCTCTTGTCAGGGAGAGAATGGCCCTACAATCATTGCCTGCTCCAATGATATATTTAAGCAAGTCTCTCTTAGGTCAGGGAGGGAATGGCACTAGAGACTTTGGCTCCATAGTCACTACAGTCATTGCAACCCCACACACTTGGTGGGTACCCCCTGGCAGACATTGCCTGGGGGCACACACATTAACCCCAGTTGGTGCATGTGTAAGAGGTGAATTGCTTGAGTGTAGTGTGCTAGTGACACCTCAATGTGTGTGCATCACTTGACCAGGTTCCAGCAGTGAGCCTCGGATTGAAGACAAGCAAGCACTAGTCTCCTCTGCTACTTCTGCCACTGCGACATCAGATCATGAAGTGAGTGTGTTGAATATTGTTTGATGAAAACTCTGTGTGTGTGTGTGTGTGTTCAAGTATTTGTGGTTACCCTATAAGTAGATGGTGGGTGTGTGCTCTGAGTTGTTGATTATATGTTGATTAGGAATATTCTTGCTGTCCTAAGGAAGTATTTTAAGATGCACCACCAACTATGTCAGACTAACTGTGTAGCATGAGTATACCTGCTTGTCTCTAAGGCTGGCCATGTACAGTAAGATCACAAGGTTATGAGTGTCTGTGTTGCTTGCAGTCATCCTTAAAGTGATATGTTGATTGTTCTCTGACAGGCTGACCATTCTGACAAGCAAGATGATATCTCAGATATTGGTGGAAAAGTTTGTCAGCCGAGTGAAAGTGTGACTCACGGCAAGGCATGCGAAGGAAACCTGCCAGGAGTAATGTCTGCCATGAAGAATGAAGGATACGACACTCTGGTGATTAGTAAACAATACACAATTATTACCACATCAAATGATAGCCATGCTTGTGTGCATCACATGATAGTCATGCATGTGTGCATCACATGATAGCCGTACATGTGTGCATCACATGATCACATGATAGCTGTACATGTAAGCATCACATGATAGTGATGCATGTGTGCATCACATGATATCTGTACATGTGAGCATCACATGATAGTTGTAGATGTGTGCATCACATGATTGCCATGCATGTGTGCATCACATGATAGCCGTACATGTGAGCACCACATGATAACCGTGCATGTGAGAAACACATGATAGTCATGCATGTGTGCATCACATGATAGTCATGCATGTATGCATCACATGATATCTGCACATGTGAACATCACATGATAGCCATGCACGTGTGCATGATAAACATGAGCATCACATGATATTCGTACATGTGAGCATCACATGATAGCCGTACTTGTGAGCATCACATGATAGCTGTGCATGTGAGCATCACATGTTATCCTTACATGTGAGCATCACATGATAGCCGTACATGTGAGCATCACATGATAGTTATGCATGTGTGCATTACATGAAAATAATGCATGTGTGCATCACATGATGCCATGCATGTGAGCATCATTGATAGCCATGCACATGTGCATCACATGATAGCTGTACATATGAGCATCACATGATATTCGTGCATGTAAGCTTCACATGATATCTGTACATGTGAGCAATACATGATAGCCATGCATGTGTGCACGATATCTGTAAATATGAGCATCACTTGATATTCGTACATGTGAGCATCACATGATAGCCGTGCATGTGAACATCACATGATAGCCGTGCATGTGTGCATCACATGATATCTGTACATGTGAGCATCACATGATAGCCATGCATGTGTGCACGATATCTGTAAATATGAGCATCACATGATATTCGTACATGTGAGCATCACATGATAGCCGTGCATGTGAACATCACATGATGGTCATGCATATGTGCATCACATGATAGCCATGCATGTGAGCATAACCGTGCATGTGAGCATGTGCACATCACTTATAGTCATGCATATTTGCATCACATGATATCTGTACATGTGAGCATCACATGATAGTTGTGCATGTGTGCATCATATCTGTACATGTGAGCATCACATGATATTCGTACATGTGAGCACCACATGATAGCCGTACATGTTAGCAGCACATGATAGTCATGCATATGTGCATCACATGATAATCATGCATGTATGTGGTGTGATTTCTGGTAATTATAGCGTAAATCCTAGCACCTATTGCACAGTCAGCAATAAAGTAGGCTCTTAAATTATGGCCCACGTGGAGAGGTAATGAATCTCCTATAGGCGTGAATCTTTGTATCTACATACCTTGCTGGCTGTCGAAGATGGTGAACGACTGAACTCTTGCAGAGCAGAGCCTGGGGAGCATCATATCTACTACAAGTCAATCTCACTCCTATAAGTGGGCGTAACACTGACTCTTGGGCAGGAGGAGGTGTAGTCTTAACTAGTGAAGGCTGGAACCAACAGCAAGTGTAGATATGGCCAGCCAATGATGTGGTACTACAGCACTTAACAAACACTACAGCACTTTCATTTTTGAGGGGAGACTACTGCACATGCATTTTCCCCCTTTTTTCTTCTTGTGGTTACCACTTTATAACTCCATAGAATCCATAAACTTCATGGTGTGGACTTGATATATAGCTCAAAAGATAGGTATCTCTTTGTGTTCTCTGTTGATAGTTTTCGTAAGTATAACTATAGCCAAGTTACTGGAGCAGGGAACCTCAAAAACCTGAACGACTGATTTTGTGGCATAAATATCTCCAGATTACAAAGTGCTAACGAGTTGTAATTAGCACCAGTGGCTAGAGGAAGCCCGACTCTATGCAGTGAGTGGACACTAAAATGTAAGTACAGTAAACCCTCGCATATCTGAACCTTGATGATCTGAACTCTCGGATTATCCGAACTCCTCGGTAAATTTAATAATAATGGTCGTCAATATGCATATATTTTACATAAGTTAAATCTATTTTAGTTTGCTTGGGCCAGCAAAAGGAAGAGAGTGGTTTTGTCGATCGAGTCAAAGAGAGCAAGATATCAAATTGAGCCAGTCTAGCCGGACTAGCGGAAGAGTAAGGCGTAAGGAAGTTGACAATAACGGAGATTAAAAAGAACCAAGCCAAATTTCGAGAGTTCGCGGGCAACCTTGACTGTCGGGGGATAAGTTCAGCTCACAAAGTCATGTACCTTGCTAAAGACGAACAACTAGAAAATGCTTTATGTCTGTGGTTCGTTCAGAAAAGGGGTCAAGACACTCCAGTCAGTGGGCCATTGCTCAGAGAAAATACAACATTATGAATATAAATAATATGAAAAAATATGTATGTAAAACAGCATACCAGTTACTGAGGACCTAAATCGTTCTAGTTACAGGAAGTGAGCTTATTATCCCAAGGACGGCAGATTAAAAGGATATTGAAAATATTTCCAACATGATTCAGCATTTTAACATTTTAATTACATTCATGAATTTATAATTGTGTTTTATTTTTGCATATCCGAACCTTTTGCTTATCCTAACTACCTTGGTTCCAATGAGTTCAGATAAGAGAAGGTCTACTGTACGTGATAAAGCGGCGCGGGTGGAAAATGAATAATCCATAAAAATCCATAAAACTCATTTTCCACCCGCGCGCTTGACCACATACCTACATTTTAGCGCCTAATGAAAACACTCATTGAATAGAGTAGAGCTTCCTCTAGCCACTGGTGCTAATTTCAACTCGTTAGCACTTTGAAATCTGGAGATATTTACCCGTCAAAGGCATTCAGTTCCCTCCACTTTAGGTGCAGTAACTTGGCTATAGTTATACCTATGAAAAATATCAAAAGAGAGCACACAGAAAGCCTATCTCTTGAGCTATATATCAAGTCAATACCATGAAGTTTACATAATCTACGGAACTATAATGTAGTAACCACACGTTTATTTTTGTTTTTTGTTTTTTGTTTTTTTAAATGGTGCTGTACCCCCACAAGGCCAGAACCAACAACAAGTGTAGATATGGCCAGCCAATGATGTGGTATTACAGCACTTAACAAGTGAAGGCTTGAACCAACAGCAAGTGCCGACCAATGTTTGCAATATGAAGTTATTTCTATGGAAATATTTTTGTTTCATATTTGACACTTACAGTACATCTTTAAAGATTATTTCTCCTATTAATGTGTGCATTTCTTAAATAAACAGCCACTTTCAGAAACTTCCCCTGGAGCCAGTGCTGAGCCTCAACCAGAAAGACAGTCTGCCTCTCCTAGACCCAGTACAGAGGATGTGCCCTCAGAAGGTAAAGTTGAGAATGTTCCCAACCGACTGGTCATTACAGTCTGAATGCTTGCTGGTGCACACTTACTGCTCCCATTACAGTGATACTGTCCTCAACCAGTTAGGTTTACACAGAAGGAGCCTAATAAGTCTGTCCTCGCCTATAGATAGGTTCACTCAGAAGGAGCCTAATGAGTCTGTCCTCACCATAGATAGGTTCACACAGAAGGAGCCTAGAGAGACTATCCTCTCCATAGATAGGTTGATACAGAAGGAGTCTAGTGAGACTGTCCTTCCCATAGATACTGTAGGTTCACACAGAAGGAGCCTAGTGAGACTGTCCTCCCCATAGATAAGTTCACACAGAAGGAGCCTATTGAGACTGTCCTCCCCCATAGATAGTTCCCACAGAAGGAGCCTAGTGAGACTGTCCTCCCCCATAGATAGGTTCACACAGAAGGAGCCTAGTGAGACTGTCTTCTTCCATAGAAGGAACTGTATCTAACCAGGGCTGTAGCCAGAGCTTAGTAATACACAAGGCTAGGGGCTTCCGGGGTGCATGCTCACCTGGAAATTATTTTTACCCTAGCTACATAGTCACTAGGTATGCATTCTGTGGGTAGTCAAGTGTGAGCAGAGAACTGTCATCAGTGCATCATTTCAGAGTGAGTCATTCATTCAATAGGAATATGATGGGAGAAAAGTAATCGTTTCGTTTGCCTCACGCTGGCTACAGTGCTGCCCCTTCTAGTTTAGCAAACCTCCTTCCCACCCCATCAATTACCCCCTCCTCCCTCTGCTGGCCCCTCTTGGCAAGACAATGTTGGCACATAATATGTATAACTGAGACTCCACCCACTTACATGTACAATATATGTGTGTGTGTATGTGTGTCCAGAGTTGAAGAAATCTGAGGAGAACACAGGCAAAGACCTCATAGGTAAGGGAGATGAGGAAAGTGTCCTCAAGGGAGGGAGGTGTGTAGTTGAGACTCCACCCACATACTTGTAGCTCAATATGTACCATATTTGCTGGGATATAAGTCTCACCTGGGTTTAGGTCATACCCACAAATCTACTTAGCACTGTATTACATAGTTGGTGTTCCTGCATAGAAGTTGTTCTTACCAGCAAAAGAAATAGCCAGTTGGCAGCTTGAAACTACTAGTGGTGAAGCTAATGCACTTCTCAGAGCTCAGGCCAACTGAAATTCCCTCTGTTGTGAGGAGGTCACTGATAGCTACTAGCTGTACGTGGAGGAACAGCGACCTGGACTAGTTCTCCACTGACGTAGACACAATTGTCCAAGCCAATAGTGAGTGACTCCATGCAGTGTCTATGAGGTTTAGCCAACCTGATGGGTCATGAGGTATCGACAGACAAAGACTCAGAACAAAGATATTTATTTTAAAATCAGACAAGAATATTGTAGCATAGGCCTACACATGTACATGAAGACCACAATGAGATGACCCTTTACCACATAACTCAATGAGCAAGTCTCTCTCTAGTCAGGGAGAGAATGGCCCTACAGTCATTGCCTACTCCAATGATATATTTAAGCTAGTCTCTCTCTGGTCAGGGAGGGAATGGTACTAGAGACTTTGGCTCCATCACTACAGTCATTGCAACCCCACACACTTGGTGGGTACACCCTGGTGGACATTGCCTTGGGCCACGCACATTAACCCTGGTGCATGTGTAAGAAGTGAATTGCTTGAGTGTAGTGTGCTAGTGACACCTCAATGTGTGTGCATCACTTGACCAGGTTCCAGCAGTGAGCCTCGGATTGAAGACAAGCAAGCACTAGTCTCCTCTGCTACTTCTGCCACTGCAACATCAGATCATGAAGTGAGTGTGTTGAATATTGCTTGATGATTACTCTGTGTGTGTGTGTGTGTGTGTGTGTTCAAGTATTTGTGGTTGCCGTATAAGTAGATGGTTGATGTGTGCAGTGAGTTGTTGATTATATTATGTTGATTAGGAACATTCTTGTTGGCCTAAGGAAGTATTGTAAGATGCGCCACCAACTATGCTGTTAGCATGAGTATACCTGCTTGTCTCTAAGGCTGGCCATTTAGAGTAAGATCACAAGGTTATGAGTGTCTGTGTTGCTTGCAGTCATCTGTAAACAATTACCACATCACATGATAGTCATGCATGCAGGGGCGTACCCAGCATAGAGCACTAGGAGCGCGCGCACCCCCCCCCCCTAGAGTACAGAATGCACACACACACAAAAAAAAAAGGAAAAAGGAAAAAGAAGAAAAAAGGTGTGGCCAAGAGTAATCCACATGCGCGCATGCAGTAACTAGAGAGCCACCTTTGGTTCGGTACGATGCCTAAATTTTTTATTCTGGGACTTGCTCTTCTGCCACAGAACATGGCAATGTGGCTGGATGATGCTGCTGTGACTAACCTGGCCACCCACTTCGCTGACGATCTGCCAGACCCTTCGACTTTCTCAATAGAAGTGGAGCGTTGGAGGCTTCTGTGTGATGTTGAGGAGGATAAGCCGAGCAGCATAGGGAGTACTCTCAAGTCTAGCAAGCTCCAGGTTAGGAAGGCATGCTATCCAAACATTATTAGAATCCTAAAGTTGCTGCTGCTCCTTCCAGTTACCTCAGCTTCTGTGTGGAGCGTGCAAATTCGGCACTTAAATTTGTCAAGTCGGCCAGGAGAAATGCAATGACAGAGAACCGACTTAATGCCCTTCTTCTGCTCTTCTGTCATAGAGACATTTCTGACAGCATAAACCTTGATAACGTCATAGACCGATTTGCAAAACTTAAGCCACGGAGAATGCTGCTACTCAATCCTCTCAACAGTCCCATTAATCATTAATTTTTGTCATATGATGTACTTTATATAATGTAAATACCGGTGATTTGATCGGTTAGCTATATGGACATATTTCTAAGATATATTTTTTAATTGGTGCCAGCCATTCTGATCACAAATTGGTTTTCCGCATGCAGCAATACACTTCATTGAGCTATATACCCTATTCTATTTGGTTTTGACTACAAAGGCCTTGGAGAGAGCACCCCCCCCCCTCTCTAAATCCTGGGTACGCCCCTGGCATGTGTGCATCACATGATAGCTGTACATGTGAGCACCACATGATATTCGTACATGTGAGCATCACATAATAGCTGTGCATGTGTGCATCACATGATAGCCGTACATGTTAGCATCACATGATATCCGTACATGTGAGCATCACATGATAGTCATGCATGAGAGAATCGCATGATAGTCATGCATGTGTGCATCACATGATAGCCGTTCATGTGTGCATCACGTGGTAGCTGTACATGTGACCATCACATGATAACCGTTCATGTGGGAATCACATGTTATCCATGCATGTGAGAATCACATGATAGTCATGCATGTGTACATCACATGATAGCCGTTGTTGTGTGCATCACATGATATATGTACATGTGAGCATCACAAGATATCTGTACATGTGAGCATCACATGATATTCATACATGTGAGCATCACAATGATTGTCATGCATGTGAGCATCACATGATAGTCATGCATATGTGCATCATATGATAGCTGTACATGTGAGCATCAAATGATAGCTGTGCATGTGAGCATCACATAATAATTGTGCATGTGTGCATCACATGATAGCCATGCATGTGTGCATCACATGATAGCCGTACATGTGAGCATCACATGATAGCCGTGCATGTGAGCATCACATGATAGTCATGCATGTGAGTATCACATGATAGTCATGCATGCATGTGGTGTGATTTCTGGTAAATATAGCGTAAATCCTGGCACTTATTGCACAGTCAGCAATAAAGTAGGCTCTTAAATTATGGCCCACGTGGAGAGGTAATGAATCTCCTATAGGCGTGAATCTTTGTATCTACTTACCTTGCTCGCTGTCGAAGATGGTGAACGACTGAACTCTTGCAGAGCAGAGCCTGGGGAGCATCATATCTACTACAAGTCAATCTCACTCTTAGAAGTGGGCGTAACACTGACTCTTGGGCAGGAGGAGGTGTAGTCTTAACAAGTGAAGGCTGGAACCAACAGCAAGTGTAGATATGGCCAGCCAATGATGTGCTACTACAGCACTTAACTAGTGAAGGCTGGAACCAACAGCAAGTGTAGATATGGACAGCCAATGATGTTGTACTACAGCACTTAACTAGTGAAGGCAATTGTAAATATAGGCTGGCCAATGATGTGGTACTACAACACTTGCATTTTGGGGGGGAGAACTGCACATGTATTTTTTTCTTTTTTCTTCTTGTGGTTACCACTTTATAACTCCATAGAATCCGTAAACTTCATGATGTGAACTTTATATATAGCTCAAAAGATAGGTCTCTCTTTGTACTCTCTGTTGATATTAAAATATGTTTTCGTAAGTATAACTATAGCCAAGTTACTGGAGCTACAAGTGGAGGGAACCTCAAAAATCTGAACAACTGATTTTGTGGCATATATATCTCCAGATTAGAAAGTGCTAATGAGTTGAAATTTGCACCAGAGGCTAGAGGAAGCCCGACTCTATGCAATGAGAGTTTTCATTAGGTTCTAAAATGTAAGTACAGCATACCTCGCATATCTGAACCTCGATTCCGAACGCTCGGCAATTTTTTATTTGAAATTGGTAAGGATCGTCACTATGCGAAATCATTTACGTTGGTTGCACATGCTAACTAGTTCAGTTTGCTTGAAGGAAGAGAGTAAAGGAAGAGAATAATTTTGTCAATCGAGTCAAAGGTAGCCATTCTAAGCAGATATCAAATGGAGCCAGTCTAGCCTGACTACGAGAGTAAGGCATAGGAAAGTTGACAATAACGGAGATGGAAAGATCGAAGCCAAACTTCGAGAGTTCGCAGGCAACCTTGACTGTCGGGGGATAAGTTCAGCTCGCAAAGTCATGCGCCTTGCTCAAGATGAACAACTAGAATGTCTGTGGTTTGTTCAGAAAAGGGGGCAGGATATTCCAGTCAGTGGACCATTGCTCAGAGAAATAATACAAAAAAATATTATGTATGTAAAACAGCATATAATAGCTCAAAAGATAGGTCTCTCTTTGTGCTCTCTGTTGATACTAAAATATTTTTCGTAAGTATACTGAGGACCTAAATCCTTCTAGTACCAGGAAGTGAGCTTCTTATTATCCCAAGACCTGCAGATTAAAAGGATATTGACCAACGTGATTCAGCATTTTAATTACATTCATGAATTAATATATTTTTTTGCATATCCAAACTTTTAGCTTATCCGAACTACCTTGGGTCCCAATGAGTTCAGATAAGAGAGGGTCTACTGTACGTGGTCAAGCGGCGCGGGTGGAAAATAAATTTCGTTAATAATCCTTAAAACTCATTTTCCAACCATGCGCTTGACCACATACTTTCGTTTTAATGCCTAATGAAAACACTCATTGAATAGAGTCGAGTTTCCTCTAGCCACTGGTGCTAATTTCAAATCTTTAGCACATTGCGATCTGGAGATATTTATGCGGCAAAATCAGGCATTCAGGTTTTGAAGTTCCCTCCAGTTTAGGTCCAGTAAGTTGGCTATAGTTATACTTATGAACAATATTCAAAAGAGAGCACACAGAGAGACGTATCTTTTGAGCTATATATCAAGTCCATACCAATTAATGGTGCTGTACCCCCACAAGGCTGGAACCAAAGCAAGTGTACATATGGCCAGCCAATGATGTGGTATTACAGCACTTAACAAATGAAGGCTGCAACCAACAGGTATGGGCAGGCCAATGTTTGCTTATTTCTATGGAAATATTTTGTTTCATATTTGACAGTTACAGTACATCTTTAAAGATTATTTCTCCTATTAATGTGTGCATTTCTTAAATAAACAGCCACTTCCAGAACCTTCCCCTGGAGCCAGTGCTGAGCCTCAACCAGAAAGACAGTCTCCCTCTCCTAGACCCAGTACAGAGGATGTGTCCTCAGAAGGTAAAGTTGAGAATGTTCCAAACCGACTGGTCATTACAGTGTGAGTGCTTGCTGGTGCACACTTAACTGCTCCCTCTAGTCATTACAGTGATACTGTCCTCCCCATAAATAGGTTCACACAGAAGGAGCCTAGTGAGACTGTCCTCCCCCATAAATAGGTTCACACAGAAGGAGCCTAGTGAGACTGTCCTCCCCATAGATAGCTTCACACAGAAGGACCCTAGTGAGACTGTCATCCTTCATAGATAGATTCACACAGAAGGAGCCTAGTGAGACTGTCCTCCCTCATAGATAGGTTCACACAGAAGGAGCCTAGTGAGACTGCCCTCCCCCATAGACAGGTTCACACAGAAGGAGCCTAGTGAGACTATCCTCCCTCATAGATAGGTTCACACAGAAGGAGCCTAGTGAGACTGTCCTCCCTCATAGATAGGTTCACACAGAAGGAGCCTAGTGAGACTGTCCTCCCTCATAGATAGGTTCCCACAGAAGGAGCCTAGTGAGACTGTCCTCCCCATAGATAGTTCACACAGAAGGAGCCTAGTGAGACTGTCCTCCCCCATAGATATGTAGGTTCCCACAGAAGGAGCCTAGTGAGACTGTTTTCTTCCATATAAGGAGCTATACTCTGACCAGGGCTGTACCAGAGCTTAGAAACACACAAGGCTAGGGGCTTCCGGGGTGCATGCACATCTGGAAATTATTTTTACCCTGGCTACATAGTCACTAGGTATGCATTCTGTGGGTAGTTAAGTGTTAGCAGAGAACTGTCATCAGTGCATCATTTCAGAGTGAGTCATTCATTCAATAGGAATATGATGGGAGAAAAATTAATCGTTTCATTTGCCTCACGCTGGCTACAGTGCTGCCCCTTCTAGTTTAGCAAACCTCCACCCCACCCCATCAATTACCCCCTCCTCCCTCTGCTGGCCCCTCTTGGCAAGACAATGTTGGCACATAATATGTAACTGAGACTCCACCCACTTACATGTACAATATATGTGTGTGTGTGTGTGTGCAGAGTTGAAGAAATCTGAGGAGAACACAGGCAAAGACCTCATAGGTAAGGGAGATGAGGAAAGTGTCCTCAAGGGAGGGAGGTGTGTAGTTGAGACTCCACCCACATACTTGTAGCTCAATATGTACCATATTTGCTGGGATATAAGTCTCACCTGGGTTTAGGTCACACCCACAAATCTACTTAGCACTGTATTACATAGTTGGTGTTCCTGCATAGAAGTTGTTCTTACCAGCAAAAGAAATAGCCAGTTGGCAGCTTGAAACTAGTGGTGAAGCAAATGCACTTCTCAGAGCTGAGGCCAACTGAAATTCCCTCTGTTGTGAGGAGGTCACTGATAGATACTAGCTGTACGTGGAGGAACAGTGACCTGACACTAGCTCACCACTGACTTAGACACAATTGTCAAAGCCAGTAGTGAGTGACTCCATGCAGTGTCTATGAGGTTCAGCCAACCTGATGGGTCATGAGATACCGACAGACAGGGACTCAGAACAAAGATATTTTATTTTAAAATCAGACAAGAATATTGTAGCATACACATGTACATGAAGACCATAATGAGATGACCCTTTACCACATACCTGAATGAGCTAGTCTCTCTCTAGTCACAGAGAGAATGGCCCTACAGTCATTGCCTACTCCAATGATATATTTAAGCAAGTCTCTCTCTGGTCAGGGAGGGAATGGCACTAGAGACTTCGGCTCCATAGTCACTACAGTCATTGCAACCCCACACACTTGGTGGGTACCCCCTGGCGGACATTGCCTGGTGCCACACACATTAACCCTGGTGCATGTGTAAGAAGTGAATTGCTTGAGTGTAGTGTGCTAGTGACACCTCAATGTGTGTGCATGACTTGACCAGGTTCCAGCAGTGAGCCTCGGATTGAAGACAAGCAAGCACTAGTCTCCTCTGCTACTTCTGCCACTGCGACATCAGATCATGAAGTGAGTGTGTTGAATATTGCTTGATGATTATTACTCTGTGTGTGTGTGTGTGTGTGTGTGTGTGTTTAAGTATTTGTGGTTGCCGTATAAGTAGATGGTTGATGTGTGCAGTGAGTTGTTGATTATATGTTGATTAGGAACATTCTTGTTGGCCTAAGGAAGTATTGTAAGATGCGCCACCAACTATGCTGTGTAGCATGAGTATACCTGCTTGTCTCTAAGGCTGGCCATTTACAGTGAGACCACAAGGTTATGAGTGTCTGTGTTGCTTGCAGTCATCTGTAAACAATTACCACATCACATGATAGCCATGCATGTGAGCATCACATGATAGTCGTGCATGCAGGGGCGTACCCAGCATAGAGCACTCGGAGCGTGCGCCCCCCCCCCCCCCCTAGAGTACAGAATGCACACACACACAAAAAAAAAAGGAAAAAGGAAAAAGAAGAAAAAAGGTATGGCCAAGAGTAATCCACATGCGCGCATGCAGTAACTAGAGAGCCACCTTAGGTTCGGTACGATGTCTAAATTTTTTATTCTGGGACTTGCTCTTCTGCCACAGAACATGGCAATGTGGCTGGATGATGCTGCTGTGACTAACCTGGCCACCCACTTCGCTGACGATCTGCCAGACCCTTCGACTTTCTCAATAGAAGTGGAGCGTTGGAGGCTTCTGTGTGATGTTGAGGAGGATAAGCCGAGCAGCATAGGGAGTACTCTCAAGTCTAGCAAGCTCCAGGTTAGGAAGGCATGCTATCCAAACATTATTAGAATCCTAAAGTTGCTGCTGCTCCTTCCAGTTACCTCAGCTTCTGTGGAGCGTGCAAATTCGGCACTTAAATTTGTCAAGTCGGCCAGGAGAAATGCAATGACAGAGAACCGACTTGATGCCCTTCATCTGCTCTTCTGTCATAGAGACATTTCTGACAGCATAAACCTTGATAACGTCATAGACCAATTTGCAAAACTTAAGCCACGGAGAATGCTGCTACTCAATCCTCTCAACTAGTCCCATTAATCATTTATTTTTGTCACATGATGTACTTTATATAATGTAAATACCGGTGATTTGATCGGTTAGCTATATGGACATATTTCTAAGATATATTTTTTAATTGGTGCCAGCCATTCTGATCACAAATTGGTTTTCCGCATGCAGCAATACACTTCATCGAGCTATGTACCCTATTCTATTTGGTTTTGACTACAAAGGCCTTGGAGAGAGCACCCCCCCTCTCTAAATCCTGGGTACGACCCTGGCATGTGTGCATCACATGATAGTCATGCATGTGTGCATCATATGATAGCCATATCATATGATGCACACATGCATGACTATCATGTGATTCTCACATGCACGGCTATCATGTGATTCTCACATGCACGGCTATCATGTGATGCTTACATATTATGTGAGCTTCACATGATAGCCGTGCATGTGAGCATAACATGTTAGTCATGCATGTGTGCATCACATGATAGTCATGCATATGTGCATCACATGATAGCCGTACATGTGAGCATCAAATGATAGCCGTACATGTGAGCATCAAATGATAGCTGTGCATGTGTGCATCACATGATAGCCATACATGTGAGCATCATTGATAGCCACGCACATGTGCATCACATGATAGCTGTACATGTAAGCATCACATGATATTCGTACATGTGAGCATCACATAATAGCTGTGCATGTGTGCATCACATGATAGCCATACATGTGAGCATCATTGATAGCCACGCACATGTGCATCACATGATAGCTGTACATGTTAGCATCGCATGATATCCGTACATGTGAGCATCACATGTTAGTCATGCATGTGTGCATCACATGATAGTCATGCATATGTGCATCACATGATAGCCGTACATGTGAGCATCAAATGATAGCTGTGCATGTGAGCATCACATGATAATTGTGCATGTGTGCATCACATGATAGCCATGCATGTGTGCATCACATGATAGCCGTACATGTGAGCATCACATGATAGCCGTACATGTGAGCATCACATGATAGCCGTGCATGTGAGCATCACATGATAGTCATGCATGTGAGTATCACATGATAGTCATGCATGTGAGTATCACATGATAGTCATGCATGCATGTGGTGTGATTTCTGGTAAATATAGTGTAAATCCTGGCACTTATTGCACAGTCAGCAATAAAGTAGGCTCTTAACCCACGTGCAGAGGTAATGAATCTCCTATAGGCATGAATCTTTGTATCTACATACCTTGCTGGCTGTCGAAGATGGTGAACGACTGAACTCTTGCAGAGCAGAGCCTGGGGAGCATCATATCTACTACAAGTCAATCTCACTCCTAGAAGTGGGCGTAACACTGACTCTTGGGCAGGAGGAGGTGTAGTCTTAACAAGTGAAGGCTGGAACCAACAGCAAGTGTAGATATGGCCAGCCAATGTGGTGCTACTACAGCACTTAACAAGTGAAGGCTGGAACCAACAGCAAGTGTAGATATGGCCAGCCAATGATGTGATACTACAGCACTTAACAAGTGATGGCTGGCACCAACAGCAAGTGTAGATATGGCCAGCCAATGATGTGCTACTACAGCACTTAACAAGTGAAGGCTGGAACCAACAGCAAGTGTAGATATGGCCAGCCAATGATGTGATACTACAGCACTTAACAAGTGATGGCTGGAACCAACAGATATGGCCAGCCAATGTTGTGGACTTAACAAGTGAAGGCTGGAACCAACAGCAAGTGTAGATATGGCCTGCCAATGATGTGCTACTACAGCACTTAACAAGTGAAGGCTGGAACCAACAGCAAGTGTAGATATGGCCTGCCAATGATGTGCTACTACAGCACTTAACAAGTGAAGGCTGGAACCAAGCAAGTGTAGATATGGCCAGCCAATGATGTGCTACTACACTCTTAACAAGTGAAGGCTGGAACCAACAGCAAGTGTAGCCTGCCAATGATGTGGGTACGACTACAGAACTTGCATTTTTGGGGGGCGACTACTGCTCATGTATTTTCCCCCTTTTTCTTCTTGTGGTTACCACTATATGACTCCATAGAATCCGTAAACTTCATGGTGTGAACTTGATATATAGCTCAAAAGATAGGACTATCTTTGTGCTCTCTGTTGATACTAAAGTATTTTTCGTAAGTATAACTATAGCCAGGTTACTTGAGCTACAAGTGGAGGGAACCTCAAAACCCCTAACAACTAATTTTGTGCATAAATATCTCCAGATTACAAAGTTCTAATGAGTTGAAATTAGCACCAGTGGCTAGAGGAAGCCAGACTCTATGCAATGAGTGTTTTCATTAAGCGCTAATATGTAAGTACATTATACCCTCGCATATCTGAACCTAACGCTCGGTACATTTTTATTTAAAAAACTGGTAATGGTTATCACTCTGCCAAATTGTTTACGTAAGTTGCACGTGCAAACTAGTTCAGTTTGCTTGGGCCAGCAATTAAGGAAGAGGCCAGCAAAAGGAAGAGTGTGATTTTGTCGATCGAGTCAAAGATAGCCATTCTAAGCAAGATATCAACTGGAGCCAGTCTAGCCGTACTAGCATAAGAGTAAGGCGTAGGGAAGTTGACAATAACGGAGATAAAAAAGAATGAAGCCAAACTTCGAGAGTTCGCAGGCAACCTTGACTGTCGGGGGATAAGCTCAGCTCACAAAGTCATGCGCCTTGCTAAAGACGAACAACTAGAAAATGCTTTATATCTGTGGTTTGTTCAGAAAAGCGGGCAAGACTCTCCAGTCAGTGGACCATTGCTCAGAGAAAATACAACATTATGAATATAAATAATATGAAAAAATATGTATATAAAACCGCATGCCAGTTACTGAGGACCTAAATCCTTCTAGTACCAGGAAGTGAACTTCTTATTATCCCAAGAACCTGCAGATTAAAAGGATATTGAAAATAGTTCCAACGTTATTCAGCATTTTAATTACATTCATGAATTTATAATTAATATTTTTGTATATCCGAACTTTTTGCTTATCCGAACTACCTTGGGTCCCAACGAGTTCAGATAAGAGAGGGTCTACTGTACGTGGTCAAGCGGCGCTGGTGGTAAATGAATTTCGTTGATAACGCATAAACTCATTTTCTACCAGCGCGCTTGACCACGTACTTACGTTCTAGCGCCTAATGAAAACACTCATTGCATAGAGTAGAGCTTCCTCTAGCCACTGGTGCTAATTTCAACTCGTTAGCATTTGCAATCTGGAGATATTTATGCGGCAAAATCAGGCACTCAGGTTTTGAAGTTCCCTCCACTTTAGGTCCAGTAACTTGACTATAGTTCTATAAAAAACATTTTAGTATCAAAAGAGAACACACAGAGAGACCTATCTTTTGAGCTATAGATGTATAGTGGAACCTCTACTAACGGACATTCCCTATAGCGGACACCTACCTTATAACGGACAGGAGCACACGCACCAATTGGCTTTACTATTGAAATAGTACTCAGTCACCCTCCCTGTAACGGACACCTCTCAATTCCGGCTAACGGACAGCACCCAAAGCTCATCGTTGTAGAAATAAACCTCTTAACAGACAGTGGGTGGGGCCAGTACTGATCACGTGCGCATGCCAATTAATAATTATAATAACAATAAATGTTATGCATGAAACATAATTATTGTGAAATGCAGTAATATGGTAGTCTAAAGTAGTCTAAAGTAGGCCTCTTGCTTGGAGAGATGCTGTTATATCTCTTATTCTGTGCTGTGGTCCATACAAATGGTAGGTAGCTGGAACTTCAACTCCATATCCCGCTCCTCTGTTGACTCTGCCTCCTGTGACCTCAACAAATGCTTTATATTGCAGTCTCTCCTCAGGAACTGTGAGATTGTACAGGCAATGTTGTATGCAACATGACCTACAACTTCGCTGTCTTTGATTACGGCCACAGCAGACTGGTCCACGGCATTATCTGGCTCCCGTTTGAGTAGCAGAACTTCCCCAATGTGAGGTGTCCACACTTCTTTGTACACATGGTGTCCTCTGATATAGGACTGAATCTCTGTCACACTCAAAGACATTGCACCACCACCAGGTCCACTATGACTACAGGCTTGGAAGCGATCTCACGCGCCAGGCGCACGAACTGCGTCAAGGCTATACCCATCTATCGAACGTGTGCCGGTTTAGCAGCTGCTTCATTCGAGTCATGGCTTCTTCGAGAAAGCGTAGATATCATCTCTCTTTACAGAAAAAGATTGAAGTTATCAAGGAAGCTGAGAAGAATGCTGGTGTTACTGTACGTTCACTTGGTGAACTCTTCGGCTGTGGAAAGACCCAAATTTCATATATTTTGAAAAACAAGGGATCTATTGTCACCTTGTATGAATCAAATGCTTCAAGCTCTTTGTCTCGTACAAACAAGAGATCTCGTGTGTCCCGAATACTCGGAGATTAACGACGCTTTATATCAATGGTACCTCCTGGCATGATCAAAGAACATTTACCCCTGTGGGCCCCATCTTACTGAAAAAGCCAAGCAAATTGCTGTAATCCTGGACAAGGAGTTTAAGGGAAGCAATGGATGGTTAGAAAAGTGGAAGAAGCAATATAACATTAGAAGAGTGACTGTGTGTGGAGAATCAGGTGATGTACAAGGGGATACTGTTGAGTCATGGAAGGAGAGATTGCCCGAGATTTTGAGGGGATATGCAAAGGAAGATATCTATAACCTAGATGAAACAGGATGCTTTTGGAGGGCTCTTCCAGAGCAAGGATTTGCTCAGAAGGGGAAGAAGTGCAAGGGTGGGAAGAAGTGTAAGCAGAGGGTCACAGTGACTTTCATAGTGAATGGAGCTGGTGATAAGGAGACTCCTATTGTAATCTGGCAATCAGAAAACCCCAGGTGTTTTCGAGGTATGGATAAAAATTGTCTACCAGTCAAGTATTATCACCAGAAAAAAGCCTGGATGACAGGAGAAATCTTGGAAGCAGTAACCTCTTTTAACCGTAAAATGAGCATTAAAAAAGATCAATTTTGCTTTTTATGGATAATGCTGGTTGCCATCCAGAAAATTTAAAAGAAAAATATTGTAATATAAAAATAGTTTTTCTTCCACCAAATACATCTAAATTACAGCCACTAGACTTGCGGATCATCCAGAACTTCAAGGTCCATTATCGTCGGCTTCTCCTTCGCTATGTGTTAGCCAAGATTGATGATTGCAGTTGTGCTTCTGAGATAACGAAGTGTATTAATGTACTAACTGCAATCAGGTGGATATCTCAGGCATGGAGTGAAGTAAAACCAGAAATCCTATCTAAGTGCTTCAGAAGTGGTGGTATTCTTAATAGTGAGTTGGATGTGACCAGCTTAAATGAAGAAGATCCTTTTCAAGACATTGATGCCGAATTTGTACTAGGTGCACTCATTTCAAAGACAATGGGCTCCAAGGGTAGTTGTTCACCTGATGAGTATGTCAACGGAGACAGCAATCTTCCTGTATGTACTGAGTTTGATGATGATTCCTGGGAAGAAAGCAAGCCTTTCTGAACAGTCATCCATTGTTGAATGTGAGGAAGCACTTACAGATTGAGAAGACCTAGACCTACTACCACCTCCCCCCAAGTTGAGAAACTATGGAGAAGCTATACAATCATTAGAGGAGGTCAAAAATTTTTTGGAAAGCCGTGCATATTTTACCGAAGCCTTGAGTACCAGTTCTCTAATTGATAAAGTAGCTTGTCTTCATTCACTTAATGCCAGACAAAGTACTCTACATTCATACTTCCCTGCCCTTCACACTGAATAACTGCATCAAATTATGTCTACAATTAACAATGTTCATATAATAATATTATTATAATTATTATGTACACATATAATATAATATGCATGTGATATCTGATATCTACAATTGATGAATGAACTTGATGAATGAACAAACAATCCACGTTCTCCACCTATTATAATGAGATTTATTATAATGGGAAAAACCTCTGAATAAGGGACACCTCTGAATAATGGACCAAAGTCCTCGTCTCAATGCGTCCGTTATTCAGAGGTTCCACTATATATCAAGTCCATACCATGAAGTTTACAGAATCTACCGAGCTATAAAGTGGTAACCACAAGTTTTTTGGTTTTTTTATTAAAAAAAATTGTGCTGTACCCCCACAAGGCTGGAACCAACAGCAAGTGTAGATATGGCCAGCCAATAATGTGTTACTACAGCACTTAACAAGTGAAGGCTGGAACCAACAGCAAGTGTAGATATGGTCAGCCAATGATGTGGTACTATAGCACTTAACAAGTGAAGGCTGGAACCAACAGCAAGTGTAGATATGGTCAGCCAATGATGTGGTACTATAGCACTTAACAAGTGAAGGCTGGAACCAACAGCAAGTGTAGATATGGTCAGCCAATGATGTGGTACTATAGCACTTAACAAGTGAAGGCTGGAACCAACAGCAAGTGTAGATATGGTCAGCCAATGATGTGGTACTATAGCACTTAACAAGTGAAGGCTGGAACCAACAGCAAGTGTAGGTATGGGGGGGGGGGGGGGGGCAATGGTTGCAATATGCACTTATTTGTATGGAAATATTTTGGTTCATATTTGACACATACAGTACATCTTTAAAGATTATTTCTCCTATTAATGTGTGCATTTCTTAAATATACAGCCACTTCCAGAATCTTCCCCTGGAGCCAGTGCTGAGCCTCAACCAGAAAGACAGTCTGCCTCTCCTGGACCCAGTACAGAGGATGTGTCCTCAGAAGGTAAAGTTGAGAATGTTCCCAACCCACTGGTCATTACAGTGTGAGTGCTTGCTGGTGCACACTTACTGCTCCCTCTAGTCATTACAGTGATACTGTCCTCCACCATAGATAGGTTCACACAGAAGGAGCCTAGTGAGACTGACCTCCACCATAGATAGGTTAACACAGAAGGAGCTTATTGAGACTGTCCTCCCCCATAGATAGTTCACACAGAAGGAGCCTAGTGACACTGTCCTCCCACATAGATAGGTTCACACAGAAGGAGCCTAGTGAGACTGTACTCCCCATAGATAGGTTCACACAGAAGGAGCTTAGTGAGTCTGTCCTCCACCATAGATAGGTTCACACAGAAGGAGCCTAGTGAGTCTGTCCTCATCATAGATAGTTCACATAGAAGGAGCCTAGTGAGACTGTCCTCCCCCATAGATAGGTTCACATAGAAGGAGCCTAGTGAGACTGTACTCCCCATAGATAGGTTCACACAGAAGGAGTCTTGAGAGACTGTCCTCCCCCATAGACAGGTTCACACAGAAGGAGCCTAGTGAGACTGTTCTCCCCAATAGATAGTTCACACAGAAGGAGCCTACTGAGACTGTCCTCTCCATAGATAGGTTCACACAGAAGGAGCCTAGTGAGACCGTCCTCCCCCATAGATAGGTTCACACAGAAGGAACCTAGTGAGACTGTCCTCCCCCATAGATAGTTCACACAGAAGGAGCCTACTGAGTCTGTCCTCTCCATAGATAAGTTCACACAGAAGGAGCTTACTGAGACTGTCCTCTCCATAGATAGGTTCACATAGAAGGAGCCTAGTGAAACTGTCCTCCCTCATAGATAGGTTCACACTGAAGGAGCCTAGTGAGACTGTCCTCCCTCATAGATAGTTTCACACAGAAGGAGCCGAGTGAGACTATCTTCTTCCATGGAAGGAACTTTATCTGACCAGGGCTGTATCCAGAGCTTATAAACACACTAGGCTAGGGGCTTTCGGGGCGCATGCTCACCTGGAAATTATTTTTACCCTAGCTACATAGTCACTAGGTATGCATTCTGTGGGTAGTCAAGTGTGAGCAGAGAACTGTCATCAGTGCATCATTTCAGAGTGAGTCATTCATTCAATAGGAATATGATGGTAGAAAAATAATTGTTTCATTTGCCTCACACTGGCTACAGTGCTGCACCTTCTAGTTTAGTAAACCTCCTCCCCACCCCATTAATTACCCCCTCCTCCCTCTGCTGGCCCCTCTTGGCAAGACAATGTTGGCACATAATATATGTAACTGAGACTCAACCCACTTACATGTACAATATGTGTGTGTGTGTGTGTGCAGAGTTGAAGAAATCTGAGGAGAACACAGGCAAAGACAACATAGGTAAGGGAGACGAGGAAAGTGTCCTTAAGGAGGGAGGTGTGTAGTTGAGACTCCACCCACATACTTGTAGCTCAATATGTACCATATTTGCTGGGATATAAGTCTCACCTGGGTTTAGGTCACACCCACAAATCTACTTAGCACTGTATTACATAGTTGGTGTTCCTGCATAGAAGTTGTTCTTACCAGCAAAAGAAATAGCCAGTTGGCAGCTTGAAACTAGTGGTAAAGCTAATGCACTTCTCAGATCTGAGGCCAACTGAAATTCCCTCTATTGTGAGGAGGTCACTGATAGCTACTAGCTGTACGTGGAGGAACAGTGACCTGGACTAGTTCTCCGCTGACGTAGACACAATTGTCCAAGCCAGTAGTGAGTGACTCCATGCAGTGTCTATGAGGTTTAGCCAACCTGATGGGTCATGAGATATCGACAGACGGAGACTCAGAACAAAGATATTTTATTTTAAAATCAGACAAGAATATTGAATTGACTGCTCCAAATAGAACGAAAACTGTAGCATACACATGTACATGAAGACCACAATCAGATGCCCCTTTACCATATAACTCAATGAGTAAGTGTCTCTCTAGTCACTGAGGGAATGGCACTAGAGATTTCGGCACCATAGTCACTACAGTCATTGCAACCCCACACACTTGGTGGGTACCCCCTGGTGGACATTGCCTGGGGACTTCCACATTAACCCTGGTGCATGTGTAAGAGGTGAATTGCTTGAGTGTAGTGTGCTAGTGACACCTCAATGTGTGTGCATCACTTGACCAGGTTCCAGCAGTGAGCCTCGGATTGAAGACAAGCAAGCACTAGTCTCCTCTGCTACTTCTGCCACTGCGACATCAGATCAAGTGAGTGTGTTGAATATTGCTTGATGATTACTGTGTGTGTGTGTGTGTGTGTGTTCAAGTATTTGTGGTTGCCCTATAAGTAGATGGTGGGTGTGTGCAGTGAGTTGTTGATTATAAGTTGATTAGGAATATTCTTGTTGGCCTAAGGAAGTATTGTAAGATGCACCACCAACTATGTCAGACTAACTGTGTAGCATGAGTATACCTGCTTGTCTCTAAGGCTGGCCATGTACAGTAAGATCACAAGGTTATGAGTGTCTGTGTTGCTTGCAGTCATCCTTAAAGTGATATGCTGATTGTTCTCTGACAGGCTGACCATTCTGACAAGCAAGACGATATCTCAGATATTGGTGGAAAAGTTTGTCAGCCGAGTGAAAGTGTGACTCACAGCAAGGCACGCGAAGGAGACCTGCCAGGAGTAATGTCTGCCATGAAGAATGAAGGATACAACACTCTGGTGATTAGTAAAGAATACTCAAACATTACCACATCACATGATAGCCGTTCATGTGAGCATCACATGATAGCCGTGCATGTGAGCATCACATGATAGCCATGCATGTGTGCATCACATGATAGCTGTGCATGTGTGCATGATAGCTGTACATGTGAGCATCACATGATATTCGTAGATGTGAGTATCACATGATAGCCATGCATGTGAGCATCACATGATAGTCATGCATGTGCGCATCACATGATAGCTGTACATGTTAGAATCACATGATAGCCGTACATGTGAGCATCGCATGATAGCTGTGCATGTGAGCATCACATGATATCCGTACATGTGAGCATCACATGATAGCCGTGCATGTGAGAATCACATGATTGTCATGCATATGTGGATCACATGATAGCCGTACATGTTGGCATCACATGATATCCGTACATGTGAGCATCACAAGATAGTCATGCATGTGTGCATCACATGATAGCCGTGCATGTGAGCATCACACGATAGTCATGCATGTGTGCATCACATGATAGCCATACATGTTAGATGACATGTGAGCATCATATGATAGTCATACATGTGTGCATAATAGTCGTACATGTTAGCATCACATGATAGCCGTGCATGTGAGCATCACATGATAGCCGTGCATGTGAGCATCACATGATAGCCATGCATGTGTGCATCACATGATAGCTGTGCATGTGTGCATGATAGCTGTACATGTGAGCATCACATGATATTCGTAGATGTGAGTATCACATGATAGCCATGCATGTGAGCATCACATGATAGTCATGCATGTGCGCATCACATGATAGCTGTACATGTTAGAATCACATGATAGCCGTACATGTGAGCATCGCATGATAGCTGTGCATGTGAGCATCACATGATATCCGTACATGTGAGCATCACATGATAGCCGTGCATGTGAGAATCACATGATTGTCATGCATATGTGGATCACATGATAGCCGTACATGTTGGCATCACATGATATCCGTACATGTGAGCATCACAAGATAGTCATGCATGTGTGCATCACATGATAGCCGTGCATGTGAGCATCACACGATAGTCATGCATGTGTGCATCACATGATAGCCATACATGTTAGAATCACATGATCGCCGTGCATGTGAGCATCATATGATAGTCATACATGTGTGCATAATAGTCGTACATGTTAGCATCACATGATAGCCGTGCATGTGAGCATCACATGATAGCCATGCATGTGTGCATCACATGATAGCTGTGCATGTGTGCATGATAGCTGTACATGTGAGCATCACATGATATTCGTAGATGTGAGTATCACATGATAGCCATGCATGTGAGCATCACATGATAGTCATGCATGTGCGCATCACATGATAGCTGTACATGTTAGAATCACATGATAGCCGTACATGTGAGCATCGCATGATAGCTGTGCATGTGAGCATCACATGATATCCGTACATGTGAGCATCACATGATAGCCGTGCATGTGAGAATCACATGATAGTCATGCATATGTGGATCACATGATAGCCGTACATGTTGGCATCACATGATATCCGTACATGTGAGCATCACAAGATAGTCATGCATGTGTGCATCACATGATAGCCGTGCATGTGAGCATCACACGATAGTCATGCATGTGTGCATCACATGATAGCCATACATGTTAGAATCACATGATCGCCGTGCATGTGAGCATCATATGATAGTCATACATGTGTGCATAATAGTCGTACATGTTAGCATCACATGATATCCGTACATGTGAGCATCACATGATATCTGTACATGTGAGCATCACATGATGCCATGTAAGTAAAGTAAGTATCACATGATAGCCATGCACATGTACATCACATGATAGCTGTATATGTGAGCATCACAAGATAGCTGTGCATGTGAGCATCACATGATAGTCATGCATGTGTGCATCACATGATAGCCGTGCATGTGAGAATCACATGATAGCCATGCATGTGTGCATCACATGATAGCCATACATGTGAGCATCACATGATAGCTGTGCATATGAGCATAGCATGATAGTCATGAATGTGTGCATCACATGATAGCAGTGCATGTGATAATCACATGATAGCCGTGCATGTGAGCATCACATGATAGGCATGCATGTGTGCATTACATGTTAGCTGTGCATGCATGTGGTGTGATGTCTGGTAAATATAGCGTGAATCCTGGCACTTATTGCTCAGTCAGCAATAAAGTAGGCTCTTAAATTATAGCCCACGTGCAGAGGTAATGAATCTCCTATAGGCGTGAATCATTGTATCTACATACGTTGCTGGCTGTCGAAGATGGTGAACGACTGAACTCTTGCAGAGCAGAGCCTGGGGAGCATCATATCTACTACAAGTCAATCTCACTCCTAGAAGTGGGCGTAATACTGACTCTTGGGCAGGAGGAGGTGTAGTCTTAACAAAAGGCTGGAACCAACAGCAAGTGTTCCAGCCTTCACTTGTTAAGTGCTGTAGTAGCACATCATTGGCTGGCCATATCTACACTTGCTGTTGGTTCCAGCCTTGTGAGGGTACAGCACCATTAAAAAAACAAAAAAATCATGGTTATCACTTTATAGCTCCGTAGATTCTGCAAACTTCATAGTATGGACTTGATATATAGCTCAAAAGATAGGTCTCTCTGTGTGCTCTCTTTTTAAACTAAAATATTTTTCTTATATATAATTATAGCCAAGTTACTGGACCTAAAGTAGAGGGAACTTCAAAACCTGAATGCCTGATTTTGTCGCATAAATATCTCCAGATTGCAAAGTGCTACCGAGTTGAAATTAGCACATGTGGCTAGAGGAAGCTCTACTCTATGCAATGAGTGTTTTAGGCTCTAAAACGTAAGTACACGGTCAAGCGCGTGCTTGGAAAATGAGTTTTATGGATTATTAATGAAATTCATTTTCCACCCATGCCGCTTGACCACGTACAGTAGACCCTCTCTTATCTGAACTCGTTGGTACCCAAAGTAGTTCGGATAAGCAAAAAGTTCGAGTTCGGATATGCCAAAAAAACACAAATATTAATTATAAATTCATGAACGTGCTGAATCATGCAGGAATTATTTTTAATATCCTTTTAATCTGCAGGTCCTTGGGATAATAAGCTCACTTCCTGGTACTAGAAGGATTTAGGTCCTCAGTAACTGGCATGCTGTTTTACATACAGTAGAACCTCAGAGTTACGAACCCCAGAATTACGAACACCTCAGTCAACTGAACGGCAAGTCAACATCCGAACGGGTCAAGGGTAGTCACACTCGACTCACGCACCGGTAACATTTATTGCATAGCGCACACCTGAATTGCAGCTGCTCTCCTTCGCACGCTAGCTACATGTAGTTTCTTTGCCATGGCCTCAAGCTCTTCTACGAAACGAAACGTAAGCGAGTCACGCTATCCATCGATCAGGAACTTAAGATTTTGAAGAAAGTGGACCAAGGCAGTACTTTGTCAGCCATAGCCAAGGAGTTTGGAATTGGAAAAACAACCGTGACGGACATTAAAAAAGCTAGAGAAAAGATCACGAAGTTTGCTGCTGAAGCACAAGATGTTAGCTCCCTTAAAAAGAGGTGCATTGTAAGAAGAGCTGATGATGATGCTTTTGATAGAGCCATGCATTTGTGGTTCACACAAGAACGGCATAAGGGCACGCCAATCAGTGGTGTCTTGATGATGGAAAAAGCAAGATTGCTTTTTCAACAGTTCCATCCAGATAAATCTGAAGATGACTTCAAAGGTAGCAATGGATGGTTGCATCCATTTAAGAAGAGACATGGAATAAGGCAGTTGAGTCTACAAGGTGAATCCCTGTCAGCAGATGCTAGTGCTGCAGAAAAATTTAAGAAATTTTTCCATGAATTTGTGGAAGAACACAAGCTGTCTCCACACCAGATTTTTAACAGCGATGAGACAGGCCTATATTGGCGTCTTCTTCCGAACAAAACCTTAGCCGATGCTTCTGAAAAGAAAGCAAAGAATTTTAAATCTCCTAAGGATAGAGTGACATTGATGGCCACTGCTAATGCCAGTGGAGATTTCCACCTGCCTTTAGTATTTATACACAAAAGTGCTAAGCCACGTTGTTTTTCTGGATTCAATATGTCGGCTCTGCCCGTTCTTTATAACCAGAAGAGTGCATGGATGGACAGAATAATTTTCTCAGATTGGTTCCACAAACACTTTGTGCCCTCAGTGAAGTTCTATCTGCAGTCAAAGTCATTGTCTTCTAAGGCTGTCCTCCTCCTCGATAATGCTCCATCCCCATCCCTCTCCATCCACACTTGTGTCTGCTGATGGTGACATTAAATGTTTATTTGTACCACCCAATGTTACCCGCTTGGTTCAGCCTATGGATCAGGGTGTGCTTGAGAGCGTAGATATAAGAAACTACTTTTAAGAAAGCTGCTACTGGGGCACTCAGAGCATGACTCTTTTGTGCAATTCAGCAAGAGCCTCACCATCAAAGACGTGGTTTATCTTTGTGCCAAGTCCTGGGATGAGATTTCTACAATCTCACTTAGTCGTGCCTGGAACAAGCTAGGCTTTGGTCCAGACTGTGGTAGTCAACAAGAAGAATTGCCAGGGGTGTCGGAAGAATGTAATCAGTTAGGTGTCCCTGATGCTGAGATGGAAGAATGGCTAACCATGGACCAAGGTGAAACTGGTGTGGAGGACATGACTGATGAGGATATACTAGGCACTGTTCGAGCATCATCAGTAGTTGATGAAAGTGAGGAGGAAGCGGAAGAACAGGCACCATCACCCATGCTGAAGCTGAAGAAGCTTTCAGCACTTGTTTGACATGGATGGAACAAAAGGCAGAAGCTACAACAATGAACTTGGTACTTCTACACTCTTTAGCAGCAAAGAAGAGACACGATTCTTTAAAACAAACACACATTACTGATTTCTTTAAATCTTAGTTATACAGTACTGTATATAGTAAAATGTTTGTGCATAAAGTACAGACATACTTGGTGTAATGGTATAATTTGTACAAGTGATAATTTAATAATGTGATGGCATAACATTTAGTAAGTGGAGAGGTAAAAGGGTCTTGTAATAGTGAAACTATTGTGAAATACCTGCAGAAGAGTAGATAATTACGTACAAGTACATACTGTACTGTTAAACAAGTCTAAATAAGCATGACATCATTATGATGTAATTGTTTCAGAGTTACGGACATTTCAGAGTTACGAACACTCAATTTCCCGAGCGTTTCGTAACTCTGAGGTTCTACTGTACATATATTTTCATATTATTTATATTCATAATGTTGTATTTTCTCTGAGCAATAGTCCACTGACTGGAGTGCCTTGCCCACAACTTATCCCCCGACAGTCAAGGTTGCCTGCGAACTCTCAAAGTTTGGCTTCGTTCTTTTTTATCTCCGTTATTGTCAACTTCCCTACACCTTACTCTTCTGCTAGTCCGGCTAGACTGGCTCCATTGATATCTAGCTTAGAATGGCTCGATCGACAAAATTACTCTCTTCCTTTTGCTGGCCCAAACAAACTGAACTAGTTAGCACGTGACACTTACGTAAACGAATAGGCAGAGTGACGACCATTACCAGTTTAAAAAATACGGAGGAGTTCGGATAATCCGAGCGTTCGGATAATCGAGGTTCAGATATGTGAGGGTAAACTGTGCTTACATTTTAGCGCCTAATGAAAACACTCATTGCATAGAGTAGAGCTTCCTCTAGCCACTGGTGCTAATTTCAACTCTCTAGCACTTTATAATCTGGAGATATTTATGCCGCAAAATCAGTCATTCAGGTTTGTGAGGTTCCCTCCACTTGTTGCTCCAGTAACTTGGCTATAGTTGTACTTATGAAAAATATTTTAGTATCAACAGAGAGCACAAAGAGAGACCTATCGTTTGAACTATATAACAAGTCCACACCATGAAGTTTACGGATTCTATGGAGTTATAAAGTGGTAACCATAAGAAGAAGAAAAGAAAAAAATACATGTGCAGTAGTCTCCCCCAAAAAATGAAAGTGCTGGCCATATCTACAATTGCTGTTGGTTCCAGCCTTCACTTGTTAAGTGCTGTAGTACCACATCATTGGCTGGCCATATCAATACTTGCTGTTGGTTCCAGCCTTCACTTGTTAACAAGCGAAGGCTGGAACCAACAGCAAGTGTATTTATGGGCTGGCTAATGTTTACAATATGCACTTATTTCTATGGAAATATTTTGTTTCATATATGACACCTACAGTACATCTTTAAAGATTATTTCTCCTATTAATGTGTGCATTTCTTAAATAAACAGCCACATCCAGAACCTTCCCCTGGAGCCAGTGCTGAGCCTCAACCAGAAAGACAGTCTGGACACAGTACAGAGGATGTGTCCTCAGAAGGTAAAGTTGAGAATGTTCCCAACCGACTGGTCATTACAGTGTGAGTGCTTGCTGGTGCACACTTACTGCTCCCACTAGTCATTACAGTGATACTGTCCTCCCCCATAGATAGGTTTACACAGAAGGAGCCTAGTGAGACTGTCCTCCCCATAGATAGTTAAAACCTAGTGAGATGGTCCTCCTTCATAAATAGATTAACACAGAAGGTGAGACTAGTGAGACTGTCTTCTTCTATATAAGGAGCTATACTCTGACCAGGGCTGTAGCCACAGCTTATATACACACAAGGCTAGGGGCTTCCGGGATGCATGCTCACCTGGAAATTATTTTTACCCTAGCTACATAGTCACTAGGTATGCATTCTGTGGGTAGTCAAGTGTGAGCAGAGAACTGTCATCAGTGCATCATTTCAGAGTGAGTCATTCATTCAATAGGAATATGATGGGAGAAAAATAATTGTTTCATTTGCCTCACGCTGGCTACAGTGCTGCCCCTTCTAGTTTAGCAAACCTCCTCCCCACCCCATCAATTACCCCCTCCTCCCTCTGCTGGCCCCTCATGGCAAGACAATGTTGGCACATAATATGTAACTGAGACTCCACCCACTTACATGTACAATTATATGTGTGTGTGTGTGTGCAGAGTTGAAGAAATCTGAGGAGAACACAGGCAAAGACAACATAGGTAAGGGAGACGAGGAAAGTGTCCTCAAGGGAGGGAGGGAGGTATGTAGTTGAGACTCCACCCACATATTTGTAGCTCAATATGTACTATATTTGCTGGGATATAAGTCTCACCTGGGTTTAGGTCACACCCATAAATCTGCTTAGCACTGTATTACATAGTTGGTGTTCCTGCATAGAAGTTGTTCTTACCAGCAAAAGAAATAGCCAGTTGGCAGCTTGAAACTAGTGGTGAAGCTAATGCACTTCTCAGAGCTGAGGCCAACTGAAATTCCCTCTGTTGTGAGGAGGTCACTGATAGCTATTAGCTGTACGTGGAGGAACGGTGACCTGGACTACTTCTCCACTGACGTAGACACAATTGTCCAAGCCAGTAGTGAGTGACTCCATGCAGTGTCTATGAGGTTTAGCCAACCGGATGGGTCATGAGATACCGACAGACAGAGACACAGAACAAAGATATTTATTTTAAAATCAGACAAGAATATTGAATTGACTGCTCCAAATAGAACGAAAACTGCACCATGTACAGAAGACCACAATGAGATGACCCTTTACCATATAACTCAATGAGCAAGTCTCTCTCTAGTCAGGGAGGGAATGGCACTAGAAACATCGGCTCCATAATCTATAGAGTCATTGTATTCCCACACACTTGGTAGGTACCCCCTGGTGAACATTGCCTGGGGTCACGTACATTAACTCTGATGCATGTGTAAGAGGTGAATTGCTTGAGTGTAGTGTGCTAGTGACACCTCAATGTGTGTGCATCGCTTGACCAGGTTCCAGCAGTGAGCCTCGGATTGAAGACAAGCAAGCACTAGTCTCCTCTGCTACTTCTGCCACTGCGACATCAGATCATGAAGTGAGTGTGTTGAATATTGCTTGGTGATTACAGTGTGTGTGTGTGTTCGCGTATTTGTGGTTGCCCTATAAGTAAATTGTGGGTGTGTGCAGTTAGTTATTGATTATATGTTGATTAGGTTGCAGGCCTCAGGAAGTATTGTAAGATGCACCACCAACTATCTCAGACTAACTGTGTAGCATGAGTATACCTGCTTGTCTCTAAAGTCTGATTCAGAGTTCGACGCTCAGCCATCCTTATGTATCGTATCGTCCTATCGTAACATATTGTCGTATTGTGAACCAGCAATGTCATGACAATACGATACGATAGGAGGACGTTACGATACGTAATGATGGAATACGATCTGGTTCTATTCTAGCATCTAGCATCTGACCAATCAGAATGCTGGCAAGTGGGAGGTCACGTGAAGGACTTTGTACCTTCCGTCTTCACTACTAGAAGAACTATCACAGCTAGAACTACTAGGTGAACTAGAAGAGGAAGAACTGCCGTCCATAGCCTCCTCACGATCGGTCAACAACTACTATCACGTGAGCACCTTGTCAAAACCAGCAAAACTCGCCAATCGAACGCTATATTATGAACCAGAAACAATACGATATGATAGAACGATACGATATGTTACGATAGGCGAGCGTCATATTAACCCTTTCACTGCTGCAGGTAAATACCCCCCCTGTGCTGGGCCTTTTTTTTAGGAAAAAAGGTGATTTTGAAATTAATGCCAAAAAAATACTAAACGAGGTTATTTTTTAATTCTTTTTGTATGTTTGGGTGGGCAAGAGGTTGGGCTATGGGGTAAAAATTGAAATTTGGTATTTTGCATAATTAGGTGGTCATGTGACCTCATGGCGGCCATATTGGATTTCCATTTTTTCATCAAATTTGTGATAAAAAGTACTTTTTCTCCAAGAAATTCTTGCTATTTTTTTCACTGATGAAGATACATGAAATGAATAAAAACAGCAATAGTTTCATCATTTTATTCAAAAACAGACAAAAATCTACGTTTATCGGCAGAATTGTGAAAAAACATGGAAAAAATAAATCACTGTTAACATGCCAACTATTAGTCATTTATACTCCACACAACCTTCTGGGATCATGGAATGCAGGTATTTGAAGTTCAGATGCATATTTTCAAATGTGTTTTGAACATTTATCTGGTTATGTAACCCTTAGCAGCCATATATTTTGGTCACATTGATGTCGTTTCAATCTACAGACACTAGCATTGTCATCTTGGCCCTGTGCAGGGCCGCCCAAGTCAAGCAAATCATCGGCCTCGTCATGGAATACTCCCAATCACTGTCGGCATTATCATAGTCAACTGTTGGAAACTAATTACCTGTACCGTCCAAATCAAAGTTGTCCTCGCTGTCCGTATCAGCAAAGATGAGGCTGCGCTCGTGCCATTTTTCTGCCTACCGCTGGAAAACCCGACTTTCCACGTGTCTGTAGTTCATAGAAAAAACAATAGATGGCACGTGCAGTACAGGCGCTATTTTAAAAAGGCACATACCCGGTACTACCGGGGATGCACAATTCAACGACATTTTTTTCTATCCGGTACTACCGGATATACGCAGTGAAAAGGTTAAGGCTGGCCATTTACAGTGAGAACACAAAGTTATGAGTGTCTGTGTTGCTTGCAGTCATCTTAAAATTATATGTTGATTGTTCTCTGACAGGCTGACCATTCTGACAAGCAAGAAGATATCTCAAATATTAAAGTTTGTCAGCCGACTGAAAGTGTGACTCACAGCAAGGCACGCGAAGGTGACCTTCCAGGAATAATGGCTGCCATGAAGAATGAAGGATACAACCCTCTGGACAGAGATGGACAGGGCAACAACGCCTTGCACTGTGCAGCTCTCGGGGGACACGTGTCTGTGGTGAAGTTTTTTCTGGAGGATCTGAACTATGACCCAACACTTCCTAGTAAAGATGGCCATACAGTTCTTCACCTAGCTGCTTCACGTGGTCATCTTGAGCTGCTACGATACCTGTTGGAGGAGCGACAGCTTGATGCTCTGAGCACGGATGCCATAGGACGTACTCCATTACATCATGCTTGTCGTTTGAACTCTGACCTTAGCAGTATGAGTGGAGGAAAAAGGACAAGTGAGCATTTTGATGTTGTCAAGTATCTCGTAGAGGAGCTCGGCTGCGACCCACTTGTGAGAGATGTTAATGAAGACACTCCACTTCACCTTGCTGCTCAAGTGGGTAAGCTAGATATTGTCAAGTACTTTATACAAGACCTGAAGTGGGACACTAACATCAGAGGTTATTTGGGAAGGACACCTCTTCATAATTCTTGTGAGGGAGGACATTTTGATGTTGTCAAGTATCTCGTAGAGGAGCTCGGCTGCGACCCACTTGTGAGAGATGTTAATGAAGACACTCCACTTCACCTTGCTGCTCAATTTGGTGGGCTAGAGATTGTCAAGTACTTTATACAAGACCTGAAGTGGGACACTAACATCAGAGGTTATTTGGGAAGGACACCTCTTCATAAGTCTTGTGTGGGAGGACATTTTGATGTTGTCAAGTATCTCATAGAAGAGCTCGGCTGCGACCCACTTGTGAGAGATGTTAATGAAGACACTCCACTTCACCTTGCTGCTGTAGAGGGTAAGCTAGAGATTGTCAAGTACTTTATACAAGACCTGAAGTGGGACACTAACATCAGAGGTTATTTGGGAAGGACACCTCTTCATAAGTCTTGTGTGGGAGGACATTTTGATGTTGTCAAGTATCTCGTAGAGGAGCTCGGCTGCGACCCACTTGTGAGAGATGTTTATGAAGACACTCCACTTCACCTTGCTGCTGGAGAGGGTAAGCTAGACATTGTCAAGTACTTTATACAAGACCTGAAGTGGGACACTAACATCAGAGGTTATTTGGGAAGGACGCCTCTTCATATGTCTTGTGGGGCAGGACATTTTGATGTTGTCAAGTATCTCATAGAAGAGCTCGGCTGCGACCCACTTGTGAGAGATGTTAATGAAGACACTCCACTTCACCGTGCTGCTCTAGAGGGTAAGCTAGACATTGTCAAGTACTTTATACAAGACCTGAAGTGGGACACTAACATCAGAGGTTATTTGGGAAGGACACCTCTTCATAGGTCTTGTGTGGGAGGACATTTTGATGTTGTCAAGTATCTCGTAGAGGAGCTCGGCTGCGACCCACTTGTGAGAGATGTTAATGAAGACACTCCACTTCACCTTGCTGCTGTAGAGGGTAAGATAGAGATTGTCAAGTACTTTATACAAGACCTGAAGTGGGACACTAACATCAGAGGTTATTTGGGAAGGACGCCTCTTCATAATTCTTGTGAGGGAGGACATTTTGATGTTGTCAAGTATCTCGTAGAGGAGCTCGGCTGCGACCCACTTGTGAGAGATGTTAATGAAGACACTCCACTTCACCCTGCTGCTCGAGAGGGTAAGCTAGACATTGTCAAGTACTTTATACAAGACCTGAAGTGGGACACTAACATCAGAGGTTATTTGGGAAGGACGCCTCTTCATAAGTCTTGTGTGGGAGGACATTTTGATGTTGTCAAGTATCTCGTAGAGGAGCTCGGCTGCGACCCACTTGTGAGAGATGTTAATGCAGACACTCCACTTCACCTTGCTGCTCAAGAGGGTAAGCTAGACATTGTCAAGTACTTTATACAAGACCTGAAGTGGGACACTAACATCAGAGGTTATTTGGGAAGTACACCTCTTCATAAGTCTTGTGTGGGAGGACATTTTGATGTTGTCAAGTATCTCGTAGAGGAGCTCGGCTGCGACCCACTTGTGAGAGATGTTAATGAAGACACTCCACTTCACGTTGCTGCTCTAAGGGGTAAGCTAGAGATTGTCAAGTACTTTATACAAGACCTGAAGTGGGACACTAACATCAGAGGTTATTTGGGAATGACACCTCTTCATAAGTCTTGTGTGGGAGGACATTTTGATGTTGTCAAGTATCTCATAGAAGAGCTCGGCTGCGACCCACTTGTGAGAGATGTTAATGAAGACACTCCACTTCACCTAGCTGCTGCATGGGGTAAGCTAGATATTGTCAAGTACTTTATACAAGACCTGAAGTGGGACACTAACATCAAAGGTCAATTGGGAAGGACACCTCTTCATATGTCTTGTGAGGGAGGATATTTTGATGTTGTCAAGTATCTCGTAGAGGAGCTCGGCTGCGGCCCACTTGTGAGAGATGTTCAAGAAGACACTCCACTTCACCTTGCTGCTCTAGAGGGTAAGCTAGAGATTGTCAAGTACTTTATACAAGACCTGAAGTGGGACACTAACATAAGAGGGTATTTGGGAAGGACACCTCTTCATATCTCTTGTCTGGGAGGACACTTTGATGTTGTCAAGTATCTCGTAGAGGAGCTCGGCTGTGACCCACTTGTGAGAGATGTTAATGAAGACACTCCACTTCACCTTGCTGCTGTAGAGGGTAAGCTAGAGATTGTCAAGTACTTTATACAAGACCTGAAGTGGGACACTAACATAAGAGGGTATTTGGGAAGGACACCTCTTCATAAGTCTTGTGTGGGAGGACATTTTGATGTTGTCAAGTATCTCGTAGACGAGCTCGGCTGCGACCCACTTGTGAGAGATGTTAATGAAGACACTCCACTTCACATTGCTGCTCTATGGGGTAAGCTAGAGATTGTCAAGTACTTTAAACAAGACCTGAAGTGGGACACTAACATCAGAGGTTATTTGGGAAGGACACCTCTTCATAAGTCTTGTGTGGGAGGACATTTTGATGTTGTCAAGTATCTCGTAGACGAGCTCGGCTGCGACCCACTTGTGAGAGATGTTTATGAAGACACTCCACTTCACCTTGCTGCTAAAGAGGGTAAGATAGAGATTGTCAAGTACTATATACAAGACCTGAAGTGGGACACTAACATCAGAGGTTATTTGGGAAGTACACCTCTTCATAGGTCTTGTGTGGGAGGACATTTTGATGTTGTCAAGTATCTCGTAGACGAGCTCGGCTGTGACCCACTTGTGAGAGATGTTAATGAAGACACTCCACTTCACCTAGCTGCTGCATGGGGTAAGCTAGATATTGTCAAGTACTTTATACAAGACCTGAAGTGGGACACTAACATCAAAGGTCAATTGGGAAGGACACCTCTTCATATGTCTTGTGTGGGAGGATATTTTGATGTTGTCAAGTGTCTCATAGAGGAGCTCGGCTGCGACCCACTTGTGAGAGATAATTATGAAGACACTCCATTTCACCGTGCTGCTCAAGAGGGTAAGCTAGAGCTTGTCAAGTACTTTATACAAGACCTGAAGTGGGACACTAACATCAGAGGTTATTTGGGAAGGACACCTCTTCATATGTCTTGTGAGAAAGGACACTTTAATGTTGTCAAGTGTCTTGTAGAGGAGCTCGGCTGCGACCCACTTGTGAGAGATATTTATGAAGACACTCCATTTCACCCTGCTGCTCAAGATGGTAAGCTAGAGCTTGTCAAGTACTTTATACAAGACCTGAAGTGGGACACTAACATCAGAGGTTATTTGGGAAGGACACCTCTTCATAAGTCTTGTGTGGGAGGACATTTTGATGTTGTCAAGTATCTCGTAGAGGAACTCGGCTGCGACCCACTTGTGAGAGATGTTAATGAAGACACTCCACTTCACCTTGCTGCTGGAGAGGGTAAGCTAGAGATTGTCAAGTACTTTATACAAGACCTGAAGTGGGACACTAACATCAGAGGTTATTTGGGAAGGACACCTCTTCATAAGTCTTGTGTGGGAGGACATTTTGATGTTGTCAAGTATCTCGTAGAGGAACTCGGCTGCGACCCACTTGTGAGAGATGTTAATGAAGACACTCCACTTCACCTTGCTGCTCAAGAGGGTAGGCTAGATATTGTCAAGTACTTTATACAAGACCTTAAGTGGGACACTAACATCAGAGGTCAGTTCGGAAGTACACCTCTTCATAGGTCTTGTGAGGGAGGACATTTTGATGTTGTCAAGTGTCTCATAGAGGAGCTCGGCTGCGACCCACTTGTGAGAGATGTTAATGAAGACACTCCACTTCACCTTGCTGCTCAAGAGGGTAAGCTAGAGATTGTCAAGTACTTTATACAAGACCTGAAGTGGGACACTAACATCAGAGGTTATTTGGGAAGGACACCTCTTCATAAGTCTTGTGTGGGAGGACATTTTGATGTTGTCAAGTGTCTCATAGAGGAGCTCGGCTGCGACCCACTTGTGAGAGATGTTAATGAAGACACTCCACTTCACCTTGCTGCTCAAGAGGGTAAGCTAGAGATTGTCAAGTACTTTATACAAGACCTGAAGTGGGACACTAACATCAGAAGTTATTTGGGAAGGACACATCTTCATATGTCTTGTGTGGGAGGACATTTTGATGTTGTCAAGTATCTCGTAGAGGAGCTCGGCTGCGACCCACTTGTGAGAGATGTTAATGAAGACACTCCACTTCACCTTGCTGCTCAAGAGGGTAAGCTAGAGATTGTCAAGTACTTTATACAAGACCTGAAGTGGGACACTAACATCAGAGGTTATTTGGGAAGGACGCCTCTTCATATGTCTTGTGAGAAAGGACACTTTGATGTTGTCAAGTGTCTTGTAGAGGAGCTTGGCTGCGACCCACTTGTGAGAGATGTTAATGAAAACACTCCACTTCACCTTGCTGCTCGAGAGGGTAAGCTTGAGATTGCCAAGTATCTCGTAGAGGAGCTCAGCTGTGACCCACTTATAAGAGATGTTAATGAAGACACTCTACTTCACCTTGCTGCTGAAGAGGGTAAGGTAGAGATTGTCAAGTACGTTATACAAGACCTGAAGTGGGACACTAATATCATAGGTCAGATTGGAACGACACCTCTTCATAGGTCTTGTGTGGGAGGACATTTTGATGTTGTCAAGTATCTCTTAGAGGAGCTCGGCTGCGACCCATTTGTGAGAGATGTTAATGAAGACACTCCACTTCACCTGGCTGCTCGATCGGGTAAGCTAGAGATTGTCAAGTACTTTATACAAGACCAGAAGTGGGACACTAACATCAGAGGTTATTTGGGAAGGACGCCTCTTCATATGTCTTGTGGGAAAGGACATTTTGATGTTGTCAAGTATCTCGTAGACGAGCTCGGCTGCGACCCACTTGTGAGAGATAAATACAAACACACTCCCTTACATCTTGCCTCCAGTAATGATCACTTTGAAATCCTGCAATACTTCACAACCCTCCAACTCCATGATCCTCGTATGAAAGGTGTTTGCTCTGCTGCTCTCAAGGGTAAGATGGGGAGGGAGAAGTGAGCACACAGCACATGTTTGGAGGATATTATTACATCATAGTATATTGATGGTGTGATTAGAGAAGTGAGCACACAGCACATGTGTGGAGGATATCATTACATCATAGTATATTGATGGTGTGATTAGAGAAGTGAGCACACAGCACATGTGGGGAGGATATTATTACATCATAGTATATTGATGGTGTGATTAGAGAAGTGAGCACACAGCACATGTGGGGTGGATATCATTACAACATAGTGTATTGATGGTGTGATGGCGCTAGACCAAATTCTATTACGAAATAAACAAATGCCTAAAAAGTGTATTGAGCAAGTATATTTGTGAGGGAGTATTTCCCCAGACTTCCCTAGCCGTGGTCAGTCACGTAACTCTTATGGGATCATTTGTAAGCCCCTTACCAACACTGTATTACATCAGCTTTGTGCATTCCAGATGCCCAGCCTCTGTATCAGAGAATGCAGCAGAACAGATCTCAGAATGGCCTCTTAAACAATTTCGTGTAAATCCTGAGGCAGCATGACCCACCTCCCTGTCTCACAAGCCACACCCTCTTAAGTTTGTTTTGACTAGCACAAACACAAACACTTTTGTAAGATAATCTGCCAGATACAGTAGGTTCACATAGAAGGAGCCTAGTGCCTAGTGAGACTGTCCTCCCCCATAGATAGGTTCACATAGAAGGAGCCTAGTGAGACTGTCCTCCCCCATAGATAGGTTCACACAGAAGGAGCCTAGTGAGACTGTCCTCCCCATAGATAGGTTCACACAGAAGGAGCCTAGTGAGACTGTCCTCCCCATAGATAGGTTCACACAGAAGGAGCCTAGTGAGACTGTCCTCCCCCATAGATAGGTTCACACAGAAGGAGCCTGGTGAGACTGTCCTCCCCCATAGATATGTAGGTTCACACAGAAGGAGCCTAGTGAGACTGTCCTCCCCATAGATAGTTCACACAGAAGGAGCCTAATGAGACTGTACTCCCCCATAGATAGGTTCACACAGAAGGAGCCTAGTGAGACTGACCTCCCCCATAGATAGGTTCACACAGAAGGAGCCTAGTGAGACTATCCTCCCCCATAGATAGGTTCACACAGAAGGAGCTTTACACCAATGACGGCCATCGCCACAGGTTAAAAACAGATGAGGCTAGTGGGTTCTAGAAGCTTGCTCCCCTCTTAATCCTCATTGCCAAATGATGCATTCTGATGGCACCTAAGTGTGAACAAGTCGGCCATCAGCACATAATTTTACAGAAACAGCCATCCCTTCTATAGGAAGGATGAGAGCTACATAATGTGAAATGCAATACTCACTTGCCTGGTGCTGGCTACCTGCCCCCCCCCCCCCCCCCCCTACCAATAGAGGCAAGATAATATTTACCTCTTCTCCACATCCCCCACACAAATATGGCCCTGTGCATGTGCACAAGGACTCCACCCACCTACACTCCACCCACCGACACTCCACCCACCTACACTCCACCCACCTACACTCCGCCCACCTGCACATGTGTACAACTTAATTGAGCCAGTATGTACTCCACCCACCTACATTCCACCCACCTACACTCCACCCACCTACTCTCCACCCACCTACACTCCACCCACCTACACTCCGCCCACCTGCACATGTGTACAACTTAATTGAGCCAGTATGTACATGTATGTATGTGTGTGTATGTATTTGTGTGTATGCATCTGTGTGCAGAGCTGAAGAAATCTGAGAAGAAGAAGAGTACAGGTACCATAGGCACACGAAGGCAGGAGGAAGGTGTGTACATTATGTAGCTCCACCTACCGACTTGTATCTCAATATGTTCCATATCTGCTGGGATGCAAGTCTTACTAAGCCACACACACATCTGCTTAGCGCTGTAGAAGTACATGGTGTTGGTGTTCCCTTTCTGTAAGGTGGAGATGGCTGGACTTGAGTGAGCTGTGGCAACTGAGCAGCAAACGACAAACTCTGTATTTCAATTTCAATTAAAGAAAAACCGGTAGCTTGCTTACCTGCTACAGTGCCTCTCTGTGCAGGCATGCAAATGCTTCTTGCTGGCTGTAGCCTTAGACATACACAATACAATAGTACAGCTTTTGAATAATTTCTTGTTTATTGAGGTGACTCCCATTGTTGGACTTGATGATTTGTGGTGGAATTACTTGCCCATCGATTGGAGAGGAAATTTGCAGCTGCCACTAGACTTTTTCCTGTAGTGTCAGATATGGTAGTTGAGACTCCACCCACCTATTCATGTGCCAAATATGTCATTGTGTATGTATGTGTGTATGAATGTATCTGTGTGCAGAGCTGAAGAAATCTGAGAAGAAGAAGAGCAGAGGTGCCATAGGCATGGGAGAGGATGGAAGTGTCCGAAAGGGAGGGCAGGAGGAAGGTGTGTACATTATGTAGTTGAGACTCCACCCACCTACTTGTATCTCAATATGTTCCATATTTGCTGGAGTAAGCCACACAAACATCTGCTTAGTGCTGTAGAAGTACATGGTTGGTGTTCCCTCTCTGTAAGGTGGAGATGGCTGGACTTGAGTGAGCTTTGGCAACTGAGCAGCTGGTTCTGATAGATACAGACAATACAATAGTGCCAGCTTGAAGCTAGTGGTGTAGCTCATTCACTTCTTGCTGGTTGTAGCCATAGATACGCACGACTCAAAAGCGCAGCTTTTGAATAATTTCATGTTTATTGAGGTGACTCCCATTGTTGGACTTGATGATTTGTGGTGGCTGCGCTTGCCTCTTGATTGGAGAGGAAATTTGCAGCTGCCACTAGACTTTTCCCTGCCAAATATGGTAGTTGAGACTCCACCTACCTATTCATGTGAGCACTACCGTATGTAATTGAGCCATTGTGTATGTACATGTATGTTTGTGTGTGTGTGTGAATGTGTCTCTGTGCAGAGTTGATGACTTATGAGAAGCCGTATAGGATGGCTCCCACAGGTGAGGGAGGGAGGGAGAGAGGGGAGATAGGAGAGAGATGGACTAGGAAGGGGAGAGAAGAGAAGAAGCAGAATAGAGGAGAGTGAGAAGGAGATTTCCTATTTTCCTTTTGTAGGCTTCAGGTTACTTCCATATGTTGCTCGCGCTGTGAGGAGGAAGGTTCAAGATATGCCCTCCATCAAAGATAGGATGTTTCGACGTAGGAGGAGAGATGAAGTGGACCAGGACCTGCCGGACGTGCAATGAGGTACGAATCTTCAACTGTGGTATCTGGCATTTATACTGGTTGTGTGAGAGGCCATCATATAGACCATCCTAGAACACAAGGACATCAGAGCTGCTAGTTGTGTGAGAGGCCATCATATAGACCATCCTAGAACACAAGGACATCAGAGCTGCTAGTTGTGTGAGAGGCCATCATATAGACCATCCTAGAACACAAGGACATCAGAGCTACTAGTTGTATGAGAGGCCACCATATAGACCATCCTAGAACACAAGGACATCAGAGCTGCTAGTTGTGTGAGAGGCCATCATATAGACCATCCTAGAACACAAGGACATCAGAGCTGCTAGTTGTGTGATAGGCCATCATATAGACCATCCTAGAACACAAGGACATCAGAGCTGATACCTGATTATTTGACACTGAGTAAGTGGGGTGGGTGTGATCTTGTTGTCATGGAGACTGGTTGACTGAGTGAAACCTGCCCCTATGATTGTACATAAATCAACTTGTCATGCCAGTGTTACTCAGAACATCACATGATTATGGTAAGGGATGTCATTGCCACACACTGAGCATGCTCCTCTCTGCCATACATGTTGCTAACTCCTCCCATACATAATTATTATTATTCCTTCCTTAACAGACTCTCACCTCAGCCATGAAGCAGTTTCACTCCAGATCTGCCCTGACAATGAAGGATTGCTGACTGGGCTGGGACGAGGGAGGATGGCAGAGTTCCCTCTAGAGGCATAACTTGTACCTGTAGCATCTAACACTGACAGTGTGAACATATACTACTCTGATTATGTAAATATATATGCACTTATCCATACTTACGGGCACTTCTCTACCGAAGAGCAAAAAAAATTATTACAATTTTAATAGGAGAAGTTTGTGAGTGTATGTGAGGACTGTGAGTGGGTGGAGATGACAGTATTGAACAGAGCAAGGTCAAGATGGTTCACTGTTGAAAATGGGCTTAGGCAGGGATGCCCTTTGTCTCCACTTTTTTCTCGATATCTATTTGATGGGGATGGCAGAGGAGCTGGAGAGAGCTGAGCTAGGGATTAAGGTAAGAGTGTTGGTGGGTAGCTTATGTGTGCAGATAACTCTCTTTAGGCAGACTCAGGGCTGGAGCTACAAGGTATGGTGAATATGTATATGGAAGATGAAGTTTGAATACTTCATCTAGTGATATATGAATGTAGCTCATATGGTAGGTGACTCATGCATACATCACCCAAAGACACACCCCTCATTATCAACTCATTGCACACATCACCCCAAGACACACCCCTCATTACCAACTCATACACACATCACAAGCCACACCCCTACTAAATCAGAACATGAGGAGAGTATGCGCTTGGTGGAATACTCGTGTGTGTGTGTGTGTGTGTACATGTGGTTTGTGGTTGGCCTATAAGTAGATTGTGTGTGTGAGCTCTGAGTTGTTGATTATATGTTGATTAGGAATATTCTTGCAGGCCTCAGGAAGTATTGTAATATGCACCACCAACTATGTCAGACTTAACTGTGTAGCATGAGTATACCTGCTTGTCTCTAAGGCTTGCTATTTACAGTAATATCACAAGGTTATCATGAGAGTCTGTCTTACCTGAACTCATCCTTAAAAGTGCTATGTTGATTGTTCTCTGACCTTCTGACAAGCAAGAAGATATCTCAGATATTGGTGGAAAAGTTTGCCAGCCAACTGAGAGTGTGACGCACAACAAGGCATGCGAAGGGGACCTGCCAGGTGTAATGGCTGCCATGAAGAGTGAAGGATACAACCCTCTGGACTGAGATGAACATGGAAACAACGCCTTGCACTGTGCAGCTCTCGTGGGGCACGTGTGGTGGTGAATATTTTTCTGTAGAATCTGACGTATGACCCAACACTTCCTAGTACAGATGGCCGTATAGTTGTTCACCTAGCTGCTTCATGTGGTCATCTTGAGCTGCTACGATCCCTCTGGGAGGAGAGGTTACCATTCTCAATTGAATACCTTAAGAGTTTGTTGAGGAAGTATTCCTGATAAGGTATTTCCACAAACCGCCCTAGCCGTGGTCAGTCACATAACTCATATGGGATCATTTGGAAGTCCCTTACCAAAACGCTGCATTGCCACTGCTTTGTGCATTCCAGATGGCCAGCCTCTGCATCAGAGAATGCAGCAGAAGAGATCTCAGAATGGCCTCTTAAGAATTTTGTGTATTTCCTGAGGCAGCGTGACCCCAGCCCACAGTCTCTAAATCCACACCCTCTTAAGTGCATGCACACACGTGGAAAAAGAATCCCTTGAAATGCCATTTTATTTTCACTTGCTTCAAAATTCTTGCACAAATAGAATTGTGAGATCACGTGTGCAAAAGCTAGTGACATTGTCCTCCGCATAGATAGGTTCACACAGAAGGAGTCTAGTGAGACTGTCCTCCCCATAGATAGGTTCACACAGAAGGAGTCTAGTACGACTGTCCTCCCCATAGATAGGTTCACACAGAAGGAGCCTAGTGAGACTGTACTCCCCCATTGCATAGATAGGTTCACACAGAAGGAGCCTAGTGAGACTGTCCTCCCCATAGATAGTTCACACAGAAGGAGCCTAGTGAGACTGTCCTCCCCCATAGATAGGTTCACACAGAAGGAGCCTAATGAGACTGTCCTCCCCATAGATAGGGAGGAGCCTAGTGAGACTGTACTCCCCCATTGCATAGATAGGTTCACACAGAAGGAGCCTAGTGAGACTATCCTCCCCATAGATAGGTTCACACTGAAGGAGCCTAGTGAGAATGTCCTCCCCATAGATAGGTTCACACAGAAGGAGTCTAGTACGACTGTCCTCCCCATAGATAGGTTCACACAGAAGGAGCCTAGTGAGACTGTCCTCCCCATAGATAGGTTCACACAGAAGGAGCCTAGTGAGTCTGTCCCCCCCCCCATAGATAGGCAGTGGGGTTCAATTAAATTTGATGTGACAAGTTAACTAATTAATTCAAATAAATTTGAAATGACAGTTTAACTAAACAATTCAACTAAAATTGACATGACAAGTCAATTAAAATGAACTAATTTTGAATTAAATAAAGAGACCATAAGATTGGCTTTTTTTAGGCAAGTCTGTTCATTTCATTTTCATGTTCGTTTTTCGTACCTCCTTGGAAATGGGCTTTGAAAACTCTATTTGAGGGCTTTAAAAACTCTATTTGAGGACATTTTCAGTTTCACCGGACCTTATTTTCGGATTTTGTGGCCACTGGTCTGACACACACTAACGCACACCCACATTGGTACTGCTAAGCATTATTAATACTATTAAATTCCATGTCAAGAAGAATACAAACAAAAGCTGTGGAAAGATGAAAGTATGGAGTCATGAAGAGTTACGAAAAATCTTCTGGGTTAGAATCGTGGAAGAAGAGAATCGTGGGAGAAGAAGAGATATCTAGAAGCTGAAGACTCAAATGATCCTGGAAGTTTGGAAGAACTATAGTATTAGCGGCTTTACCATTAAATTTTATGCTCAACCCTCTACCTTCAGATGGCGACTATAGCTGGTCCTTCCCTAGCGCTGGCTATCACAGGCCAGCCTGCTCCTGTGTCAACCCTGCTCAGTCACTGTATTTCTGGTGAGTCTGTGTGTTGCTGATGAAAGAGTGCAAGAATGATAGTCATGATCAAGAGCAAAATGAGGGGTTTACAACCACCCTGGATCTACCCCTGCCCCCTGGAGTGTTGTATTTTGATTCTCATGATTCAAAGAAATGTGTATTCCCGACATTATTCACAGTTTTGCTCACTCAATTTAATTTTTATATCATTTGAATGCTCTATCTTTGCTCTTCAAAATGAATGATCACTTTTTCAATCCAGCCTGAGATACGGTTCATTCTGTGGGCTCACTTTTCCTGCTGAATGAAAAGTGGGGGGAGTTTTATTAGAAATTGACTGGAAACTGACTGACAGCAACATAAATGGCAAGTCTTGATGAAGGGTATTAAAAAATACCTCTGTACCACCATTGCCAGTGTGTCAGGCTGTCAGCCAGATGTTGATGGCAACACAGCTTTGCCTATAGGCTATAAATATCATTGGAAAGCACAGAGAATGAGCTACCTTTTGAGATCAAAACCATCCAAAATTGATGAAGCATTAAATTGGCGACCAAAAATATGGTCTATGCTCCCTCTTAATTCAATTTTAATTCAACTTTGAATTAATGGACCTCAAAAACCAGTTTAAATAAATAAAATAACTGTGACAAACTAACTAAACCAGTTGAATTATATATACCCAAATGACAGTCTAACTAATTCAACTTTGAATTAATTAAACCCCACTGTAGATAGGTTCACACAGAAGGGGCCTAGTGAGACTGTTCTCCCCATAGTAGGGTCACACAGAAGGAGCCTAGTAGGACTTCTCCCCCATAGATAGGCTCACACAGAAGGAGCCTAGTCAGACTACCCTCCCCATAGATAGGTTCACACAGAAGGAGCCTAGTGAGACTGTCCTCCCCCATAGATAGGTTCACACAGAAGGAGCCTAGTGAGACTCCTCCCCCATAGATAGGCTCACACAGAAGGAGCCTAGTGAGACTCCTCCCCCATAGATAGGTTCACACAGAAGGAGCCTAGTGAGACTTCTCCCCCATAGATAGGCTCACACAGAAGGAGCCTAGTGAGACCCCTCCCCCATAGATAGGCTCACACAGAAGGAGCCTAGTGTCCTCCCCATAGATAGGTTCACACAGAAGCAGCCTAGTGAGACTGTCCTCCCCATAGATAGGTTCACACAGAGAGCCCAGTGAGACTGTACTCCCCCATTGCATAGATAGGTTCACACAGAAGGAGCCTAGTGAGACTGTCCTCCCCATAGATAGGTTCACACAGAAGGAGCCTAGTGAGACTGTCCTCCCCATAGATAGGGAGGAGGAGCCTAGTGAATCTGTCCTCCCCCATAGATAGGTTCACACAGAAGGAGCCTAGTGAGACTATCCTCCCCATAGATAGGCTCACACAGAAGGAGCCTAGTGTCCTCCCCATAGATAGGTTCACACAGAAGCAGCCTAGTGAGACTGTCCTCCCCATAGATAGGTTAACACAGAGAGCCCAGTGAGACTGTACTCCCCCATTGCATAGATAGGTTCACACAGAAGGAGCCTAGTGAGACTGTCCTCCCCATAGATAGGTTCACACAGAAGGAGCCTAGTGAGACTGTCCTCCCCATAGATAGGGAGGAGGAGCCTAGTGAGTCTGTCCTCCCCCATAGATAGGTTCACACAGAAGGAGCCTAGTGAGACCGTCCTCCCCATAGATAGGGTCACACAGAAGGAGCCTAGTGAGACTGCCCTCCCCCATAGATTAGGTTCACACAGAAGGAGCCTAGTGAGACTGTCCTCCCCATAGATAGGTAGACAAAGTCAGTTTTCCTCAATGATTATATTCAAATAGAAAATGACGAAGGATCAAAACAAGACAACAAAGTGCACACAAGATCAAGGCAACGCTAGATAATTAATCTATAGTCATGTGAGTCCGCTAGTAGTGTACTGACAGTTCAGCAATAACTAAGGTGAATAACTAATACATAACCAATATATAACTATGCTCCCCCTCCTCCTGAGTTCACCGAGTGTACGAAGGTGGACTTGTGTATAGTTATGATAGGTCCCAAACAGTAGGATCATAGCGGATAGGTGGTCTTGTGATCCGTTTAGGTCTTGTGGATGTTTCAGCTGGTTGTGTAGATGGTATTGGCAGTGGAGACAGCGAAATCGTTCCATCGGGCTGGTCTTCCGGGTCAGCTGTGCGCATGGGATGCCCATCCAATATTTGGGTCTTAGAGGTGGATGGTGTAGTCTCTTTTGTAGGCTCCTCAAGGTAGGGTTGTGTTCCCATGACTGTAATGAGTGGTGTGATGTCCTTAGCATCAGGTACAGGTGTCCTTGTTGGTGTTGCCGAGGGTTCCACCAGGATGGTAGGTGCAGGCGTTGGTGGAGTGATGAGAGCATGACAATTCCTTTTCTTAGTAAGATTATCCACGAGTAGTTTTGGAATTGGGCTATGTGTCTCGGGGTGGTATAGTTGGAATTTTCGTAGGAACTTTCTGTTCCGCAATGTTACTCTGCCCGAGCAATCTACACGTACCACATACTGATCGTGCTGTCTCACCTCGACAACGACTCCTGTTCTATCCCATTTCAGTGGGTCTTTGCCCACTTGGTTCTGGATCCGAACGTGGTTACCAACACACAAGGGTGGTAAGGTCTTGGTGTGTTCTGAGAGCCGTTCCGCCATACGCAAGTGGCGTTTCTTGAGGGCAAGTTCTCTTAGGCCTCCATTCTCGATCCATGCTTGTTGCGGTTTGTATCGTCCTGGCATGACTGGAATGAAATCCCTGATGGACCTACCGAACACTATCATCGCTGGGGACATTTTTGTGTCTTGGTCTGGGGAGTTCCTGTATAGTAGCATGGCCTTCTGGAACTCAGACATCCAGCTCACCATTAGGGCCAGTGTTGTTCATGATCATACGTTTGGATGTCTTGACACCGATTTCTGCTCTACAATTTGAGTGTGGAAAGGCAACAGAAGAAAGGCGGTGTCGAACTCCCCATGTCTTGAGGAATTTCTGCGTGACCGCTGATGTGAATTCCGGTCCACCATCACTGGAGAGTTCCTCAGGAATGCCATATGTCACAAACTCCTTGCGTAGTTCACCAACAAGGCTCAGTGATCCATTGATCCTTGCAATAATTGGCCAGTTCGAGTAACGATCCACGATGATTAAGTAGTTAGCTCCCTTGTAATGAAAAAAGTCAGAGCAGATGCACTGGAAAGGATACTCTGGGTCAATAGGTATGGTTGGAGGGGTACTGGGTTGGCTCGGTGCAATTCTGTTGCAGTTCCCACAGCTTTCTCGGAGGCGAACTATTTGTGGAGTGATACCTGGCCAGAAGACGGATGTGTCAGCCCTTGCTGTCATCGAAGTCACACTCTGGTGGGCGGAATGGAGTGATTTCAGTACCCCCTCGCGTAGTGATGGTGGGACAACAACTCTGTCCTTATAGAGGATTACACCATCTGTCGTGGATAGATGTTCCCGGAAGGAAAAGTATTCACGGAGCATTGGCGGTAGCAGTGGTTTGGAGTCCGGCATTCCATCTTCTATGGTTTCTAATAGATCCATCATGACTGGGTCACTGGTAGTTGCCTCTCGAACCATGTCCCAAGTGATCGCCTTCATGTCGTCAAGTGCGTGAGCAGCAGAGTTCATGATATCCATGTCCATGGTGATATTCTCATCGTCGTCTGATCGTAATTTTTCAAGGATGTTTTCCCTGAGTAATTTTGATGACGGGCAATCCCAAGGGTAGAGGGATGCGGCATGGGCATCATCGGGTAGCTGCAATATTTCGGGATTCATGGGCCCCACTGGGTTTCTGGAGATTGCATCCGTGGCTAGGTGTTTCTTGCCTGGGATATGAACAATCCGGAATTTGAAAGGGAGTGTCTTCTCCTTGATATTGAGCAATCGTGGATTTTTGATATCCTCCAATTTTCTGTCACCCAATATTTTGAGAAGTGGTTGATGGTCTACCGCAACTATGAGGTCATCACATCCAAGGACAAAGTGGCGGGTTTTTTCTAGTGCATCTGCAACTGCAAGTGCCTCCCCTTCAATGGGCGCATATCTGGACTCAGCCGCATGTGTGAAGCGGCTTCCCACCAGGGTAGTCCTCCATCCATCCTTGCAGCAGAAGGGGACGTCACCCTTACATGTGCAATGTTTTTGAAGTAGGAAAAATCCAAGGCCATCCTTAGACCAATCTGTAGATAGGCATGTCTTTCTGCCCTTGTCAAAGATTTGCACACCGTGTTTGATTGCCTCAACAATGTTTTCTTTTGACTTGTCAAATATTTGCTGCAGTTGTGAATCCCACTAGAACGGTGTTTTTGGTTTCAGGAGATCCCTAAATGGCCGCATTTCGTCTGTCATTGATGCGTAGTAGCTGACCTGGTTTATTAGGCCAAACCATGATCTGACATCTGTGATATTCGAGGGTGTTGGAAATTTTCGTATGGCATCCAAGTATTTAGAGCACGGTTTGACATGAGACATTGTAATTTCAAAACCTGAAAATTGAACCACATCTAGAGCGAAGTTGAACTTGGCGGGGTTAAGTATAATGCCATTTCGTCCACACAGTTCTAGCCATTTGCATGCCTGGTAGAAGCTCTCCTCTATCGTGTCAGCCCACATGCATGTATCATCGATACATTTGGTCTTATGTGGGAAATCTGACACAATCTCATCAAACCGTCTGGTATAACCATCTCCTGCTGCGATGTAACCTTGGGGGGTGTTGCGATATCTGTAACGGCCCCATGGTGTTATGAATGTTGTAAGATGCCTGTCACATTCTCTGATAGGGACTGAATGATACCCATTCCACGCGTCAAATACTGTCTTCTTCTTCATGCTAGGCACAGCTCTGGCTTGGTGATAGGGTGATTGCGTATGATGCGTCTCCCTAGCGCAGTGGGCATTCAGGGACTGAAGGTCCACAGTACGTCGTGGTTTGCTGTTCTTTTTCCAGCATACAACCATCCTGTGGCACCACGTAACAGGCTCACCAATAGGGACGGGTTCAATAACACCAAGGCGTACATCTTGGTCGAGTCCCAATTTGACCTCCACTTGCCAATGTAATGGTACAGGTATAGGCGTGTGAACCGCCACAGGTCGAGCATTTGGATCAACCATGAGGGATAGGGGTGGTCCTGTCATCAGGGGTAATTGACTGTGTGGGCAAGTGTTGAAAGTGCTAGCACTATAATAGTCGAGGATCCATGCCTTTATTTTGTCTGTGTTATCCTCCGTGGGTGGGAATGGTATGGTAGTTGGTAAGGGAGGAGGATTCGCTCTCTTGGGGCAGTCACACTCCTTGGCTCTTTGGCTAGGGATTATTGGGGTGTGCTCGAGATACTGGTTCTTTGCAGCTGAAGCTATAGCTTGCTTGTTGTAGTCACTAACCTCTCCTATCGTTGGGAAACAAGTCGAGATCAGGCCCAAATCAACACAGACCTCCCTGCTAATGTACATGGAATCTGTGTCAGGTGTGACATAACAAACCTGAGCGGTCTCCATGGGGTAGCCACCTCTATCGAGACCAGACAATCGCAGGAGGACTGCTCCGATGATGCCAATTGAATTCTGATTAATGGCCGACATTCTGTGTTTGACTGGAATCAAGTCCGATTTTTTGAATCCCAGTCGGTAAATGACCTTGAGGCCAATCAAACAACTTTGACATCCGGTGTCTGCTACTACCAATGTTGGTCCTCCACGTGGGACGGTTCTCAGAAATACTCCAAAATGGGAGTAGTCATCCTTGTTGACCCTTGCCATCACTGTCACCGTTGGCTGTGGTCGCGAGCGTCGCTGGCTCCACCCCAGATTGTCATCAAAGACATGATGGACGAGGGTAATAGATTTTATGCGACGATACTTTCCAGTCTCGATGGTGGCCATGCAGATTCTATCGATGACAGTGGAGCTCTTGTCCAGTTCAGTTTCTGCTGTCTGCTCAGGTCTTAGCTTTGGCTGCTTGGGTCTCTGTGAGGCATAACATTTCTTGCAGAATTTGTGAGGTCTTGCCTTGCCATCACGGTCCAGTGGCCGAATAAATTGTTTTCCACAATTTTCGCATTTAGCACCCTTGTCAGTGAATCTCGATCTCCTATATTGACTGCTAACCCCATGGGATCCATCGATCATGAGAGAAGCCTGAGAGCGCCGACCTGCCTCTTTTGCCTCAACCAGCTTCACAGTTGTCTCCAGGTCCATGTCCTGGTTCTCGTGTCCAAGGACCTCCTGCTGGATCTCCTGATCAATAAGTCCGCGGATTAGTACATCACGGATCATTTGTTCAGTAAAATTAACATCTGTAGGGGGGTCGCATGAACACTCAGTTGTGAAACAGCAGACGTCGGCCTGACCGCGAAGTCTGGCAGCAAAGTTGCGGACACCCTCTTCCCTGTCTTGAGACATACCCTGCAGGGTTACCCTGGACACCATGATGTTCTCTTGGCGTACTGCAAGGCCTCTGATGGCAGCTAGGACTGCATCCTCAGTTCTGGTCTCCAGCTGCTTGTCACTCCTGTGTAGGTCCCTGCGGAGCTCACCATCACAGCAGGCCAACAACTGTACATTGACATCAGTAACTGGCAATTTTGTTGCCATCTTGTAGCTCGCCCACAAGCTGTTGAAATAGCTCCACTCCTCGGTTGTGGCGACCTTACCGATTTTGGGCCTGTTAAGCTTCTCTGGTTTCGCTGTAGCGTTATTGGTCCCCGTCGGGTGTACATTGTTAGCGTGAATCTGTAGGGAAACAGTAGCAACAGCAGCGAAGGCAGCGTCAAGTTCTTCAGATCGCCAACCGCAGCCTTCAATTGGGCAGCTAATGCGGGGCATTATTTAGCACCTTCGGACTTCTAACTTTTCTGATGTTCGGTTCTCAGCGCTTGGTTCTTCAGTCACAATTGATCCTTCGTCATAGACAAAGTCAGTTTTCCTCAATGATTATATTCAAATAGAAAATGACGAAGGATCAAAACAAGACAACAAAGTGCACACAAGATCAAGGCAACGCTAGATAATTAATCTATAGTCACGTGAGTCCGCTAGTAGTGTACTGACAGTTCAGCAATAACTAAGGTGAATAACTAATACATAACCAATATATAACTAATAGGGAGGAGCCTAGTGAGACTGTCCTCCCCATAGATAGGTTCACACACAGAAGGAGCCTAGTGAGACTGTCCTTCCCCATAGATAGGGTCACACAGAAGGAGCTTAGTGAGACTGCCCTCCCCCATAGATAGGTTCACACAGAAGGAGCCTAGTGAGACTGTCCTCTCCAAAGATAGGTTCACACAGAAGGACCCTAGTGAGACTGTCCTCCCCCATAGATAGGTTCACAGAAGGAGCCTAGCGAGACTGTTCTCCCTCATAGATAGGTTCACACAGAAGAGACTGCTCCCCATAAATAGGTTCAAAGGAGCCTAGTGAGATTGCCCTTCCTCATAGATAGGTGCACACAGAAGGAGCCTAGTGAGATTGTCCTCCCCCATAGATAGGTTCACACAGAAGGAGCCTAGTGAGACTGTCCTCCCCCATAGATAGGTTCACACAGAAGGAACCTAGTGAGACTGTCCTCTCTCATAGACTGTGTCCTAACTGACTCATTAGTAGAAACATTATTCATTATGCATGCTTAATTACAAGATATTTTGATGCTGGAAAGAATTCAAAGGCTTGCAACAAAGTTCATACTTTCTGACTACATTTCAGACTACAAGTCTCGCTTGCAAGCTCTCAACCTTCTTCCACTCATGATGATTTTCGAAATTAATGATTATAACCATCTTTATCAAAAGTTTCTCATCTGAGTCAGCCACTGATAGCTTCAACATCAAAGATTATGTAACACTCATTGAAGGACCAACAAGAGCTGCAAAAACACTCAAACTCAAACATTATATATCAAAAACAAAGTCCACGAGCAACTTTTATTTCCGGCGTCTTCCTCGTCTGTGGAATGCCTTACCTTCAATAGACCTCAAACAAAGTATATCTTTGAACACGGTACTATTAAAGCAATTCTTTTGGTCCCACTTCATCACCAATTTCGATTCACATAACCCTTGTACCTATCACTTCCTATGTCCCTGTTACAAATGTTCTAGTATCCTAATTTCTCAACTCTCCTCTAAAATCCATGTTTATCTTATTTCTCTATTCATTTAGCTACTTGGCTGCTAGCCAAGTGCTAGCAGACCTCCAGAACAATATTAACATTCATCTGTCATGCATCACACTACACCACACCAAATTCATTGTTCTGTAAAGCCATAATAATAATAATAATAATAATAATAATAATAATAATAATAATAATAATAATAATAATAATAATAATAATAATAATAATAATAATAATAATAATAATAATAATAATAATAATAATAATAATAATAATAATAATAATAATAATAATAATAATAATAATAATAATAATAATAATAATAATAATAATAATAATAATAATAATAATAATAATAATAATAATAATAATAATAATAATAATAATAATAATAATAATAATAATAATAATAATAATAATAATAATAATAATAATAATAATAATAATAATAATAATAATAATAATAATAATAATAATAATAATAATAATAATTACCATGGTTTTATTCTGTTTCCTGTTTCCTGTTAAGAGTTTATAGTTCAGAAATCGCACCATTTGATGCTTCAGTTGTTCAAGCAGCGATAATTTTCTAGTTAAATTAGTTATAGTTGGCAGTTGTTAGTTACTAGTCTAATGACTGTGACGGGTCTCAAGAGCGTGCATCTCGGAGTTACCACACTTCTGGCGACGAGGATGAAGCACCTACTATGACTGCTTACAGCAAAATCAAGCCTTTCAACCCGACCTTGATGGCTGGAACATATACGAGGAGAAACTCCAGTTTCTAACAGCATAGAGAATGTAGCCAAGAAGCGGCTTACCGGGTGCGGCGACCCAACCTTCAAGCTGTTGAGCTTAGTACTACATGTAGATGGCAAGCTGGACGCCGAAGATGTCACACTGACGGTGTAGCAGTATCTGGTGACCCCCCTTTATGACCTCTGGCCAATGTATTGTTGTATACTGTGACCTACCACGGGACGGAGAGACTCCCCATCTTGTCAATGATAGGCTGAGGAGGCAGTTCATTTTAGCGCTAGATTCAACGAGGGGAATAAAGCATCTGTTATTGGAATAGTTAGCCAAGATATTAGTCAGAGGATGGAGTGCAGTTGTGTAAGGAAGCAGTGACCACTGTACTTGACACTAACTACTTCACTATCCATGATCTTCCAGAGGATGCAGTTATGATTTCAGTGAGGCAGACAGCTGAGGATTGCAATTTAGAATAGCTAGGGGGAAATATTTGTCTTGCTCAGTTGAGACCTATCTGAGGGCATTTGAATGGGAGAATAGTGACAGAGAACAGTGACAGTGACCCCTCCTACCTCTGAATGGAGTACCCTACACGAGTTTGTTGTGCTCTGTCTAAGCAGGTATTTCAGGTGTAGCCCCACATCACGAGAGGGGAGTCAGCTTTATTAGTTTTAAAATATCCTTTCAGGTTCTTGTTGGTGGCTATCTACAAATTCTTAGCTTCTGTCTTTCTTATCTACACTCTGAAGGGACATTTTTGGAAATTTTGAACTGATGGCTACAACTCGAATAATTCCCTTATTTATCCTATACAATTGCCAGTGAGTTGTGTAGTTTTCATTTGCCCTGATGAAGACTGAGGTATTGCGTTGAAACAGCTTCAAAAACCAAACATTTAAGAGAAAGCTTAAAACTTCTTTGCTGCTGATGTGAGCTCCAAAAAGGCTTCTAGCAAGCCTTGAATCCATTGCTAAGGTAGTTAACTGGCAGCACAAGAAAGTGTTGAAAATGTGAAAACCCCCTCAAAATTCATCTTCAAGGATCCATCTACGTTTCTGTCCATGTACATGTATCTATCCTTTTTCCTCTCACACAACTTGCACAGAATACATACATGCATTCATAGAACATCAGTACCCCACTGCGGGGCCAGGACTCCAAAATCTTGCTGCCGAATAAAGTGGTCGGTATGGATCAGCGGGCGGATTACACAATCAAACTAGCGCGCGTGCTGTATTATAGAACGCCTTCACGTCCGCTGTGTTTCAACAGTGTTTGTGTAGTTCTTGCTTCTGTGCAACTGCTAGCAAATGAAAATGAGGCTTTAGCTGATTCTCTATTAAAACATCTACTGTTTAGTTGGGGAGTTGTCCTATTATCTGTTGCCAAGCCCTTGAAGGAGAGGCTGAAGCTGAACCTACGTGGGTTCAGTCAATAAGGTATGGAATGTGTGATTTTTTAAACATGGTTTACATATGCACAGTCAACAATAGCAACAAAGCATGACACGTCCTCAAATGTGTAGTGTCCAGTCTACTACAAACAAAAACGAAGGTCCTATATATGTAGCCCACAACCAGCTAGACGATCCTTTACCATTTATCGTCATGTCGGCCATTATTGTACTGCTCTTAAAATTAGTATAACGATTAATTTAAATTGTAAAGGTAATTGGTATGTTCTACATGAGAACAGCCTTGCTTATTTTGAGTTTATTTTGCTAGGATTGGTATATAGAAGATTTTAAATGGTAAAGGATTGCTTGTCTCATTTCTTTTTATAAAAAATAAATTGTAAAAAAAACATTTTTGCATTTTTGTTGCCATGTTGTCATGGCAAGTTTGTTGTTTGCTTGCTGTTGTTGTTTCTATGCATTGGAGCTGAGCAGTGGAGAGCTACAAGACTGTCCAACAGCAAAGCCCAACTCCGAGCTTCTGGAACCCCAACACACTTCATCCAACTTTTCCCTTCTTGTAAATGCACGCCCAAAAAAATTGAAAATGGTACGAGTGGCTAGAGGAAGCTCTAGCGCATACAATGAGCGTATTTAATAGGCGTTAAATTTTTTATCACCTGGTCAAGCCCGCGGGTGGAAAATTGAAGGCCTTGATTTGTCAACGCCTTCAATTTTCCACCCGCGCGCTTGACCAGGTGATAAACTTTTAAGCTTCCTCTAGCCACGTACCATTTTCAATTTTTTTGCACTTCGCAACTCGGAGGGTTGGAGCGATTCAGGTTTTTGAGATCCCTCCGCTTTAGGGTCTAGTAACTTGCCTATAGTTATACCTATGAAACATATTTTAGTATCAAAAGAGAGCACACAGAGAGACCTATCTTTTGAGCTATATATCCAGTCCACACCATGAAGTTTGCAGAATCTACTGAGCTCTAAAGTTGTAACCACAGGTTAAAAAAAAAATTATTATTATGCATCATTCCCCCAAAAGTGTTGAGGTCCCTCCACTTTAGGTCTAGTAACTTGCCTATAGTTATACCTATGAAATATATTTTAGTATCAAAAGAGAGCACACAGAGACCTATCTTTTGAGCTAATATATCAAGTCCATACCATGAAGTTTGCAGAATCTAAATTTGTAACCACAAGAAAAATATATATTAAAAATGCAGCTGTCGCCCCTTAAAAACATTTCAAAAAGAAATTATAGTCTTCTGGAGGTGCATGGCTATATGTGTGTAGTCTTCTAGAGTGCATGGCTATATGTGTGTAGTCTTCTAGAGGTGCATGGCTATATGTGTGTAGTCTTCTAGAGGTGCATGGCTATATGTGTGTAGTCTTCTAGAGGTGCATGGCTATATGTGTGTAGTCTTCTAGAGGTGCATGGCTATATGTGTGTAGTCTTCTAGAGGTGCATGGCTATATGTGTGTAGTCTTCTAGAGGTGCATGGCTATATGTGTGTAGTCTTCTAGAGGTGCATGGCTATATGTGTGTAGTCTTCTAGAGGTGCATGGCTATATGTGTGTAGTCTTCTAGAGGTGTATGGCTATATGTGTGTAGTCTTAACTCAGTAAGTTTAAGGATTTTGGTGCGTGTTGTTTATGGGTGAGAAATGGTATGTGGGTGTCCTTAGTAGGTAATGGTTTAATGCTGAAGCTTGCACGATAATGGTGTTAGAAGCCAAAGCTTGTTCTTCAGATGCACAGGAAATTTATGTACATGTAGTCATGAAAAACTTTTGGTGGCAGGACAGCCTGTGGTGGAGGACAGCCAATGGTGAGGACAGCCTGTGGTGGAGGACAGCCTGTGGTGGCAGGACAGACTGTGGTGGCAGGACAGCCTGTGGTGGCAGGACAGCCTGTGGTGGCAGGACAGCCTGTGGTGGCAGGACAGCCAATGGTGAGGACAGCCTGTGGTGGCAGGACCGCCTGTGGTGGCAGGACAGCCTGTGATGGCAGGACAGTCTGTGGTGGCAGGACAGCCTGTGGTGGCAGGACAGCCTGTGGTGGAGGACAGCCTGTGGTGGCAGGACAGTCTGTGGTGGCAGGACAGCCTGTGGTGGCAGGACAGCCTGTAGTGGAGGACAGCCTGTGGTGGCAGGACAGCCTCTGGTGGCAGGACTGTGTGTGGTGGCAGGACAGTCTGTGGTGGCAGGACAGCCTGTGGTGGCAGGACAGTCTGTGGTGGGAGGACAGCCTGTGGTGGGAGGACAGCCTGTGGTGTAGGACAGCGTGTGGTGGAGGACAGTGTGTGGTGCCAGGACAGCTTGTGGTGGAGGACAGCGTGTTGTGCAGGACAGCCTGTGTGGTGCAGGACAGCCTGTGGTGGCAGGACAGCCTCTGGTGGCAGGACAGCGTGTGGTGGCAGGACAGTGTGTGGTGCCAGGATAGTGTGTGGTGGAGGACAGCGTGTGGTGGTAAAGCGTGTAAGACGTTTTCTCCTGTGTCTTTTATTCTTATTATTGTGCATCTGTATGGGGCGTGGCAATGGCTCGGATTTGAAGAGGTAAAGTTTGTGGACATTATGAGTCTCATGTCTAAGGGTGCATGCAGGATCTGGCTCGTCTATAACGATTTGTTGTTGTTTACGCGCGTGGAAAAAGCACAAAAATATCTCGTCTCTAGACAAGTAGTGCTATTTATCATATAGCTCTATTTTTCGAGAGCTATGGTTTAAAGATTTTTGCGGACTTGAGCCTGAATGCAAAAATTATTTGGTTCAATAATGGTAAGGGGTTGCAATACCCTCGAAGATTATTCCTCGCAACAAATTGGTTACAGCTAGCACTCCTCTAAACTTGAACTCCTCGGAAAGCAGAGGCTGACCAACACGAGTGTCTCTCTTCCTGTCCTAGTCCACACGGAATAATTTGCTAGGTGGAGAGTTCTAGCTGAACTCTTGCCAAAGCCTCTACATCTGTCCATTAAGGTGAGCAGTAGCGTACTTGTATATGTGCTTGACCAAAGGTCAAAGAGTCACCCTCTTGAACATCACTCTCTAACTTCACCTGCTAGACACTGGTCTTCCTCCTGGCTGCAGTTGCTGTCAGGAAGGCCAACGTCTTCTCTCCCCTGACCTGTAGACAGCTTCCTCCTCCTATGTATGTTTGTTGGTTGGACTAACTCCGGGAAATAATCCTAGAATATTTGCGCCTGGCATGATGGAGGAATATTTAGAAATGTCTTCAGTTTGACTACAATCTCCACATTCAACATTCCCTTTTATCTTGTGGATGTGCTCGTTTGTGAGAGTCAAATTCACGAGAAGGTCAAAATAATAATTTGTTACAAGCTCTGAGAAAAGAGATTAATTTTATGGAAAACGGAGTTACTCAAAATTAGGCTATCAATTTTAGGTTCCTGCTAAACATTAGCCTCTACCTTCTGGTCCTCTTAGCTTTTGTTCTGGATGGATATACGAGCTGATTCAAGTTCCATTCTGTAGGTCATGTTGTGCTCATTGACCTGATACCTATGCCTCAAATTTGATTATTATTCTCTACGCTTGATCACATATGTATGTATCAGCAGATCTGCATACTGCATCAGCAGGGCTGTGTGCTGCATGCATCACCAGGGCTGTGTGTACTGCATGCATCAGGTTAGTGTACATGCTCTAGCAATGCCCCCTCCAGAGCACACAGGTTAGTGTACATACTCTAGCAATGCCCCCTCCAGAGCACACAGGTTAGTGTACATGCTCTAGCAATGCCCCCTCCAGAGCACACAGGTTAGTATACATGCTCTAGCAGTTCCCCCTCCAGAGCACACAGGTTAGTGTACATGCTCTAGCAATGTCCCCTCCAGAGCACACAGGTTAGTGTACATGCTCTAGCAATGCCCCCTCCAGAGCACACAGGTTAGTGTACATGCTCTAGCAGTGCCCCCTCCAGAGCACACAGGTTAGTGTACATGCTCTAGCAGTGTCCCCTCCAGAGCACACAGGTTAGTGTACATGCTCTAGCAATGCCCCCTCCAGAGCACACAGGTTAGTGTACATGCTCTAGCAGTGTCCCCTCCAGAGCACACAGGTTAGTGTACATGCTCTAGCAATGCCCCCTCCAGAGCACACAGGTTAGTATACATGCTCTAGCAGTTCCCCCTCCAGAGCACACAGGTTAGTGTACATGCTCTAGCAATGTCCCCTCCAGAGCACACAGGTTAGTGTACATGCTCTAGCAATGCCCCCTCCAGAGCACACAGGTTAGTGTACATGCTCTAGTAAGGTCCCCTCCAGAGCACACAGGTTAGTGTACATGCTCTAGCAATGTCCCCTCCAGAGCACACAGGTTAGTGTACATGCTCTAGCAATTCCCCCTCCAGAGCACACAGGTTAGTGTACATGCTCTAGCAATGTCCCCTCCAGAGCACACAGGTTAGTGTACATGCTCTAGCAATGCCCCCTCCAGAGCACACAGGTTAGTGTACATGCTCTAGCAATGTCCCCTCCAGAGCACACAGGTTAGTGTACATGCTCTAGCAATGCCCCCTCCAGAGCACACAGGTTAGTGTACATGCTCTAGCAGTGTCCCCTCCAGAGCACACAGGTTAGTGTACATGCTCTAGCAATGTCCCCTCCAGAGCACACAGGTTAGTGTACATGCTGTAGCAGTGCCCCCTCCAGAGTACACAGGTTAGTGTACATGCTCTAGCAATGCCCTCTCCAGAGTACACAGGTTAGTGTACATGCTCTAGCAATGTCCCCTCCAGAGCACACAGGTTAGTGTACATGGTCTAGCAATGCCCTCTCTAGAGTACACAGGTTAGTGTACATGCTCTAGCAATGCCCCCTCCAGAGCACACAGGTTAGTGTACATGCTCTAGCAATGCCCCCTCCAGAGCACACAGGTTAGTGTAAGTACTAGGTACATCCTCCAGGGCACACTCTAGCATTCTTGTTTTTATACACCAAAAAATCTCTTACATCTATGTATATAATGTGCAGTTTTCCTTTTAGAATATCGGGGGGGTGGGGGTTAAATCATATGGGGAAATCAGGGGTTTTGAAATTATAGGGGGGAAAGTCATAAGTTATGTAGAAAGTAATCAGAGTGTGTGAAATTGTAGGATTTGTTAAAATATAGGGTTCAGGGTTTTTTTTGAAATTATAGCGGGGAAGTCAGGGTTTGTGAAACTATGTGAGGGAATCAAAGTGTGTTAAATTATATGGGGGGAAAATTATATGGGAGGATCAGGGTTTTTAAATTATAGGGGGGAAGTCAGGGTTCGTGAAATTGTGTGTGTGTGTGTGGGGGGGGGGGGGCGATGAAGCATGCAGGTTATCTGCCCTCCTGGTAAAACATGGTAGCTTTGAGAACAAGAGAAGAAGGACTCAGTTGATATAGCATATTGTAACGACCTTAAAACAATTTTGAGAAAGTTTGTTGTAAAAGAAGAGTTCTCTTTATTTTAACAGCGGCTGAATACTTAACCTCAAGGAGAATTTTCTCTGCTTAAATCAATTATAGTACCAGCATCTCAACCAATAGACTTGAGCCAAAGGACATTGGTCTAAGTGCTGTGGAATAGCTTATAGGAAGAGAAGCCTACTGTCTGAAGAGATTTAAATAGTAGATGAGCGTCTCATTGGTCAGGTGGTTGTTTGTGTATTGCTATTAACTTACTTTGAGATTTCAGGTTTGTTTTATTTTATATTCTATTCACAGGCAATTTTCTCAGGAGTCGGGAAATGTTTCGTCCTACAGATTATCAAGAGGAAGGGTTGAGGTCACACAAACAGCTGATTGAACCAGAGTTGAAGAGACTAATGTCCATTGGCTTCGAAAGAGATGTGTGCATGGCGTCTGAGGAGGATAAGGTTGGTCAAAGGACACCTGCGGTGGGATAAAGGTGCTCGGGGGACACCTGAGGTTGACGATAAGGGAAGTCATGGGACACCTGAGGTGGAGGATAAGGGAAGTCATGGGACATGTGAGTTGGATGATACGAGCAGTTATGGGACACCTGAGGTGGAGGATAAGGGGAGTCGTGGGACACCTGAGGTGTAGGATAAGGGAAGTCATAGGACATGTGAGGTGGATGATATGGGCAGTTATGGGACACCTGAAGAGGAGGATGAAGATGGTCAAAGAACACAAGAGGTGGGTGATAAGGGTGCCAAGGTGGAAGGTGGAGGGCAACCTGAGGTGGATGCTGAGGTGAGGGTTGATGCACAAGGTACTGGTGCAGGAGTGGAGGAGCTGATGAAGGTGAACTCAGCCTATGCCAAGGACAGCCTGGAGAAGAGGAAGGCATCCGTAGAGCTGAAGCAGAAAAGTAAGTTGACTCTTCCTTAGCTTTATTAGGCAATTCATGCAGCAATACGAGTTGGGGGGCAACATAATTATGCTTATTGTGTATACTAGCAGTGAGGGATCTGGTTCTGGGTGGAGTGTATCTCTTATCACTGACCAGATTGTGGGTCTAGTGTTAGTGAGGGATGCTCAGGAAGTCCATGTGTGGAAAACCTCTCCCTTTGCCTGCTGCAGAACTCAGGAGCTCACAGCATTCATAAACAGTGCTAATAGCGACATGCACAAACACAGACTGTCATGGGAACACCCACAGTGATGTCTGGTTCCCTCTCATTGTGTGCATCCATAGTCTCTGGGGAACACCCACAGTGATGTCAGGTTCCCTGTCGTTGTGTGCATCCATAGTCTCTGGGGAACACCCACAGTGATGTCAGGTTCCCTCTCATTGTGTGCATGCTTCATAGTCTCTGGGGAACACCCACAGTGATGTCAGGTTCCCTCTCATTGTGTACATGCTCCATAGTCTCTGGGGAACACCCATGGTGATGTCAGGTTCTCTCTCATTGTGTGCATCCTCCATAGTTTCTGGGGAACACCCACAGTGATGTCAGGTTCCCTCTCATTGTGTGCATCCATAGTCTCTGGGGAACACCCACAGTGATGTCAGGTTCCCTCTCATTGTGTGCATCCATAGTCTCTGGGGAACACCCACAGTGATGTCAGGTTCCCTATCATTGTGTGCATGCTCCATAGTCTCTGGGGAACACCCACAGTGATGTCAGGTTCCCTCTCATTGTGTGCACGCTCCATAGTCTCTGGGGAACACCCACAGTGATGTCAGGTTCCCTATCATTGTGTGCACGATCCATAGTCTCTGGGGAACACCCACAGTGATGTCAGGTTCCCTGTCATTGTGTGCATCCGTAGTCTCATGGGAACACCCACAGTGATGTCAGGTTCCCTCTCATTGTGTGCATCCATAGTCTCTGGGGACCACAGTGATGTCAGGTTTCCTCTCATTGTGTGCATCCATAGTCTCTGGGGAACACCCACAGTGATGTCAGGTTCCCTCTCATTGTGTGCATGCTCCATAGTCTCTGGGGAACACCCACAGTGATGTCAGGTTCCCTCTCATTGTGTGCACGCTCCATAGTCTCTGGGGAACACCCACAGTGATGTCAGGTTCCCTGTCATTGTGTGCATCCGTAGTCTCATGGGAACACCCACAGTGATGTCAGGTTTCCTCTCATTGTGTGCATCCATAGTCTCTGGGGAACACCCACAGTGATGTCAGGTTCCCTCTCATTGTGTGTATGCTCCATAGTCTCTGGGGAACACCCACAGTGATGTCAGGTTCCCTCTCATTGTGTGCATGCTCCATAGTCTCTGGGGAACACCCACAGTGATGTCAGGTTCCCTCTCATTGTGTGCATCCATAGTCTCTGGGGAACACCCACAGTGATGTCAGGTTCCCTCTCATTGTCTCCACACTACATAGTCTCTGGGGAACACCCACAGTGATGTCAGGTTCCCTCTCATTGTGTGCACGATCCATAGTCTCTGGGGAACACCCACAGTGATGTCAGGTTCCCTGTCATTGTGTGCATCCGTAGTCTCATGGGAACACCCACAGTGATGTCAGGTTCCCTCTCATTATGTGCATCCATAGTCTCTGGGGACCACAGTGATGTCAGGTTTCCTCTCATTGTGTGCATCCATAGTCTCTGGGGAACACCCACAGTGATGTCAGGTTCCCTCTCATTGTCTCCACACTACATAGTCTCTGGGGAACACCCACAGTGATGTCAGGTTCCCTCTCATTGTGTGCATGCTACATAGTCTCTGGGGAACACCCACAGTGATGTCAGGTTCCCTCTCATTGTGTGCATGCTACATAGTCTCTGGGGAACACCCACAGTGATGTCAGGTTCCCTCTCATTGTGTTCATGCTCCATAGTCTCTGGGGAACACCCACAGTGATGTCAGGTTCCCTCTCATTGTGTGCACGCTCCATAGTCTCTGGGGAACACCCACAGTGATGTCAGGTTCCCTCTCATTGTGTGCACGCTCCATAGTCTCTGGGGAACACCCACAGTGATGTCAGGTTCCCTCTCATTGTCTCCACACTACATAGTCTCTGGGGAACACCCACAGTGATGTCAGGTTCCCTCTCATTGTGTGCATGCTACATAGTCTCTGGGGAACACCCACAGTGATGTCAGGTTCCCTCTCATTGTGTGCACGCTCCATAGTCTCTGGGGAACACCCACAGTGATGTCAGGTTCCCTCTCATTGTGTTCATGCTCCATAGTCTCTGGGGAACACCCACAGTGATGTCAGGTTCCCTCTCATTGTGTGCACGCTCCATAGTCTCTGGGGAACACCCACAGTGATGTCAGGTTCCCTCTCATTGTGTACATGCTCCATAGTCTCTGAGAAACACCAACAGTGATGTCAGGTTCCCTCTCATTGTGTGCATCCATAGTCTCTGGGGAACACCCACAGTGATGTCAGGTTCCCTCTCATTGTGTGCATCCATAGTCTCTGGGGAACACCCACAGTGATGTCAGGTTCCCTCTCATTGTGTGCATGCTCCATAGTCTCTGGGGAACACCCACAGTGATGTCAGGTTCCCTCTCATTGTGTGCACGCTCCATAGTCTCTGGGGAACACCCACAGTGATGTCAGGTTCCCTCTCATTGTGTGCACGCTCCATAGTCTCTGGGGAACACCCACAGTGATGTCAGGTTCCCTCTCATTGTCTCCACACTACATAGTCTCTGGGGAACACCCACAGTGATGTCAGGTTCCCTCTCATTGTGTGCATGCTACATAGTCTCTGGGGAACACCCACAGTGATGTCAGGTTCCCTCTCATTGTGTGCACGCTCCATAGTCTCTGGGGAACACCCACAGTGATGTCAGGTTCCCTCTCATTGTGTTCATGCTCCATAGTCTCTGGGGAACACCCACAGTGATGTCAGGTTCCCTCTCATTGTGTGCACGCTCCATAGTCTCTGGGGAACACCCACAGTGATGTCAGGTTCCCTCTCATTGTGTACATGCTCCATAGTCTCTGAGAAACACCAACAGTGATGTCAGGTTCCCTCTCATTGTGTGCATCCATAGTCTCTGGGGAACACCCACAGTGATGTCAGGTTCCCTCTCATTGTGTGCATCCATAGTCTCTGGGGAACACCCACAGTGATGTCAGGTTCCCTCTCATTGTGTGCACGCTCCATAGTCTCTGGGGAACACCCACAGTGATGTCAGGTTCCCTCTCATTGTGTGCATGCTACATAGTCTCTGGGGAACACCCACAGTGATGTCAGGTTCCCTCTCATTGTGTGCACGCTCCATAGTCTCTGGGGAACACCCACAGTGATGTCAGGTTCCCTCTCATTGTCTGCATGCTCCATTGTCTCTGGGGAACACCCACAGTGATGTCAGGTTCCCTCTCATTGTGTGCATCCATAGTCTCTGGGGAACACCCACAGTGATGTCAGGTTCCCTATCATTGTGTGCATGCTCCATAGTCTCTGGGGAACACCCACAGTGATGTCAGGTTCCCTCTCATTGTGTGCATGCTACATAGTCTCTGGGGAACACCCACAGTGATGTCAGGTTCCCTCTCATTGTGTGCACGCTCCATAGTCTCTGGGGAACACCCACAGTGATGTCAGGTTCCCTCTCATTGTCTGCATGCTCCATTGTCTCTGGGGAACACCCACAGTGATGTCAGGTTCCCTCTCATTGTGTGCATCCATAGTCTCTGGGGAACACCCACAGTGATGTCAGGTTCCCTCTCATTGTGTGCACGCTCCATAGTCCTGGGAACACTCACAGTGATGTCAGGTTCCCTCTCATTGTGTGCATACATAGTCTCTGGGGAACACCCACAGTGATGTCAGGTTCCCTATCATTGTGTGCATGCTCCATAGTCTCTGGGGAACACCCACAGTGATGTCAGGTTACCTCTCATTGTCTGCATGCTCCATTGTCTCTGGGGAACACCCACAGTGATGTCAGGTTCCCTCTCATTGTGTGCATCCATAGTCTCTGGGGAACACCCACAGTGATGTCAGGTTCCCTATCATTGTGTGCATGCTCCATAGTCTCTGGGGAACACCCACAGTGATGTCAGGTTCCCTCTCATTGTGTGCATGCTCCATAGTCTCTGGGGAACACCCACAGTGATGTCAGGTTCCCTCTCATTGTGTGCATGCTACAGTACACGCCAAAAAAACATGCCGGTTGCGTTGCGTTCAACGTTAAAAAACGCCAACCGTAAACGCAAATAAACGCACACCGTAAACGCTAGCAGTCCCAACGGAAACCAACGGTAGCAAATTAGATAAACCGTCCGCGTAGTGGTGCTGAAGCGCAAGCGCTTCGCAATTGTCTCACTCCGCTATAAGCCTTCAATTGCAAGCGAGCGCTCTCAAGTTTCTTCATTCCAGAGCCTTCACTCTTCCTACCTGAAGTATTACAGTCTAGCCTAAGGTACTTCAGTCAAGCGTCACCTATCAAGAAGCAGTGCAGTCGAAATCAGTCTCTTATCTGAAGCCTTTTGACGGTCAAGCGTAGGTTTCTACACCTCACCTTTATTAATACTATTAAATGCAGATTAGAACGAAAGTGGAAGACAGATGCTGACTGCAACTGCTGTGCTCTCGCTGAGACCACCGATGCTCAGGGGACTTGCACTATGGTTCTGGAACTAATCCTAGCCCTCCTATCCAGACGAGTATCAGAAGCTTCTTTATATATATATATTTATTTCTAATTGCTGCTCTTTTGTTTTCTACCTGATAACTGTTCAATTATATGGTTATAAAATGTTGTTTCAATTCAATTGTTGTGTTCTTTGTTGTACAAAATAATTCAATCTTGATATTGCTGAGCCTGTTAAGGCCATCAAATGTTACAACATACTATGTAGTAACTAACACTTATAACAATCTATATAAATAAAAAAATTAATAAAAATAAAAATTATTTAAAAAAAGGTGATGTCCCACTTTTGAGTGACCACCTTCAAATCAATGTTCTGAAAGGAGGGGGCCTGGCACCAAGGCAGGTGGAGAAATGGGGTCTCAACTTCATTGAACCTTGAAGACAAACTGGAGAAGGCTAAGCAGGGTTGTATACAGAAATTTTGCCAAGGGGGGGCGAACTTGAGATATGGAAAAATAAGGGGGGGGCGAGAATGATACAATGATGGTGTATGTAATGTATAAGGGTGGTGTCTAATTTCAAGGGGGGGGGGCGAGAATGATACAAGGGGGGGCGCATGCCCCCCCCGCCCCCCCCCTAAATACACCCCTGGCTAAGGCACTGGAGGAGTTACCGGAGCCAACCTGTTCTCCAGAAGTGGCACACGGGTGGGTTAGCTAGCTCCCTCTGGTTCTTCTCCAACGAAGAACATTCTATTATACATACATGTATGCCGAAGATAAGAAAGAAATACACAATCATATTGTCCAATAACATTATTTATTTTGGATGCATAACCACTTTACCGATCTCCAAATAAGAACATGTCAACAAATTGGTGTAATGTGGGTTACACAGCTGGAAATGTTGGTGGAGATCTTGGACGGAAACTAGGGGTCATCACCAAAATCCTACCTACATTTTATTTGTTGCCAATCAGCATGTTCAAATAACAGGACCATCTACATTTTTGCTCTCCCACATATAAACAAACTCAAAGCTGCAATAATAGCAGTTAGAGAATGCTGATATACAAACTATCCCCTAAGTCAAGATAAAGTTTAACTATGACACTTTTATACCTTGAGAGCATGGTATGTAGCTAAAGGCTTGCACACAAAAGCTAGCTAAGTTTTGCTACCCCATTCTTATGGAACAACTTAAGAAAAAAAGGCTTGCAAGTGCTATAGTCAGAAGCTGAAAAGAGGTCTTTATATCACAATCATACAGAATCAACTCACTGTTTTTCACCGTGGGCTTCAGGGTATCTTTTCAACAACTTATACGATCTAATCCTTTCAAAATCTCGAAGCAAAGACGAGTCCAGAGCTAAAAAATTAACTTGCCACGAGGCACAAATCTCGTGCGCTTTGGTGACCTTTGCGCGGAAGCGCTGACCTTTAGTCAGCGTCGCTGCGCAAAACTCTCGTAAACGTTAACCGTTTATTTGCGTTGTTAGCGTTTGTTAAGTAACGGTTGGAAACGGTAAGCGTCTACGCGCGTTCAAAATAAACGCAACCGGCATGTTTTTTTGGCCTCTACTGTACATAGTCTCTGGGGAACACCCACAGTGATGTCAGGTTCCCTCTCATTGTCTGCATGCTCCATAGTCTCTGGGGAACACCCACAGTGATGTCAGGTTCCCTCTCATTGTGTACATGCTCCATAGTCTCTGGGGAACACCAACAGTGATGTCAGGTTCCCTCATTGTGTGCATCCATAGTCTCTGGGGAACACCCACAGTGATGTCAGGTTCCCTATCATTGTGTGCATGCTCCATAGTCTCTGGGGAACACCCACAGTGATGTCAGGTTCCCTCTCATTGTGTGCATCCGTAGTCTCTGGGGAACACCCACAGTGATGTCAGGTTCCCTATCATTGTGTACATGCTCCATAGTCTCTGGGGAACACCCACAGTGATGTCAGGTTCCCTCTCATTGTGTGCACGCTCCATAGTCTCTGGGGAACACCCACAGTGATGTCAGGTTCCCTCTCATTGTGTGCATGCTCCATAGTCTCTGGGGAACACCCACAGTGATGTCAGGTTCCCTCTCATTGTGTGCACGCTCCATAGTCTCTGGGTAACACCCACAGTGATGTCAGGTTCCCTCTCATTGTCTGCATGCTCCATTGTCTCTGGGAAACACCCACAGTGATGTCAGGTTCCCTCTCATTGTGTGCATGCTACATAGTCTCTGGGGAACACCAACAGTGATGTCAGGTTCCCTCTCATTGTGTGCATGCTACATAGTCTCTGGGGAACGCCCACAGTGATGTCAGGTTTCCTCTCATTGTGTGTATGCTCCATAGTCTCTGGGGAACACCCACAGTGATGTCAGGTTCCCTGTCATTGTGTGCATCCGTAGTCTCATGGGAACACCCACAGTGATGTCAGGTTCCCTCTCATTGGGTGCATCCATAGTCTCTGGGGAACACCCACAGTGATGTCAGGTTCCCTATCATTGTGTGCATGCTCCATAGTCTCTGGGGAACACCCACAGTGATGTCAGGTTCCCTGTCATTGTGTGCATCCGTAGTCTCATGGGAACACCCACAGTGATGTCAGGTTCCCTCTCATTGTGTGCATCCATAGTCTCTGGGGACCACAGTGATGTCAGGTTTCCTCTCATTGTGTGCATCCATAGTCTCTGGGGAACACCCACAGTGATGTCAGATTCCCTCTCATTGTGTGCATGCTCCATAGTCTCTGGGGAACACCCACAGTGATGTCAGGTTCCCTCTCATTGTGTGCACGCTCCATAGTCTCTGGGGAACACCCACAGTGATGTCAGGTTCCCTGTCATTTTGTGCATCCGTAGTCTCATGGGAACACCCACAGTGATGTCAGGTTCCCTCTCATTGTGTGCATCCATAGTCTCTGGGGACCACAGTGATGTCAGGTTTCCTCTCATTGTGTGCATCCATAGTCTCTGGGGAACACCCACAGTGATGTCAGGTTCCCTCTCATTGTGTGTATGCTCCATAGTCTCTGGGGAACACCCACAGTGATGTCAGGTTCCCTCTCATTGTGTGCATGCTCCATAGTCTCTGGGGAACACCCACAGTGATGTCAGGTTTCCTCTCATTGTGTGTATGCTCCATAGTCTCTGGGGAACACCCACAGTGATGTCAGGTTCCCTCTCATTGTGTGCACGATCCATAGTCTCTGGGGAACACCCACAGTGATGTCAGGTTCCCTCTCATTGTGTGCATCCATAGTCTCATGGGAACACCCACAGTGATGTCAGGTTCCCTCTCATTGTGTGCATCCATAGTCTCTGGGGAACACCCACAGTGATGTCAGGTTCCCTCTCATTGTGTGCACGATCCATAGTCTCTGGGGAACACCCACAGTGATGTCAGGTTCCCTCTCATTGTGTGCATCCATAGTCTCATGGGAACACCCACAGTGATGTCAGGTTCCCTCTCATTGTGTGCATCCATAGTCTCTGGGGAACACCCACAGTGATGTCAGGTTCCCTCTCATTGTGTGCATGCTCCATTGTCTCTGGGGAACACCCACAGTGATGTCAGGTTCCCTCTCATTGTGTGCATGCTACCTAGTCTCTGGGGAACACCCACAGTGATGTCAGGTTCCCTCTCATTGTGTGCACGCTCCATAGTCTCTGGGGAACACCCACAGTGATGTCAGGTTCCCTCTCATTGTGTACATGCTCCATAGTCTCTGGGAAACACCAACAGTGATGTCAGGTTCCCTCTCATTGTGTGCATCCATAGTCTCTGGGGAACACCCACAGTGATGTCAGGTTCCCTCTCATTGTGTGCATCCATAGTCTCTGGGGAACACCCACAGTGATGTCAGGTTCCCTCTCATTGTGTGCACGCTCCATAGTCTCTGGGGAACACCCACAGTGATGTCAGGTTCCCTCTCATTGTGTGCACGCTCCATAGTCTCTGGGGAACACCAACAGTGATGTCAGGTTCCCTCATTGTGTGCATCCATAGTCTCTGGGGAACACCCACAGTGATGTCAGGTTCCCTCTCATTGTGTGCATGCTACATAGTCTCTGGGGAACACCCACAGTGATGTCAGGTTCCCTCTCATTGTGTGCACGCTCCATAGTCTCTGGGGCACACCCACAGTGATGTCAGGTTCCCTCTCATTGTGTGCATGCTACATAGTCTCTGGGGAACACCCACAGTGATGTCAGGTTCCCTCTCATTGTCTGCATGCTCCATAGTCTCTGGGGAACACCCACAGTGATGTCAGGTTCCCTCTCATTGTGTACATGCTCCATAGTCTCTGGGGAACACCAACAGTGATGTCAGGTTCCCTCATTGTGTGCATCCATAGTCTCTGGGGAACACCCACAGTGATGTCAGGTTCCCTATCATTGTGTGCATGCTCCATAGTCTCTGGGGAACACCCACAGTGATGTCAGGTTCCCTCTCATTGTGTGCATCCGTAGTCTCTGGGGAACACCCACAGTGATGTCAGGTTCCCTATCATTGTGTACATGCTCCATAGTCTCTGGGGAACACCCACAGTGATGTCAGGTTCCCTCTCATTGTGTGCACGCTCCATAGTCTCTGGGGAACACCCACAGTGATGTCAGGTTCCCTCTCATTGTGTGCACGTTCCATAGTCTCGACGATCATTCTGTTTAGAGCAATGAGAATTGGTAGACATCATCGCTTGTGTGAGGTATGGCCTCGGCCTAGAGCTGTTCATGGAGACAACCAAAGCTGCAGGAAGGAAACTGCATGCTTGACTTGGAAGAGAACAGTGGCTGGGAAGCGTCCGTAGACCTCAATCGTGCATCCGTGCAGCAGAAAACTTGGCATATGTCACTAATAAAATGGATGGCCGCCATTGTTGTTTAGAGCATCTCTTCGACCGATAATTCTGCGGCTTATTGGGTAATGCAGCATTGCCTAAGTCCAGCCCAGTCTGTGCCAATATCCTCTTCCTAGCTTCAAAACTGTTGGGTTGATCCCTGGAGAAATACAGCACAGCTGTCAGCCTTATATATATATATATATATATGTACCTTGAACTCTGGTTGTTAACCTCTTGTTGTTTGGCACACATAAAGTTGTTAAACGTCCATTTTCTTGTCAAGATCTTTGTTATTTATTTCGCTGTGAAGCGCTGAGAAATACATGTAAGTACTGATTATGCACTTGTACATTAGCTGCACTGCCTGTCAATGAATTTCAACAACACATTGAGGCAAGAATTTTACCAATATTATCACGTCTATTATTAGCTTCAATTGTCTGTAGTTGTCTGTAATTTCCAGAGCTTCTTGGTGCTCTTTTGCGGGGGAATGCTGACCCTTTACCCAGTCTTCTAGTAGCGCGGATAACTCCTCCATGGCCTATGAAGTTCCGAAACCCTTTCTGACGTACCCAATGATTGTACTTCTTACTGTGTGAAGATGCCAATAGCGAGCCTGTCACAAGAATTGTTCTCACCTTTGGCTGAAAGAAGCTTTTTCCCTTTAAGGATGTCCAAATAATTCGGTAGTGAACAAGCTTCCGAGGAGTCGAGTCAAACTCAAAAGTCTACCTGAAAGACTGTCACTAGCTCTTCTTAGTTCACCTCTACAGACCTTCTACTTTGTAACTGGCCTCAAGAGATTGAATCTTTCTTATAGTCTGGTTTGAGATTTTAACGCCTTCTTCAACTAGCTCCGAGATTAGGTACTCGATCCTCCGTCTTAATTTTTAAAAATATGGAAAAGTAATTTTTCTGTTATTTAGCAATAGTGTTTAGTAAGTGCCTTTCTCAGCATCCATTTTCTTGCAGGTTGGGAGTAGCTAAACAACCAGTTTATAGTAGGTACATGTATGTATGATATAATTTTTAAACTTTCTCAGAGGTTCTTTGTGGTGCAATTGACGAGCATGGTGACCCCCTTTCCCCAACCCTTCTCCCAACTCCCCACCCCCTTCCTGTTTGATACACTGTTAGTGGGTACAATACTGGTAGCAGGAAATCTTGGTGCAGTAAATTCTGTGAGGGGAAATAAACCTTGTCTCCAGCTAACACTCCACTAGGTCAGTTCAATGGCATGATCCTAGCATTACATCATCAGCAGCATTATCATATGCTCTAGCCCCCTCCCCTCCTAAACCTAGCTTGCTAGCCACAAGCCTAAGCACTGCCTTAGCCCTAACCTTAGCCTCCCCCTCCCATCTGAATGACCAATTCTGAACTGATCAATATGGTGTATTGATGTCATCGTGATGATGTAATGCTAGTATGGTGGCAGTAAGTATAGATAGTGCTCGTGCAAGCAGTGAAGACCAAGCTGGCATGTGTGCTGATATGGTCATGCTACGACATGGCGGTGATCAACGGCATGTGCGATAACTTTGTGGGAGGGTCTTTGCGTGATGTTTGGGTGTTACTCTTATGTAATTGTGATAGCCATTTCCCCTCTCCATCTCTCCACTCCTTTCCAACTTGACTCCTTCCACCTCCTCCATCATCATCGGGTCTTTGTCCTTCACCTCCCTTCATCTTGCTCATATTTCTTGACTCTTCCTTCCTCTCTTTTTCTCTCATTCTATCTCTGTCCTCCCGTTGATCGCACTTCCTCCTCTCATCAGTCATCACCTTTCACCTGCATCAATCTTATCTCCCTCTTTATTTCCCCCCCTCTCGTCTCTCTCTCTTGTCTCCCTCTTTCCCTCTCTCCTCTCTTCCCTCCCCTTCTCCTCCCTTTCCCTCCTCTCCTGCTCCTTCCTACCCTCCCACCTCTCTGTCACAGAGCTGGTAAGTGGGTAAGGAGATGGAAGTTGGTGCACACTCGTACTATGCGTCCATACATCGCAAAGACAACGATAGGCCTGTGGCTGTCACCTGTCTCTCTGTGTCCAAGTAAGCAAGATGCCATTATACAAATAATATTGCACCTGGTATGATTTATACATCAAATAACATTGTACTTTGTGTGTGATTTATGCATGTATATATACAAATAATATTGCACCTGTGTGTGATTTATACATGTATATATACAAATAATATTGCACCTGTGTGTGATTTATACATGTAATATTGCACCTGTGTGTAATTTATACTTGTATATATACAAATAATATTGCACCTCTGTGTGTGATTTATACATGTATATATACAATGTATCTGTGTGTGATTTATACATGTATATATACAAATAATATTGTACTCTGTGTGTGATTTATACATGTATATATACCAATAATATTGCACCTGTGTGTGATTTATGCATGTATATATACAAATAATATTGCACCTGTTGTATGATTTGTGCATGTATATATACAAATAATATTGTACTTTGTGTGTGATTTATGCATGTATATATACAAATAATATTGCACCTGTGTGTGATTTATACATATATATATACAGATAATATTGCACCTGTGTGTGATTTATACATGTATACATACAATGTATCCGTGTGTGATTTATACATGTATATATATAAATAATATTACACCTATGTGTGATTTATACATGAATATATACAAATAATATTGCAACTGTGTATGATTTATACATGTATATATACAAATAATATTGCACGATTTATACATGTACCGTAAAGTACGCAGCAAGCGCCCACGGGCGCGTTACCTTTCAACCCCCAAATCATGGATGTGTGCACTTGCTACATGTAGTGGGCACTTGCCTCGTGATATTGGTGAAACAATTCTTAATAACGCACATCGGGCTGTTTTGGGGGAAAAATAAAGTCAAAGAGTTCAAGCAAAAATATCTATCTCTAGTCTAGGGCAAAATGTTATTTTGTTCTGGAAAGTAACATTTAGCTAGTGCTATTCCTCAGGTTCACTGAAAGACGCCAAGTCGTTCACATCTCCATCTAAATCAGCGAACAGATCTTCATCGCTATCTCTCTTCTCTCTGATTCGCTCAGCGTCAGAATGCAATCTCTAATTAGACTATCCTTAGAGCCAAGACCTCTGCATCCAACTGATGGCTACAAATTGGTGCCCCACTGCTGAGTTTCCTCTTCTTCTTTGCCTTCCCAATGTTGATATCAAGCAGCTTGTCATAGTTCTGATTCCATTTTCTAACTCTTTTTTGGTCTACTCCATCTTTTTTCGCTGTGTGCGGTCACGTTTTGCATGACTGTTGTCCTGTACCATTCCACAACTTCAGTCTTGAAAGAAACAGTAAAGCTTCTTATTTTTTGTCCTGCATGACTTTATGCAACTTTGTGCCATTTTCAATTACAGGTAACAGTTCTGCCAAGGTGGCATTATCAAAAAATTAAAATAAGATTTTTTCTGAACAGACGACAGCGGAACGCATGCGTACGCGGTGCGGTTGAATAAATCTATTTTGGCGCATGCGCTTATATTACGATCAATTTCTATATAGTGGGCGCGTGCTAATGAACCCTACAAAATCCTAGATCGCTGAAAACAGCCTAGTGGGCACTTGCTACGTGGAGGGCGCTTGCTGCGTACTTTACGGTATATACAAAAATTATATTGCACCTGTGTATAATTTATACATATACAAATAATATTGTACCTATGTGTGATTTATATACAAATAATATTGCACCTGTGTGTGTTTTATACATTATATATACAAATAATATTGCACCTGTTGTATGATTTGTGCATGTATATACAAATAATATTGTACTTTGTATGTGATTTATGCATGTATATATACAAATAATATTGCACCTGTGTGTGATTTATACATGTATATATACAAATAATATTGTACTTTTGTGTGTGATTTATGCATGTACTGTATATATACAAATAATATTGCACCTGTTGTATGATTTGTGCATGTATATATACAAATAATATTGTACTTTGTGTGTTATTTATACATGTATATATACAAATAATATTGCACCTGTGTGATTTATACATGTATATATACAAATAATATTGCACCTGTGTGATTTATACATGTATATATACAAATAATATTGCACCTGTGTGTGATTTATACATATATATACAAATAATATTGCACCTGTGTGATTTATACATGTATATATACAAATAATAATAATATTGCACCTGTGTATGATTTATACATATATATACAAATAATATTGCACCTGTGTGTGATTAATACATGTATATATACAATGTATCTGTGTGTGATTTATACATGTACATATATATAAAAATAATATTACACCTGTGTGTGATTTATACATGAATATATACAAATAATATTGCAACTGTGTATGATTTATACATATATATATACAAATAATATTGCACCTGTGTATGATTTATACATGTATATATACAATGTATCTGTGTGTGATTTATACATGTATATATACAAATAATATTGTAACTGTGTATGATTTATACATATATATATACAAATAATATTGCACCTGTGTGTGATTTATACATGTATATATACAACGTATCTGTGTGTGATTTATACATGTATATATATAAATAATATTACACCTGTGTGTATGATTTATACATGAATATATACAAATAATATTGCAACTGTGTATGATTTATACATACACTGTATATATATATACAAATAATATTGTACTTTGTGTGTGATTTATGCATGTATATATACAAATAATATTGCACCTGTGAGTATGATTTATACATGTATATATACAAATAATATTGCACCTGTGTGTGATTTAAACATGTATATATACAAATAATATTGCACCTGTGTATAATTTATACATATACAAATAATAATGTACCTGTGTGTGATTTATACATGTATATATACAAATAATATTGTACTCTGTGTGTGATTTATACATGCACATTATATTACTCCATGCTTTCCAGGGATCACAAGAAACTTTTCGTGGGAGACTCAAGAGGCAGAATTTACACCTGGACTGTCTCAGATAACTTAGGTGAGGACTGCTTGATATATACACAGATGCATGCACCAGCAATTTATGGTGTGTGTTTGTGAGAGAGAAAGGAACTAGAATAATGATGAAGGTCACCCACACACATGTGTGCTCTAACAGGAACTGTGCTACTAGTACTAATAACTTTAGTCCCATCTGCCTATTGGAAAGGTACATGCTTAGCTCATGTACTAAAAACAGCACTCATCACAACTGTCATGTACAAGGGACTCTTTCTGGTCACATAACTATTACTGGAAGTTTCTCTTGCAGAGGAAGGCTACACGGACCCCCCTGCCAACTGGGAAACATTTGCATTCCCTTCGCCTTGCAGAAAAGCAGCACTTGATTTGTTCGCTATATGCTTTAAACTATCACACGTTGTAGTATGGACAATACACACACACACACACACATGCACACACACACACATGCACACACACACATACACACCTGTAGACACACTAGGGAATAGGAAGAACTCCTCGAATATAAGTGGAGAGTGTTTTTCCTTGTGTTGACCATTTCCTTGTACTCGTTGCACATGCTCACGTCACCACACTTGCATGATGAGGTATGATTTGTGGGTCAGTGGAGAAGCTTGGTCAATGTGTTCACAGGTGTGATGCAGCACTGGGTGTTGGTCAGCGCTGCCAAACATTGTCACAGCTGTGAAGTGGAATTCACCTTTACGGAGAGGAAACATCATCAGGGACTGACTGTGGACAGATCTTTTGTGCCAGGTATGCACGTCTCTCTCTCTCTTCTTCCCCAGCTGTTGCTCATCTGTTCCCTTCCTTCTCCCCCATTCTCAGAATGATTTTAAATAGTCTCACCTCCTTTACTGACAGCAGTCAATGATCGAGGCTTGCAAAACACCACTAGCTTGCCCAAAGACTGCTACTAATAGGTCATTCTCAGGAGGCATCGGTCCAAATCCAGTGACTAAAACTATGAAATATTCCTATAAGTAAGCAAGTGGTAGCTTCTACTAAATTTTCTGACTGGATCACTCAAGCATAGCACACCTCAGGCTTAATTTAGCAACCATCTTCTTGCAATCCTTGGCTTGGGTACCTAGCAAAGACTAGAGCCTCAGCTCCACAGTACCAGCTGCTGCAGTGGTACAAGCTGCTGCAGTGATCCAGATGTGCTGCCTCACAGTACAAGCTGCTGCAGTGGTCCAGGTGTGCTGCCACACAGTACAAGCTGCTGCAGTGGTCCAGGTGTGCTGCCAAGCTGCTGCAGTGGTCCAGGTGTGCTGCCACACAGTACAAGCTGCTGCAGTGGTCCAGGTGTGCTGCCACACAGTACAAGCTGCTGCAATGGTCCAGGTGTGCTGCCACACAGTACAAGCTGCTGCAGTGGTCCAGGTGTGGTGCCACACAGTACAAGCTGCTGCAGTGGTCCAGGTGTGCTGCCACACAGTACAGCTACAGATGAATATGTACCTGATTAGCTAATATATTTCTAGTAATGATTTTTGCCCTATGGAAATCCTCATGAAATCATTGTGCAAGTAAAGGAATTAAGACCAACCTGAAACAATGGTGTTTAAAAAATATATTGGTATGCCATGACTCTGCAGATGCATGCAAGATGCAAGATGCCTCAAATAAAGTACATCTGAAGGACGCCATTTTGTCTTCAATTCAATTATTATCCTTTATACGATTATTTTCAGCGAAGGTTGTGAAGGAGTACACTCAGAATATTACCCTTTCTACTTATTTTAATTACTGATATTTTAATTACTGACAGGTCTCAGACATTATAAGACCTGAATGGCAACGTTTGTATGTATTGGTTCTGATTGTGTACATATGTGTATATATATATATATATATATATATATTGTGCATTCTTAGTTGCAGCAGCTATGAATGTGAAGTCTTGGGTATGTGCCAATTGTTTTCACAGGACCGCCATGGAAAAGAGCAGACTTATTTTTAGAACAACTGATGCAGGTATTGTGTGACAATTTCACGGATCAAAAATGATCTGATATCCATCTAATTGTTGTTTTAACATTAATGCATTCATTCATTCATTTTGAACATGTTAGTAATAAGGATGGTATTAATGTTATGTGCTAAGCACTGTTAGTGTCCACCACCTCGTGCCTGTTGCTTTACTATCAGCTGATGTTGCTATTATTTTTTACCACTCACACGTGCATGTTTACAAGACAAGAAATGTTTTATTTAATATATATGCATGTATGTACATGTATGTATATATGCATGTAGGTGTGTATATATGCATGTATGTATGTATATATGCATGTATGTGTGTATATATGCATGTATGTATTTATGTGTGTGTATGTATATAAATATGTATGTGTGTATATATATGTATGCATATATGCATGTATCACTAGGGACACATTGGCATAATATGTATCTACCTATAGAGAGGATAATCATACATATAGTCAATGGAGGAGACGTGTGCTAATGATGGAGAACATGCTAAACATACTAGACAATGTTACGAGTGCAAACTATCACTTGAACAAGTTCTTGTCGGCTTCTATGGTCATCCTTTAGTGCTCAGAGGATTCCTGCAGAATGCACTGCCTGAAGCTCATTCTTATAGTGTGCTTCCTGTCTTCAAGCAAAGATGCTTTCAAGTGCTCTTAACAGAACTCCTCACCACCATACATCCGCATATATACACGTTTCCGAATATGCCATCCTAATATATTGTAGGCATGAGGTTGTTAAAATCTGCAAGTGATGCATAATTATGACTACTTCCCCATTTCAGAATGCAAGCATCACAACTTCATGATGACATCATTGATGTACACTTCATTAGGTTTTCAGCTGTGCTAGGGCTACATAGGGCAATGCTAGGACTACATAGGGCAATGCTAGGGCTACATAGGGCAATGCTAGGGCTACATAGGGCAATGCTAGGGCTACATAGGGAAATGCTAGGGCTACATAAGGCAATGCTAGGGCTACATAGGGCAATGCTAGGGCTACATAGGGCAATGCTACATAGGGCAATGCTAGGGCTACATAGGGCAATGCTAGGGCTACATAGGGAAATGCCAGGGCTACATAGGGAAATGCTAGGGCTACATAAGGCAATGCTAGGGCTACATAGGGCAATGCTAGGGCTACATAGGGCAATGCTAGGGCTGCATAGGGCAATGCTAGGACTACATAGGGCAATGCTAGGGCTACATAGGGCAATGCTAGGGCTACATAGGGCAATGCTAGGGCTACATAGGGCAATGCTAGGGCTACATAGGGCAATCCTAGGGCTACATAGGGCAATGCTAGGGCTACATAGGGTAATGCTAGGACTACACAGGGCAATGCTAGGGCAATGATAGAGCTAAATAGGGCAATGCTATATAGGGCAATGCTATGGCTACATAGAGCAATGCTAGGGCTACAGGGCAATGCTAGAGTTACATAGGGCAATGCTAGGGCTACATAGGGCAATGATAGATCTACATAGGGCAATGCTACATAGGGCAATGCTAGGGCTACATAGGGCAATGCTAAGGCTGCATAGGGCAATGCTAGGGCTACATTGGGCAATGCTAGGGCTAGGGCAATGCTAGGGCTGCTTAGGGCAATAGCTATATAGAGCATCTAACAATGCTAGGACTGAGTCTGGTACCATACAGCAACAGGTTAAGTGATATTGTTGTTTTACTCTCCTTTGTTCGCCACTCAATGCCTTCATTCATTACTACATTTAGTGGTAAAACACTTGTATCGTGTTTTCTGTTTATAGTCACAGCCACTTACAAGTACACACGCATGCTTGTAGTTATTTCCGAATACCAGAAACTAGAGGTCAATCAAGTTGGAAAGTAATCAGCCACAAATACTCACTTACCACTGAACAAAAAGACATCTCGCTCATGATGTAGGTATGAGGTTCTGTTACATAGCCTGTGACAGGCAATTCTGAGGATTTTTAAGTTGATCAGGGCACAGTTTTTAAGGGATTAATTAAACTTGTCATCACACAGATGTACGAGCCTTCATAAAATATATGATTCGAAAGCTCTTGAAATCAGCTATTTTCTGGTACCAAAATTGAACCAAAAATTAAAATTAAACAAAATAAAAAAGCAGTTATGGCGTTACAAATTTCAAAAAAAAAAAAAAAATTGTGCTTTAATTTCCCCTAAAGGTAGTTTGCAAGCTCTCCCTGTATATTCTCCCATCACAATCAAACTTCTCATTCCTTTCATTAAAAAATTATTCAGGTTAAAAAAAATCACCAAGTCCAGATCGTAGTCTATTATATCAGCAATAAACTTACCTGCTGTTAGTTACTCCATTCCAAAAAAAATCCTCCATACTAAATTTTATTTCTCTTCTAGTAACTCTCTTCTAGTAACTAGAGATTTATTGTGTTTGTTCCACCATTTGGAGCCAGTATAAGGAGTGCTACGGTGTTGATAGCCAAGAATGAAACTGAGCATCTCATTTTTTATTGCTATGGTGAGATACCAATGTAAATAAAATAATCCAAGTGTAACCAAGGTAACAAAACACTGGGCATGCTCAGTACTACAAAATGAGTATATACAATTGAGAAATGGAGTGCAAAAACTAAAAATGTCATCACAGGCTACAAAATGAGTAAATAATTGTCCCCTTTGTAAATATTCCCCTTTGTATATAAATATACTATCACTACCAAACAGTTTATTATATTATTATTAATCTTATTATTGTTATCTTATTATTCTTATTATTGTTACTATTATTATTATCATCATCATCATCATGCATTAGACATGTCCACTATATAATGGGTGTGGTCACAATGTAGAATACACACAAGAGGTAGAATATTACACATATACCTGAGATGCTGTTCTTTAGCCTAGATCTGCCGATCTGTTTAGGATAATAAGAAACTATCAGAGATGTGTAAGCTTTGTTATTGTGTTTTGTCCAATATAGAGAGTGCTATGGTACTCTCCTATATATTAAAAAAAATCTTAAAAACTATTTCACTGATTTTATTTGTGGTTTTTTGAGTCCTACATATATACAAATAGATGCAAATATTAGTTTCAAGTCACCTGTGAGCCAGTCAGATATTAGTTTCAAGTCACTGTGTCAAATATTAGTTTCCAAACACTTGTATATTATAAGCCTGTATATTATAAGCCTGTCAAATATTATTTTCAAGTCACTTGTGAGCCTGTGTCAAATATTATTTTCAAGTCACTTGTGAACCTGTGTCAAATATAAGTTTCAAGTCACTTGTGAGCCTGTGTCAAATATTATTTTCAAGTCACTTGTGAACCCGTGTCAAATATAAGTTTCAAGTCACTTGTGAGCCTGTGTCAAATATTAGTTTCAAGTCACTTGTGAAATATTATTTTCAAGTCACTTGTGAGCCTGTGTCAAATATTAGTTTCAAGGCACTTGTGAGCCTGTATCAAATATTAGTTTGAAGTCACTTGTGAGCCTGTGTTAAATATTAGTTTCAAGTCACTAGTTAGCCTGTGTCAAATATTAGTTTCCAGACATTTGTGTCCTGTGTCAAATATTAGTTTCAAGTCACTGGTAAACTGTGTTCACAATTGCTTGAGGGGTGGCACCAAACCCTCACTGGTCCCTAGGTTGATGGGTGCCTCAGGCTGTCTCCCCTGCCCCATTGGAGTAGGCAAAAGGATAGCCGATACCTTATCTAACCTATGGTGGACTGTGTGTTTGGTCTGTCTACGTAACACGCAGATCTCCTTGTGTCTCCCTTAGCCAAAGGAGAAGTCCTCATTGCCAGTGCTGAGAAGAGTGCAAGCCAGAATTAGAAGGATGAGATTGCTTAAGGGCTCTCCCCCACATATCAAACTGCCCATCACAGCAGATACTCAGCAAAATCAAATGCTCATCTCAAATAGGCTGTGGTTCCATGGCTTTCTTCAGATATATATATTTTTTTGCCTTGTGATGTTGTTACCAGAGTCAGCTGGGTCTTTTAGCTCTGAAACAGCACTAGCATGGGCCATGTTACAGTTTATCTCAACAACAGAAGCATGGGGGAAATATAGCTGTGGCTAACCAAGTTACAGTTCCATCTCAAATGTGACCAAATTTCGTTAAAATTCCTTAAGATTTATTTTCCCACCGCACCCATGACCACATCTTAAGTTTTAGCGCCTAATGAAAAAAGTCGTATACAGTAGGGCTTCCTCTAGCCACTGGTGCTAATTTTAGCTCTCTAGCACTTGGCAATCTGGAGATATTTATGCAGAGAAATCGGGCACTCAGGTTTTTAATGTAATTTAGCCCCAGTATTTGGGTGTAGTTATACATATGAAAAATGGTTTAGTATGAAAAGACAGCACACAGAGAATATATCAAGTCCATATGAAGCTTGCAGAATCTATGGAGATAGCACAAGTTTTTTCACACGACTACTACTTTATGGGTTTGTCCCCTCTTTTAATCTCAGAATGTTCTTTCAGCTGTGACTGTATTTACAGGTGCAGTGAGGAGGATATGAAGTAGCCTATAAAGTTTACTCCACATATATAGTTACAGGTGCAGTGAGGAGGATATGAAGTAGTCTATAAAGTTAACTCCACATAGTTGCAGGTAGTGAGGAGGATATGAAGTAGTCTATAAAGTTCACTCCACATAGTTACAGGAGCAGTGAGGAGGATATGAAGTATTTTATAAGCACTCCACATAGTTACAGGTGCAGTGAGGAGGATATGAAGTAGGATATGAAGTAGTCTATAAACTTCACTCCATATAGTTACAGGTGCAGTGAGGAGGATATGAAGTAGTCTGTAAAGTTCACTCCACATAGTTACAGGTGCAGTGAGGAGGATATGAAGTAGTCTATAAAGTTCACTCCACATAGTTGCAGGTAGTGAGGAGGATATGAAGTAGTCTATAAAGTTCACTCCACATAGTTGCAGGTAGTGAGGAGGATATGAAGTAGTCTATAAAGTTCACTCCACATAGTTACAGGTGCAGTGAGGAGGATATGAAGTAGTTTATAAAGTTCACTCCACATGCTTTTACTAGCTGAGATGTCATTCACTCATTTCACATAAAGTACTCATATGAGTGACTTCTTTGATTTTAGTGTTGGAATGTTTTTGATCACCATATCTGGAAGCATTTGTAGATGAATAATTAGCTGATCATGTTTAGATCTTTTCATAAATCTTTAGACGTGAAATGTCACAAAACTACCTGAGCTTGTAGCCAGGTAGCTAGTTAGGGTATTAAAGAGACAAAGATGCTTTTTGAGTTATACAAACTAAGTTTCCCGAATACAGATCTAACAAACCTTAAGGCCAGCTGGGATTGAGGAATTTATGAGATCTGTTAAGTAGTACTTCACTCTGTTTTGTTTTTGTGTGTTAACTAAATGCATTGGCTTTCATGGAAAACAACTGAATCTAAGAACCTCCTGTAAACACTGCCAAACCAGATGGGGAGTTCGGAAGTTAGATGCAGCAATGTTTGGGTACACTTGACTTGGTTTCCTTTCTGAATACTAAACAGTTTCCTTTTGTGCTGAAGTTGAATTACTCATGCAACAAACTCTACAAGCAGAGATTTAACTACCCAGCACATGCATGGAGACTTTTTTTCTCCAAATACCTTCAAGGACAAAGACATGCTCACCTTGAACTCTATCCCATTGTTACAATATACACAGTTTTTAACTAGATGCGAGTCACAGTATTAACATTCTTATAGATAGTTGTTTAGTAATGGGATGTAGTTTCCTACAGTTCATAGAGTGTCTTTACTGGTATCAAAGTAGTACAACCCCATAGCCATTTGTGCAGAGGACTCTGAGGTGAATAATCATAATCAGTTATTCTGAGCAATAACCAGGTATGTGCTTTTCAATTTTGGATTGTCAATTCAAAACTGGCATATAACATTCAGCATTAGTGAGAAGTGACAACAAGCTACTGAGAGCTGGTCGCTGCAGCATAAAGTTTTGTAAGCAGGTAGCAGCGCACCTTCTAGTTATGATAACTGCCAGGCCCACTTCACTGGAAATAAGTTAATGCCTGATACAATAAATAGTGATCTCTACGTGTAGTATGAGGCAACCATGAGAGTGAGTGCTGCTGTGCAGGCTGCATGGAACTTATCTATCTATATATATATATATATATAGATAAGCTGGTAGAGCACACTTCAGATGTAATAGCTGTAGAAATAGCTGTAGAACCATTACCCCAGGCAATGAGTTAATGATCTGTAATTTACCTGTAAACCAGCAGTTAGTACACTGGGTGGGGGGGGGGGGGGGGGGGTGAGGGAGGAACAAATCATATAGCCAAGAAGGCTAGAGCATCTAGTTGAAACGTCAAGAGAGTAAAATTCAAGTTGATTAGTGGGAAGGTCATAGTAATTTTGTTATGTCAACTGAGAGTTCATTGAGAATAGGTTACTAGTGGAATAGTATTGGCTCAGTCAGCAACTTCACTGTCGGATATATTTTTGGGGTTGGAGAAATATTTGGAGAGCAAGAATCTGACATAAGCAGGCATAGTGTCCAAGGAGGCCTTGCAAATGTTGAGCCTCCCTATATATTGCACTAAATAAAGCTTACAAGGCCTTCCAGATGTTGAGCTTTCCAGATGTTGAGCCATCTACTTGCGTTAAATAAAACTGCAACCAACTTCTGGTAAACACTATTATAGTAGCTGGGGTTTACATGACACACGAGTACACACTTCAATTGTGTTCCTTTCTGGTTGCCAATGCTTCCTTTTTCCTATAAAAACATGTGCTACTACTACTGCTGTGGTGAGTATGAACACAGCTAGCAATTGACAAGTGCTGCCTTCATACACAAATAGTATTTGCTATACATTGATGCTAGTAAAGGAATTGTAAGTGACACTGACTCGTTGACTCATATAACTTCATATTATATATATACTTAGAAGGTAGTTTGCTGGTGAAGGCTACAAATAGTGCTCAATGATGACGTGTTAAAGCAGAGCTATTGAATAGTATTAATTGGGATGGCTAGTCCTACTATAGTTTCATGCTAATGTTGGACAAAGTGCAACTGAGGTGGCATGTGAGCATAATTATGTGAGGTGGGGCAGGCAAGTGGGGTGATGCAAGTCCATGGATGGGCGTTAATGAATGGGTGTTGATGAATGTGATAATTCATGAGAAGAAACTTGTTATTGTGCCTACATATTGAAAGGAATTCTGATTGATTTTTCAATGATGTTTGGCTGTCGGAGTAGATAGTTGCAATTTTTCAGCATTGCATATGTATGGTGGAATAATATAATGCTGCTCTGACGATAATGGCCCATTTGATGTTGCATCGGGTTTGGCTGTCTTTAAGTTTCCATATGTATTTGGAGAGTTCTGTAGTGTTTCTCTTGTTTTCATGGTTGAAGGAGAACTTGTGGTTTATGTAGCCTGCCTTGAAAGTTGTAATCTGTGATCCCTTTGTAGTGTTTTTCGTCATGGTTGGGAGAAGGAGGCTTTATAAACTATAGTTGTGGCAAGGCAGTACCCATCCAACGGGAAATCTTTCTTATTTCGGCAGCTGCTTGACTTGTTTGCCTCTTGTAGGTTGATAGGTTTTTATTGTGGGACATAATTATGCTGTTCATGTTTCTAGCAAGAGTAACTGACCTTGACATTGTTGGCATTGAATATTTTATGTAGCTCGTTGCCCTTGGGGAAGTGGGACTTGACGAGGTTGAGGAAGGATTTGTCGATGTTGGTGGCTACATTTCTGCTAAAGGGTGGGATGTACCATGTTATCTGCCTGCCTCTTGACTTTTTGGTGGGCTTAGTGCTATTTTTTGTTGTTGGGGGTTGAAAACTCTTTTTATATTCGTGTCCACTGTTATGGAGAACTTTCTGGTAGTCTGGTGCTGCCTTTCTGAAGGTACTACTCTCATTATCGGAAATGCTGTTGATTCTCTTATTGATAGATGGGGGATTTTATTATAGATGGAGGGTGGTTTGATCTTTTGTTGATGTATAGAATATGGCTGCTAGGCTTTTGGTATGGTTGGTATGACCCATGGAGCGAGGTTGAGTGTCACATCGAGGAAGTTGGTGATCTTGGTGTGGATGGTGATGTGGAGGAAGGCATGGAAGATAGATATAATTTCCTTCTTTATCCTCTCGCATTGCCTTGGCGATACGTCATGGAGTATTGCAAGTCCATCATCTCTATAAAGCCCAGTTTTGTGTTTCCCAAGTTTGGCTGCGAGATGCGACAGGAGGAATGTGCCGACGAGCTCACATATCTCTGCTCCATCATAGCTCACCATGGTGACATCGAAGAGTTTCGTGGTGTTTCTCTTTGCCCATGTTGTGCTGCTGAACAGTTCCGAATTTTGTGAGTGCCAAATGACTTCAGCTTCCTCATCAGTGCATTATTTAGCAAATACCATTGCATCTGAAAGTAGATGTTTCTTGATTGAGGGATAGAATTCTATTATGTCAAAGGTGATGAAGGTCTGCCTGGGTTTGTGGAGAATGTTGGAAAACCACTTGATGACAGAGGAAGTGTTCTTCCATTGCTGCAGGTTCGATCTTCACAAATAGAATTTGCTATACGTTGAGCTAGTAAAGCAATTATAATTGCCACTGACTCGTTGAGATATCATTCATACAGTATATATATATACATTTAATTATATATATATATATATATATATATATACTATTGTCTTTCTACTTAATGGCTCATATACAATCAGGTTGCATTTTAACACTAGTAGCTACATAGACTCCAACTGACTGCTACTGGTACAGTACTCCAACTTGTCCAGGGATAAAAAACTATGTGTTGTGCCCAAACAGTAACTTGTTTTCTGGACCTACAATGGACAAACTAAGGCAGATACGACCATGGTGAACTAGGGATAACTCGATGAGGGAATAACATATGCAGTATTTTGGATACACAATGCCACATCCCCAAATCTTAAAAACAGCCATAATGGTCAAACTAGATACAGAGTCGGCACTATTTATGTAATCAATGCTCTTTAGGAAAAATACCACTTTTGATGTGTTTTTTTGTTGTTATTATTGTGAAGTAGCTAAATCATTGTCCACATCTGTAACCTGATGTATATGTTTTAGCATAGATCAATCATGGTGCCATTTTATACTTTGATGTGCATTTTAATGTACTCAGCAGGAGCAGACCAAGGGCATCATATTAGGTGGGTGGTTATGGGAGCAAAAATGGCCACCAGTCTGACCTAATTTTCACAAACTCTAAGTTGACATAACTAAATGGCAATGACCTTCTCTTATTCTCTCAATGTTTCGACTAGATGCTATATATATATAACCTTCATCAGGAATAATGGGATGCTAAGATTCACGTGAGCATGTTATATACTGATAGCTAGCTATCCATCACGTAAATTTTGAATTGATTATTGAGGTCATTATAAGTCCTGAATTGCATTGAACGCAATTCCTTAAAACTTCTAGAGAGTGTTTCCTATTTTACTATGTAGTTGTAGCAACAAAATAATTATATTCACAAAATTAAATAATAACTGGACAAGGAGTTACAATCACTTAACCTCTTCCTGCCTTGAACTGCCCCAAAATGCTTGTGTAAGATAGTTTGTTACATCCATGTAATTACAGAAGACACCCGTATCATTGTTTTATAAACTGAAATGAATTTTTTCTTCATTTTCTTGCAAAACAAAGGATACAAAAGCTGGTAGCTACTTTGAAGTAGGAAATTATTGATATATACTGTTATTGCATGGATTTAAATTGCAATGCTTGGGTACATCAACTGTTGCAAAATATGTAATGAAATGGGTATATATAATATATATATATACCTAAAAGACTTTAGAAACTAAATGTTTTTGTCAGTTTTGTGGATGGAGCTTGAGTTAATGTTACGATTCTAACATACCGGAGCTGGGTTGAGGCGTGAGAGAAGTACCTTAAGTATTACGAGTGTATTCAGATTGTAGTCTCATGCCAAGCTGACCTGATTCCGCGTCATATCAGATTTCCTGCGGAAGAAATCCATGGGTCCGTGACTGCCGCAGGGGCGCGGCGCTTCCTGCCTAGGGACTTATATTTGTGCGTCAAACCAGTCGGAGTGATCATTCTCGATGTTCGTCAGATTTCATCTTTCCCTAATCTGTACGTTGATTATAACCTCTTGCAAGTCTGTTTGATTACTGGTGGGGTACTGAATTTCGACACTTTCTGATCCTCAGGTAAATATCTACTCGTTTTTAACAATTGCATGTTATAGTATTGCCATCACAATAGTGTCACCATTATCACCTCTTCACTCTTTATGCTAGCACTTGGCCTAGCCAACTAGGCCCTAGCCCTATCCTTAATCCTAGCCAATAAGATGCTTAGTGCGTGTGTTTGATAAATGCAGACAAACCTGGCGGCATGAATTTATTTTCGTTTCCTTTTTTGTATTTTTTTGGCATATATACCAATATAGTGCTATACCATCCATGCGTCCTCCTTAGCTAGGGAAAGGGTTAGAGCTTGAGTGAAATATTCATATATGTAATGCAAGGCATGATTGTGAAGATCATTGAGCTAGGTTTGTTTTAAATAATAATAATAATAATAATAATAATTTTAATATTGATTATTATTTATTTATTATTATTATTATTATTATTATTATTATTATTATTATTATTATTATTATTATTATTATTATTATTATTATTATTATTATTATTATTATTATTATTATTATTATTATTATTATTATTATTATTATTATTATTATTATTATTATTATTATTATTATTATTATTATTAATATTATTATTATTATTATTATTATTATTATTATTATTATTATTATTATTATTATTATTATTATTATTATTATTATTATATTATTATTATTATTATTATTATTATTATTATTATTATTATTATTATTATTATTATTATTATTATTATTATTATTATTATTATTATTATTATTATTATTATTATTATTATTATTATATATTATTGCTATTATCATTTTTAACCAAAATATCACTAAAACAATAATAGAATACACAAGATATAATACACAAGTCAGAATATATATATATACATTAACAAAAGTAAATAATAATAATAATAAAAATAACTAAGAATAATCGTTACACTAGAGGAAAGACACAAGTTCTGAAGAAAACAGGTTCCCAAAACTGCTATATACTGTGTTACCGCGCTGCATGGCAACAGACATTATTATTATTATTATTATTATTTTTATTATTATTATTATTATTGTAGTTGTCATAGATGTCATATTAATATTAAGCGAGTAAGCAGTGAGCACACCTACTATCATGAACCGCCTCTTCCAGGTCTTTACCTCTGTTCTGGAAACACTTCTGCTTAGGAAGGCTGTGCATGTATCCTATACTTGCTGCAATTCTTCACTATTGAGAAAGGAGGTACCCATTATAGATTTCTATGCTATTTTACTGAATATAGTCTCTTGTCAACGTACTGGACAGTGTGCTGCAAAGGTTTTAGTCGCTTACCTCAATGGAGCAGATTCTTGTACCAAACTGCAGTTACATTTGCATTCTAATGATATGCATTGGAAACAAACTTAGCAGCTATAAATATTATTGTTATAAAGTTGGTGGTCAATCAGTAGAAGTGGTTGTTGAGTTGGTAAGTTACAGCATGGTGTGTGTGCAGAGTTGGAAGATATCAGTGTTGCATTGATGACTAATGCACCTAGATACCACCACCTGCCAGGCTGGTGCTCTCCTAATAGTAAAGCAGCTTCCTCCCTCGAGGAAGGAGTAGAGAAGTTGAGGTGGGCAAATTCTTCCCTTGTGTAACAGGTGGACTTTGTACTATGTAGACCTAACAGAAAACTAAGTATTAATTTTGTACTACACTTGGGGACCAGACCAAATGACATCAGAGGAGGTAGTCCTTTTGTGCATTTTCTAGTAGTATATAACTAATTAGACATTGTCTAACCATCTAATTAAATATCGTAGGAACCTTGAGTTTCTTCGTAGTGGTTTCCTTGATGTTCAGAAGGACATTTGGAAGACTTCACCTTCACTGTTTCCATGATCACTGCAAGTCCATTGCTATGGAAAGAATACATTAAAACATGACCATCTTCATTGAGTACATGTTTTTATACTATGTTGAAGTACTTTCCTATCATTGAAGTATCTGTGGCTCAGTGATGTGTAGGAGCTGAGATGGCCTGTCTCCCTGTGGCTCATTGATGTGTAGCAGCTGAGATGACCTGTCTCCCTGTGGCTCAGTGATGTGTAGGTGCTGAGATGACCTGTCTCCCTGTGGCTCAGTGATTGTAGGAGCTGAAATGGCCTGTCTCCCTGTGGCTCAGTGATGTGTTGGAGCTGAGATGACCTGTCTCCCTGTGGCTCAGTGATGTGTAAGAGCTGAGATAGCCTGTCTCCCTGTGGCTCAGTGATGTGTAGGAGCTGAGATGGCCTGCTTCTCTGTGGCTCAGTGATATGTAGGAGCTGAGATGGCCTGTCTCCCTGTGGCTCAGTGATGTGTAGGAGCTGAGATGGCCTGTCTCCCTGTGGCTCAGTGATGTGTAGGAGCTGAGATAGCCTGCTTCCCTGAGGCTCAGTGATGTGTAGGAGCCTGTCTCCCTGTGGCTCAGTGATGTGTAGGAGCTGAGATGGCGTGGCTCAGTATTAAGGGTTTATGCCTGTAGCTGCTGGGTTTATGCCTGTAGTTGCTGGGTTTATTCCTGTAGCTGTTTGGTTTATGTGTGTAGTTGCTAGGTTTATGCCTGTAGCTGGTGGGTTTATGCCTGTAGCTGCTGGGTTTATGCCTGTGGCAGCTTGGTTTATGCCTGTGGCTGCTGGCCTGTAGCTGCTGGGTTTATATGCCTGTAGTGTAACAGCTGGGTTTATGCCTGTAGCTGCCGGTAGCTGCTTTGTTTGTTTGTGTAGCTGCTTGGTTTATGCCCGTGGCTTTTTGGGTTTATGTCTTTAGTTGCTTTGTTTGTTTTTGTAGCTGCTGGGTTTATGCCAGTTGCTGCTTGGTTTTCTGCCTGTAGCTGCTAGGTTTTCTACCTGTAGCTGCTGAGTAGATCTGGTATACAAGATCGAGTCTGAAGTGTTCCTAGTATATAGGTCTGGTAGTACAGATGCCAAGTGAAGTCTCTAGTGTTGCTAGTGAGTAGGTCTGATACAGTAGGTTGGAAACTAGCAGACCTACTTAGAAAAAGAAACTTGATTCGAGTCCTACTGATAAACTGGTAAAGGATTTTATTTGTTACCTATTGAATGAAGGAAGGCACGATTAAAGTGCAACACTTACCAAATTCAAATCAAATAATTTGATATATAGTGCATTTTGATGAGTATAGTAGACTAACATTACCACAGGTGTATATAGATTGTTAGGGGGATTAGACATTCACGCCCCTTACCCCTTTAACTTTTTATACCTTATGATACTGGATAGGTTCCAGCCCCCACTTTTTTTTTAAACTTGAAGTTCTCCCCGCCAGCCCTGATTACCAATATTTCCCTATACTGGTGTTAAAATAGTCACACCAATGTAGATAATCATCTAATCAAGTAGCCACAATCAAGCCTCATACATGGAGGTACAACCTTTACCTATAGTAGCACGCACAGTCAAGCCTCTTGCATGGAGTACTTCCTTTACCTTAGCCAGAGTCAAGCCTCATGCATGGAGGTACGACTTTTACCTACATGTATTGCAGCCACAGGCAAGCCTCATGCATGGAGATGACCTTTACATATAGTAGACACAGGCCGAGGTGCCTATAGTCATCACAGTCAAGCCTCTTGTATGGAGTACTTCCTTTACCTTTAGTAGCCACAGTCAAGCCTCATGCATGTAGGTAGACCCTTTACCTATGGTCGCCACAGTCAAACCTCATGCATGGAGGTAGACCCTTTACCTATTGGTTGCCACAGTCAAGCCTCATGCATGGAGGTAGACCCTTTACCAGAGGTTCCAACCCCCCGAGATGAAAATTAGGGAGGCTACGCCTAAATTACAAGTGCATAAATTAGGGGGAGTCTCCCAATTCTATATAGTATAGAAAAAATTTAAATATTCATAAAAAGTGAAATATAATGATTAAATTCACTTCATCCAACTAGAATAAAATCAGTGAAATGTAACAACAACAGGTAGCAAAATCATTAGGAATAGTATATATATTATATATGCAACATTGGCTCATCTCGGGCATAAGAGCCGATCAGAAAGGGATATTTAATCTCCCAATCTTTGCTGTATCTCGTCTTCTTTCTTGGTTTAAAGGAAGAGATGCTACTAACACTAACAGTGCTGATTTCTAATTCCTTTTCTTCCTCGCTACTTGAACTTCCGCTTTCTCTTACGTCTTTTAGTGCCATTTTTATTTCCTCAAGGGTTCAAAGTCTGCGTACAACTGCCACTGTCGCGGTGATTGTGGAAGGAAAGAACAGTCTGTAGGATTTGTGATAGTCTGTGGATTTGTGTTATCTGCTAGTCTCTGGATTTTTAAAAATCGGGAGGTCAGGCGATTGAGTTCAAATTCGGCAGACTCCCCCAAAAATTGGAAGGGTTGGAACGACTGCCTTTACCTATAGTAGACACAGTCAAGCCTCATGCATGGAGGTATATAGACCCTTAACCTACAGTAGACACAGTCAAGCCTCATGCATGGAGGTACACCATTTCCTATAGTAGCCTCAGTCAAGCCTCATGGAGGTAGACCCTTTACCTATAGTAGACACAGTCAAGCCTCATGCATGGAGGTACACCCTTTACCTATAGTAGCCACAGTCAAGCCTCATGGAGGTAGACCCTTTACCTATAGTAGACACACTCAAGCCTAATGCGTGGAGGTAGACCCTTTACCTATAGTAGACATAGTCAAGTCTCATGCATGAAGGTAGACCCTTTACCTATAGTAGACACAGTCAAGCATCATGCATGGAGGTAGACCCTTTACCTATAGTAGACACAGTCGAGCCTCATGAATGGAGGTAGACCCTTTACCTATAGTAGACACAGTCGAGCCTCATGCATGGAGGTAGACCCTTTACCTATAGTAGACACAGTCGAGCCTCATGCATGGAGGTAGACCCTTTACCTATAGTAGACACAGTCAAGCCTCATGCATGGAGTTAGACCCTTTACCTATAGTAGGCACAGGCAAGCCTCATGCATGTAGTTAGACCCTTTATCTAAAGTAGGCCTCTGTCCTGTCATGGAGGTACGACCTTTACATATAGTAGCCACAGGCAAGCCTCAGCATGGAGCCAGGAGGTAACCTTTACCTATGGTCGCCACAGTCAAGCCTCATGCATGGAGGTATATATAACAAAGTGAATCTGTGTTGCAACACAGTTTATCATGTTTAAATTAATTTATGAAAGGTTTTGTCAGATAACAAAGTTGTCAGATTATTAAACATCGGATTAACAAAAGTAAACTCTAGTTATAATTATAGTAAAGTTACAGACTCTCAACGCAGGCAATCCAGGATTACAAACTACATGAGGTTGACATGAACAGTTGAAAGCTCTCAGTGTGGGTTGGGTTGATAAGGTATGTAAGCTTCATTCTGGAAATGCTCTGTGAGACACACATACACACAACAATAAAACAATAATCATCATTTTGTGGATTTGCATCACCTCCTGTGTAGCTATATCAGCAACAAGACTAGACCACACCGTTTTATTGCACACATAAGGAGTAGAACTGGTGACCTCACAAATTTGGTTTGGAACATGCAATTTTGACATGATTATTCCTATACCTTCAAGTTTGGTTCCAGAAGGGAGCATGCAGTTTTATATATACTGTAGAGGTGATAGAGCTGCCATGTTGTGATTTTATCCCTCCTCCTTGAAGTGTCAGAGTTCATGACTCAGCAGTGTACTTAAAGTAGAATCCTGTGTGACAATTGTAGACTTATTTGAAGACAGAATTGGGACAAATTTGCTAACAAGGTAACAGTTGATAATTTGGTTAATTTTAGCTGACCTAATCCAAACCTAAGATTCCATTTGAGCTAAGTTGAAGTAGAATCAAAATAACTTGAGTGGCTTAAATTTTGATTGCATTACAGACAATGCTACAAATTCATGACACTAGCTACTTCCGTACGCAGCAGACAGTTGAACCTAGAGAAATGATGGCGCTATTTTTGTACGCGAATTGTGCTTCAATGGCTCCTATTAGGGCCTCCCATTTAGCTGTTGTCATGTTAAAAAGTGTCTGTTTCTGTTGCCCGGCATGGTCAACAAGTTGCAGTTGCTTGTCCAACTTGATGTTAACTATGGAAAGGTTAGCAGATGTTTACGTAGAGGTTATGGCTGCCATTTGCCTTACTGCTAGGGTTAAGGGTAGAACTGTGTCATCTTGACTTGTGGGGGGGGGGGGGGGGGAGGGGGGTTAGCTTGGGCCAATGTTTGTACTAGACTTGCACACTGTTCCCCTGAAAGCTTTAGCATATACTTGCTCTGGCACTCATGGACTCCAGAGAAGTGTGGCCAACTGTTTCCTATACTACTGTAAAGTTCCTGTGATACCAAAAACATTTTTAAAGATATGTAGCTAATGTGATTGACTTTGGCCGAAAACGAGCCATAAAGTTATATTAATGTATTATCTTGATAGGTAACATTTTCTCGAGGGACACCATTTCAACTGTCTAGGAAGCATGGTCGGTGGATGAGGTGAGGGAATGTGTTGAAACACTTATAAACTTGGACAATTGTACGTATTACCTGTTTGTAAAGAATATGCTTATTAACTTTTTTAATCCACAATTTGTAGCATTTGCAAGCAGGGATGGCGTCTAAAGAATCCACCACGCTACAAAATTGTTTAAGTGAATTAGAACTTTCAATTAACATCAATTTAAAGACATCGCCACTTTCTTACACAAAATAAATATCCTCCCCAGAGTGACTTACGATTCCATCGCTTATGGTAGATCCGTGCTGAGACCTGAAGAGAAAGCGTGCGAGGTGGTGGGTGTCCTTAGAAACAAAGTGGAGGAGGACAAAGATGTTTATGGGATCTTCATGGAATACCTGCTCACAGAGCCAAAATATCGTGCGATCGCAGAAATCTTGAAGGAGTATGCGAGACTAGCTGAAGCAGCTCCTGCAAATTTGACGTCTGATCATACTGATGAAGGTGTGTTTTGAATCCCATAGCTGACTTATACGTCAATGTTAGAGTCATGATCGGATGTTATAATCGTAGGCAGGGAAAATTCCTTAAGTTATGTTGGCAGTTAGGACTTGGCCCAATTCCTTAATGTTGAAGTCAGTTTAGCAGCTGGTATGATTAAACTGTGTGGGAATGCTCATATCACTTTTTCTATATTTTAAGCTCACCGTGGTTAATTCCAAATCTCACAATCCTTCCTAGCATTACATCATCATGATGTCATCATCAACACTGTAGCCATCAGTTCTGGGTTAGGGATAGAGTTACATTAGAGCTGGGGCAATGGATGTGGTCAGGGCAGTGGCTAGGGTTACTGATAGGACAGTAGGTAGGCAATGGCTAGATCAGTGACATCGTGGTGATGTAATGCTGAATTATTGTTCCATTCTTGCCACATGAGGAATCACCCTGTCAACATTGTACTAGTTTGATGTCTATATAAATTTGCATTTTGCAAGAGCGACCATTATTAAAAGCTCGTGCATGCATTTATATATTGCTGCAAGATAATAACTATCTTTCTTGCTGCAAGATAATAACTATCTTTCTTGCTTGTTAGTACATGTGTAGCTCCACAGCTAGTATCAAGTGGTTCAGTATCGTTGTCATCAATCCCATGTCATCCATGGTAGACTGAGTTATTAGGGATGTACGAGGATGATCCACGCATGGCAGAGACACTAGGCACATATGGCAGAGTTACTAGGGATATCCATGGTTCATCCGCGCAAGTCCACATATGTCCAATGACCTCCTGTCAGAGTAGCGGGTGGAAGAGTTACTAGGGACATCTGCAGATGAACTCTACCATCCGCAGATGAACCCTGGATATCCCTGTGTGCTCTGGTTGTCTAGCACAGTGGATGTTTAGCACCACCTGGATGTTAGAGTAAGCAGATAGCTACTGTGTGCTCTGGTTGTCTAGCACAGTGGATGTTTAGCACCACCTGGATGTTAGAGCAAGCAGATAGCTACTGTGTGCTCTGTCCTTCCATTCTGTTTTGTCATAACTGGTCAACACAAGAAAACGTAATGGAATGCAATGCTGGATTATAATAAGTTCCATTCCAGCGTTCTTACTTGATATAGCACATGTTAAGTTTCGTTTGTTTGTTTTGGTGGGAGGTGTTTATTTGGCCCCTCATAGTGTTCCATATAATTTACTATGGCATACATGTCTAGTATACTACAGGAAGTGTATAGTATTCTACAGGAAATACTCTAATGAGATTCATAAAGTAGCAAAAGAACTCTAAACCATTTAATAAATGTGAAAATGTCTTGCTTGCCTGTTGCCTTTGAGACGGGCCACCATGGAGCATGATGGTGAGGGAGAGCTTTCTGTTGGTGCAGAGATGAAATCTCATGGAGATCAAACAACAGCTACAACTAACCAATTCTGCTGCCAGTCTATAGAGAAACAAGCAGGGAAGCCTGTGGTAGCCATTAGGAGTGACCCAATTGGCAATACCAGACTGAGATCACTTGATATTCAGCCACTACTTTTCAAGTTTCCACAAAGTATATACAGAGAGTGTGTGATAGTGTGAGGTAGCTTAACATTAGCCAACTCTATGCCTTTGTCAGGTGTAATAATGTGTAACAAATGACATGTGTGTAAGGCACAGCCCAGGGCCAGCCACCTCTGCACCCTCCACCACGTGTGTTGGTATAGGTCAATTGTAAATGCTTTACCCACTGTTAACGTTACGCAGTTAGCTGTATGTACTTACATCATCACGGTGTTAGTGTTACACAGTTAGCTGTGTGTACTTACATCATCACGGTATTAGTGTTACACACTAAGCTGTGTGTACTTACATCATCACGGTGTTACACAGTTAGCTGTGTGTACTTACATCACCATGGTGTTAGTGTTACACAGTTAGCTGTGTGCATTATATCATCATGGTGTTAATGTTATACAGTTAGCTATGTGTACTTACATCATCACGGCGTTAGTGTTACACCATTAGCTGTGTGTACTTACATCTTGACAGTGTTAGTGTTACACAGCTGTGTCTACTTACATCATCACGGTCTTATTGTTACACATCTGTGTATACTGACATCATCACGTTGTTAGTGTTACACAGCTGTGTACACGTACATCATCACATTGTTGGTGTTACACAGCTGTGTATGCATTACATCATCACAGTGTTAATGTTACATATCTGTATATACTTACATCATCATGGTGTTAGTGTTACCCAGTTAGCTATGTGTGCTTACATCATCGTGGTGTTAGTGTTACACAGTTAGCTGTGTGTACTTATATCATCACAGTGTTAGTATTACCCAGTTCACTGTGTGTACTTATATCATCACGGTGTCAGTGTTACACAGCTATGTGTATTTAATGTACATTGTCACACACATGTGGAGGGAGCCTCAGTAGAGTGTGATGTACATTGACACACACATGTGGTGGGAGCCTCAGTCGAGTGTGATGTACATTGGCACACACATGTGGAGGGAGCCTCAGTAGAGTGTGATGTACATTGGCACACACATGTGGAGGGAGCCTCAGTAGAGTGTGATATACATTGGCACACACATGTGGAGGGAGAGTATGATGTACATTGACACACACATGTGGGGGGAGTAGAGTGTGATGTACATTGGCACACACATGTGGTGGGAGTAGAGTGTGATGTACATTGGCACACACATGTGGAGGGAGTAGAGTGTGATGTACATTGGCACACACATGTGGAGGGAGTAGAGTGTGATGTACATTGGCACACACATGTGGAGGGAGTAGAGTGTGATGTACATTGGCACACACATGTGGAGGGAGTAGAGTATGATGTGCTCTACTAGCCCCAGTAGCTGGTGGTGTGCATTATATAATAGTTTCATGGCAACACTTGTGCTGGTAGTGAGAAAAAACAAGGCAAGGCAGTGCAGAGCAGATGGGGCAAGATCAACCACTCACTTTATCTTGTCCACCCTAAAATTACATCATGCTCCGCTGAGGCACTTGTGCATGTCAATGGATGCCTCCATATAGTGCACTCCTTAAAAACCTCTCACCCCACTCCACCCCACCCCCGTACATGCATGCTGAATGGCTCAAGGTATCTTCCCCAAATTGGCTCGGATTCCACTGGGTTCCTCCAGACAGAATGCCTCGCGAAAATAGAGTTGGTTTTAATTGGCTCGAGTTTCTTTGTAGGGAGGGGCCAGAAAGCCCCTCATTTCCGTGGGGTACATCTCGTCATTATCTCCAGAACTAGCAGACTCTAGTGACACCAAGTTTTATTATAGCAAACATAATAAAAATGGTAGATAGCGATCAACTTACCATTTTCAGAGATGGTTTCCTTCAGTGCTTTTTCTTAGACTCATTTTTGAGAGGCTCAGCAGAAGAGTCCACGAGAACATTAGCAGCACGCTCTAAAAGAACAGTCTAACCATAGTAACTGCAGAGGTTCAAGGCCCACTGTTTTTGCTTATGTTCACGAGGAGATTGAGTCCGCGCACTTACATGTGCTGTAAGATTTAGTAAAAAGTACCTTGTGTTTGAATAAAATGAAAAGATTACTTTGTACATTTCTTCAACATTGGTTGGGCCCACGGTCATGCCTTGTACACACGTTGGGTTGCTATGCAACGCCAAAATTATTGTCGAGCCCTTATAAGAAAACTGGAACTTTTTCAATGACTTGCACAATATGCAGTTCAAAGGTCGGTCACTCTATCTACATGTACATGTACATGCTTGCTAGGTCCTCTGTCTTATGCGAGTCTTAGAGTCCACACATGCACACACACACACACACATAGAGACACACTCACACACATCACCACCATCACCATATCCAGAGGCTATTTGCACTAAACCACCTGCAGGTGCCACACCCACTACTCTACCTGAAGTGGACACACATACTATGCCTTCTGTACGCACTACCCGATCTGAGCATGGCAGACCATCTGTGGAGGCCACACCTTCTACTCCACTCGTGACGGCCACAAGCAATACTGAATGTGTAGGGGGCACACTGACTGATCCACCTCCTCCTAGCACAGCAACTTTATCTTTTCCTGCATGGCAACTTGCCCTTCCCCACAAGCCATTGCCTAAAAGAAAACTGAGGAGGGATTCTGAAAAAATGAATCACAAGTATTTTAAAATTCTTTGTCAACTTCAAAAGTTTCTCCTGGAGGATAGTACGAAACTTGATCGTGTGGATTGGGTGGAAAAAAATTTGTCCAGTTTCTCTACCATATTTGAAAAGATCGGAACAATTATCAGCGATAAGGATACCGGGTGCAGGGTGAAGAAGTTTATGGCATTCATCAGCAGCTACTGCTCATTCTTCAATTTTAAACTGCTCAAGTTGACGTGTGGTTGTCTGGATTACGAGGAAGGAATGTGCTCCCTCAAAGAGTACGAGAAGGATTTTGCTAAGTATGTACGATATCGCTTGGTCTACTGCCCATCAGGGCTTGGAATCCAAGGTCATGAGCATACTCGGGTTTGTGTAAAACTTGACGATGCTTACAAGGAGTGCAGAATTCATCATCTCGAGACCTTACAAGATGATATAAGTGAAATTTTGGAAGTGGATGTGTACGTATTCCCTTTGGAAGGAGTTGGGGAGGGCTGTGTGTGCGTTACATTTCACCTATCGGTTTCCTTAAAGGAAAGAATATTACCCTTATCATGGAAACAAATCGATGCTATTCAACAGCTGAGATACAATGGTGCTCGAGTGTTAGAGATAGCAGCTGGTGCTGACACCTATGTTATCCACCATGAACAAGGTATGATCATTTAACTATAGTTCTTTAGATGTTGGCATGCACAATTCCCTCTGAGATAGCTCCCTGGTGGCCACTGCCACAGGTCTCGATTGGAGAAATAGTGACCTGTCACTAGTTCACCACTCACATAGTGGCCTGTGGCTAACCACAATTGTCCAAGCCAGTAGTGAGTGACTCCATGCAATGTCTATGAGGTTCAGCAAACCTAATCGGCCTTGAGAGAAGGACAAATACTCAAGAACAAAGATGTTTTATTTTAAAAACTAACACTACCTTATTTCCTCAAATGAAATTCGTACCCCCATAGTGTTTGACCTCCATTACGAGTACGAGGTCTGAACAAAATTATTTTCTCCCTTTGATTGTATTTGCAACGTTGGTTTGTCTTGCGCATGCTCAGATAAGTTTTAATTCCAAGCTGAAAGTTCAGAATATTAGGAGAGTGGCAGGGAAGATGGAGAAATTCACTACCTAAAGCAGAGAGCAGTGGCAGCTGAAGGCACGTCACAAATTGCTGAGCTTACTTCCAAGCTAGAATGTCAAGAATGTCAGGATTCTAGCGACTCCTTCACAGACTTCGACGACAAAGAACTGGAAACGTCTGATATACTAGTTAATGACTGAGGACTAGCAAACTTTATTTCCAACTTTGTCCGGGCCCTGGCTGCTATTATTTCTCACTATATTCAATTTCTTTGTGTTAGCATTTGTTACTTTAAGCTCAACAATGACTGGGAGGAGTCATTGTGCGAGGATAAACGAGCTTGCGTTTGCCAGGTGGCCACTAACCAAGGTTTGGGAATAGCTGTGTATATACCCTCGAATTGTATTCACCTTCATTTAGTGTGCACCGCATTGGGAAACCTGAAATGATTGACTGGTATCAACAATAGTGTATCCATGTAGACCACAAGCAGTTTGATGACCCCTTACCATATATGTCATAGACGCCAATTATTATAAGCAAGCCTCTTACTGTGATCAGGGAGAGGGGGGTACTAGAGATCTCGGCTCTGTGGTCACTACAGTCGTCGCCAACCCTCCCACTTGGTGACTAACCCCTGATGCACATTACCTGGGGTCACGCACCTAACCCTGGTGCATGTGTAAGAGGTGAATTGCTTGAGTGCAGTGTGCTAGTGATACTAAATGTGTGTGCATGGTTTGACCAGGTTCCAGCAGTCAGCCTCGGACTGAAGACAAGAAAGCACTGGATTTCTCTTCTAATTCTGGCAGTGAGATATCAGATCATGAGGTGAGTGTGCTGATGCAATATATACTGCATGAGTGTGTGTGTGTGCATGCTCAGCTTGTAGTATGAGTGATTGTGACTTTGTGATCTTGTGTATTGTCAATGTGTGTGTGTGTGTGCATGTGGTTTATTGTCAATGTGTGTGTGTGTGTGCATGTGGTTTGTGGTTGCCCTATATGTGAGTGGATGGCTTGTGCAGTGAGTTGGTCTTGAGGAAGGTTCCTGTTGGGCTAAGGAGGATACATGACCAACTTTGTCAGACTTACTTGCAGTGTAATGTGTAGACACCTGCTTGTCTCTAAGGCTGGCCCTTACAGTAAAACCACAAGGTTATTATGACTGTCTGTGTTACATACCTGCAGTGATTTATAAAGTGATTGTTCTCTACAGTCTGACTATTCTAGTGAGCAAGAACAGGTCTCAGATATCTGTGAAATAGTTTGTCAGCCGACTGAAAGTGTGACTCACAGCAAGGCATGCGAAGGAGACCTTCCAAGAATAATGGCTGTCATGAAGAATGAAGGATACAACCCTCTGGTGATTAGTAAACAGCACATAATCATTACCATGATAGCCATGCATGTGTGCATCACATATTAGCTGTGCATCCATGTGGTGTGATTTCTGGTAAATATAGCGTAAATCCTGGCACTTATTGCATAGTCAGCAATAGAGTAGGCTCTTAAATTATGGCCCACGTGCAGAGGTAATGAATCTCCTATAGGCGTGAATCTTTCTATCTGCGTACCTTGCTGGCTGTCGAAGATGGTGAACGACTGAACTCTTGCAGAGCAGAGGCTGGGGAGCTTCATATCTACTACAAGTCAATCTCACTCCGCATAACACTGACTCTTGGGCAGGAGGAGGTGTAGTCTTAACAAGTGAAGGCTGGAACCAACAGCAAGTGTAGATGTGGCCTGCCAATGATGTGGTATTACAGCACTTAACAAGTGAAGGCTGGAACCAACAGCAAGTGTAGATATGGCCAGCCAATGTTTGCAATATGCACTTATTTCTATTGAAATATTTTGTTTCATATATGACACTTACATTACATCTTTAAAGATTATTTCTCCTATTAATGTGTGCATTTCTTCAATAAACAGCCACTTCCAGAACCTTCCCCTGGAGCCAGTGCTGAGCCTCAACCAAAAAGACAGTCTGCCTCTCCTAGACCCAGTACAGAGGATGTTTCCACAGAAGGTAAAGTTAAGAATGTTCCCAACCGACTGGTCATTACAGTGTGAGTGCTTGCTGGAGTACACTTACTGCCCCCTTTAGTCATTACAGTGATACTGTCCTCACTTATAGATAGGTTCACACAGAAGGAGCCTAGTGAGACTGTCCTCCCCATAGATAGTTCACACAGAAGAAGCCTAGTGAGACTGTCTTCTTCCATATAAGGAGCTATACTCTGACCAGAGCTTTAGCCAGAGCTTAGAAACACACAAGGCTAGGGGCTTCCAGGGTGTGTGCTCACCTGGAAATTATTTTTACCCTAGCTACATAGTCACTAGGTATGCATTCTGTGGGTAGTTAAGTGTGAGCAGAGAACTGTCATCAGTGCATCATTTCAGAGTGAGTCATTCATTCAATAGGAATATGATGGGAGAAAAATAATCGTTTCATTTGCGCTGGCTACAGTGCTGCCCCTTCTAGTTTAGCAAACCTTCTCCCTACCCCATCAATTACCCCCTCCTCCCTCTGCTGGATCCTCTTGGCAAGACAATGTTGGCACATAATATTTAACTGAGACTCCACCCTCTTACATGTACAATATATATGTGTGTGTGTGTGTGCAGAGTTGAAGAAATCTGAGGAGAACACAGGCAAAGACAACATAGGTAAGTGAGACGAGGAAAGTGTCCTCAAGGGAGGGAGGGAGGTGTGTAGTTGAGACTCCACCCACATACTTGTAGCTCAATATGTACCATATTTGCTGGGATATAAGTCTCACCTGGGTTTAGGTCACACCCACAAATCTACGTAGCACTGTATTACATAGTTGGTGTTCCTGCATAGAAGTTGTTCTTACCAGCAAAAGAAATAGCCAGTTGGCTGCTTGAAACTATTGATGAAGCTAATGCACTTCTCAGAGCTGAGGCCAACTGAAATTCCCTCTGTTGTGATGAGATTACTGATAGCTACTAGCTGTACGTGCAGGAACAGTGACCTGGACTAGTTCTCCACTGACGTAGACACAATTGTCCAAGCAAGTAGTGAGTGACTCCATGCAGTGTCTATGAGGTTTAGCCAACCGGATGGGTCATGAGATATCGACAGACAGAGACTCAGAACAAAGATATTTTATTTTAAAATCAGACAAGAATATTGTAGCATACACATGTACATGAAGATCACAATGAGATGACCCTTTACCATATACCTCAATGAGCAAGTCTCTCTCTTGTCAGGGAGAGAATGGCACTAGAGACTTCGGCTCCATAATCACTACAGTCATTGCATCCCCACACACTTGGTGGGTACCCCCTGGCGGAAATTGCCTGGGGCCACACACATTAACCCTGGTGCATGTGTAAGAGGTGAATTTGTTGAGTGTATTGTGCTAGTGACACCTCAATGTGTGTGCATCGCTTGACCAGGTTCCAGCAGTGAGCCTCTGATTGAAGACAAGCAAGCACTAGTCTCCTCTGCTACTTCTGCCACTGCAACATCAGATCATGAAGTGAGTGTGTTGAATATTGCTTGATGAAAACTATGTGTGTGTGTGTGTATGTGTGTGTGTTCAAGTATTTGTGGTTGCCCTATATGTAGATGGTGGGTGTGTGCTCTGAGTTGTTGATTATATGTTGATTAGGAATATTCTTGCTGTCCTAAGGAAGTATTGTAAGATGCACCACCAACTATGTCAGACTAACTGTGTAGCATCAGTACACCTGCTTGTCTCTAAGGCTGGCCATTTACAGTAAGATCACAAGGTTATGAGTGTCTGTGTTGCTTACAGTCATTGTGTAGCATCAGTATACCTGCTTGTCTCTAAGGCTGGCCATTTACAGTAAGATCACAAGGTTATGAGTGTCTGTGTTGCTTACAGTCATATTAAAGTGATGTGTTGATTGTTCTCTAACAGGCTTACCATTCTGACAAGCAAGACGATATCTTAGATATTAGTGGGAAAGTTTGTCAGCCGAGTGAAAATGCGACTCACGGCAAGGCACGCGAAGGAGACCTGCCAGGAGTAATGTCTGCCATAAAGAATGAAGGATACAACACTCTGGTGATTAGTAAACAAAACACAATTATTACCACATCACATGATAGCCGTGTATGTGTACATCACATGATAGCCGTGTATGTGTGCATCACATGATAGCCATGGATGTGTGCATCACATGTCAGCCGTACGTGTTAGCATCACATGATATCCGTACATGTGAGCGTCACATGATAGACGTGCATGTGAGCATCACATGATAGTCATGCATCACATGATAGTGATGCATGTGTACATCACATGATAGCCGTGCATGTGTGCATCACATGATAGCCGTACATATGAGCATCACATGATATCCGTACATGTGAGCATCAAATGATAGCTGTGCATGTGTGCATCACGTGATAGTCATGCATGTTTGCATCGCATGATAGCCATGCATGTGTGCATCACATGATAGCCGTACATGTGAGCATCACATCATAGCCGGGAATGTGAGCATCACATGATATCCATGCATGCATGTGGTGTGATTTCTGGTAAATATAGCGTAAATCCTGGCACTTATTGTGCACAGTCAGCAATAAAGTAGGCTCTTAAATTATGGCCCACGTGCAGAGGTAATGAATCTCCTGACGTGAATCTTTGTATCTACATACCTTGCTGGCTGTCAAAGATGGTAAACTACTGAACTCTTGCAGAGCAGAGCCTGGGGAGCTTCATATCTACTAGAAGTCAATCTCACTCCTAGAAGTGGGCGTAACACTGACTCTTGGGCAGGAGGAGGTGTAGTCTTAACAAGTGAAGGCTGGAACCAAAAGCAAGTGTAGATATGGCCAGCCAATGATGTGCTACAGGGGCGTACCCAGGATTTAGAGAGGGGGGGTGCTCTCTCCAAGGCCTTTGTAGTAAAAAACAAATAGAATAGGGTATATACGTAGCTCGGGGTCCACTACCCCCAAAAAAAATTTTGGGTTTTTTTTTTGTTTCCCCCCCAAAATATGATGACAGTACATACAAGATGCTGCCTTCCAAATTGGAGAAGATTTGGATGCTCCATTCTGGACTTATACTAACTTGAGTACACCCGATTTGCGAAGAAGACGCTTCACGTAATAGTGAGTTTCAATGGCCGCGGAGACCGACAAGGGAAGCAAACCAGTGATTCTGGTCATCCCCCTAGGAAGTGGCCTATATAGGACAGACCAAACTTCCCCTCCCTATTCTTGATTTTTCTAGTATGTATATGTATACCACTTTTGGTGTTTTTTTAATGGTATGGTCAATTCAACCACTGAAATACTATACTAGTCCCTGTCCCGAAAAAGTTTTTTGGGGGGGCAAGGTCGGTTCTCCCTGCTTCATATTTGGAGTAATCAGACAAAATTATATAGATTCTGTTTCCTCTCAATGAGAGCTACAAGATGACATTCTCTATTTTTAATTTTAAGCAAGTATGATGTCAACAGGTACAAAAAAAAAATTAAAATGCTACCAAAAAATTGCAATAGTTTTTAAAATCCATGATCACACTATTTAAAGTATGAAACACAATTCTAGCCACATTGAGGCCACAGATTAATTTATGTTGAGTACTTACCTAGTACATTCGATTTCTTGAGTGTAATTCTCTGCTTCTTTTACGGTGGCATTTCTGCTGAGATGTATATAGTTGGCAGCTCAAATCAAAAATCAACCACACAGTCACTGAGCTACCTTGAGAACTTCTGTCATGGAACACGACTCGATCTGTTACTGCATGCACGCATGTGGATTACTCTTGGCCACACCTTTTTTTCTTCTTTTTCCTTTTACTTTTTTTCCCTTCATTCTACTAGGGGGGTTGCGCGCGCTCCGAGCGCTCTATGCTGGGTACGCCCCTGTGCTACTACTACAGCACTTAACAAGTGAAGACTGGAACCAACAGCAAGTGTAGATATGGCCAGCCAATGATGTGACTACAGCACTTAAACAAGTGAAGGCTGGAACCAACAGCAAGTGTAGATATGGCCAGCCAATGATGTGCTACTACAGCACTTAACAAGTGAAGACTGGAACCAACAGCAAGTGTAGATATGGTCAGCCAATGATGTGCTACTACAGCACTTAACAAGTGAAGGCTGGAACCAACAGCAAGTGTAGATATGGCCAGCCAATGATGTGCTACTACAGCACTTAACAAGTGAAGACTGGAACCAACAGCAAGTGTAGATATGGCCAGCCAATGATGTGCTACTACAGCACTTAACAAGTGAAGGCTGGAACCAACAACAAGTGTAGATATGGCCAGCCAATGATGTGCCATTGCAGCACTTAACAAGTGAAGGCTGGAACCAACAGCAAGTATAGATATGGCCTGCCAATGATGTGGTATTATAGCACTTGAATTTTTGGGGGGAGACTACTGCACATGTATTTTTTCCCTTTTCTTATTGTGGTTACCACTTTATAACTCCATAGAATCCGTAAACTTCATGGTATGCACTTGATATATAGCTCAAAAGATAGGTCTCCCTTTGTGCTCTTTGTTGATACTAAAATATTTTTACGTAAGTATAACTATAGCCAAGTTACTGGAGCTACAAGTGGAGGGAACCTCTAAAACCTGAACGACTGATTTTGTGGCATAAATATCTCCAGATTATAAAGTGCTAACGTGTTAATTAGCACCAGTGGCTAGAGGAAGCCAGACTCTATGCAATGAGTGTTTTCATTAGGCGCTAAAATGTAAGTACAGTATACCCTCGCATATCTGAACCTCGATTATCCGAACACTCAGATATTTTTAATTTAAAACTGGTAATGGTCGTCACTCTGCCAAATCATTTCCGGAAGTTGCACGTGATAACTAGTTCAGCTTGCTTGGGCCATCAAAAGGAAGAGAGCGATCGAGTCAAAGATAGCCATTCTAAGCAAGATATCAAATGGAGCCAGTCTAGCAGGACTAGCGAGAGTAAGGCGTAGGGAAGTTGACAATAACGGAGATAAAAAAGAACGAAGCCAAACTTCGAGAGTTCGCAGGCAACCTTGACTGTCGGAGGATAAGTTCATCTCGCAAAGTCATGCGCCTTGCTAAAGACGAACAACTAGAAAATGCTTTATGTCTGTGGTTTGTTCAGAAAAGGGGGCAAGACACTCCAGTCAGTCGACCATTGCTCAGAGAAAATACAACATTATGAATATAAATAATATGAAAAAATATGTATGTAAAACATCATATATAGCTCAAAAGATAGGTCTCTCTTTGTGCTCTCTGTTGATGCTAAAATATTTTTTGTAAGTATACTGAGGACCTAAATCGTTCTAGTACCAGGAAGTGAGCAACTGATTATCCCAAGGACCTGCAGATTAAAAGGATATTGAAAATAGTTCCAACGTGAATCAGCATTTTAATTACATTCATGAAATTTAATTTTTTTGTTGTTGCATATCTGAACTTTTTGCTTATCAGAACTACCTTGGGTCCCAACGAGTTCAGATAAGAGAGGGTCTACTGTACGTGGTCAAGTCGTGCAGCTGGAAAATGAATTTCGTTAATAATCCATAAAACTAATTTTCCACCCACGTGCTTGACCACATACTTACGTTTTAGTGCCTAATGAAAACACTCATTGCATAGAGTAGAGCAAGCCACTGGTGCTAATTTCGAATCTTTAGCACTTTGCAAACTGGAGATATTTATGCGGCGGCATTCAGGTTTTGAAGTTCCCTCCACTTTAGGTCCACTAACATGGCTATAGTTATACCTATGAACAATATATTAGTATCAAAAGAGAGCACACAGAGAGACCTATCTCTTGAGCTATATATCTGGAGCTATAAAGTGGTAACCACAAGTTTTTTGTTTTTTTAATTAAAATATGGTGCTGTATCACCACAAGGTTCGAACCAATAGCAAGTGTAGATATGGCCAGCCAATGATGTGCTACTACAGCACTTAACAATTGAAGGCTGGAACCAACAGCAAGTGTAGGTATGGGCGGGCCAATGATGTGGTATTACAGCACTTAACAATTGAAGGTTGGAACCAACAGCAAGTGCAGGTATGGGCAGGCCAATGTTTGCAATATGCACTTATTTCTATGGAAATATTTTGTTTCATATTTGACACTTACAGTATATACATCTTTAAAGATTATTTCTCCTATTAATGTGTGCATTTCTTAAATAAACAGCCACTTCCAGAACCTTCCCCTGGAGCCAGTGCTGAGCCTCAACCAGAAAGACAGTCTGCCTCTCCTAGACCCAGTACAGATGATGTGTCCTCAGAAGGTAAAGTTTAGAATGTTCCCAACCGACTGGTCATTACAGTGTGAGTGCTTGCTGGTGCACACTTACTGCTCCCTCTAGTCATTACAGTGAGACTGTTCTCGCCATAGATAGGTTCACACAGAAGGAGCCTAGTGAGACTGTCCTCCCCATAGATAGGTTCACACAGAAGGAGCCTAGTGAGACTGTACTCCCCATTGATAGGTTCACACAGAAGGAGCCTAGTGAGTCTGTCCTCCACCATAGATAGGTTCACACAGAAGGAGCCTATTGAGTCTGTCCTCATCATAGATAGTTCACACAGAAGGAACCTAGTGAGACTGTCCTCCCCCATAGATAGTTCACACAGAAGGAGCCTACTGAGTCTGTCCTCTCCATAGATAAGTTCACACAGAAGGAGCTTACTGAGACTGTCCTCTCCATAGATAGGTTCACACAGAAGGAGCCTGCTGAGAATGTCCTCTCCATAAATAGGTTCACACAGAAGAAGCTTAGTGAGACTGTAGTCCCGCATAGATAGGTTTACACAGAACGAGCCCAGTGAGACTGTCCTCCCCATAGATAGTTTAAACAGGAGGAGCCTAGTGAGACTGTCCTCTCCCATAGATAAGTTCACATAGAAGGAGCCTAGTGAAACTGTCCTCCCCCATAGATAGGTTCATACTGAAGGAGCCCAGTGAGACTGTCCTCCCTCATAGATAGTTTCAGACAGAAGGAGTCTAGTGAGACTATCTTCTTCCATAGAAGGAACTTTATCTGACCAGGGTTGTATCCAGAGCTTATAAACACACTAGGCTAGGGACTTCTGGGGTGCATGCTCACCTGGAAATTATTTTTACCCTAGCTACATAGTCACTAGGTATGCATTCTGTGGGTAGTTAAGTGTGAGCAGAGAACTGTCATCAGTGCATCATTTCAGAGTGAGTAATTCATTCAATAGGAATATGATGGGAGAAAATTAATTGTTTCATTTGCCTCACGCTGGCTACAGTGCTGCCCCTTCTAGTTTAGCAAACCTCCTTCCCACCCCATCAATTACCCCCTCCTCCCTCTGCTGGCCCCTCTTGGCAAGACAATGTTGGCACATAATATGTAACTGAGACTCCACCCACTTACATGTACAATATATGTGTGTGTGTGTGCAGAGTTGAAGAAATCTGAGGAGAACACAGGCAAACACAACATAGGTAAGAGAGACGAGGAAAGTGTCCTCAAGGGAGGGAGGGAGGTGTGTCATTGAGACTCCACCCACATACTTGTAGCTCAATATGTACCGTATTTGCTGGGATGTAAGTCTCACCTGGGTTTAGGTCACACCCACAAATCTACTTAGCACTGTAGTACATAGTTGGTGTTCCTGCATAGAAGTTGTTCTTACCAGCAAAAGAAATAGCCAGTTGGCAGCTTGAAACTAGTGGTGAAGCTAATGCACTTCTCAGAGCTGAGGCCAACTGAAATTCCCTCTGTTGTGAGGAGGTCACTGATAGCTACTAGCTGTACGTGGAGGAACAGTGACCTGGACTAGTTCTCCACTGACGTAGACACAATTGTCCAAGCCAGTAGTAAGTGACTCCATGCAGTGTCTATGAGGTTTAGCCAACCGGATTGGTCATGAGATATCGACAGACAGAGACTCAGAACAAAGATATTTTATTTTAAAATCGACAAGAATAATATTGATTTGACTGGTCCAAATACAACGAAAACTGTAGCATACACATGTACATGAAGACCACAATGAGATGACCCTTTACCATATAACTCAATGAGCAAGTCTCTCTCTAGTCACAGAGAGAATGGCCCTACTGTCATTGCCTACTCTTTAATCAAGTCTCTCTCTGGTCAAGGAGGGAATGGCACTAGAGACTTCGGCTCCATAGTCACTACAGTCATTGCAACCACACACACTTAGTGGGGGGTGACAGTTGCAAATTTTATTATTATTACTTTTACCTGTGGTTACAACTTTAGAGCTCAGTAGATTCTGCAAACTTCATGGTATGGCCTTGATATATAGCTCAAAAGATAGGTCTCTCTGTGTGCTCTCTTTTGATACTAAAATATGTTTCATAGGTATAACTATAGGCAAGTTACTAGACCCTAAAGCAGAGGGACTTCAAAAACCTGCACCCCAAAATTGCCGGGAAAAACCACTCCGGGTTGCCAAGTGCTAAAGACCTCTAATTGTTACCGGTGGCTAGAGGAAGCTCTAGAGCAGGGGTGGGCAAACTACGGCCCGCGGGCCGCATGCGGCCCGCCAAAGGTTTTTATGCGGCCCGCCAAGTTATATACGCATGTTATTATGGGACAACATGAAGGGGAAAAAAATACCACGCAACGTCAAATAATAGTGTGGAACATAAACACGTTCCACCCTGGTGTCGTTAGCTCCGCCCACTTTCTCTCATTCTGGAAGCAAGTCTGCAAGTCGCCCAAGCATTGAGCCGAGACGCATCAAGCAGTGCGAGATATTTTGGCAGTAGCCCGTGAGCTGTCGTATGAGAAGGTTGTCTGTGCTTCGCGAGTCTCACACACTAGTGTCCTGGCAGACTCCAAAGAGATAAGTCGTGTCCGTGATAAGTCCTTCATATTCAAATTTTACCCAAAATGAGTCATTCGAATCTATCTAAGAAGCGAAAAATTGTAGACGAATGCCGTGTTTTTAACAAAGAGTGGAGTGAAATGTATTTCTTTACTGACATTGGAGTTAAAGCTGTATGTTTGATTTGTCATGAAACAGTTGGTGTGTTCAAGGAATACAATTTGAAACAGCACTTTCAAACAAAGCACGCTAGCTTTGGACAAAATTTATCAAAACAAGAACTGCAAAAGAAAGCAACTGATCTGGAAAAAAGTTTGAAGCAACAGCAAACAGTGTTTAAGAAAACATTTTCTTCACAAAGTAATGCGACAAAGGCAAGTTTTATATTGGCCAATAAAATTGCAAAACAAAACAAGTCATTTGCAGAAGCAGAATTTATTAAAGATTGCATGGTTGATGCTGTTAGTGTTGTGTGTCCTGAAGTTAAGTCAAAAGTAGAAGCTATATCTCTGTCACGAAGAACAATTGTTCGTCGCATAGATGCAATTGCAGTGAATATTCAAGAACAGCTGTTTAACAGCCAGTGATAGTTTTCAGTGGTTTTCTATTGCTTTAGATGAGAGTACTGATATTCAGGATACTGCTCAGTTACTCATTTACATCAGAGGAATTGGCAAAAACTTTGAGATTACAGAGGAATTGTTATCTATAGAGTCACTCAAAGACACAGTTACTGGAAAAGATATGTACAACAGTGTCATTAACAGTCTAATCAGGTCTGGATTAAGCCTGTATAAACTAGCAAGTATTACAACTGATGGTGCTCCTTCACTCATAGGTAAACATTCTGGCCTTGTGAAGTTGATGAATGATAAAATCAAAGAAGATTTTCCACTGCACAGTGCGTTGTCTTTTCATTGTATTATACATCAAGAAAACCTCTGTAAGTCTTCTTTAAAACTTCAACATGTTATGGATCCAGTGGTGCATGCAGTGAATTCAATAAGAGCGCGGGGACTGAAACACAGGCAATTTCGAAGTTTTTTGGAAGACAATGAGGCAGATTTTACTGATGTGCTGTACCACACAAATGTCCGCTGGTTAAGCATGGGAAAGGTACTAAAGAGGGTGTGGGACCTCAAAGCAGAGATTGTCATGTTTCTTACTATGAAAGAAATCTCTTGTGACTTTCCAAAGGAAATGGAGAGTGACGAATGGGTTTGTGATTTTGCATTTGCTGTGGACATAATGCAAAAGCTGAATGAGCTAAACACAAAACTACAAGGCAAAGGTTTATTTGCTCATGAATTACACCTGGAAGTGAAAGTCTTTCAATCGAAACTTAAACTTTTAGCCAAGCAGCTGAATGAGCAAAACTTTGTTCATTTTCCTCTGTTGAAAACACGAGCGGTTACACAAGCATTATCAGACAAGTACTATTCCCAGTTGATGGCTTTAAAAGAGGAATTTATCAGAAGGTTTGCTGATTTCAACGCAATTGAAGGACAGTTCGATTTGCTCAGCTCACCTTTTACCTGTGAAATTGAAACAGCTACTGAAGAACTGCAGATGGAACTGGTTGATTTACAAGCTGACAACTCTTTAAAGAGGATGTTTGAAAGTAAAACACTGGTCGAGTTTTATGCATCTCTGAACTCTGAAAAATTTCAAAATCTGAAATTTTTTGCAAGAAAGATGTTTGTGTTGTTTGCATCGACTTACATTTGTGAGCAGACTTTCTCTATAATGAAAGTTAACAAGTCAAAGAACAGATCTCTTCTCACAGATTCAAATCTTCAGTCAGTGTTAAGGATCAGCACAACCAACTTAACACCTGATTTTAACAAACTGGTAAACGACTGCAGTCAGATGCATCATTCTCATTGACATTGTTCTGTTACTTATTGAGTTACTTTGTTTTTCAAATAAATGTGATTCATGTGAAGTTTCTACTTTAAAATATTAATATTAAAAAATTTGCTATTTTTTTCATTAAAAACTTTTTTATTTCATTTTAACTAAATATACTATGCGGCCCTTTAAATTTTTGAAATTTCTGAATGTGGCCCTTGAACTGAAAAGTTTGCTCACCCCTGCTCTAGAGCATACAATGACCGTTTGTTAAAAATGTATTACCTGGTCAAGCGGGCATGGAAAATTAAAGGCGTTAACAATCAACGCCTTCAGTTGTGCACCCACGTGTCTGACCAGGTAATAAATTTTTAACGCCTATTTCTAACGGGTCACTCGTACCATTTTTTTTTTGCACTTGGCAACTCGGAGTGGTTTTGGACGGCGATTTTGGGTTGCAGGTTTTTGAGGTCCCTCCGCTTTAGGGTCTAGTAACTTGCCTATAGTTATACCTATGAAACATATTTCAAAAGAGAGCACACAGAGAGCCCTATCTTTTGAGCTATATATCAAGGCCATACCATGAAGTTTGCAGAATCTACTTAAAGTTGTAACCACAGGTTAAAAAAAAATTAATTTGTCCACCATTCCCCCTTAGTGGGTATCCCCTGGCAGACATTGCCTGGTGCCACACACATTAACCCTGGTGCATGTGCAAGAGGTGAATTGCTTGAGTGTAGTGTGCTAGTGACACCTCAATGTGTGTGCATCACTTGACCAGGTTCCAGCAGTGAGCCTCGGATTGAAGACAAGCAAGCACTAGTCTCCTCTGCTACTGCTGCCACTGCGACATCAGATCATGGAGTGAGTGTGTTGAATATTGCTTGATGATTACTCTGTGTGTGTGAGTATGTTCAAGTATTTGTGTTTGCCCTATAAGTAGATGGTGGGTGTGTGCAGTGAGTTGTTGATTATATGTTGATCTTGTTGGCCTAAGGAAGTATTGTAAGATGCACCACCAACTATGTCAGACTAACTGTGTATACCTGCTTGTCTCTAAGGCTGGCCATGTACAGTAAGATCACAAGGTTATGAGTGTCTGTGTTGCTTACAGTCATCCTTAAAGTGATATGTTGATTGTTCTCTGACAGGCTGACCATTCTGACAAGCAAGAAGATATCTCAGATATTGGTGGAAAAGTTTGTCAGCCGAGTGAAACTGTGACTCATGGCAGGGCACGCAAAGGAAACCTGCCAGGAGTAATGTCTGCCATGAAGAATGAAGGATACAACCCTCTGGTGATTAGTAAACAATACACAATCATTACCACATTACATGATAGCCGTTCATGTGAGCATCACATGATAGTCATGCATGTGTGCATCACATGATAGTCATGCATGTGTGCATCACATGATAGCCGTACATGTGATTATCACATGATAGTCATGCATGTGTGCATCACATGATAGCTTTACATGTGAGCATCACATGATAGTCATGCATGTGTGCATCACATGATAGCTGTGCATGTGTGCACACATGATGCCATGCATGTGAGCATCATTGATAGCCATGCACATGTGCAGCACATGATAGCCGTACATGTTAGCATCACATGATATCCGTACATGTGAGCATCACATGATATCCGTACATGTGAGCATCACATGATAGATGTGCATGTGAGCATCACATGATATATGTATCTGTACATGTGAGCATCACATGATAGTCATGCATATGTGCATCACATGATAGCTGTGCATGTGTGCACACATGATGCCATCCATGTGAGCATCATTGATAGCCATGCACATGTGCATCACATGATAGCCGTACATGTTAGCATCACATGATAGATGTACATGTGAGCATCACATGATAGCCATGCATGTGAGAATCACATGATAGTCATGCATGCGTGCATAGGCATGCATGTAAGCATCACATGATAGCCGCACATGTGAGCATCACATGATAGTGATGCATGTGTGCATCAAATGATAGTCATGCATGTGTACATCACATTATAGCCGTGCATGTGTGCATCACATGATATTTGTGCATGTGCACATCACATGATAGCTGTGCACGTGTGCATGATATCTGTACATGTGAGCATCAAATGATATTCGTACATGTGTGCATCACATGATAGCCATACATGTTAGCATCACATGATAGCTGTGCATGTGAGCATCACATGATAGCCATGCATTACGCATATCACATGATAGGCATGCATGTAAGCATAACATGATAGTCGTGCATGTGTGCATCACATGAAAGCCGTACATGTGAGCATCAGATGATAACCATGCATGTGAGAATCACATGATAGTCATGCATGTGTGCATCACATGATAGTCATGCATGTGTACATCACATGATATCCGTACATGTGAGCATCAAATGATAGCTGTGCGTGTGAGCATCACATGATAACCGTGCATGTGAGCATCGCATGATAGCCGTGCATGTGAGCATCAAATGATAGCTGTGCGTGTGAGCATCACATGATAACCGTGCATGTGAGCATCACATGATAGCCGTGCATGTGAGCATCACATGATAGTCATGCATGTGCATTACATGATAGCCGTGCATGTGAGCATAACATGATAGCCATGCATATGTGCATCACATGATAGCTGTACATGTGAGCATCACATGCTAGTTGTGCATGTGTGCATCACATGATAGATGTGCATGTGTGCATCACATGATAGATGTGCATGTGTGCATCACATGATAGCCATGCATGTGATCCTCATATGATAGCCATGCATGTGAGCTCACATGTTACATATAGCTGTGCATGCATGTGGTGTGATGTCTGGTAAATATAGTGTAAATACTGGCACTTATTGCACAGTCAGCAATAAAGTAGGCTCTTAAATTATGCCCATGTGCAGAGGTAATGAATCTCCTATAGGTGTGAATCTTTGTATGTACATACTTTGCTGGCTGTCGAAGATGGTGAACGACTGAACTCTTGCAGAGCAGAGCCTGGGGAGCATCATATCTACTACAAGTCAATTGACTCCTAGAATTGGGTGTAACACTGACTCTTGGGCAGGAGGAGGTGTAGTCTTAACAAGAAGGCTGGAACCAACAGCAAGCGAAGATATGTCCAGCCAATGGTGTGCTACTACAGCAATTAATTAACTAGTGAAGGCTGGAACCAACAGCAAGTGTAGATATGGCCAGTCAGTGATGTGGTACTACAGCACTTAACAAGTGAAGGATGGAACCAACAGCAAGTGTAGGTATGGGCGGGCCAATGTGTGCAATATGCACTTATTTCTAATGGAAATATTTGGTTTCATATTTGACACTTACATTACATCTTTAAAGATTATTTCTCCTATTAATGTGTAGCCATTTCCAGAACCTTCCCCTGGAGCCAGTGCTGAGCCTCAACCAGAAAGCTCTCCTAGACCCAGTACAGAGGATGTGCCCTCAGAAGGTAAAGTTGAGAATGTTCCCAACCGACTGGTCATTACAGTGTGAGTGCTTGCTGGTGCACACTTACTGCTCCCTCTAGTCATTACAGTGATACTATCCTCCCCCATAGATAGTTTCACACAGAAGGAGCCTAGTGAGACTGTCCTCCCCATAGATAGGTTCACACAGAAGGAGCCTAGTGGGACTATCCTCGCCATAGATAGTTTCACACGAAGGAGCCTAGTGAGACTGTCCTCCCCCATAGATAGGTTCACACAGAGGGAGCCTAGTGAGACTGTACTCCCACATAGATAGGTTCACACAGAAGGAGCCTAGTGAGACTGTCCTCCCCCATAGATAGGTTCACACAGAGGGAGCCTAGTGAGACTGTACTCCGACATAGATAGGTTCACACAGAACGAGCCTAGTGAGACTGTCCTCCCCCATAGATAGGTTCACACAGAAGGAGCCTGACTGTCCTCCCCCATAGATAGGTTCACACAGAAGGAGCCTAGTGAGACTGTCCTCCCCATAGATAGTTCACACAGAAGGAGCCTAGTGAGACTGTCCTCCCCCATAGATAGGTTCACACAAAAGAAGCCTAGTGAGATGGTCCTCCTTCATAAATAGGTTCACACAGAAGGAGCCTAGTGAGACTGTCTTATTCCATATAAGGAGCTATACTCTGACCAGGGCTGTAGCCAGAGCTTAGAAACACACAAGGCTAGGGGCTTTCGGGGTGCATGCTCACCTGGAAATTATTTTTACCCTAGCTACATAGTCACTAGGTATGCATTCTGTGGGTAGTCAAGTGTGAGCAGAGAACTGTCATCAGTGCATCATTTCAGAGTGAGTCATTCATTCAATAGGAATATGATGAGAGAAAAATAATCGTTTCATTTGCCTCACGCTGGCTACAGTGCTGCAGCTTCTAGTTTAGTAAACCTCCTCCCCACCCCATCAATTACCCCCTCCTCCCTCTGCTGGCCCCTCTTGGCAAGACAATGTTGGAACATAATTTGTAACTGAGACTCCACCCACTTACATGTACAATATATATGTGTGTGTGTGTGCAGAGTTGAAGAAATCTGAGGAGAACACAGGCAAAGACAACATATGTAAGGGAGACGAGGAAAATGTCCTCAAGGGAGGGAGGGAGGTGTGTAGTTGAGACTCCACCCACATACTTGTAGCTCAATATGTACCATATTTGCTGGGATATAAGTCTCACCTGGGTTTAGGTCACAACCACAAATCTACTTAGCACTGTATTACATAGTTGGTGTTCCTGCATAGAAGTTGTTCTTACCAGCAAAAGAAATAGCCGATTGGCTGCTTGAAACTATTGATGAAGCTAATGCACTTCTCAGAGCTAAGACCAACTGAAATTTCCTCTGTTGTGAGGAGGTCACTGATAGCTACTAGCTGTACGTGGAGGAACAGTGACCTGGACTAGTTCTCCACTGACGTAGACACAATTGTCCAAGCCAGTAGTGAGTGACTCCATGCAGTGTCTATGAGGTTTAGCCAACCGGATGGGTCATGAGATATCGAAATGCAGAGACTCAGAACAAAGATATTTTGCAGACAAATTGATTACTCCAAATAGAATGAAAACTTTTCATACCCATATACTGTACATGAAGACCACAACCAGGTGACCCTTACCAGATACCAATGATATACAGTAGCGGTCAAAAATAACTTTACGTTGCATTTCTGTACAATGTACGTAGTACGCTCGAGCGTTTAAAAAGCAACGCACGAGCTACCATTTAAGAACGCACGGCGAACGGTACGCACGAATGTTGCAACGCACCGTTGGAACGCATCGTTGTTTATTTTTACCTCGATCTGACACGTGACAAATATGAATACGCGTGCATTTCGGAGGTTAAATTCTATTTAGGTCACATTGCAGCAGCGGGCTAGTTTTGGTAGCTCTGTCAAATCGATCAGAAAATATCTGAGGATACTATTCCCAAAAGAAGTAAGTGCTTGGGTTGAGGTACTTTTTCAATTTTTTGTCTTGCTAGCTCAGCTAGTCCCTTTCTCTGAATAAATTTTATTTCAGTGTAGCTTAGATTTGCTGTTACAAGCTACTTCAGTGCTAATTCTTTTGCTTTTTGCCAACCTTTCCAACGAAATACTTTGGTCTTTGTCAGGGCATCTTAGTAATCATCTGGTTGACAGGTCTTTGTCAGGGCATCTTAGTAATCATCTGGTTGACAATCTACATGTAAGTAGCTCTATTTTCACTAGAGCTTGATCAGAACATACTTGTATATGAGCTAAAGTTGTTTCACACAAAATGGTCTTGAAGACCTCCACCTGTTTGTCAAATGTAACAAGCTTGGATTATGTGATCAGTGGCTCGCTAAGTGATGTGTATGTCTTAATGCAAGTTACTGTGCGATATTTTGGCTGCATGAGAACTGTCGCCATTATTATGATGATGTAGCCTGTTTTGGGGTTTTTTTTTGGGGGGGTGGCTCCCAAAGGGGGAAGCTAGTCAGCAACTGTTGTGACTAATAGCACTTTAGATGTTGGATGTCTGTGGTTTGTAAATGCAGGTATCCAGTCCGAGGATGGAGATGTCAAACTGGCCCAGAAGATATAAACCAACAACTAGCTTTACACCTACATAACCGGACCTTTACTTACCTTGTCAATATTGTCAGATAACAACGACTGCACCAAACCACACACAAAGATGTTGCATAAATTGAAATACACATTATCAATAGTAGCACTGCTATTTAGTTTGATGATGTGAAGAATCGCCTCAACAAATCTGGGTAGCAGAAGCTTCACAGTACACTTGTCAAACCAGATGATATTCTCAAATACACTTGCTGACAAATTGCTGTGCCACTCCCGATCTCTTGACCTGGAGTGTGGGAGACAAAATACGGTGTTAAAAAAAAAAAAAAAAACATGGTTACTTGAGCTCCACCAGGGTTGAGCTCTGGCACACAAGTTATGTGTATCTTAGTTTGCTTATACATCGCCCGTGTCGTCTCAAATAGGTTAACCCTTTCACCGTTGACTTTATTTTGAAAAATTACAAAAAATTGACTTGCATAGACATATGCAATGCTATTTCAGCAAAGGTGGACTAAAGTCCTTAGCAACCATAGTTCACATGAAAGCCCTTATAATGACCAACATTGTGGTAACCTACAGTTGCCATAGAAACAAACCACAATGTCATGAATCTAATTAGAAGTTTTGAGTTCTGGTTTCACAGATAATTAACAATTGTAGTAATATGATCTATGTACGTGCACACACGTATATGGCCTTATTTCATTTCCCCCTCTAGTATGGTATATAATCAAGGTGTTTTCAGCCACTCAGACAGTGAAGGAGGCTTGATAAGATACTGGCCAGCATACAAGAAGACATCATTGTGCCACACTACCATACACTATACACTACACACACTACCACAATGTAATGTATAGACACCATCTAGGAATATATATTTTCACATTTCATTTACTCTTATAACACTTGGTACACAATGTATGTATCATCAAACATGACTGGTACAAGAAGCCATTGAGGTATCCAAATGAATACTGGAAGTTACTTGACTATGTGTACTCAGACGTCCAAGTTGACTACTCCTAGCTCTACTACTGCCTCTAGTTCTGCGACTACGCTGACCAACAGGCCTTGAATGAGTATGAACCGAAGGAATATGAACTCCACAAGAAGTGGCTTTGAGGAAGGGTGACAGTGAAGGGGTTCAGTGAAGGGGTTGGTTGCACCATACCTAAAAAGAATAATGTCAACATAAACAAAAAGTATTGCCTCCTCGACCTAATGAATTTATATATGACGAAAGAACAGCTAAACAATTCTATCCAGAACATGCTTTACTTGCTAGCTACTTAGCTAGCAAGTAAACAAAACTCACTGGCATAGTCTTCTTCGTCACTGCTAGACTCTCCTCCGCCCAAACAGACTATCGAGCGGCACCGCTCTCGCCAGAAAATTGTCCAAAAAGTATCTCCCACCCATCGATAGCACAATTTCAGGATCAATGCTACTCTTCCCAAGTTAGGAATAGATTACTTCACCTTCCTCGCTGCTACTTTCGTCCTCTGATAGGACGTAGTCGTCGTCTTGAATCCTAGAAAGAACTTGGTCTAAAGTTAGTCTGACCGTCATTTCCAACTTATGAACGGTCAGCGATTTCAATTTTACTTTACCTTAGTTACCGAATCCGTACGGCTCTTATATTCGGCACGTACGTAGAGCAAGAATTGAGCTATTTTTTGATATTCATATCTTAATTTACAACCGAACGATTGATTTTTTAATGATTTTTCACCGATAATTATGTGGTTTGGACGTATATATACGCTTATGACGGTGAGTGGGTTAAGTACACATAGGCCAAATCATTACTTTGTTTGCCTCGGAATAGATGGCAATATGAATTGCCATGCAGCAATGTACAACCACTCGATGTTTGTCCTACACCAAAGCCGCCACTCATTGCTTTGAAGAAAGCCTCGACTGTAGTTAGTAGGCCATGTTGTCAATGTAATATAGTATGGTTTTTGTAATGCTCTGCACATAAGGCATTTCAGGTTCCCGATTTCATATATTCCTTGTAATGTAAGCTACCAGTTTTCTATAATTCATGGCATGGCACAAAAACTTAACCTGCCACTTGAGCCTCTGACAACCAATTTGCTCCTTGAACAAAAGGTCGTGTGTGATTGCAGGTAATGTTTCAGGAAGCTCAGGTCGTCCCATCAATATCTTTGGTGCTTCAAAGCTTAGGCTAAGGTTCAGAATTCTTTGCTTTTGCTTCTTGTAGGCCGATACACCACAGCGCGAGAAAGAGAGCTGTAAGCTACTCGAGCGAGCGACGAAGCGTATCACGTGAACGTTTATACTATGAACGCATGCGTTCCAGCTGCACAATGCACCTACGTTTTAGAAGTACGATTGGAAAAACAGTAAGGAATGCACATGCAACGCTTGCTCTCAAAACGTAGTACGTACGTTGTCCGAAAACGCAACGTAAAGTTATTTTTGGCCGCTACTGTACATGTATTTAAGCAAGTCTCTCTCTAGTCAGGGAGAGAATGGCACTACAGTCATTGGCCACTGTAGATACAAATGATATAGTTAAGCAAGTCTCTCTCTGGTAAGGGAAAGAATGGCACTAGAAACCCACCCACTCGGTGGTTAACCCCCCCCCCCCCCCCCCGGCCTGGGGTCACGCACCTTAACCCTTGTGTGTAAGAGGTGAATTGCTTCAGTGCAGTGTGCTAATGATACTAAATGTGTGTGCATGGTTGGTTTGACCAGGTTCCAACAGTCAGCCTCGGACTGAAGACAAGAATGCACTGGACTCCTCTGCTATTTCTGCCCATGCTACATCTGATCATGAGGTGAGTGTGCTTAATGATCTTGGTGGATTATTTTATGTGTGTATGTGTGTTTCAAGTATTTATGGTTGCCCTATAAGTAGATGATGGGTGTGTGCTCTGAGTTGTTGATTTTATGTTGATTAGGAATATCCTTGTTGGCCTAAGGAAGTATTGTAAGATGCACCACCAACTATGTCAGACTAACTGTGTAGCATGAGTATACCTGCTGGTCTCTGAGGCTGGCCATGTACAGTAAGATCACAAGGTTATGAATGTCTGTGTTGCTTACAGTCATATTAAAGTGATATGTTGATTGTTCTCTGACAGGCTGACCATTCTGACAAGCAAGACGATATCTCAGCTATTGGTGGAAAAGTTTGTCAGCCGAGTGAAAGTGTGACTCACAGTAAGGCACGCGAAGGTGACCTTCCAGGAATAATGGCTGCCATGAAGAATGAAGGATACAACCCTCTGGAAAGAGATGGACAGGGCAGCAACGCCTTGCACTGTGCAGCTCTCGGGGGACACGTGTCTGTGGTGAAGTTTTTTCTGGAAGATCTGAAGTATGATCCAACAATTCCTAGTAAAGATGGCCATACAGTTCTTCACCTAGCTGCTTCATGTGGTCATCTTGAGCTGCTACGATACCTGTTGGAGGAGCGGCAGCTTGAAGCTCTGAGCATGGATGCCATAGGACGTACTCCACTACATCATGCTTGTTGCTTGAACTCTGACCTTAGCAGTATGAGTGGAGGGAAAAGGACAAGTGAGCATTTTGATGTTGTCAAGTATCTCATAGAGGAGCTCGGTTGCGACCCACTTGTGAGAGATGTTAACGAAGACACTCCACTTCACCTTGCTGCTCGATGGGTTGAGCTAGAGATTGTCAAGTACTTTATACAAGACCTGAAGTGGGACACTAACATCAGAGGTTATTTGGGAATGACGCCTCTTCATATGTCTTGTGAGAACGGACACTTTGATGTTGTCAAGTATCTCGTAGAGGAGCTCGGCTGTGACCCACTTGTGAGAGATGTTAAAGAAGACACTCCACTTCACCATGCTGCTCGATGGGGTGAGCTAGAGATTGTCATGTACTTTATACAAGACCTGAAGTGGGACACTAACATCAGAGGTCAATTGGGAACGACACCTCTTCATAATTCTTGTTTGGGAGGACATTTTGATGTTGTCAAGTATCTCGTAGAGGAGCTCGGCTGCGAACCACCTGTGAGAGATGTTAATGAAGACACTCCACTTCACCTTGCTGCTCGAGCGGGTAAGCTAGAGATTGTCAAGTACTTTATACAAGAGCTGAAGTGGGACAGTAACATCAGAGGTCAATTGGGAATGACACCTCTTCATAGGTCTTGTTTCAGAGGACATTTTGATGTTGTCAAGTATCTCGTGGAGGAGCTCGGCTGTGACCCACTTGTGAGAGATGTTTGTGAAGACACTCCACTTCACCTTGCTGCTCAAGAGGGTAAGCTGGAGATTGTCAAGTACTTTATACAAGATCTGAAGTGGGACACTAACATCAGAGGTCATTTTGGAAGGACACCTCTTCATAAGTCTTGTGTGGGAGGACATTTTGATGTTGTCCAGTATCTCATAGAGGAGCTCGGCTGCGACCCACTTGTGAGAGATGTTAACGAAGACACTCCACTTCACCTTGCTGCTCGATGGGGTGAGCTAGAGATTGTCAAGTACTTTATACAAGACCTGAAGTGGGACACTAACATCAGAGGTTATTTGGGAATGACGCCTCTTCATATGTCTTGTGAGAACGGACACTTTGATGTTGTCAAGTATCTCGTAGAGGAGCTCGGCTGCGACCCACTTGTGAGAGATGTTAAAGAAGACACTCCACTTCACCATGCTGCTCTATGGGGTGAGCTAGAGATTGTCAAGTACTTTATACAAGACCTGAAGTGGGACACTAACATCAGAGGTCAATTGGGAACGACACCTCTTCATAATTCTTGTTTGGGAGGACATTTTGATGTTGTCAAGTATCTCGTAGAGGAGCTCGGCTGCGACCCACCTGTGAGAGATGTTAATGAAGACACTCCACTTCACCTTGCTGCTCGAGCGGGTAAGCTAGAGATTGTCAAGTACTTTATACAAGAGCTGAAGTGGGACAGTAACATCTGAGGTCAATTGGGAATGACACCTCTTCATAGGTCTTGTTTCAGAGGACATTTTGATGTTGTCAAGTATCTCGTGGAGGAGCTCGGCTGTGACCCACTTGTGAGAGATGTTTGTGAAGACACTCCACTTCACCTTGCTGCTCAAGAGGGTAAGCTGGAGATTGTCAAGTACTTTATACAAGATCTGAAGTGGGACACTAACATCAGAGGTCATTTTGGAAGGACACCTCTTCATAAGTCTTGTGTGGGAGGACATTTTGATGTTGTCCAGTATCTCATAGAGGAGCTCGGCTGCGACCCACTTGTGAGAGATGTTAACGAAGACACTCCACTTCACCTTGCTGCTCGATGGGGTGAGCTAGAGATTGTCAAGTACTTTATACAAGACCTGAAGTGGGACACTAACATCAGAGGTTATTTGGGAATGACGCCTCTTCATATGTCTTGTGAGAACGGACACTTTGATGTTGTCAAGTATCTCGTAGAGGAGCTCGGCTGTGACCCACTTGTGAGAGATGTTAAAGAAGACACTCCACTTCACCATGCTGCTCGATGGGGTGAGCTAGAGATTGTCAAGTACTTTATACAAGACCTGAAGTGGGACACTAACATCAGAGGTCAATTGGGAACGACACCTCTTCATAATTCTTGTTTGGGAGGACATTTTGATGTTGTCAAGTATCTCGTAGAGGAGCTCGGCTGCGACCCACCTGTGAGAGATGTTAATGAAGACACTCCACTTCACCTTGCTGCTCGAGCGGGTAAGCTAGAGATTGTCAAGTACTTTATACAAGAGCTGAAGTGGGACAGTAACATCAGAGGTCAATTGGGAATGACACCTCTTCATAGGTCTTGTTTCAGAGGACATTTTGATGTTGTCAAGTATCTCGTGGAGGAGCTCGGCTGTGACCCACTTGTGAGAGATGTTTGTGAAGACACTCCACTTCACCTTGCTGCTCAAGAGGGTAAGCTGGAGATTGTCAAGTACTTTATACAAGATCTGAAGTGGGACACTAACATCAGAGGTCATTTTGGAAGGACACCTCTTCATAAGTCTTGTGTGGGAGGACATTTTGATGTTGTCCAGTATCTCATAGAGGAGCTCGGCTGCGACCCACTTGTGAGAGATGTTAACGAAGACACTCCACTTCACCTTGCTGCTCGATGGGGTGAGCTAGAGATTGTCAAGTACTTTATACAAGACCTGAAGTGGGACACTAACATCAGAGGTTATTTGGGAATGACGCCTCTTCATATGTCTTGTGAGAACGGACACTTTGATGTTGTCAAGTATCTCGTAGAGGAGCTCGGCTGCGACCCACTTGTGAGAGATGTTAAAGAAGACACTCCACTTCACCATGCTGCTCTATGGGGTGAGCTAGAGATTGTCAAGTACTTTATACAAGACCTGAAGTGGGACACTAACATCAGAGGTCAATTGGGAACGACACCTCTTCATAATTCTTGTTTGGGAGGACATTTTGATGTTGTCAAGTATCTCGTAGAGGAGCTTGGCTGCGACACACCTGTGAGAGATGTTAATGAAGACACTCCACTTCACCTTGCTGCTCGAGCTGGTAAGCTAGAGATTGTCAAGTACTTTATACAAGAGCTGAAGTGGGACAGTAACATCAGAGGTCAATTGGGAATGACACCTCTTCATAGGTCTTGTTTCAGAGGACATTTTGATGTTGTCAAGTATCTCGTGGAGGAGCTCGGCTGTGACCCACTTGTGAGAGATGTTTGTGAAGACACTCCACTTCACCTTGCTGCTCAAGAGGGTAAGCTGGAGATTGTCAAGTACTTTATACAAGATCTGAAGTGGGACACTAACATCAGAGGTCATTTTGGAAGGACACCTCTTCATAAGTCTTGTGTGGGAGGACATTTTGATGTTGTCAAGTATCTCATAGAGGAGCTCGGCTGCGACCCACTTGTGAGAGATGTTAATGAAGACACTCCACTTCACCTTGCTGCTCAATTTGGTGGGCTAGAGATGGTCAAGTACTTTATACAAGACCTGAAGTGGGACACTAACATCAGAGGTCAATAGGGAAGGACACCTCTTCATAAGTCTTGTGTGGGAGGACATTTTGATGTTGTCAAGTATCTCGTAGAGGAGCTCGGCTGCGACCCACTTGTGAGAGATGTTAATGAAGACACTCCACTTCACCATGCTGCACAAAATGGTGAGCTGGAGATTATCAAGTACTTTATACAAGACCTGAAGTGGGACACTAACATCAGAGGTTATTTGGGAATGACACCTCTTCATAATTCTTGTTTGGGAGGACATTTTTATGTTGTCAAGTATCTCGTAGAGGAGCGCGGCTGTGACCCACTTGCAAAAGATAAATACGAACACACTCCCTTAGATCTTGCCTCCAGTAATGATCACTTTGAAATCCTGCAATACTTCACAACCCTCCAACTCGTTGATCCTCGTATGAAAGGTGTTCACTCTGCTTCTCTCAAGGGTAAGATGGTGAGGGTTGTGATTAGAGTAGCGAGCACACAGCACATGTGGGGAGGGTATCATTACATCATAGTATATTGATGGTGTGATTAGAGTAGCGAGCACACAGCACATGTGGGGAGGATATCATTACATCATAGTATATTGATGGTGTGATTAGAGAAGTGAGCACACAGCACATGTGGGGAGGATTTCATTACATCATAGTATATTGATGGTGTGATTAGAGTAGCGAGCACACAGCACATGTGGGGAGGATATCATTACATCATAGTATATTGATGGTGTGATTAGAGAAGTGAGCACACAGCACATGTGGGGAGGATATCATTACATCATAGTATATTGATGGTATGATTAGAGAAGTGAGCACACAGCACATGTGTGAAGGATTTTATTACATCATAGTATATTGATGGTGTGATTAGAGAAGTGAGCACACAGCACATGTGGGGAGGATATTATTACATCATAGTATATTGATGGTGTGATGGCTCTAGAACAAATTCAATTATCAATACCTAAAAAGTGTATTGAGCAAGTATATTTCTGAAGAAGTATTTCCCAGACCGCCCTAACACATAACTCTTATGGGATCATTTGCAAAGTCCCTTACCAACACCCTGTATTGCCACTGCTTTGTGCATTCCAGATGGCCAGCCTCTGCATCAGGGAATGCAGCAGAAGAGATCTCAGGCATCTTAAGAATTTCGTGTATTTTCTGAGGCAGTGTGACCCACCCCCCAGTCTTACAAGCCACACCCTCTTAAGTGCATGCACACACATGGAGAAAGAATCTTTGACTAGCACAAACACAAATACTTTTTATGTAAGAGAATCTGCCAGTGAGACTATCCTGCCCATAGTTAGATTCACACAGAAGGAGCCTAGTGAGACTGTCCTCCCCCATAGATAGGTTCACACAGAAGGAGCCTAGTGAGATTGTCCTCCCCCATAGATAGGTACACACAGAAGGAGCCTAGTGAGACTGTCCTCCATAGATAGGTTCACACAGAAGGAGCCTAGTGAGACAGTCCTCCCTCATAGATAGGTTCACACAGAAGGAGCCTAGTGAGACTATCCTCCCCCATAGATAGGTTCACACAGAAGGAGCCTAGTGAGACTGTCCTCCTCCATAGATAGGTTCACACAGAAGGAGCCTAGTGAGACTGTCCTCCTCCATAGATAGGTTCACACAGAAGGAGCCTAGTGAGACTGTCCTCCTCCATAGATAGGTTCACACAGAAGGAGCTTAGTGAGACTGTCCTCCACCATAGATAGGTTCACACAGAAGGAGCTTAGTGAGACTGTCCTCCGCCATGTAGATAGGTTCACACAGAAGGAGCCTAGTGAGACTGTCCTCCCCCATAGATAGATAGGTTCACACAGAAGGAGCCTAGTGAGACTCCTCCCCCATAGATATGTTCACACAGAAGGAGCCTAGTGAGACTGACCTCTCCCATAGATAGTTCACACAGAAGGAGCCTAGCGAGACTGTCCTCTCCCATAGATAGGTTCACACAGAAGGAGCCTAGTGAGACTGTGCTCCCCCATAGATAGTTCACACAGAAGGAGCCTAGTCAGAATGACCTCTCCCATAGATGGTTCACACAGAAGGAGCCTAGTGAGACTGTACTCGATATGTAGATTCACATAGAAGGAGCCTAATGAGACTGTCCTCCACCATAGATAGGTTAACACAGAAGGAGCCTAGTGAGACTATCCTCCCACATAGATAGGTTCACACAGAAGGAGCCTAGTGAGACTGTCCTCCCCCATAGATAGGTTCACACAGAAGGAGCCTAGTGAGATTGTCCTTCCCAATAGATAGGTTCATACAAAAGTAACTGAATGCCCAGCCAACTAGGGCCATTGCCAGCTTAGAAACCAAAAAAGTGTGGCATTCTGGGTGCATGCTTCCCCAGGGATTTTTTTGCAGTCATCAAGTTGTTTATTCTGTGAGTAGCTATATATGTGTGAACAGATATCAGTATTAGTCCATCATTTTACAGAGAGAGCTGCCATTCTTCAGTCAGAATGGAGAGCTGTGGGAAGTAAAAGTAATTTTGCTACTGCTTCTCCATATTTTACCAAACACCATTTTTACTATTTTTTCCCTGGCATGTGCATACAATATGTAACAGAGACTCCGCCCACCTATGTACTTGTGCCATTGCAATAGGGCTTGTGTAAATTGTGGTATATTTAACAATCGACAATTGATAATTGGTATAGATAGCAATCAATTCAAGATCTTAATGACTTGTAACCTAGGCTTGATATATATATAATATATATATACACATCTTATAGAAGCTTCTAGAAGACCTATCCACATGACCATATAAGTACATAGCAGCTGACCAATCTGTGGGACTATACATGTTCAAGACAACTACAGAAAGGTTCTAGTTCAGTTCACCACATATATGTTTGTGTCTCGGTGCAGGGTTGGAGAAATTTGAGGAGCAGACAAGCAAAGATGGCGCAGGTAAGGGAGAGGAGTTTGAAAGGGAGGGTAGGAGATGTCTACATAGCGTATTTGAAACTCCACCCACACCCATGTGCCATATGTAATAGGGCTGGTGTGTGTTTGTGTCTATGCAGGGTTGGAGAAATCTGAGGAGCAGACAAACAAAGATGGTGCGGGTAGGTAACCTAGGCTTGATATATATATATAAAGTAGGCGCCATAAAAAACTTGGTGTTTCGTTTAAACCGAGCATTGGTTCAGTGTCTAAACGCATGCGTTTTCCTACTGGTTAAAAAGAACGCACGAAACATTCAGACGCTAAACATTCAAACGCACGACAGTTTAGCCGCTCTAAACGTTTAGACGTACGGAACGTTTATTGTTTTTAGCTGGAATAGATCGTAGGGAGTTGCACTTCAGGAGTTGCATGTGGCAGTCATCGTGATTTTTAGCGAATGGTGTACAAGAAACAGATTTAAGGCACCGACTGTGTCAGGACTTAGCCTGGCGATTTGATAGCGGGAGACCTACAAAGATAACGGCAGCCATCCGAGAGGTAGTGGAACAGAAGATGCGAATTAATGACTGCCTTCCAGCTGCATGAGCACCTCAAGAACAATGGCTACCCAATGACCATTCTTCGGTGTAGAACCTCACTCGGAGGGTAGCTCCTACTACCAGTTTTGTTTGCTTGGGATTCTTAAGGCTGTATGCTGACTTAATTTAGCTGATAAGGAGACTGACTCAAAGCTCCATGGGGCTGCTACTTGCTTGCTATGGGTGGGGGGCTCTCCTGATCTAGCTTTTGTTTGTAGTTTATGCTGAAGCTTGAATGCCCACCCTGTTGGTGTAGTGGCTGTTATTGCCATTCCCCTTGCACTGAAATTAACATTTACAAATTTGTTGTCTTGATGTGAATAAAATTATAATCCCCAATTGCATCATTTAGGTTGGTGTGGCCAAGACAATTCATGGGTATCAACTGTTTGAGAAGGTAATATGGACAGACGAATGCAGTCCCAGTTTGAAACCCACTGAAGCTCATCATAAGAAGATTGGTCAACCTGAAAAGAACAATATCCTGTGTTTTTTGTCATTGTATTTTAATGTTAGCAAATTCTATATACAAATTATAGTAATGGGAGTTGTAAATAAAAATACATAATGTTTGTTACAGAAGTCTGACAAAAACAACCCAGTCGATTAAAGACTTGTGAACAAACACAAATATTACATGAACAGCAATTCATTTCTTGGTTTGTAGTCCCATCCTGTTTGATTGCAGTTGAATTGCCTCCAGACATATTCTGGGATGTGTAAGTCCCTACCTTCACTCTGCAGGCATCCCCCAGCAAGGCGGCAAAGCACTGAGACCACCTCCACGGGCTAAAATAAACCAATAAAACACAACATGAAATTCAATTCTTGATGTGACAATATGTAGCTTCATTAGTACAATAGCTAGAGAGGTACCATCCAGTATTCCATTTGTTCTAGCTACCAAAAAACAACAACGAAAACTGAAACTCAAGTACTGGCTTAACAGCTTGTATGGATCAAGCGCATTCCAGTTACACCAAAGTTATATTATAGCAAGTATAACAGTAATAGGAGGAAACTTACTTGCTTATAGACTCTTAAAGCTTACAGGCCCTTAACCGTCTCACCGCCGTATCCGCCATATGGCGGAGTTGTAAATGACCGCGACAAAAACAAATATATAAAATCGTTCGTTTTAGCTACGCATGTGCTAAATATACCTGGGCATGTCCATTGAGCTGGAATTAAAATAGCTGAGGTATAGTGCCTAGGTAACCAAGGTATTCGTGACGTCAAACTCAGCTGTGATCGATAAAAAAATGGCTTCTAGACTAAATGTGGACGCTGTTTTGGCAATGCTGGATGACGACGAATTCGGTCTGTCTGAGGTTGAAAGCAGTGATGAGGAATGAGAAGGGATATTTGCCTACCACGGAGAACAGACTAGAGATCCTAAAGAGCTAGCAACTCTGAATGACATCGTAGATTCAGAACCTGTTTTTTGCCAGTCCAGATATAGTAGCGCTGATTTGCGTAGGGATCCAGGTCTTGAGACTGACGATGGTGAAGAACAGGAACAAGATGTCCCAGGAAAATAAGTAGCCATACATGTAGCATTACTGCTTTTTTTCTGACTTGTATAAAAAATAGCATTTACCTGGGTACTTCGCAGGTACTAGCTATCCATCTATATAGCTAGGTAGTTAGTTCGCTATGGTTTCTAATTATCTGCCCTAGTAAAATATGACACTGTTATTTTATTATATTTACATCATGATGTAATCTACAGTTATCTGTCCATATTCTGCCTAAAAATACAAATCAAAACAAACAATCAAATGTTATAATGATATTCATCTTATGTGGTCAGTTACTAGGCAACCGACAGTTGACCACAATGGTTGTCAACACCAATGCTATAACATCAACCTTGGTTGCTAGGGACATTTGTGCACTCCTGGTTGAATATAAAATATTATGATTATGATGATGATGGTGTTGATGGTGATGGCGGTGATGGTGGTGGTGATGACGGTGGTGGTGATGACTTATGTAAAATAACGTCACTATTTTTAAAAAGTGCTATGTAAATCCAGCGGTGGAAGGGTTTTAAACTCGTACTGAAATAACTTAAGAAATAACTCGGACAACAACTCCAGCGGACGCTCTCTAAAGAACAAGTAATTGTAGTTCGAGCTTGCCCCAATTTTTTTCTTCAGTTCACGTGGTGGTCAATGCACGTGCCTCTCGGTAAAAAAAAGTAGCATGTGTTTGCATAAAAACGCAGCGACCGTTCAAACGCAGCAAGCATCCAAACGCTCTCTACTGTACGATTCGTTAACGTTTCTTTGGCCAACTGTCATGCATTGCGCACGTACGTTGGGTTTAAATGCAACGCCAAGTTTTTTATGGTGCCTACTGTATATACACACCTTCTAGAAGCTTGTAGAAGACCTATCCACATGAATATAAGTACATAGCAGCTGACCAATCTGTGGGACTATACATGTTCAAGACAACTACAGAAAGGTTCTAGTTCAGTTCATCACATATATGTTTGTGTCTCTGTGCAGGGCTGGAGAAATCTGAGGAGCAGACAAGCAAAGATGGCACAGGTAAGGGAGAGGAGTTTGAAAGGGAGGGTGTGAGATGTGTACATAATGTATTTGAAACTCCACACACATACAGACTCCACCCACACCCATGTGCCATATGTAATAGGTCTGGTGTGTGTCTCTGTGCAGGGTTGGAGAAATCTGAGGAGAAGACAAGCAAAGATGGCGTGGGTAAGGGAGATAAGGAGTTCTGAAAGGGAGGGAGGAAGGTGTATGCATTGAATAATGGACATATTCCACCACCTACTTGTGCCACAGTTTGTACCATATCTGCTTGTATGTAAGTCTCACCTAGTATAAATCTGCTTGGGTGTAAGTCTCACCTGGTATAAATCTGCTTGTATGTAAGTCTCACCTGGTATAAATCTGCTTGGGTGTAAGTCGCACCTGGTATAAATCTGCTTGGCTGTAAGTCTAACCTGGTATAAATCTGCTTGTGTGTAAATCTGCTTGTGTGTAAGTCTCACCTGGTATAAATCTGCTTGGGTGTAAGTCTCACCTGGTATATATCTGCTTGGGTGTAAGTCTCACCTGGCATAAATCTGTTTGGGTATTAAGTCTCACCTGGTATAAATCTGCTTGGGTGTAAGTCTCACCTGGTATATATCTGCTTGGGTGTAAGTCTCACCTGGTATAAATCTGCTTGGGTGTAGTCTCACCTGGTATAAATCTGCTTGGGTGTAAGTCCCACCTGGTATAAATCTGCTTGGGTGTAAGTCTCACCTGGTATAAACTGCTTGGGTGTAAGTCTCACCTGGCATACAGACATGTAGGTGGGAAGCTGTAGGTGACTGGACTTGAAGAAGCTCTGGCAGGGACTTGAAGAAATGGCAGAGCTGAGCAGCAGAACTTCTCTCTTCTCTTCAATTTCTCACTCTTTTTAGGGGAAGAAATGACGGCCACTTGAAGCTGGTGGTGTAGCTCGTATGCTTCTTGCTGGTGGAGCTGTCGATGTCGACATCTCCATTGTACATCTTCAGAATAATTCCACATGCTTATTAAGCCCACGCCCACTATTGGACGTGATCATTTGGAGTATGGGTTGCTTCCTCCAAGATTAGGAAGAGAGTCCACCCACCTGCATGTGTGAACAGTATGTAATTAAGCCAGGTATGTGTGTGTGTGTGTGTGTGTGGTGTGTGTCTGTGTGCAGAGCTGAAGACATCTGAGAAGAAGAGTAAAGTCCCCACAGGTAAATGAGATAAAGAAGGACTCTGTAAGGGAGGAGGAAGGTTTATTAGTGGGGAGCAGGAGGAGAGAGATGGGCCAAGGAGAGAAGGAGGAGAGAGATAGGCTGAGGGGAGAGGGAGGAGAGAGATGGGAAGAGGGGAGAGGGAGGAGAGAGATAGGCCGAGGAGAGAGGGAGGAGAGAGATGGGCCGAGGGGAGAAGGCGGAGAGAGATGGGCCGAGGGGAGAAGGGAAAGGAGTGAAATAGAGTGAGAAGATTTCTTATTTTTCCTCTTTTAGGTTTAAAGATAATTCCAAATGTTGCCCAGTCCATTGCGAGGAAGATTCTAGAAGTGCCCTCCATGATGAGGACACTTCAGAGGAGAGATACGCCCTCCATGATGAGACCTCAGCCCTCCATCACATCCATGATAAGGAAACGTTGGGGGAGGAGGAGAGGGATGCCCCCGGACCAGCCAGACTGGCAATGAGGTAGTGATTTTCGTCCGATGGTGACTGACATTTACACTATACACATAATCATTACTTATCCCTGGTGGGGGTGGGCGGGGATTCAGGATTTGGTGCAGACATTGAAGGGTGTTGAAACTTGGCAGTGATGGTTAAGTGGGCATGTCCAGATCCACCAATGGCCGCTATGGAGAGCTATGAATATGCCAGTTACTCCCATAAGATATATGGTGCATGTAACAAGCACGCTATATGCCTCAATCAGATGGTGCACGTACTACTATATTTCTAACTCTCTCGCTGTGCGTGCTATTGGAGGACCAGCTCTATTATTTAGCATGCAGTATTTGCACACACATAATAGATCACCAGATCGTGGTTGGTCGTGTGACTATTCACCATTACTCAAGTTTCTTACTCAGTCCAAGTGAGCCTTGTTGCTGGTGAATGGACCACCACACATGTCTCCCCATGTCTTCATGGTGGAGTTTGGCTGTGTCCACTCAAGTTTCTTACTCAGTCCAAGTGAGCCTTGTTGCTGGTGAATGGACCACCACACAGGTCTCCCCATGTCTTCATGGTGGAGTTTGGGTGTGTCCACTCAAGTTTCTGACTCAGTCCAAGTGAGCCTTGTTGCTGGTGAATGGACCACCACACAGGTCTCTCCATGTCTTCATGGTGGAGTTTGCCGGGGCCAATCAAGTTTCTGACTCAGTCCAAGTGAGCCTTGTTGCTGGTGAATGGACCATCACACATGTCTCCCCATGTCTTCATGGAGTTTGGCTGTGTCCACTCAAGTTTCTTACACAGTCCAAGTGAGCCTTGTTGCTTGTGAATGGACCACCACACAGGTCTCCCCATGTCTTCATGGTGGAGTTTGGCTGTGTCCACTCAAGTTTCTTACTCAGTCCAAGTGAGCCTTGTTGCTGGTGAATGGACCACCACACAGGTCTCCCCATGTCTTCATGGAGTTTAGCTGTGTCCACTCAAGTTTCTTACTCAGTCCAAGTGAGCCTTGTTGCTGGTGAATGGACCACCACATAGGTCTCCCCATGTCTTAATGGTGGAGTTTAGCTGTGTCCACTCAAGTTTCTTACTCAATCCAAGTGAGCCTTGTTGATGGTGAATGGACCACCACACAGGTCTCCCCATGTCTTCATGGTGGAGTTTGGCTGTGTCCACTCAAGTTTCTGACTCAGTCCAAGTGAGCCTTGTTGCTGGTGAATGGACCACCACACAGGTCTCCCCATGTCTTCATGGTTGAGTTTGGCTGTGTCCACTCAAGTTTCTTACTCAGTCCAAGTGAGCCTTGTTGCTGGTGAATGGACCACCACACAGGTCTCCCTTAGTCTTCATGGTCGAGTTTGGCTGTGTCCACTCAAGTTTCTGACTCAGTCCAAGTGGGCCTTGTTGCTGGTGTATGGACAACCACACAGGTCTCCCCATGTCTTCATGGTGGAGTTTGGCTGTGTCCACTCAAGTTTCTGACTCAGTCAAAGTGAGCCTTGTTGATGGGGAATGGACCACCACACAAGTCTCCCCATGTCTTCATGGTGGAGTTTGGCTGTGTCCACTCAAGTTTCTTACTCAGTCCAAGTGAGCCTTGTTGCTGGTGAATGGACCACCACACAGGTCTCCCCATGTCTTCATGGTGGAGTTTGGCGGTGTCCACTCAAGTTTCTGACTCACCCAAGTGAGCCTTGTTGCTGGTGAATGGACCACCACACAGGTCTCCCCATGTCTTCATGGTGGAGTTTGCAAGTGGGGTGGGTGTAGTCTTGTTGTCATGGAGACTGGTTGACTGATGAAACCTGCCCCTATGATTGTACATAAATCAACTTGTCATGCCAGTGTTCTGTCTAGTACTCAGAACATCACATGATTATGGTAAGGGATCTCATTGCCACACACTGAGCATGCTCCTCTCTGCCATACATGTTGCTAACTCCTCCCATACATAATCATTATTGTCCATCCTTAACAGACTCTCAACTCAGCCATGAAGCAGTTTCACTCCAGATCTGCCCTGACAATGAAGGATTGCTGACTGGGCTGGGACGAGGGAGGATGGCAGAGTTCCCTCTAGAGGCATAACTTGTACCTGTAGCATCTAACAACTACTCTGATTAAGTAAATATATATGCAATGGAACCTTCTTATCCATACTTATGGGCACTTCTCTACCGAAGACCAAAAAAAATTATTACAATTTTAATAGGAGAAGTTTGTGAGTGTATGTGAGGACTGTGAGTGGGTGGAGATGACAGTATTGAACAGAGCAAGGTCAAGATGGTTCACTGTTGAAAATGGGCTTAGGCAGGGATGCCCTTTGTCTCCACTTTTTTTCTCGATATCTGTTTGATAGGGATGGCAGAGGAGCTGGAGAGAGCTAAGCTAGGGGTTGAGGTAAGAGTGTTGGTTGGTAGCTTATGTGTGCAGATAACTCTCTTTAGGCAGACTCAGGGCTGGAGCTGCAAGCTCTATTGGGTGTGGTGCAGATGTATGTGGAAGATGAAGTTTGTATACATGTACTTCATCTGGTGATGTATGAATGTAGCTCATATAGTAGGTCATATACTTCATCTGGTGATGTATGAATGTAGCTCATATAGTAGGTCATATACTTCATCTGGTGATGTATGAATGTAGCTCATATAGTAGGTCATATACTTCATCTGGTGATGTATGAATGTAGCTCATATAGTAAGTCATATACTTCATCTGGTGATGTATGAATGTAGCTCATATAGTAGGCCATATACTTCATCTGGTGATGTATGAATGTAGCTCATATAGTAGGCCATATACTTCATCTGGTGATGTATGAATGTAGCTCATATAGTAGGTCATATACTTCATCTGGTGATGTATGAATGTAGCTCATATAGTAGGTCATATACTTCATCTGGTGATGTATGAATGTAGCTCATATAGTAGGTCATATACTTCATCTGGTGATGTATGAATGTAGCTCATATAGTAGGCCATATACTTCATCTGGTGATGTATGAATGTAGCTCATATAGTAGGCCATATACTTCATCTGGTGATGTATGAATGTAGCTCATATAGTAGGTCATATACTTCATCTGATGATGTATGAATGTAGCTCATATAGTAGGTCATATACTTCATCTGGTGATGTATGAATGTAGATCATATAGTAGGTCATATACTTCATCTGGTGATGTATGAATGTAGCTCATATAGTAGGCCATATACTTCATCTTGTGATGTATGAATGTAGCTCATATAGTAGGCCATATACTTCATCTGGTGATGTATGAATGTAGCTCATATAGTAGGCCATATAATTCATCTGGTGATGTATGAATGTAGCTCATATAGTAGGCCATATACTTCATCTGGTGATGTATGAATGTAGCTCATATAGTAGGTCATATACTTCATCTGGTGATGTATGAATGTAGCTCATATAGTAGGCCATATACTTCATCTGGTGATGTATGAATGTAGCTCATATAGTAGGTCATATACTTCATCTGGTGATGTATGAATGTAGCTCATATAGTAGGTCATATACTTCATCTGGTGATGTATGAATGTAGCTCATATAGTAGGCCATATACTTCATCTGGTGATGTATGAATGTAGCTCATATAGTAGGCCATATACTTCATCTGGTGATGTATGAATGTAGCAGGTCATATACTTCATCTGGTGATGTATGAATGTAGCTCACATAGTAGGTGACTCATGCACACATCACCCAAAGACACACCCCTCATTATAAACTCATCACCCCAAGACACACCCCTCATTACCAACTCATACACACATCACAAGCCACACCCCAACTAAATCAGATCATGAGGTGAATGCTGCTTGGTGGAATACTCGTGTGTGTGTGTGTGTGTGTGTACATGTGGTTTGTGGTTGCCCTATAAGTAGATTGTGTGTGAGCGCTGAGTTGTTGATTATATGTTGATAGGAATATTCTTGCAGGCCTCAGGAAGTATTGTAAGCTGCACCACCAACTATGTCAGACTGTGTAGCATGAGTATACCTGCTTGTCTCTAAGGCTTGCTATTTACAGTAAGATCACAAGGTTATGAGAGTCTGTCTTACCTGAACTCATCCTTAAAAGTGCTATGTTGATTGTTCTCTGACATTCTGACAAGCAAGAAGATATCTCAGATATTGGTGGCCAGCCAACTGAAAGTGTGACGCACAACAAGGCACGTGAAGGGGATCTGGCAGGAGTAATGGCTGCCATGAAGAGTGAAGGATACAACCCTCTGGACAGAGATGAACATGGAAACAACGCCTTGCACTGTGCAGTTCTCATGGGGCATGTGTGGATTTTTTTCTGGAGAATCTACATATGACCCAACATTCCCTAGTACAGATGGCCGTATAGTTGTTCACCTAGCTGCTTCATGTGGTCATCTTGAGCTGCTACGATACCTCTGGGAGGAGAGGTTACCAATCTTAAGGGAGGCTTTTACCATTTCTGGGGTGGTCGACACAACTTGTCATAACTTTTTTAATTTATTTCTCAATGCAGGTGAAATTTTATCAAGATGCAGTGTATTGAATGTGCTTTCTTTTGATATGCTCAGATTTTGCATATCTACTACCTAGGTGAAGTTATGGATCCCACCTCAGTATCAGGGGCAAATATTCTAACTCATGGCCACTTAGTCCTAACCACTTCCAACTTAGGAAGTGCTTAGAGTGATCATAGAAGTGCAAAGTGAATGGCTAAAAATATCATTAGCACAACAACTGAATTTTAAGAGAGGTCAACCTGAAGTTCTAAACATGGTATGTATATCCATATGCATACCTTCACCATGGATGGACTTAAACATGTTTTAATCATTCACTTTTTAGAGCAGGGAAAGGACTTTCAAATGATATATTAAAATCTTGTATACATTAAAAAATGAGCAAGTTAGAATATTTCCAGATTCGGAAACAGTGATTTTCAGGAGAAGCCATGAAAAGTGGGTGTGTTTTTGGGGGGTATTTTTGGGGTAAAAATCGAAGTGATGACGGTTGCCTGACAGGATGCGCAGATCATGTGATGACAGCACAGGGCTGCGTGGTAACTATGGTAATTGGAAGCTTACTGAGAGCTTCATTTAGAGTCCTTTTCCAGACTTCTATCATGAATGGTTAGGGAGATACGCTTACCTTTGGCAGGATTCAAACAGTATTTCTTGATAATGTGAAATAGAATGCACAAAAAGGTGCGTAACTTCATAATGGAGCATTGAAATACTCTGAAACTTGAAACATAACAACTACATGCATCAAGGTATAGAATAGAGCAATATATTTTTTTTTATCATAAAAAAAAAAGGTAAAAGCCTCCTCCCTTAATCGACACTAGTGATAGAGTGTACTTTGGTAAACGCTTCGTATTTCTATGTACGCGAGGAAGAACACCGTTGTCAAGGAAGCTCTTGGTGATGTTTTTGAAACGCTTCAGACCAATGGTATGTAAAAAGAGGAATGTTTCTTGACAAATTTGTCGACTCTGGTGTTGGTACGATACGCGAATTCGAACTCTTTTAGCAGCAGTGTGCCTGGCTTCCGTGGAGGTTGACTCACTAGTGTTCGCCAAAGCCAGAAGTTGCCCCATGATCAACATGTCAAGTTCACAGTGTGAGAGCTCGAAGCATTTTGATCTGACTTCCTGTACATGACCCACAGAAAACTGTGCTGAACAGCTCCGCCCCCTCCACTTCAGGCAACCACAACCTGCAGACATGAACATTGTGATTGATTTTTCCTCGTCCAAGTCAGTCGGCCGATACTCTACTTCTGTATCACAAAGACTGGACAATCGTGCCAAGGCCAAATCGGTCTCTGATGGAGTTCCTGGTTCATCCAACTCGCCATGCAGATCATCAGTTTCACTATCATCCATTGCATCCATTACTCCCTGCACATCCATCTCATCATCTCTGTCACCCTGCTCATCCATCTCATCCATTGCATCCATCTCATCTTCTCTGTCACCATGTTCTTCAGATCCTTCCTTGTCAAGTTCTATATCAATTTATTTTATAATAATTATCTAAATCTTAATGAGAAATGAGGTAGCTACCATTGTCTACTTACCTTCAAATGGAGGATCATTGTCCTCATCATCCTCATTGGTGAAATACTGCTCAATTACATCTAGCAGTGCCAGCTGGTCTCCTGAGGAATAGCTGCTAAAAGAATTAATAGCCTTAGCTGCCTCATTACTACTTATCCAAGCCATTGCAGCTGGCAGTGTTTATGTGGTTCCATAACAACCGCAGTATGCCGCGCCGTATGCTAATTGGAGAATGACGTAATGCTAATTGAACTTTTACCGCGAAGTCACTCCGTATACGCGTTATTCTACGCAATGGAAAACTTGACGACAAGTTTTCGAACTGTTATTTTGACCTGTTCTGGACTGAACCTAGACACCAAACTTGGCACAGAGGTAAAGGAAAGATTCTAGAGAGTGCTAAAGTTAAAAAAATATATATAAGAAAAAGTGACCCATGCATACTTTTTGTGCTATAACTCAAAATCATTTTCTGCGCGATAAGGTCCCTTTTCCCAAATCCTGTCACATATCTTGACCATTAAAAAAAAAATGCGAACAAAAAAAACACCCAGGTGGGCGTGTGCATTGGTTGTTGTAGGTGCATGCTCTTTGTTAGGTTGGTTTTGTGCATGGTCACCACTGCCCATATCAAGATTTTGTGCAAGGTCACCACTGCCCATATCAAGATTTTGTGCATGGTCACCACTGCCCATATCAAGATTTTGTGCAAGGTCACCACTGCCCATATCAAGATTTTGTGCAAGGTCATCACTGCCCACATCAAGATTTTGTGCAAGGCCCATATCAAGATTTGTGCAAGGTCACCACAGCCCTCATCAAGATTTTGTGCAAGGTCACCACAGCCCTCATCAAGATAGTCACCACTGCCCAATCAAGATTTTGTACATAGTCACCACAGACCACATCAAGATTTTGTGGGCATGCTCACCACCGCCCTGTGCCGCTTTAATTGAATACCTTAAGAGTTTGTTGAGGAAGTATTCCTGATAAGGTATTTCCACAGATCGCCCTAGCCATGGTCAGTCACATAACTCATATGGGATCATTTGCAAGTCCCTTACCAAAACGCTGCATTGCCACTGCTTTGTGCATTCCAGATGGCCGGCCTCTGCATCAGAGAATGCAGCAGAAGAGATCTCAGAATAGCCTCTTAAGAATTTCGTGTATTTCCTGAAGCAGCGTGACCCCAGCCCACAGTTTCACAAGCCACACCCTCTTAAGTGCATGCACACACATGGAAATAGAATCCCCTGAAATGCCATTTTATTTTCATTTGCTTCAAAAATTCAGAAGGAGCCTAGTGAGACTGTCCTCCCTGTAGATAGTTCACACAGGAGCCTAGTGAGACTCTCCTCCCCCATAGATAGTTCACACAGAAGGAACCTAGTGAGACTGTCCTCCCCATAGATAGTTTAAACAGAAGGAGCCTAGTGAGACTGTCCTCCCCCATAGATAGGTTCACACAGAAGGAGCTTAGTGAGACTCTCCTCCCACATAGATAGTTCACACAGAAGGAGCCTAGTGAGACTGTCCACCCCCATAGATAGGTTCACACAGAAGGAGCCTAGTGAGATTGTCCTCCCCCATAGATAGGTTCACACAGAAGGAACCTAGCGAGAGTGTTCTCCCCCATAGATTGTATCATAACCGACTCATTAGTAGAAACATTATTCATTATGCATGCTTAACCACCATGGTTTTATTCTGTTTCCTGTTTCCTGTTAAGAGTTTATAGTGCGGCGATAATTTGAAATTAGTTATAGTTGGCAGTTATTAGTTACTAGTCTAATGACTGTGACTGTTCCTCAAGAACGTGCATCTCGGGGTTACGACACTTCTGGCGACGAGGATGAAGCACCTACTATGACTACTTACAGCAAAATCAAGCCTTTCAACCCGACCTTGATGGCTGGAACATATACGAGGAGAAACTCCAGTTTCTAACAGCATAGAGAATGTAGCCAAGAAGCGCTTGATTCTTCTTACCGGGTGCGGCGACCCAACCTTCAAGCTGTTGAGCTTAGTACTAGATGGCAAGCTGGACGCCGAAGATGTCACACTGACGGTGTTGTAGTATCTGGTGACCCCCCTTTATGACCTCTGGCCACTGTATTGTTGTATACAGTGACCTACCACGGGACGGAGAGACTCCCCTTCTTGTCAATGATCGGCTGAGGAGGCAGTTCATTTTAGCGCTAGATTCAACGAGGGGAATATAGCATCTGTTATTGGAATAGTTAGCCAAGATATTAGTCAGAGGATGGAGTGCAGTTGTGTAAGGAAGCAGTGACCACTGTACTTGACACTAACTGCTTCGCTATCCATGATCTTCCAGAGGATGCAGTTATGATTTCAGTGAGGCAGACAGCTGAGGATTGCAATTTAGAATAGCTAGGGGGAAATATTTGTCTTGCTTAGTTGAGACCTATCCGAGTGCATTTGAATGGACAGTGACAGAGAACAGTGTCCTCTCCTACCTCTGAATGGAGTGCCCTACATGAGTTTGTTGTGCTCTGTCTAAGCAGGTATTTCAGGTGTAGCCCCACATCACGAGAGGAGGGTCAGCTTTATTAGTTTAAAAATATCCTTTCAGGTTCTTGTTGGCAGCTATCTACAAATTCTTAGCTTCTGTCTTTCTTATCTACACTCTGAAGGGACATTTTTGTAAATTTTGAACTGATGGCTACAACTCGAATAATTCCCTTATTTATCCTCTACAATTGCCAGTGAGTGTGGATGTGTTGTGTAGTTTTAATTTAGACCGAGGTATTGCATTGAAACATTGGCTTCAAAAACCAAACATTTAAGAGAAAGCTTAAAACTTCTTTGCTGCTGATGTGAGCTCCAAAAAGGCTTCTAGCAAGCCTTGAATCCATTGCTAAGGTAGTTAACTGGCAGCACAAGAAAGTGTTGAAAATGTGAAAACCATCTTCAAGGATCCATCTACGTTTCTGTCCATGTACATGTATCTATCCTTTTTCCTCTCACACAACTTCCACAGAAGACATCAAGCATTCATAGAACATCAGTACCCCAGGACTCCAGCCGCCGAATAAAGTGGTCGGTAAGGATCAGCGGCAGGATTCGTCAACACAATCAAGCTAGCGCGCGTGCTGTATTATAGAACCACCTTCAAGTCCGCCAGTGTTTGTGGAGTTCTTGTTTCTGAGCAACTGCTAGCAAATGAAAATGAGGCTTTAGCTGATCCTCTATTAAAACATCTACTGTTTAGTTGGGGAGTTGTCCTATTATCTGTTACCAAGCCCTTGATGGAGAGGCTGAAGCTGAACCTACGTGGGTTCAGTCAACAATAACAATAAGGTATGGAATGTGTGATTTTTTAAACATGGTTTACATATGCACAGTCACAATAGCAACAAAGCATGACACGCCCTCAAATGTGTAGTGTCCAGTCTACTACAAACAAAAACGAAGGTCCTTATATATGTAGCCCACAACCAGCTAGACGACCCTTTACCATTTATCGTCATGTCGGCCATTATTGTACTGCTCTTAAAATTAGTATAACGATTAATTTAAATTGTAAAGGTAATTGGTATGTTCTACATGAGAACAGCCTTGCTTATTTTGGGTTTATTTTGCTAGGATTGGTATATAGAAGATTTTAAATGGTAAATGATTGCTTGTCTCGTTTCTTTTTATAAAAAATAAATTATAAAAAAAAACATTTTTGCATTTTTGTTGTCATGTTGTCATGGCAAGTTTGTTGTTTGCTTGCTGTTGTTGTTTCTATGCATTGGAGCTGAGCGGTGGAAAGCTACAAGACTGTCCAACAGCAAAGCCCAACTCTGAGCTTCTGGAACCCCAACACACTTCATCCAACTTTTCCCTTCTTGTAAATGCACGCCAAAAAAATTGAAAATGGTACGAGTGGCTAGAGGAAGCTCTAGCGCATACAATGAGCGTATTTAATAGACGTTAAATTTTTTATCACCTGGTCAAGCGCGCGGGTGGAAAATTGAAGGCCTTGATTTGTCAACGCCTTCAATTTGTCAACGCCTTCAATTTTCCACCCGCGCGCTTGACCAGGTGATAAACTTTTAAGCTTCCTCTAGCCACGTACCATTTTCAATTTTTGGGGCACTTCGCAACTCGGAGTGTTGGAGCGATTCAGGTTTTTGAGATCCCTCCGCTTTAGGTCTAGTAACTTGCCTATAGTTATACCTATGAAACATATTTTAGTATCAAAAGAGAGCACACAGAGAGACCTATCTTTTGAGCTATATATCCAGTCCATACCATGAAGTTTGCAGAATCTACTGAGCTCTAAATTTGTAACCACAGGTTTAAAAAAAAAATTATTATGCATCATTCCCCCAAAAGTTTTGAGGTCCCTCCACTTTAGGTCTAGTAACTTGCCTATAGTTATACCTATGAAATATATTTTAGTATCAAAAGAGAGCACACAGAGACCTATCTTTTGAGCTATATATCAAGTCCATACCATGAAGTTTGCAGAATCTTAAGTTGTAACCACAAGAAAAATATATATTAAAAATGCAGCTGTCACCCCTTAAAAACATTTCAAAAAGAAATTATAGTCTTCTGGAGGTGCATGGTGTAGTCTTCTAGAGGTGTATGGCTATATGTGTGTAGTCTTCTAGAGGGCATGGCTATATGTGTGTAGTCTTCTAGAGGTGCATGGCTATATGTGTGTAGTCTTCTAGAGGTGCATGGCTATATGTGTGTAGTCTTCTAGAGGTGCATGGCGTAGTCTTCTAGAGGTGCATGCCTATATGTGTGTAGTCTTCTAGAGGTGCATGGCTATATGTGTGTAGTCTTCTAGAGGTGCATGGCTATATGTGTGTAGTCTTCTAGAGGTGCATGGCTATATGTGTGTAGTCTTCTAGAGGTGCATGGCTATATGTGTGTAGTCTTCTAGAGGTGCATGGCTATATGTGTGTAGTCTTCTAGAGGTGCATGGCTATATGTGTGTAGTCTTCTAGAGGTGCATGGCTATATGTGTGTAGTCTTCTAGAGGTGCATGGCTATATGTGTGTAGTCTTCTAGAGGTGCATGGCTATATGTGTGTAGTCTTCTAGAGGTGCATGGCTATATGTGTGTAGTCTTCTAGAGGTGCATGGCTATATGTGTGTAGTCTTCTAGAGGTGTATGGCTATATGTGTGTAGTCTTCTAGAGGTGCATGGCTATATGTGTGTAGTCTTCTAGAGGTGCATGGCTATATGTGTGTAGTCTTCTAGAGGTGCATGGCTATATGTGTGTAGTCTTCTAGAGGTGCATGGCGTAGTCTTCTAGAGGTGCATGGCTATATGTGTGTAGTCTTCTAGAGGTGCATGGCTATATGTGTGTAGTCTTCTAGAGGTGCATGGCTATATGTGTGTAGTCTTCTAGAGGTGCATGGCTATATGTGTGTAGTCTTCTAGAGGTGCATGGCGTAGTCTTCTAGAGGTGCATGCCTATATGTGTGTAGTCTTCTAGAGGTGCATGGCTATATGTGTGTAGTCTTCTAGAGGTGCATGGCTATATGTGTGTAGTCTTCTAGAGGTGCATGGCTATATGTGTGTAGTCTTCTAGAGGTGCATGGCTATATGTGTGTAGTCTTCTAGAGGTGCATGGCTATATGTGTGTAGTCTTCTAGAGGTGCATGGCTATATGTGTGTAGTCTTCTAGAGGTGCATGGCTATATGTGTGTAGTCTTCTAGAGGTGCATGGCTATATGTGTGTAGTCTTCTAGAGGTGCATGGCTATATGTGTGTAGTCTTCTAGAGGTGCATGGCTATATGTGTGTAGTCTTCTAGAGGTGCATGGCTATATGTGTGTAGTCTTCTAGAGGTGTATGGCTATATGTGTGTAGTCTTCTAGAGGTGCATGGCTATATGTGTGTAGTCTTCTAGAGGTGCATGGCTATATGTGTGTAGTCTTCTAGAGGTGCATGGCTATATGTGTGTAGTCTTCTAGAGGTGCATGGCGTAGTCTTCTAGAGGTGCATGGCTATATGTGTGTAGTCTTCTAGAGGTGCATGGCTATATGTGTGTAGTCTTCTAGAGGTGCATGGCTATATGTGTGTAGTCTTCTAGAGGTGCATGGCTATATGTGTGTAGTCTTCTAGAGGTGCATGGCTATATGTGTGTAGTCTTCTAGAGGTGCATGGCTATATGTGTGTAGTCTTCTAGAGGTGCATGGCTATATGTGTGTAGTCTTCTAGAGGTGCATGGCTATATGTGTGTAGTCTTCTAGAGGTGCATGGCTATATGTGTGTAGTCTTCTAGAGGTGCATGGCTATATGTGTGTACATAGTCTTCTAGAGGTGCATGGCTATATGTGTGTAGTCTTCTAGAGGTGCATGGCTATATGTGTGTAGTCTTCTAGAGGTGCATGGCTATATGTGTGTAGTCTTCTAGAGGTGCATGGCTATATGTGTGTAGTCTTCTAGAGGTGCATGGCTATATGTGTGTAGTCTTCTAGAGGTGCATGGCTATATGTGTGTAGTCTTCTAGAGGTGTATGGCTATATGTGTGTAGTCTTCTAGAGGTGCATGGCTATATGTGTGTAGTCTTCTAGAGGTGCATGGCTATATGTGTATAGTCTTCTAGAGGTGCATGGCTATATGTGTGTAGTCTTCTAGAGGTGCATGGCTATATGTATGTAGTCTTCTAGAGGTGCATGGCTATATGTGTGTAGTCTTCTAGAGGTGCATGGCTATATGTGTGTAGTCTTCTAGAGGTGCATGGCTATATGTATGTAGTCTTCTAGAGGTGCATGGCTATATGTGTGTAGTCTTCTAGAGGTGCATGGCTATATGTGTGTAGTCTTCTAGAGGTGCATGGCTATATGTGTGTAGTCTTCTAGAGGTGCATGGCTATATGTATGTAGTCTTCTAGAGGTGCATGGCTATATGTGTGTAATCTTCTAGAGGTGCATGGCTATATGTATGTAGTCTTCTAGAGGTGCATGGCTTGTGTGTGGTCTTCTAGAGGTGCATGGCTATATGTGTGTAGTCTTCTAGAGGTGCATGGCTATATGTATGTAGTCTTCTAGAGGTGCATGGCTATATGTGTGTAGTCTTCTAGAGGTGCATGGCTATATGTGTGTAGTCTTCTAGAGGTGCATGGCTATATGTGTGTAGTCTTCTAGAGGTGCATGGCTATATGTGTGTAGTCTTCTAGAGGTGCATGGCTATATGTGTGTAGTCTTCTAGAGGTGCATGGCTATATGTGTGTAGTCTTCTAGAGGTGCATGGCTATATGTGTGTAGTCATCTAGAGGTGCATGGCTATATGTGTGTAGTCTTCTAGAGGTGCATGGCTATATGTGTGTAGTCTTCTAGAGGTGCATGGCTATATGTGTGTAGTCTTCTAGAGGTGCATGGCTATATGTGTGTAGTCTTCTAGAGGTGCATGGCTATATGTATGTAGTCTTCTAGAGGTGCATGGCTATATGTGTGTAGTCTTCTAGAGGTGCATGGCTATATGTGTGTAGTCTTCTAGAGGTGCATGGCTATATGTGTGTAGTCTTCTAGAGGTGCATGGCTATATGTGTGTAGTCTTCTAGAGGTGCATGGCTATATGTGTGTAGTCTTCTAGAGGTGCATGGCTATATGTGTGTAGTCTTCTAGAGGTGCATGGCTATATGTGTGTAGTCTTCTAGAGGTGCATGGCTATATGTGTGTAGTCTTCTAGAGGTGTATGGCTATATGTGTGTAGTCTTCTAGAGGTGCATGGCTATATGTGTGTAGTCTTCTAGAGGTGCATGGCTATATGTGTGTAGTCTTCTAGAGGTGCATGGCTATATGTGTGTAGTCTTCTAGAGGTGCATGGCTATATGTGTGTAGTCTTCTAGAGGTGCATGGCTATATGTGTGTAGTCTTCTAGAGGTGCATGGCTATATGTGTGTAATCTTCTAGAGGTGCATGGCTATATGTGTGTAGTCTTCTAGAGGTGCATGGCTATATGTGTGTAGTCTTCTAGAGGTGCATGGCTATATGTGTGTAGTCTTCTAGAGGTGCATGGCTATATGTGTGTAGTCTTCTAGAGGTGCATGGCTATATGTGTGTAGTCTTCTAGAGGTGCATGGCTATATGTATGTAGTCTTCTAGAGGTGCATGGCTATATGTGTGTAGTCTTCTAGAGGTGCATGGCTATATGTGTGTAGTCTTCTAGAGGTGCATGGCTATACGTGTGTAGTCTTCTAGAGGTGCATGGCTATATGTGTGTAGTCTTCTAGAGGTGCATGGCTATATGTGTGTAGTCTTCTAGAGGTGCATGGCTATATGTGTGTAGTCTTCTAGAGGTGCATGGCTATATGTGTGTAGTCTTCTAGAGGTGCATGGCTATATGTGTGTAGTCTTCTAGAGGTGCATGGCTATATGTGTGTAGTCTTCTAGAGGTGCATGGCTATATGTGTGTAGTCTTCTAGAGGTGCATGGCTATATGTGTGTAGTCTTCTAGAGGTGCATGGCTATATGTGTGTAGTCTTCTAGAGGTGCATGGCTATATGTGTGTAGTCTTCTAGAGGTGCATGGCTATATGTATGTAGTCTTCTAGAGGTGCATGGCTATATGTGTGTAGTCTTCTAGAGGTGCATGGCTATATGTGTGTAGTCTTCTAGAGGTGCATGGCTATATGTGTGTAGTCTTCTAGAGGTGCATGGCTATATGTGTGTAGTCTTCTAGAGGTGCATGGCTATATGTGTGTAGTCTTCTAGAGGTGCATGGCTATATGTGTGTAGTCTTCTAGAGGTGCATGGCTATATGTGTGCAGTCTTCTAGAGGTGCATGGCTATATGTGAGTAGTCTTCTAGAGGTGCATGGCTATATGTGTGTAGTCTTCTAGAGGTGTATGGCTATATGTGTGTAGTCTTCTAGAGGTGCATGGCTATATGTGTGTGGTCTTCTAGAGGTGCATGGCTATATGTGTGTAGTCTTCTGGAGGTGCATGGCTATATGTATGTAGTCTTCTAGAGGTGCATGGCTATATGTGTGTGGTCTTCTAGAGGTGCATGGCTATATGTGTGTAGTCTTCTAGAGGTGCATGGCTATATGTGTGTAGTCTTCTAGAGGTGCATGGCTATATGTATGTAGTCTTCTAGAGGTGTATGGCTATATGTGTGTAGTCTTCTAGAGGTGTATGGCTATATGTGTGTAGTCTTCTAGAGGTGCATGGCTATATGTGTGTAGTCTTCTAGAGGTGCATGGCTATATGTGTGTAGTCTTCTAGAGGTGTATGGCTATATGTGTGTAGTCTTCTAGAGGTGCATGGCTATATGTGTGTAGTCTTCTAGAGGTGCATGGCGTAGTCTTCTAGAGGTGCATGGCTATATGTGTGTAGTCTTCTAGAGGTGCATGGCTATATGTGTGTAGTCTTCTAGAGCTGCATGGCTATATGTGTGTAGTCTTCTAGAGGTGCATGGCTATATGTGTGTAGTCTTCTAGAGGTGCATGGCTATATGTGTGTAGTCTTCTAGAGGTGCATGGCTATATGTGTGTAGTCTTCTAGAGGTGCATGGCTATATGTGTGTAGTCTTCTAGAGGTGCATGGCTATATGTGTGTAGTCTTCTAGAGGTGCATGGCTATATGTGTGTAGTCTTCTAGAGGTGCATGGCTATATGTGTGTAGTCTTCTAGAGGTGCATGGCTATATGTGTGTAGTCTTCTAGAGGCGCATGGCTATATGTGTGTAGTCTTCTAGAGGTGTATGGCTATATGTGTGTAGTCTTCTAGAGGTGCATGGCTATATGTGTGTAGTCTTCTAGAGGTGCATGGCTATATGTATGTAGTCTTCTAGAGGTGCATGGCTATATGTGTGTAGTCTTCTAGAGGTGCATGGCTATATGTGTGTAGTCTTCTAGAGGTGCATGGCTATATGTGTGTAGTCTTCTAGAGGTGCATGGCTATATGTGTGTAGTCTTCTAGAGGTGCATGGCTATATGTGTGTAGTCTTCTAGAGGTGCATGGCTATATGTGTGTAGTCTTCTAGAGGTGCATGGCTATATGTGTGTAGTCTTCTAGAGGTGCATGGCTATATGTGTGTAGTCTTCTAGAGGTGCATGGCTATATGTGTGTAATCTTCTAGAGGTGCATGGCTATATGTGTGTAGTCTTCTAGAGGTGCATGGCTATATGTGTGTAGTCTTCTAGAGGTGCATGGCTATATGTGTGTAGTCTTCTAGAGGTGCATGGCTATATGTGTGTAGTCTTCTAGAGGTGCATGGCTATATGTGTGTAGTCTTCTAGAGGTGCATGGCTATATGTGTGTAGTCTTCTAGAGGTGCATGGCTATATGTGTGTAGTCTTCTAGAGGTGCATGGCTATATGTATGTAGTCTTCTAGAGGTGCATGGCTATATGTGTGTAGTCTTCTAGAGGTGCATGGCTATATGTGTGTAGTCTTCTAGAGGTGCATGGCTATACGTGTGTAGTCTTCTAGAGGTGCATGGCTATATGTATGTAGTCTTCTAGAGGTGCATGGCTATATGTGTGTAGTCTTCTAGAGGTGCATGGCTATATGTGTGTAGTCTTCTAGAGGTGCATGGCTATATGTGTGTAGTCTTCTAGAGGTGCATGGCTATATGTATGTAGTCTTCTAGAGGTGCATGGCTATATGTGTGTAGTCTTCTAGAGGTGCATGGCTATATGTGTGTAGTCTTCTAGAGGTGCATGGCTATATGTGTGTAGTCTTCTAGAGGTGCATGGCTATATGTATGTAGTCTTCTAGAGGTGCATGGCTATATGTATGTAGTCTTCTAGAGGTGCATGGCTATATGTGTGTAGTCTTCTAGAGGTGCATGGCTATATGTGTGTAGTCTTCTAGAGGTGCATGGCTATACGTGTGTAGTCTTCTAGAGGTGCATGGCTATATGTGTGTAGTCTTCTAGAGGTGCATGGCTATATGTGTGTAGTCTTCTAGAGGTGCATGGCTATATGTGTGTAGTCTTCTAGAGGTGCATGGCTATATGTGTGTAGTCTTCTAGAGGTGCATGGCTATATGTGTGTAGTCTTCTAGAGGTGCATGGCTATATGTGTGTAGTCTTCTAGAGGTGCATGGCTATATGTGTGTAGTCTTCTAGAGGTGCATGGCTATATGTGTGTAGTCTTCTAGAGGTGCATGGCTATATGTGTGTAGTCTTCTAGAGGTGCATGGCTATATGTATGTAGTCTTCTAGAGGTGCATGGCTATATGTATGTAGTCTTCTAGAGGTGCATGGCTATATGTGTGTAGTCTTCTAGAGGTGCATGGCTATATGTGTGTAGTCTTCTAGAGGTGCATGGCTATATGTGTGCAGTCTTCTAGAGGTGCATGGCTATATGTGAGTAGTCTTCTAGAGGTGCATGGCTATATGTGTGTAGTCTTCTAGAGGTGCATGGCTATATGTGTGTAGTCTTCTAGAGGTGCATGGCTATATGTGTGTAGTCTTCTAGAGGTGCATGGCTATATGTGTGCAGTCTTCTAGAGGTGCATGGCTATATGTGAGTAGTCTTCTAGAGGTGCATGGCTATATGTGTGTAGTCTTCTAGAGGTGCATGGCTATATGTGTGTAGTCTTCTAGAGGTGCATGGCTATATGTGTGTAGTCTTCTAGAGGTGCATGGCTATATGTGTGTAGTCTTCTAGAGGTGCATGGCTATATGTGTGCAGTCTTCTAGAGGTGCATGGCTATATGTGAGTAGTCTTCTAGAGGTGCATGGCTATATGTGTGTAGTCTTCTAGAGGTGTATGGCTATATGTGTGTAGTCTTCTAGAGGTGCATGGCTATATGTGTGTGGTCTTCTAGAGGTGCATGGCTATATGTGTGTAGTCTTCTGGAGGTGCATGGCTATATGTATGTAGTCTTCTAGAGGTGCATGGCTATATGTGTGTAGTCTTCTAGAGGTGCATGGCTATATGTGTGTAGTCTTCTAGAGGTGCATGGCTATATGTGTGTAGTCTTCTAGAGGTGTATGGCTATATGTGTGTAGTCTTCTAGAGGTGTATGGCTATATGTGTGTAGTCTTCTAGAGGTGCATGGCTATATGTGTGTAGTCTTCTAGAGGTGCATGGCTATATGTGTGTAGTCTTCTAGAGGTGTATGGCTATATGTGTGTAGTCTTCTAGAGGTGCATGGCTATATGTGTGTAGTCTTCTAGAGGTGCATGGCGTAGTCTTCTAGAGGTGCATGGCTATATGTGTGTAGTCTTCTAGAGGTGCATGGCTATATGTGTGTAGTCTTCTAGAGCTGCATGGCTATATGTGTGTAGTCTTCTAGAGGTGCATGGCTATATGTGTGTAGTCTTCTAGAGGTGCATGGCTATATGTGTGTAGTCTTCTAGAGGTGCATGGCTATATGTATGTAGTCTTCTAGAGGTGTATGGCTATATGTGTGTAGTCTTCTAGAGGTGTATGGCTATATGTGTGTAGTCTTCTAGAGGTGCATGGCTATATGTGTGTAGTCTTCTAGAGGTGCATGGCTATATGTGTGTAGTCTTCTAGAGGTGTATGGCTATATGTGTGTAGTCTTCTAGAGGTGCATGGCTATATGTGTGTAGTCTTCTAGAGGTGCATGGCGTAGTCTTCTAGAGGTGCATGGCTATATGTGTGTAGTCTTCTAGAGGTGCATGGCTATATGTGTGTAGTCTTCTAGAGCTGCATGGCTATATGTGTGTAGTCTTCTAGAGGTGCATGGCTATATGTGTGTAGTCTTCTAGAGGTGCATGGCTATATGTGTGTAGTCTTCTAGAGGTGCATGGCTATATGTGTGTAGTCTTCTAGAGGTGCATGGCTATATGTGTGTAGTCTTCTAGAGGTGCATGGCTATATGTGTGTAGTCTTCTAGAGGTGCATGGCTATATGTGTGTAGTCTTCTAGAGGCGCATGGCTATATGTGTGTAGTCTTCTAGAGGTGTATGGCTATATGTGTGTAGTCTTCTAGAGGTGCATGGCTATATGTGTGTAGTCTTCTAGAGGTGCATGGCTATATGTGTGTAGTCTTCTAGAGGTGCATGGCTATATGTGTGTGGTCTTCTAGAGGTGCATGGCTATATGTGTGTAGTCTTCTAGAGGTGCATGGCTATATGTGTGTAGTCTTCTAGAGGTGCATGGCTATATGTGTGTAGTCTTCTAGAGGTGCATGGCTATATGTGTGTAGTCTTCTAGAGGTGCATGGCTATATGTGTGTGGTCTTCTAGAGGTGCATGGCTATATGTGTGTAGTCTTCTAGAGGTGCATGGCTATATGTGTGTAGTCTTCTAGAGGTGCATGGCTATATGTGTGTAGTCTTCTAGAGGTGCATGGCTATATGTGTGTAGTCTTCTAGAGGTGCATGGCTATATGTGTGTAGTCTTCTAGAGGTGCATGGCTATATGTGTGTAGTCTTCTAGAGGTGCATGGCTATATGTGTGTAGTCTTCTAGAGGTGCATGGCTATATGTGTGTAGTCTTCTAGAGGTGCATGGCTTGTGTGTGGTCTTCTAGAGGTGCATGGCTATATGTGTGTAGTCTTCTAGAGGTGCATGGCTTGTGTGTGGTCTTCTAGAGGTGCATGGCTATATGTGTGTAGTCTTCTAGAGGTGCATGGCTATATGTGTGTAGTCTTCTAGAGGTGCATGGCTATATGTATGTAGTCTTCTAGAGGTGCATGGCTATATGTGTGTAGTCTTCTAGAGGTGCATGGCTATATGTGTGTAGTCTTCTAGAGGTGCATGGCTATATGTGTGTAGTCTTCTAGAGGTGCATGGCTATATGTATGTAGTCTTCTAGAGGTGCATGGCTATATGTGTGTAGTCTTCTAGAGGTGCATGGCTATATGTGTGTAGTCTTCTAGAGGTGCATGGCTATATGTGTGTAGTCTTCTAGAGGTGCATGGCTATATGTGTGTAGTCTTCTAGAGGTGCATGGCTATATGTGTGTAGTCTTCTAGAGGTGCATGGCTATATGTGTGCAGTCTTCTAGAGGTGCATGGCTATATGTGTGCAGTCTTCTAGAGGTGCATGGCTATATGTGAGTAGTCTTCTAGAGGTGCATGGCTATATGTGTGTAGTCTTCTAGAGGTGTATGGCTATATGTGTGTAGTCTTCTAGAGGTGCATGGCTATATGTGTGTAGTCTTCTAGAGGTGCATGGCTATATGTGTGTAGTCTTCTAGAGGTGTATGGCTATATGTGTGTAGTCTTCTAGAGGTGCATGGCGTAGTCTTCTAGAGGTGCATGGCTATATGTGTGTAGTCTTCTAGAGGTGCATGGCTATATGTGTGTAGTCTTCTAGAGGTGCATGGCTATATGTATGTAGTCTTCTAGAGGTGTATGGCTATATATGTGTAGTCTTCTAGAGGTGCATGGCTATATGTGTGTAGTCTTCTAGAGGTGCATGGCTATATGTATGTAGTCTTCTAGAGGTGCACGGCTATGTGTGTGTAGTCTTCTAGAGGTGCATGGCTATATGTGTGTAGTCTTCTAGAGGTGCATGGCTATATGTGTGTAGTCTTCTAGAGGTGCATGGCTATATGTGTGTAGTCTTCTAGAGGTGCATGGCTATATGTGTGTAGTCTTCTAGAGGTGCATGGCTATATGTGTGTAGTCTTCTAGAGGTGCATGGCTATATGTATGTAGTCTTCTAGAGGTGCATGGCTATATGTGTGTAGTCTTCTAGAGGTGCATGGCTATATGTGTGTAGTCTTCTAGAGGTGCATGGCTATATGTGTGTAGTCTTCTAGAGGCGCATGGCTATATGTGTGTAGTCTTCTAGAGGTGCATGGCTATATGTGTGTAGTCTTCTAGAGGTGCATGGCTATATGTGTGTAGTCTTCTGGAGGTGCATGGCTATATGTGTGTAGTCTTCTAGAGGTGCATGGCTATATGTGTGTAGTCTTCTAGAGGTGCATGGCTATATGTGTGTAGTCTTCTAGAGGTGTATGGCTATATGTGTGTAGTCTTCTAGAGGTGCATGGCTATATGTGTGTAGTCTTCTAGAGGTGCATGGCTATATGTATGTAGTCTTCTAGAGGTGCATGGCTATATGTGTGTAGTCTTCTAGAGGTGCATGGCTATATGTGTGTAGTCTTCTAGAGGTGCATGGCTATATGTGTGTAGTCTTCTAGAGGTGCATGGCTATATGTGTGTAGTCTTCTAGAGGTGCATGGCTATATGTGTGTAGTCTTCTAGAGGTGTATGGCTATATGTGTGTAGTCTTCTAGAGGTGCATGGCTATATGTGTGTAGTCTTCTAGAGGTGCATGGCTATATGTGTGTAGTCTTCTAGAGGTGCATGGCTATATGTGTGTAGTCTTCTAGAGGTGTATGGCTATATGTGTGTAGTCTTCTAGAGGTGCATGGCTATATGTGTGTAGTCTTCTAGAGGTGCATGGCTATATGTATGTAGTCTTCTAGAGGTGCATGGCTATATGTGTGTAGTCTTCTAGAGGTGCATGGCTATATGTATGTAGTCTTCTAGAGGTGCACGGCTATATGTGTGTAGTCTTCTAGAGGTGCATGGCTATATGTGTGTAGTCTTCTAGAGGTGCATGGCTATATGTGTGTAGTCTTCTAGAGGTGCATGGCTATATGTGTGTAGTCTTCTAGAGGTGCATGGCTATATGTGTGTAGTCTTCTAGAGGTGCATGGCTATATGTGTGTAGTCTTCTAGAGGTGCATGGCTATATGTATGTAGTCTTCTAGAGGTGCATGGCTATATGTGTGTAGTCTTCTAGAGGTGCATGGCTATATGTGTGTAGTCTTCTAGAGGTGCATGGCTATATGTGTGTAGTCTTCTAGAGGTGCATGGCTATATGTGTGTAGTCTTCTAGAGGTGTATGGCTATATGTGTGTAGTCTTCTAGAGGTGCATGGCTATATGTGTGTAGTCTTCTAGAGGTGCATGGCTATTATATGTGTGTAGTCTTCTAGAGGTGCATGGCTATATGTGTGTAGTCTTCTAGAGGTGCATGGCTATATGTGTGTAGTCTTCTAGAGGTGCATGGCTATATGTGTGTAGTCTTCTAGAGGTGCATAGCTATATGTGTGTAGTCTTCTAGAGGTGCATGGCTATATGTGTGTAGTCTTCTAGAGGTGCATGGCTATATGTGTGTAGTCTTCTAGAGGTGCATGGCTTGTGTGTGGTCTTCTAGAGGTGCATGGCTATATGTGTGTAGTCTTCTAGAGGTGCATGGCTATATGTGTGTAGTCTTCTAGAGGTGTATGGCTATATGTGTGTAGTCTTCTAGAGGTGCATGGCTATATGTGTGTAGTCTTCTAGAGGTGCATGGCTATATGTGTGTAGTCTTCTAGAGGTGCATGGCTATATGTGTGTAGTCTTCTAGAGGTGCATGGCTATATGTGTGTAGTCTTCTAGAGGTGCATGGCTATATGTGTGTAGTCTTCTGGAGGTGCATGGCTATATGTGTGTAGTCTTCTAGAGGTGTATGGCTATATGTGTGTAGTCTTCTAGAGGTGTATGGCTATATGTGTGTAGTCTTCTAGAGGTGTATGGCTATATGTGTGTAGTCTTCTAGAGGTGCATGGCTATATGTGTGTAGTCTTCTAGAGGTGCATGGCTATATGTGTGTAGTCTTCTAGAGGTGCATGGCTATATGTGTGTAGTCTTCTAGAGGTGCATGGCTATATGTGTGTAGTCTTCTAGAGGTGCATGGCTATATGTGTGTAGTCTTCTAGAGGTGCATGGCTATATGTGTGTAGTCTTCTAGAGGTGCATGGCTATATGTGTGTAGTCTTCTAGAGGTGCATGGCTATATGTGTGTAGTCTTCTAGAGGTGCATGGCTATATGTGTGTAGTCTTCTAGAGGTGCATGGCTATATGTGTGTAGTCTTCTAGAGGTGCATGGCGTAGTCTTCTAGAGGTGCATGGCTATATGTGTGTAGTCTTCTAGAGGTGCATGGCTATATGTGTGTAGTCTTCTAGAGGTGCATGGCTATATGTATGTAGTCTTCTAGAGGTGTATGGCTATATATGTGTAGTCTTCTAGAGGTGCATGGCTATATGTGTGTAGTCTTCTAGAGGTGCATGGCTATATGTATGTAGTCTTCTAGAGGTGCACGGCTATGTGTGTGTAGTCTTCTAGAGGTGCATGGCTATATGTATGTAGTCTTCTAGAGGTGCATGGCTATATGTGTGTAGTCTTCTAGAGGTGCATGGCTATATGTGTGTAGTCTTCTAGAGGTGTATGGCTATATGTGTGTAGTCTTCTAGAGGTGCATGGCTATATGTGTGTAGTCTTCTAGAGGTGCATGGCTATATGTGTGTAGTCTTCTAGAGGTGCATGGCTATATGTGTGTAGTCTTCTAGAGGTGCATGGCTATATGTGTGTAGTCTTCTAGAGGTGCATGGCTATATGTGTGTAGTCTTCTAGAGGTGCATGGCTATATGTGTGTAGTCTTCTAGAGGTGCATGGCTATATGTGTGTAGTCTTCTAGAGGTGCATGGCTATATGTGTGTAGTCTTCTAGAGGTGCATGGCTATATGTATGTAGTCTTCTAGAGGTGCATGGCTATATGTGTGTAGTCTTCTAGAGGTGCATGGCTATATGTGTGTAGTCTTAACTCAGTAAGTTTAAGGATTTTGGTGCGTGTTGTTTATGGGTGAGAAATAGTATGTGGGTGTCCTTAGTAGGTAATGGTTTAATGCTGAAGCTTGCACGATAATGGCCAAACCTTGTTCTTCAGATGCACAGGAAATTTATGTACATGTAGTCATGAAAAACTTTTGGTGGCAGGACAGCCTGTGGTGGAGGACAGCCAATGGTGAGGACAGCCTGTGGTAGGACAGCCTGTGGTGGCAGGACAGCCTGTGGTGGCAGGACAGCCTGTGGTGGCAGGACAGCCTGTGGTGGCAGGACAGCCTGTGGTGGCAGGACAGCCTGTGGTGGCAGGACAGCCTGTGGTGCAGGACAGCCTGTGGTGCAGGACAGCCTGTGGTGGCAGGACAGCCAATGGTGAGGACAGCCTGTGATGGCAGGACAGCGTGTGACAGCCTGTGGTGGAGGACAGCCTGTGGTGGCAGGACAGCGTGTGGTGGAGGACAGCCTGTGGTGGCAGGACAGCCTGTGGTGGCAGGACATCCTGTGGTGCAGGACAGCCTGTGGTGGCAGGACAGACTGTGGTGGAGGACAGCCTGTGATGGTAAAGCAAATCTTCGTCTGAGAAGTTTTCTCCTGTGTCTTTTATTTTGATGTGCATCTGTATGGGGCGTGGCAATGGCTCGGATTTGAAGAGGTAAAGTTTGTGGACATTATGAGTCTCATGTTTAAGGGTGCATGCAGGATCTGGTGTATTGGCTCGTCTATAATGATTTGTTGTTGTTTACCCGCGTGGAAAAAGCACAAAAATATCTCGTCTCTAGACAAGTAGTGCTATTTATCATATACATGTAGCTCTATTTTTCGAGAGCTATCGTTTCAAGATTTTTGCGGACTTGATCCTGAATGCAAAAATTATTTGGTTCAATAATGGTAAGGGGTTGAAATACCCTCGAAGATTATTCCTCGCAACAATTTGGTTACAGCTGGCACTCCGCTAAACTTGAACTCCTCTGAAACAGAGGCTGGCCACCATGAGTCTCTCTCTTCCTGTCCTAGTCCACACGGAATAATTTGCTAGGTGGAGAGTTCTAGCTGAACTCTTGCCAAAGCCTCTACATCTGTCCATTAAGGTGAGCAGTAGCGTACTTGTATGCGGGCTAGACCAAAGGTCAAAGAGTCCAGCTCTTGAACATCACTCTCCTGCTAGACACTGGTCTTCCTCCTGGCTGCAGTTGCTGTCAGGAAGGCCAATGTCTTCTCTCCCCTGACCTGTAGACAGCTTCCTCCTATGTTTGGTGGTTGGACTAACTCTGGGAAATAATCCTGGAATGTCTGCGCCTGGCATGATGGAGGAATATTTAGAAATGTCTTCAGTTTGACTACAATCTCCACATTCAACATTCCCTTTACTCTTGTGGATGTGCTCGTTTGTGAGAGTCAAATCCATGAGAAGGTAAATTGTTACAAGCTCTGAGAAAAGAGATTAATTTTATGGAAAACGGAGTTACTCAAAATTTGGCTATCAATTTTAGGTCCCTACTAAACATTAGCCTCTGCCTTCTGGTCCTCTTAGCTTTTGTTCTGGATGGATATACGAGCTGATTCAAGTTCCATTCTCTAGGTCATGTTGTGCTCTTTGACCTGATACCCATGCCTCAAATTAGATTATTATTCTCTACGCTTGATCATATATGTATCAACAGGTCTGCATACTGCACCAGCAGTGCTGTGTGCTGCATGCATCAGCAGGGCTGTGTACAGCATGCATCAGCAGGGCTGTGTACTGCATGCACCAGCAGGGCTGTGTACTGCATGCATCAGCAGGGCTGTGTACAGCATGCATCAGCAGGGCTGTGTACTGCATGCACCAGCAGGGCTGTGTACTGCATGCATCAGCAGGGCTGTGTACTGCATGCATCAGCAGGGCTGCGTACTGCATGCACCAGTAGGGCTGTGTACTGCATGCATCAGTAGGGCTGTGTACTGCATGCACCAGTAGGGCTGTGTGCTGCATGCATCAGCAGGGCTGTGTACTGCATGCACCAGCAGGGCTGTGTACTGCATGCATCAGTAGGGCTGTGTACTGCATGCACCAGCAGGGCTGTGTACTGCATGCACCAGCAGGGCTGTGTACTGCATGCACCAGCAGGGCTGTGTACTGCATGCATCAGCAGGGCTGTGTACTGCATGCATCAGCAGGGCTGTGTGCTGCATGCATCAGCAGGGCTGTGTACTGCATGCACCAGCAGGGCTGTGTACTGCATGCATCAGCAGGGCTGTGTACTGCATGCACCAGCAGGGCTGTGTACTGCATGCACCAGCAGGGCTGTGTACTGCATGCATCAGCAGGACTGTGTACTGCATGCATCAGCAGGGCTGTGTACTGCATGCACCAGCAGGGCTGTGTACTGCATCAGCAGGGCTGTGTACTGCATGCACCAGCAGGGCTGTGTACTGCATGGGCTGTGTGCTGCATGCATCAGCAGGGCTGTGTACTGCATGCATCAGCAGGGCTGTGTGCTGCATGCATCAGCAGGGCTGTGTACTGCATGCATCAGCAGGGCTGTGTACTGCATGCATCAGCAGGGCTGTGTACTGCATGCATCAGCAGGGCTGTGTACTGCATCAGCAGGGCTGTGTACTGCATGGGCTGTGTACTGCATGCATCAGCAGGGCTGTGTGCTGCATGCACCAGTAGGGCTGTGTGCTGCATGCATCAACAGGGCTGTGTACTGCATGCATCAGCAGGGCTGTGTACTGCATGCATCAGCAGGACTGCATGCATCAGCAGGGCTGTGTGCTGCGTGTCTGTAATTGTTTTGGTACACATGGAATAGCACATACTTGCTGTACTTCAGCCCCGTGTCTGTACCCCCTCAGGTGCATAAGCCACACCAATGTGCTCGTCCGACTGGCCAGGACAGTAGGGAAGGTGTCCTGCTGCTAGGCTCCACCCACTTCTACATGTCATTGAAGGCATTGCCATCACAAAGAGCGGCCATATTGTTGACATTATAGTAGCACATACAGAGACTAATAGAAGCACATGCCTATAGTATATACACGTGCTACTATTAGTCTCTGCACGTGCTACTATTAGTCTCTGCATTTGTTACTATTAGTCTCTGCACGTGCTACTATTAGTCTCTGCACGTGCTACTATTAGTCTCAGCACGTGCTACTATTAGTCTGCACTTGCTACTATTAGTCTCTGCACGTACTACTATTAGTCTCTGCACGTGCTACTATTAGTCTCTGCATTTGTTACTATTAGTCTCTGCACGTGCTACTATTAGTCTCTGCACGTGCTACTATTAGTCTCTGCACTTGCTACTATTAGTCTCTGCACGTGCTACTATTAGTCTCAGCACGTGTGCTACTATTAGTCTCTGCACTTGCTACTATTAGTCTCTGCACGTACTACTATGCTCGTGTCTGCTTCATGCTCGTGTCTGCTTCATGCTCGCGTCTGCTTCATGCTCGTGTCTGCTTCATGCTCGTGTCTGCTTCATGCTCGCGTCTGCTTCATGCTCGCGTCTGCTTCATGCTCGTGTCTGGCTCGTGTCTGCTTCATGCTCGTGTCTGCTTCATGCTCGTGTCTGCTTCATGCTCGTGTCTGCTTCATGCTCGTGTCTGCTTCATGCTCGCGTCTGCTTCATGCTCGTGTCTGGCTCGTGTCTGCTTCATGCTCGTGTCTGCTTCATGCTCGTGTCTGCTTCATGCTCGTGTCTGCTTCATGCTCGTGTCTGCTTCATGCTCGCGTCTGCTTCATGCTCGCGTCTGCTTCATGCTCGTGTCTGGCTCGTGTCTGCTTCATGCTCGTGTCTGCTTCATGCTCGTGTCTGCTTCATGCTCGTGTCTGCTTCATGCTCGTGTCTGCTTCATGCTCGTGTCTGCTTCATGCTCGTGTCTGCTTCATGCTCGTGTCTGCTTCATGCTCGTGTCTGCTTCATGCTCGCGTCTGCTTCATGCTTGCGTCTGCTTCATGCTCGTGTCTGCTTCATGCTCGCGTCTGCTTCATGCTCGCGTCTGCTTCATGCTCGTGTCTGCTTCATGCTCGTGTCTGCTTCATGCTCGTGTCTGCTTCATGCTCGTGTCTGCTTCATGCTCGTGTCTGCTTCATGCTCGTGCCTGCTTCATGCTCGTGTCTGCTTCATGCTCGTGTCTGCTTCATGCTCGTATCTGCTTCATGCTCGCGTCTGCTTCATGCTCGTGTCTGGCTCGTGTCTGCTTCATGCTCGTGTCTGCTTCATGCTCGTGTCTGCTTCATGCTCGTGTCTGCTTCATGCTCGCGTCTGCTTCATGCTTGCGTCTGCTTCATGCTCGTGTCTGCTTCATGCTCGCGTCTGCTTCATGCTCGCGTCTGCTTCATGCTCGCGTCTGCTTCATGCTCGCGTCTGCTTCATGCTCGCGTCTGCTTCATGCTCGTGTCTGCTTCATGCTCGTGTCTGCTTCATGCTCGTGTCTGCTTCATGCTCGTGTCTGCTTCATGCTCGTGCCTGCTTCATGCTCGCGTCTGCTTCATGCTCGCGTCTGCTTCATGCTCGCGTCTGCTTCATGCTCGCGTCTGCTTCATGCTCGCGTCTGCTTCATGCTCGCGTCTGCTTCATGCTCGCGTCTGCTTCATGCTCGTGTCTGCTTCATGCTCGCGTCTGCTTCATGCTCGCGTCTGCTTCATGCTCGCGTCTGCTTCATGCTCGCGTCTGCTTCATGCTCGCGCCTGCTTCATGCTCGTGTCTGCTTCATGCTCGCGTCTGCTTCATGCTCGCGTCTGCTTCATGCTCGCGTCTGCTTCATGCTCGCATCTGCTTCATGCTCGCGTCTGCTTCATGCTCGTGCCTGCTTCATGCTCGTGTCTGCTTCATGTAGTTGTGTCTAGAGCTAGGGGTGTAGCTAGGGCTAGGATGCACATGTGTTCAGGGCTGATATAACTAAGACTGCAAGTTAGAGCTAACATTAATAGGAAACCATTTTGTTAATCCATCTCTACATGGCTGGTCCTTGCTCTATCTTGACTTCTCTCTGTGTCCAAGACCTCCCTCCCACAAGGAGACGGACACTATATGTACATGTAGCTGAGATGCACCCTAAGCAATCGCAGGGGCTCTTCTCCATCCTGACTGGCGAGAAGAAGCAGGTGGACAAGTGAGTGGCCTTGGCCTTGGCCCTAGACTACACCAGTGAGGTAAGCATAGCCCTGACCCTGGCCCTAGACTACACCAGTGAGGTAAGCATAGCCCTGGCCCTAGCCCTAGACTACACCAGTGAGGTAAGCATAGCCCTGGCCCTGGCCCTAGACTACACCAGTGAGGTAAGCATGGCCCTGGCCCTAGCCCTAGACTACACCAGTGAGGTAAGCATAGCCCTGGCCCTGGCCCTAGACTACACCAGTGAGGTAAGCATAGCCCTGGCCCTGGCCCTAGACTACCTGGCTCTAGATAACTTTGTTATATTAACAAGAAAGGTTTTGTGTTGTTCTTATTGTCATTATTCCTACTATTATTGGCATACATAATATCTACTTAATTATTTATTTATCTATACATTCATTGTTGATACTTAGACCCTGGACCTCACTGACCCCAAGGTCTTCCATGACCTCTCCAAACCCATGGGTGCTCAGGTTGAAGCCATTCGTCAAGAGGTTCAAGTACTTTGGGGATCGATGGGGGAGAATATCCCTGCATATTACTATGCCCCCTCCAGAGCACACAGGTTAGTGTACATGCTCTAGCAGTGCCCCCTCCAGAGCACACAGGTTAGTGTACATGCTCTAGCAATGTCCCCTCCAGAGCACACAGGTTAGTGTACATGCTCTAGCAGTGCCCCCTCCAGAGCACACAGGTTAGTGTACATGCTCTAGCAATGTCCCCTCCAGAGCACACAGGTTAGTGTACATGCTCTAGCAGTGCCCCCTCCAGAGCACACAGGTTAGTGTACATGCTCTAGCAGTGCCCCCTCCAGAGCAAACAGGTTAGTGTACATGCTCTAGTAATGTCCCCTCCAGAGCACACAGGTTAGTGTACATGCTCTAGCAGTGCCCCCTCCAGAGCACACAGGTTAGTGTACATGCTCTAGCAATGCCCCCTCCAGAGCACACAGGTTAGTGTACATGCTCTAGCAATGTCCCCTCCAGAGCACACAGGTTAGTGTACATGCTCTAGCAATGTCCCCTCCAGAGCACACAGGTTAGTGTACATGCTCTAGCAGTGCCCCGTCCAGAGCACACAGGTTAGTGTACATGCTCTAGCAATGCCCCCTCCAGAGCACACAGGTTAGTGTATATGCTCTAGTAATGCCCCCTCCAGAGCACACAGGATAGTGTACATGCTCTAGCAATGTCCCCTCCAGAGCACACAGGTTAGTGTACATGCTCTAGCAATGCCCCCTCCAGAGCACACAGATTAGTGTACATGCTCTAGCAATGTCCCCTCCAGAGCACACAGGTTAGTGTACATACTCTTTCAATGTCCCCTCCAGAGCACACAGGTTAGTGTACATGCTCTTTCAATGTCCCCTCCAGAGCACACAGGTTAGTGTACATGCTCTAGCAGCAATGCCCCCTCCAGAGCACACAGGTTAGTGTACATGCTCTAGCAATGTCCCCTCCAGAGCACACAGGTTAGTGTACATGCTCTAGCAGTGTCCCCTCCAGAGCACACAGGTTAGTGTACATGCTCTAGCAGTGTCCCCTCCAGAGCACACAGGTTAGTGTACATGCTCTAGCAATGCCCCCTCCAGAGCACACAGGTTAGTGTACTGTACATGCTCTAGCAGTGTCCCCTCCAGAGCACACAGGTTAATGTACATGCTCTAGCAATGTCCCCTCCAGAGCACACAGGTTAGTGTACATGCTCTAGCAATGCCCCCTCCAGAGCACACAGGTTAGTGTACATGCTCTAGCAATGCCCCCTTCGGAGCTCACAGGTTAGTGTAAGTACTACATGTAGGTACAGCCTCCAGGGCACACTCTAGCATTGTTGTTTTATACCCCCAAAAATCTCTATAATGTGCAGTTTTCCTTTTAGAATATGGAGGGTTAAATCATTTGGGGAAATCAGGGTTTTTGAAATTATAGGGGGAAAGTCATAACTTATGTGGAAAGTAATCAGAGTGTGTGAAATTGTAGGAATAATCAGGATTTGTGAAAACAGGGTTTTTGAAATTATAGCGAGGAAGTCAGGGTTTGTGAAACTATGTGATGAATCAGAGTGTGTTTGTGTTAAATTATATGGGAGGAAAATTATATGGGGGGAGCAGGTTTTTGAAATTATAGGGGGGATGTCAGGATTCGTCAAATTGTGTGTGTGTGTGTGGGGGGGGGGGGGGGGGGGGGATGAAGCATGCAGGTTATCTGCCCTCCTGGTAAAACATGGTAGCTTTGAGAACAAGAGAAGAAGACTCACTTGATATAGCATATTATAACGACAATTTAGAGAAAGTTTGTTGTAAAAGAAGAGTTCTCTTTATTTTAACAGCAGCTGAATACTTAAACCTCAATGAGAATTTTCTCTGCTTAAATCAATTATAATGTAGTACCAGCATCTCAACCAATAGACTTGAACCAAAGGACATTGGTTGAAGTGCTGGTGGAATAGCTGATAGGAAGAGAAACCTACTTTCTGAAGAGATTTAAATAGTAGATGAGCGTCTCATTGGTCAGGTGGTTGTTTGTGTGCTGCTATTAACTTACTTTGAGATTTCAGGTTTGTTTTATTTTATAAACTGTTCACAGGCAATCTTCTCAGGAGTCGGGAAATGTTGTGATAAGGGTACTGCTAAGGTGGAAGGTGGAGGCAACCTGAGCTGGATGGTGAGGTGAAGGTTGATGCACAAGGTACAGCTGCAGGAGTGGAGGAGCACACCTGGTTAGTGTACATGCTCTAGCAATGCCCCCTCCAGAGCACACAAGTTAGTGTACATGCTCTAGCAATGCTCCCTGCAGAGCACACAGGTTAGTGTACATGCTCTAGCAATGCCCCCTCCAGAGCACACAGGTTAGTGTACATGCTCTAGCAGTGCCCCCTCCAGAGCACACAGGTTAGTGTACATGCTCTAGCAATGCCCCCTCCAGAGCACACAGGTTAGTGTACATGCTCTAGCAATGCCCCCTCCAGAGCACACAGGTTAGTGTACATGCTCTAGCAATGCCCCCTCCAGAGCACACAGGTTATTGTACATGCTCTAGCAGTGTCCCCTCCAGAGCACACAGGTTAGTGTACATGCTCTAGCAATGTCCCCTCCAGAGCATACAGGTTAGTGTACATGCTCTAGCAATGCCCCCTCCAGAGCACACAGGTTAGTGTACATGCTCTAGCAGTGTCCCCTCCAGAGCACACAGGTTAGTGTACATGCTCTAGCAGTGCCCCCTCCAGACCACACAGGTTAGTGTTCATGCTCTAGCAATGTCCCCTCCAGAGCACACAGGTTAGTGTACATGCTCTAGCAATGCCCCCTCCAGAGCACACAGGTTAGTGTACATGCTCTAGCAGTGCCCCCTCCAGACCACACAGGTTAGTGTTCATGCTCTAGCAATGTCCCCTCCAGAGCACACAGGTTAGTGTACATGCTCTAGCAATGCCCCCTCCAGAGCACACAGGTTAGTATACATACATGCTCTAGCTGTGCCCCCTCCAGAGCACACAGGTTAGTGTACATGCTCTGGCAATGCCCCCTCCAGAGCACACATGTTAGTATACATGCTCTAGTAATGTCCCCTCCAGAGCACACAGGTTAGTGTACATGCTTTAGCAATGCCCCCTCCAGAGCACACAGGTTAGTATACATGCTCTAGTAATGTCCCCTCCAGAGCACACAGGTTAGTGTACATGCTCTAGCAATGACCCCTCCAGAGCACACAGGCTAGTGTACATGCTCTAGCAGTGTCCCCTCCAGAGCACACAGGTTAGTGTACATGCTCTAGCAATGCCTCCTCCAGAGCACACAGGTTAGTGTACATGCTCTAGCAGTGCCCCCTCCAGAATACACAGGTTAGTGTACATGCTCTAGCAATGTCTCCTCCAGAGCACACAGGTTAGTGTACATGCTCTAGCAATGTCCCCTCCAGAGCACACAGGTTAGTGTACATGCTCTAGCAATGCCCCCTCCAGAGCACACAGGTTAGTGTACATGCTCTAGCAATGCCCCCTCCAGAGTACACAGGTTAGTGTACATGCTCTAGCAATGTCCCCTCCAGAGCACACAGGTTAGTGTACATCCTCTAGCAATGTCCCCTCCAGAGCACACAGGTTAGTGTACATGCTCTAGCAATGCCCCCTCCAGAGCACATAGGTTAGTGTACATGTTCTAGCAATGCCCCCTCCAGAGCATACAGGTTAGTGTACATGCTCTAGCAATGCCCCCTCCAGAGCACATAGGTTAGTGTACATGCTCTAGCAATGCCCCCTCCAGAGCATACAGGTTAGTGTACATGCTCTAGCAATGCCCCCTCCAGAGCACACAGGTTAGTGTACATGCTCTAGCAATGTCCCCTCCAGAGCACACAGGTTAGTGTACATGCTCTAGCAATGTCCCCTCCAGAGCACACAGGTTAGTGTACATGCTCTAGCAGTGCCCCCTCCAGAGCACACAGGTTAAGGCTGGTTCACAGTTTGACGCTCAGCCATCGTTACGTATCGTATCGTCCTATCGTAACGTATCGTCATATTGTGAACCAGCAACGTCATGACGATACGATACGATAGGACGATACGATACGATACGATGGAATAGAATCTGGTTCTATTCTAGCGTCGAGCGTCAAGCGTCCGACCAATCAGAATGCTGGAAAGCGGAAGGTCACGTGAAAGACTTTGACCTTCACTAGAATTTAACTATGAACGATTGATTGAGGCTGTGCGCAAATATCCCTTCTTGTGGCAGGTCTCTTCTGCGATATACAAGGAGTTGAGGCCGAAGGAAAATGCTTGGATTCAAGTGGTTATGGAAGCAAGATCAGATAGTTACCGTAGGATGATGCAATTTAGCTACCATGGTCAAATCGTCTTCGCTACTAGAAGAAGAAGAAGAACTATCACAGCTAGAGCTACTAGATGAACTCGAGGAACTATCGCAGCTATACTACTAGAGGAAGAAACGCGTCTTCGCTATCGGTCAACAACTACATGTACATGTACTATCATAATAATAATAATAATTATTATTATAATTATAATAATAATCACGTGAGCAACTTGTCAAAACTCGCCAATCGAACGCTCTATTGTGAACCAGAAACAATACGATACGATAGAACGATACGATACGATACGATAGGACGATACATTGCGATGGGCGAGCGTCATATTGTGAACCCGCCTTTATTGTACATGCTCTAGCAGTGCCCCCTCCAGAGCACACAGGTTAGTGTACATGCTCTAGCAGTACCCCCTCCAGAGCACACAGGTTAGTGTACATGCTCTAGCAGTGTCCCCTCCAGAGCATACAGGTTAATGTACATGCTCTAGCAGTGCCCCCTCCAGAGCACACAGGTTAGTGTACATGCTCTAGCAATGCCCCCTCCAGAGCACACAGTTTAGTGTACATGCTCTAGCAGTGTCCCCTCCAGAGCACACAGGTTAGTGTACATGCTCTAGCAATGTCCCCTCCAGAGCACACAGGTTAGTGTACATGCTCTAGCAATGTCCCCTCCAGAGCACACAGGTTAGTGTACATGCTCTAGCAGTGCCCCCTCCATAGCACACGGGTTAGTGTACATGCTCTAGCAGTGCCCCCTCCAGAGCACACAGGTTAGTGTAAGTACTAGGTACAGCCTCCAGGGCATACTCTAGCATTGAAATCTCTTACATCTCTGTTTTCCTTTAGAGAATGGGGGGGGGGGGGGGGGGGGGGGGTTAAATCATATGGGGAAATCAGGGGTTTTGAAACTATGTGGGAGGGAATCAGAGTGTGTTAAATTATATGGGGGGTCAGGGTTTTTGAAATTATAGGGGGGAAGTCAGGGTTCATGAAATTGTGAGGGGGGGGGGGGGCGATGAAGCATGCACTCTTCTGGTAAAACATGGTAGCATTGAGAACAAGAGAAGAAAGACTCAGTTGATATAGCATATTATAATGACCTTAAAACAATTTTGAGAAAGTTTATTGTAAAAGAAGAGTTCTCTTTATTTTAGCGGCTGAATACTTAACCTCAAGGAGAATTTTCTCTGCTTAAATCAATTATAGTACCAGCATCTCAACCAATAGACTTGAGCCAAAGGACATTGGTTGAAGTGCTGGTGGAATAGCTGAAACCTACTGTCTGAAGAGATTTAAATAGTAGATGAGCGTCTCATTGGTCAGTGGTTGTTTGTGTGTTGCTATTAACTTACTTTGAGATTTCAGGTTTGTATACCGTTCACAGTCAGGAGTCGGGAAATGTTTCGTCCTACAGGTCAGGACAGTTCCAAGGGAGTGTCAGATGACCTACACGTGCTTGCAAACACTTGACTTCATCCCAAGACTTGTTGTCCACAGATGGTTCCAAACCTGATTTAAATACTAGCCCCCATAACAATACGTTCTTGGAAGATGAAGAGGAGAAGAGAGCAGCAGGGAACAGGTTGGACGGTCTAATCGACAACGTTTCATTCGACAGCAATAAAATGGGCGGTGATTATCACGAGGAAGTGGTGAGTCACACAAACACCTGATTGAACTGGAGTTGAAGAGACCAATGTCCATTGGCTTCGAAAGAGATATGTGCATGGCATCTGAGGAGGATAAGGTTGGTCAAAGGACACCTGCAGTGAAGTATAACAGTGCTCGGGGGACACCTGAGGTGGAGGATACGGGCAGTTATGGGATATCTGATGAGGAGGATGAGGATGGTCAAAGGACACCAGAGGTGGGTGATAAGGGTACTGCTAAGGTGGAAGGTGGAGGGCAACATGAGGTGGATGGTGAGGTGAAGGTTGATGCACAAGGTACAGCTGCAGGAGTGGAGGAGCTGATGAAGGTGAACTCAGCCTATGTATGCCAAGGACCTCCTGGAGAAGAGGAAGGCATCCGTAGAGCTGAAGCAGAAAAGTAAGTTGACTCTTAATTAGCCTCATTAGGCAATTCATGCAGCAATATGAGTTGGGGGGCAACATAATTAAGCTTATTGTGTATACTAGCAGTGAGGGATCTGGGTTCTGGGTGGAGTGTATCTCTTATCACTGACCAGATTGTGGGTCTAGTGTTAGTGAGGGACACTCAGGAAGTCCATGTTTGGAAAACCTCTCCCTTTGCCTGCTGCCGAACTCAGGAGCTCACATCATTCATAAACAGTGCTAATAGCGACATGCACAAAGACAGACTGGGGGAACACCCACAGTGATGTCAGGTTCCCTCTGATTGTGTACATGCTCCATAGTCTCTGGGGAACACCCACAGTGATGTCAGGTTCCCTCTGATTGTGTGCATGCTCCATAGTCTCTGGGGAACACCCACAGTGATGTCAGGTTCCCTCTCATTGGGTGCATCCATAGTCTTTGGGGAACGCCCACAGTGATGTCAGGTTCCCTCTCATTGTGTGCATCCATAGTCTCTGGGGAACACCCACAGTGATGTCGGGTTCCCTCTCATTGTGTGCACGCTCCATAGTCTCTGGGGAACACCCACAGTGATGTCAGGTTCCCTCTCATTGTGTGCATGCTCCATAGTCTCTGGGGAACACCCACAGTGATGTCAGGTTCCCTCTCATTGTGTGTACGCTCCATAGTCTCTGGGGAACACCCACAGTGATGTCAGGTTCCCTCTATTGTGTGCATCCATAGTCTCTGGGGAACACCCACAGTGATGTCAGGTTCCCTCTCATTGTGTGCATGCTCCATAGTCTCTGGGGCACACCCACAGTGATGTCAGGTTCCCTCTCATTGTGTGCATCCATAGTCTCTGGGGAACACCCACAGTGATGTCAGGTTCCCTCTCATTGTGTGCACGCTCCATAGTCTCTGGGGAACACCCACAGTGATGTCAGGTTCCCTCTCATTGTGTGCACGTTCCATAGTCTCGACGATCATTCTGTTTAGAGCAATGAGAATTGGTAGACATCATCGCTTGTGTGAGGTATGGCCTCGGCCTCTGTTCATGGAGACAATCAAAGCTGCAGGAAGGAAACTGCATGCTTGAACTGGAAGAGAACAGTGGCTGGGAAGCGTCCGTAGACCTCAATCGTGCATCCGTGCAGCAGAAAACTTGGCATATGTCACTAATAAAATGGATGGCCGCCATTGTTGTTTAGAGCATCTCTTCGAGGGATAATTCTGCTTATTGGGTAATGCAGCATGGCCTAAGTCCAGCCCAGTCTGTGCCAATATCCTCTTCCTAGCTTCAAAACTGTTGGGTTGATCCCTGGAGAAATACAGCACAGCTGTCAGCCTTATATATATATATATATATATATATGTACCTTGAACTCTGGTTGTTAACCTCTTGTTGTTTGGCACACATAAAGTTGTTAAACGTCCATTTTCTTGTCAAGATCTTTGTTATTTATTTCGCTGTGAAGCGCTGAGAAATACATGTAAGTACTGATTATGCACTTGTACATTAGCTGCACTGCCTGGCAATGAATTTCAACAACACATTGAGGCAAGAATTTTACCAATATTATCACGTCTATTATTAGCTGCAATTGTCTGTAGTTGTCTGTAATTTCCAGAGCTTCTTGGTGCTCTTTTGCGGGGAATGCTGACCCTTTACCAAGTCTTCTAGTAGCGCGGATAACTCCTCCATGGCCTATGAAGTTCCGAAACCCTTTCTGACGTACCCAATGATTGTACTTCTTACTGTGTGAAGATGCCAATAGCGAGCCTGTCACAAGAATTGTTCTCACCTTTGGCTGAAAGAAGCTTTTTCCCTTTAAGGATGTCCAAATAATTCGGTAGTGAACAAGCTTCCGAGGAGTCGAGTCAAACTCAAAAGTCTACCTGAAAGACTGTCACTAGCTCTTCTTAGTTCACCTCTACAGACCTTCTACTTTATAACTGGCCTCAAGAGATTGAATCTTTCTTATAGTCTGGTTTGAGATTTTAACGCCTTCTTCAACTAGCTCCGAGATTAGGTACTCGATCCTCCGTCTTAATTTTTAAAAATATGGAAAAGTAATTTTTCTGTTATTTAGCAATAGTGTTTAGTAAGTGCCTTTCTCAGCATCCATTTTCTTGCAGGTTGGGAGTAGCTAAACAACCAGTTTATAGTAGGTACATGTATGTATGATATAATTTTTAAACTTTCTCAGAGGTTCTTTGTGGTGCAATTGACGAGCATGGTGACCCCCTTTCCCCAACCCTTCTCCCAACTCCCCACCCCCTTCCTGTTTGATACACTGTTAGTGGGTACAATACTGGTAGCAGGAAATCTTGGTGCAGTAAATTCTGTGAGGGGAAATAAACCTTGTCTCCAGCTAACACTCCACTAGGTCAGTTCAATGGCATGATCCTAGCATTACATCATCAGCAGCATTATCATATGCTCTAGCCCCCTCCCCTCCTAAACCTAGCTTGCTAGCCACAAGCCTAAGCACTGCCTTAGCCCTAACCTTAGCCTCCCCCTCCCATCTGAAGGACCAATTCTGAACTGATCAATATGGTGTATTGATGTCATCGTGATGATGTAATGCTAGTATGGTGGCAGTAAGTATAGATAGTGCTCGTGCAAGCAGTGAAGACCAAGCTGGCATGTGTGCTGATATGGTCATGCTACGACATGGCGGTGATCAACGGCATGTGCGATAACTTTGTGGGAGGGTCTTTGCGTGATGTTTGGGTGTTACTCTTATGTAATTGTGATAGCCATTTCCCCTCTCCATCTCTCCACTCCTTTCCAACTTGACTCCTTCCACCTCCTCCATCATCATCGGGTCTTTGTCCTCCACCTCCCTTCATCTTGCTCATATTTCTTGACTCTTCCTTCCTCTCTTTTTCTCTCATTCTATCTCTGTCCTCCCGTTGATCGCACTTCCTCCTCTCATCAGTCATCACCTTTCACCTGCATCAATCTTATCTCCCTCTTTATTTCCCCCCCTCTCGTCTCTCTCTCTTGTCTCCCTCTTTCCCTCTCTCCTCTCTTCCCTCCCCTTCTCCTCCCTTTCCCTCCTCTCCTGCTCCTTCCTACCCTCCCACCTCTCTGTCACAGAGCTGGTAAGTGGGTAAGGAGATGGAAGTTGGTGCACACTCGTACTATGCGTCCATACATCGCAAAGACAACGATAGGCCAGTGGCTGTCACCTGTCTCTCTGTGTCCAAGTAAGCAAGATGCCATTATACAAATAATATTGCACCTGGTATGATTTATACATCAAATAACATTGTACTTTGTGTGTGATTTATGCATGTATATATACAAATAATATTGCACCTGTGTGTGATTTATACATGTATATATACAAATAATATTGCACCTGTGTGTGATTTATACATGTAATATTGCACCTGTGTGTAATTTATACTTGTATATATACAAATAATATTGCACCTCTGTGTGTGATTTATACATGTATATATACAATGTATCTGTGTGTTATTTATACATGTATATATACAAATAATATTGTACTCTGTGTGTGATTTATACATGTATATATACCAATAATATTGCACCTGTGTGTGATTTATGCATGTATATATACAAATAATATTGCACCTGTTGTATGATTTGTGCATGTATATATACAAATAATATTGTACTTTGTGTGTGATTTATGCATGTATATATACAAATAATATTGCACCTGTGTGTGATTTATACATATATATATACAGATAATATTGCACCTGTGTGTGATTTATACATGTATACATGTACATACAATGTATCTGTGTGTGATTTATACATGTATATATATAAATAATATTACACCTATGTGTGATTTATACATGAATATATACAAATAATATTGCAACTGTGTATGATTTATACATGTATATATACAAATAATATTGCACGATTTATACATGTACCGTAAAGTACGCAGCAAGCGCCCACGGGCGCGTTACCTTTCAACCCCCAAATCATGGATGTGTGCACTTGCTACATGTAGTGGGCACTTGCCTCGTGATATTGGTGAAACAATTCTTAATAACGCACATCGGGCTGTTTTGGGGGGAAAATAAAGTCAAAGAGTTCAAGCAAAAATATCTATCTCTAGTCTAGGGCAAAATGTTATTTTGTTCTGGAAAGTAACATTTAGCTAGTGCTATTCGTCAGGTTCACTGAAATATGCCAAGTCGTTCACATCTTCATCTAAATCAGCGAACGGATCTTCATCGCTATCTCTCTTCTCTCTGTCTTCGCTCAGCGTCAGAATGCAATCTCTAATTAGACTATTCTGCATCCAACTGATGGCTACAAATTGGTGCCCCACTGCTGAGTTTCCTCTTCTTCTTTGCCTTCCCAATGTTGATATCAAGCAGCTTGTCATAGTTCTGATTCCATTTTCTAACTCTCTTTTGGTCTACTCCATCTTTTTTCACTGTGTGCGGTCACGTTTTGCATGACTGTTGTCCTGTACCATTCCACAACTTCAGTCTTGAAAGAAACAGTAAAGCTTCTTATTTTTTGTCCTGCATGACTTTATGCAACTTTGTGCCATTTTCAATTACAGGTAACAGTTCTGCCAAGGTGGCATTATCAAAAATTAAAAATAAGATTTTTTCTGAACAGACGACAGCGGAACGCATGCGTACGCGGTGTGGTTGAATAAATCTATTTTGGCGCATGCGCTTATATTACGATCAATTTCTATATAGTGGGTGCGTGCTACATGAACCCTACAAAATTCTAGATCGCTGAAAACAGCCTAGTGGGCACTTGCTACGTGGAGGGCGCTTGCTGCGTACTTTACGGTATATACAAAAATTATATTGCACCTGTGTATAATTTATACATATACAAATAATATTGTACCTGTGTGTGATTTATATACAAATAATATTGCACCTGTGTGTGTTTTATACATTATATATACAAATAATATTGCACCTGTTGTATGATTTGTGCATGTATATATACAAATAATATTGTACTTTGTGTGTGATTTATGCATGTATATATACAAATAATATTGCACCTGTGTGTGATTTATACATGTATATACAAATAATATTGCACCTGTTGTATGATTTGTGCATGTATATATACAAATAATATTGTACTTTGTGTGTTATTTATACATGTATATATACAAATAATATTGCACCTGTGTGATTTATACATGTATATATACAAATAATATTGCACCTGTGTGATTTATACATATATATACAAATAATATTGCACCTGTGTGATTTATACATGTATATATACAAATAATAATATTGCACCTGTGTGTGATTTATACATATATATACAAATAATATTGCACCTGTGTGTGATTAATACATGTATATATACAATGTATCTGTGTGTGATTTATACATGTACATATATATATAAATAATATTACACCTGTGTGTGATTTATACATGAATATATACAAATAATATTGCAACTGTGTATGATTTATACATGTATATATACAATGTATCTGTGTGTGATTTATACATGTATATATATAAATAATATTACACCTGTGTGTGATTTATACATGAATATATACAAATAATATTGCAACTGTGTATGATTTATACATACACTGTATATATATATACAAATAATATTGTACTTTGTGTGTGATTTATGCATGTATATATACAAATAATATTGCACCTGTGGGTGATTTATACATGTATATATACAAATAATATTGCACCTGTGTGTGATTTATACATGTATATATACAATGTATCTGTGTGTGATTGTGATTTATACATGTATATATATAAATAATATTACACCTGTGTGTGATTTATACATGAATATATACAAATAATATTGCAACTGTGTATGATTTATACATACACTGTATATATATATACAAATAATATTGTACTTTGTGTGTGATTTATGCATGTATATATACAAATAATATTGCACCTGTGTGTGATTTATACATGTATATATACAAATAATATTGCACCTGTGTGTATGATTTATACATGTACCGTAAAGTACGCAGCAAGCGCCCACGGGCGCATTACCTTTCAACCCCCAAATCATAGATGTGTGCGCTTGCTACATGTAGTGGGCACTTGCCTCGTGATATTGGTGAAACAATTCTTAATAACGCACATCGGGCTGTTTTCGAAAAAATAAAGTCAAAGAGTTCAAGCAAAAATATCTATCTCTAGTCTAGGGCAAAATGTTATTTTGTTCTGGAAAGTAACATTTAGCTAGTGCTATTCCTCAGGTTCACTGAAAGACGCCAAGTCGTTCACATCTCCATCTAAATCAGCGAACAGATCTTCATCGCTATCTCTCTTCTCTCTGTCTTCGCTCAGCGTCAGAATGCAATCTCTAATTAGACTATCCTTAGAACCAAGACCTCTACATCCAACTGATGGCTACAAATTGGTGCCCCACTGCTGAGTTTCCTCTTCTTCTTTGCCTTCCCAATGTTGATATCAAGCAGCTTGTCATAGTTCTGATTCCATTTTCTAACTCTCTTTTGGTCTACTCCATCTTTTTTCGCTGTGTGCGGTCACGTTTTGCATGACTGTTGTCCTGTACCATTCCACAACTTCAGTCTTGAAAGAAACAGTAAAGCTTCTTATTTTTTGTCCTGCATGACTTTATGCAACTTTGTGCCATTTTCAATTACAGGTAACAGTTCTGCCAAGGTGGCATTATCAAAAATTAAAAATAAGATTTTTTCTGAACAGACGACAGCGGAACGCATGCGTATGCGGTGTGGTTGAATAAATCTATTTTGGCGCATGCGCTTATATTACGATCAATTTCTATATAGTGGGTGCGTGCTACATGAACCCTACAAAATCCTAGATCGCTGAAAACAGCCTAGTGGGCACTTGCTACGTGGAGGGCGCTTGCTGCGTACTTTACGGTATATACAAAAATTATATTGCACCTGTGTATAATTTATACATATACAAATAATATTGTACCTGTGTGTGATTTATATACAAATAATATTGCACCTGTGTGTGTTTTATACATTATATATACAAATAATATTGCACCTGTTGTATGATTTGTGCATGTATATATACAAATAATATTGTACTTTGTGTGTGATTTATGCATGTATATATACAAATAATATTGCACCTGTGTGTGATTTATACATGTATATATACAAATAATATTGTACTTTTGTGTGTGATTTATGCATGTACTGTATATATACAAATAATATTGCACCTGTTGTATGATTTGTGCATGTATATATACAAATAATATTGTACTTTGTGTGTGATTTATGCATGTATATATACAAATAATATTGCACCTGTGTGTGATTTATACATGTATATACAAATAATATTGCACCTGTTGTATGATTTGTGCATGTATATATACAAATAATATTGTACTTTGTGTGTTATTTATACATGTATATATACAAATAATATTGCACCTGTGTGATTTATACATGTATATATACAAATAATATTGCACCTGTGTGATTTATACATGTATATATACAAATAATATTGCACCTGTGTGTGATTTATACATATATATACAAATAATATTGCACCTGTGTGATTTATACATGTATATATACAAATAATAATAATATTGCACCTGTGTGTGATTTATACATATATATACAAATAATATTGCACCTGTGTGTGATTAATACATGTATATATACAATGTATCTGTGTGTGATTTATACATGTACATATATATATAAATAATATTACACCTGTGTGTGGTTTATACATGAATATATACAAATAATATTGCAACTGTGTATGATTTATACATATATATATACAAATAATATTGCACCTGTGTGTGATTTATACATGTATATATACAAATAATATTGTAACTGTGTATGATTTATACATATATATATACAAATAATATTGCACCTGTGTGTGATTTATACATGTATATATACAACGTATCTGTGTGTGATTTATACATGTATATATATAAATAATATTACACCTGTGTATATGATTTATACATGAATATATACAAATAATATTGCAACTGTGTATGATTTATACATACACTGTATATATATATACAAATAATATTGTACTTTGTGTGTGATTTATGCATGTATATATACAAATAATATTGCACCTGTGTGTATGATTTATACATGTATATATACAAATAATATTGCACCTGTGTGTGATTTAAACATGTATATATACAAATAATATTGCACCTGTGTATAATTTATACATATACAAATAATAATGTACCTGTGTGTGATTTATACATGTATATATACAAATAATATTGTACTCTGTGTGTGATTTATACATGCACATTATATTACTCCATGCTTTCCAGGGATCACAAGAAACTTTTCGTGGGAGACTCAAGAGGCAGAATTTACACCTGGACTGTCTCAGATAACTTAGGTGAGGACTGCTTGATATATACACAGATGCATGCACCAGCAATTTATGGTGTGTGTTTGTGAGAGAGAAAGGAACTAGAATAATGATGAAGGTCACCCACACACATGTGTGCTCTAACAGGAACTGTGCTACTAGTACTAATAACTTTAGTCCCATCTGCCTATTGGAAAGGTACTTGCTTAGCTCATGTACTAAAAACAGCACTCATCACAACTGTCATGTACAAGGGACTCTTTCTGGTCACATAACTATTACTGGAAGTTTCTCTTGCAGAGGAAGGCTACACGGACCCCCCTGCCAACTGGGAAACATTTGCATTCCCTTCGCCTTGCAGAAAAGCAGCACTTGATTTGTTCGCTATATGCTTTAAACTATCACACGTTGTAGTATGGACAATACACACACACACACACACATGCACACACACACACATGCACACACACACATACACACCTGTAGACACACTAGGGAATAGGAAGAACTCCTCGAATATAAGTGAAGAGTGTTTTTCCTTGTGTTGACCATTTCCTTGTACTCGTTGCATACGCTCACATCACCACACTTGCATGATGAGGTATGATTTGTGGGTCAGTGGAGAAGCTTGGTCAATGTGTTCACAGATGTGATGCAGCACTGGGTGTTGGTCAGCGCTGCCAAACATTGTCACAGCTGTGAAGTGGAATTCACCTTTACGGAGAGGAAACATCATCAGGGACTGACTGTGGACAGATCTTTTGTGCCAGGTATGCACGTCTCTCTCTCTCTTCTTCCCCAGCTGTTGCTCATCTGTTCCCTTCCTTCTCCCCCGTTCTCAGAATGATTTTAAATAGTCTCACCTCCTTTACTGACAGCAGTCAATGATCGAGGCTTTCAAAACACCACTAGCTTGCCCAAAGGCTGCTACTAATAGGTCATTCTCAGGAGGCATCGGTCCAAATCCAGTGACTAAAACTATGAAATATTCCTATAAGTAAGCAAGTGGTAGCTTCTACTAAATTTTCTGACTAGATCACTCAAGCCTAGCACACCTCAGGCTTAATTTAGCAACCATCTTCTTGCAATCCTGGACTTGGGTGCCTAGCAAAGACTAGAGCCTCAGCTCCACAGTACAAGCTGCTGCAGTGGTACAAGCTGCTGCAGTGATCCAGATGTGCTGCCACACAGTACAAGCTGCTGCAGTGGTGCAGGCGTGCTGCCACACAGTACAAGCTGCTGCAGTGGTCCAGGTGTGCTGCCACACAGTACAAGCTGCTGCAGTGGTCCAGGTGTGCTGCCACACAGTACAAGATGCTGCAGTGGTCCAGTTATGCTGCCACACAGTACAGTACAAGCTGCTGCAGTGGTCCAGGTGTGCTGCCAAGCTGCTGCAGTGGTCCAGGTGTGCTGCCACACAGTACAAGATGCTGCAGTGGTCCAGGTGTGCTGTGTGGTACAAGCTGCTGCAGTGGTCCAGGTTTGCTACTACACAGTACAAGATGCTGCAGTGGTCCAGGTGTGCTGCCACACTGAAGTGGTCCAGGTGTGCTGCCACACAGTACAAGCTGCTGTGTGTACTGCCACACAGTATAGCTACAGATGAATACTTATCTGATTAGCTAATATATTTCTGAATGATTTTTGCCCATGGAAATCCTCAAGAAGCCATTGTGCAAGCAAAGGAATTAAGACCAACCAAAAGCAAAGGTGTTTCAAAAATATATATATATATTGGTGTGCCATGGCTCTGCAGATGATGGGTTATTATTATGTCTAGCATGCAAGATGCCTCAAATATAGTACATTTCAAGGATGCCGTTTTCTCTTCAATTCAATTATCCTTTATACGATTATTTTCAGGTGACATGCAGAAGGTTTTGAAGAAGAACCCTCAGAATATTGACCTTTCTGCTCATTTTAATGGCCTACAGATCTCGGACATTATAGGATTAGAAGCAATGTTTGTATGTATTGGCTCTGATTGTGTGTGTATATATATATATTATATTGTGCATTCTTAGGTGCAACAGCTATGAATGTTGAAGTCGAGAGGCTGTGAATACACGGGAAAGTTCGGGTGTGTGCCAATTGTTTTCACAGGACCGCCATGGAAAAGAGCAGACTTATTTTTAGAACAACTGATGCAGGTATTGATCTCACGGATCAAAAATGGTCCGATAGTTATCTAATTGTTGTTTTAACATTAGTGCATTCATTCATTTATTTTGAACATGCTAAGCACTGTTAGTGTGCACCACCTGGTGAATGTTGCCATATATAACTATCAGCTGATGTTACTATTATTTGTTACCACTCACACGTGCATGTTTACAAGACAAGAAATGTTTTATTTATTATATATGCATGTACTGTACGTGTATAAATTCATGTACTGTATGTGATTATATGCATGTACTGTATGTATGCATGTGTGTGTATGTACGTATGTGTATATGCATGTATGTATATATTCATGTCTTCATATATATAAATGCATGTATGTACGAGTAATAAAAAAAATTAAAAAATGAAACAATTAGACCTCAAATTTGTAGGAACCTTGACCTATTAGGAAATGTAAACCAGTCAATAAAGGCTCCTATAAATGTGCTCACACTGGTGGATTACCCTGTTAGGAAATGTACACCAGTATATAAAGGCTCCTATAAATGTGGTCACACTGGTGGATTCCCCTGTTAAGGGGACTATTTTGTGGTAAATAAGCATTTTAATACCTCGAACTAATTCATCCACAACTATTTGGTACATCCACCTATGTAACTGATTTTGGCACCAAATTATAGCTCTTAAATTTATCTGTTTAATGGTATCAATTATAAATGTTTATTTATTTAATAAGGAAAAAAAAGGTGTATTGAGAAACAAGCCGTTAAAGTAGTGCTAACCACAATACCACATTCAAAGTCAACTCTGTTCATAGTTCTTCAAAACTGACCAGGGCCATAGGTAGGTCCTTCACTTATTATTGCCCTCTCCTCTGCCTTGCTCATTCTCCTCCTTTTAGCCACCTCCTCTGCCTTATTCTGACTTTTGGTGAGCCTCCTTGCATCAGCTGCCTTAAAAAACATTCTGATCCGAGAGACGGGTTCTATACCAATTTGCTGCATCAGACGTCCCATTCCTACTTCCATGCCCTCATTAAAAATCATGACAGCTAAATTTACATCTAAGGTAACTGTAGGCATTGACAAAAATTCTGTTTTACTTGCTTTGGACCAGACAACTGAATTAAATGATTCGTTTTGATTCTGAGTTGCCCCTAAGGAACATCTCCTTAGAAGATCCTTATTAGCCAATTTCACAAAAACAGGCCTACCCAAATCTTTAGGGATCTTGGGCGAATGAGGAGTAATGCAATTAGCCAAGGCTCTATTATACTTGCACCAACTGTGTCTATACACTCGGGGCAAAATCTATGCTCTGGATGGGCATCAGTGGATACAGTGAAAGAAAATTGCATCAATTGCACGTGTCATAGCCTCTATACCTCCTGTGTTGTTACGAATAGCCCCTCCATATAAACATTCATTGCCTTTATTGATAGGCCACAAGAACTGGGGGAGGATGCAGCTGTAACTAAGAAGGTTGAGGTGGATGCAGCAGAGGCAGTCAATGTAGCAGAGTCAGCGTGTAAAGTCAGCTTCTTCTTGGACGCTGTCATGGCTGGTGTGGGACAGTCTCCTGTATTTGGAAGTCCATCTGTGGATTGTCCAGGTGCAGTAGCAATACCATCCTATATAGGGTAAAGAAAAGTTTACAAAAGTTCACAGTCAAAATTAGCTATCTGCATGGACAAAAATTACTTTAGCAATGTTACTAGCCATAGGGGTCACGCTATCTAGAACTTACCCGAACAGGAGTGGAGAGACTGGCCATAGCTTTGGCTTCTCTAGCTCTCCTAGCAATGCTTGACTTGCTAATCGTGTAATACTTCTTTGGAGGCATATATAGTGACTGTGAGGAAACAAACCAGTCAAATCTTTCAAGCATTATGAGCATGTGACCCCTTTTATATTAATCATGTGCTACGTTTACTATACGGTAAAGGATAGCGTTAAGAATAAGCTACATTTTGATTCCAATATGAAGCATAAAAACTGATCGAGTTAGCTCTATCGCTATCACATATGACGAGGAAGTCAAGTTGTTCTTCAAGATCTTGATGGAAAGAGTGAATGAAATTTAAATATCAATGTACAAAAATGACTGTAACTTTGAAGTGGAATTTCGAATTCCTATAAAACTTGAAGTTTACCTTCTTCATATCTATAGGTACATATTGTGACAAACAGCAAAAAGTTTCATTTTTTCAACATATTTCATAAAATAGTCCCCTTAAGAAATGCACACCAGTATATAAATAAAGGCTCCTACACACTGGTGGATTCCCCTGTTCAGAAATGTACACCAGTATGTAAAAGCTAATGTGGTCACACTGGTGGATTCCACTGTTAAATGTACGCCAGTATCTAAAGGCTCCTATAAATGTGGTCCCACTGGTGGATTCCACTTTTAAGAAATGTACGCCAGTATATAAAGGCTCCTATAAATGTGGTCACTGGTGGATTCTCCTGTTAGGAAATGCACACCAGTATATAAAGGCTCCTATAAATGTGCTCACACTGGTGGATTACCCCGTTAGGAAATGGACACCAGTATATAAAGGCTAATGTGGTCACACTGGTGGATTCCACTGTTAAATGTACGCCAGTATATAAAGGCTCCTATAAATGTGGTCACACTGGTGGATTCCCCCATTAGGAAATGCATACGAGTATATAAAGGCTCCTATAAATGTGGTCATACTGGTGGATTCCCCCGTTAGGAAATGCACACCAGTATATAAAGGCTCCTATAAATGTGATCACAACTGGTGGATTCTCTATGACACAAATATATAAAGGCTCGTATAAATGTAATCACAGTGATTGATTCTCCCATTAGAAAATGGACACCAGCACACTGGTGGATTCTACTATTAGGACTTCATAAAGTATGTGGTTGGAAAGCTCTTGAAACCAGCTATTTTCTGGAACTAAAAATTTATTGAAAAAAAGAAGCAGTTATGAGGTCACACATTTATGAGTACTTAAATTAAAAAATTATTGCCCCTAAAGGTAGAATGGCGGCTCCCTGTATATTCTTCAAACTTCTAATTCCTTTCACTAAAAAATTATTCAGGTAAATTTAGAACAACAACAAAAAAAGAGCTGATATCACCAATATCCAGATCATAGTCTATTATACCAGCAATATACTTACCTGCTGTTAGGCACTTCATTCCCCCCAAAAATCCTACATAATTAATATTATTGCAAGTTTGATTTCTCTTTATAGTAACGAGATATATATAAGCTTTGTTTTGTTTGGTCCACCATTTGGAGTCAATATAAGGAGTGCTACGGTGTTGCTAGCCAAGAATGAAATTGAGCATGCTCTTAAAAAAAAAAATTGGTATGGTGAGTTACCAATGTAAACTTAAAATAAACAGTTTTCCAAGTGTAACCAAGGTAATAAAACTCTGGGCATGCTCAGTACTATGGCAACACAATACAGACTATAATTATAGCTAAAACTACAAAGTAAGTACAATTAAGAAATGGAGTGCAACTAAAAATGTCATCATGGGCTAAAAAATGAATGCTCTTCCACAAAGGAGTAAATATACTATCACTACTAAACGTTTATTATATTATTATTATTGCTCTTATTACTGTTACTATTATTATCATCATCATTATCATCATGCATTAGACATGTCCACTATATAATGGATGTGGTCACAGTGTAGAATACTCGCATAGTGGTAAAATAATTACACATATCCCTGAGATGCCGTTCTTTAGCCTAGATCTGCCCAATTGTTTAGGATACTAAGAAGCTGTCAGATTAGCTGAGAGATGTGTAAGCTTTGTTGTTGTGTTTTGGCCACCATTTGAATAAAGAGTGCTTAGGTTCTCCTGTATTTATCAAATCTTAAAACCTTATTTGTGGTTTTTGAGTCCTACATACAAATACATACAAATATAGTTTCGAGTCATTATGAGCCTCTGTCAAATATTAGTTTCCAGACACATGTGAGCCTGTGTCAAATATTAGTTTAAAGTCACCTGCAAGCATGTATCAAATATTAGTTTCAAGTCATTGCGATCCTGTGTCAAATATTAGTTTAAAGTCCTGTGTCAAATATTAGTTTCAAGTTATTGGGATCCTGTGTCAAATATTATTTTCCAGACATATGTGAGCCTGTGTCAAATATTAGTTTCAAGTCATTGCTAGCTTATTAATTTCAAGTCACTTGTGAGCCTGTGTCAAATATTAGTTTCGAGTCATTGCGAGCCTGTGTACAATATTAGTTTCAAGTCACTTGTGAGCCTGTGGTCACACTTGCTTGAGAAGTGGCACCCAAAACCTCACTGATCCCTAGTGGATGCTTCAGGCTGTTGCTCACATGCCACATTGAGAATCGGGGCTCCCCTGGCTCACATGGTTGAGGTATGGAGCAGGCAAAAGGATAGACGATACCTTATCTAACCTATGGTGGACTGTATGTTTGGACTGTCTACGTAACATGCATATCTCCTTGGGTCTCCCTTAGCCAAAGGAGAAGTCCTCACTGCCATTGCTGAGAAGAGTGCAAGCCAGAATTAGAAGGACGAGATTTCTTAAGGGCTCTACTCCAAATATCAAACTGCCCATCAAAGCAGATACTCAGCAAAATCAAATGCTCACTGATAAGTTTCTATAGAAAGTACTTTAGGCTGTGCTGGCTTTCTGCGGATGTTTTTTTTGTTTTGCCTTTGGACATTTTTACCAGAGTCAGCTGGGTGTTTTTATTCTGCCAGAACTAGCATGGGGAAATATAGCAGTGGCTAACCTTGTTACAGTTCCATCTCAAGGCATCAGCTGGGTCTTTTAGCTCTGCAACAGAACTAGCATGGGGAAATATAGCAGTGGCTAACCATGTTACAGGTCCATCTCAAGGTGTCAAAATGTGACGAAATTGCTATAAAATTTTGTTTCCAACTGAACCCTTGACCACATACTTAAGTTTTAGTGCCCAATGAAAAAGTTGTTGTATACAGTCGAGCTTCCTCTAGCCACTGGTATATACTAATTTCAGCTCTCTAGCACTTGCCAATCTGGAGATATTTATGCAGAGAAATCAGGCACTCGGGTTTTTGAGGAACCCCCACTTTAGCTCCAGTAACTTGGGTATGTATGAAAAATGGTTTAGTATTAACTGGTGAATATGATTCTAAATACCTCCTGTAAACACCACCAAACCAGCCACGGAGTTGGGAAGTGAGATGCAGCAATGTTTGGGTACACTTGACTTGGTTCCCTTTCTAAGTACTAAACAGCAGTTTCCTTTTGTACAAAGTTGAACTCCTCATGGAACAAACTTGCAAGTGAACTCTACTCTACAAGCAGAGATTTAACTACCCAGCACGTGCATGGAGACCATTTTCCCCCAAAAACCTTCAAGGACAAAGACATGCCCACCTTTAACTCTATGCCCAGTTCCATTGTCACAATATACACAGATTTTTTAACTAGATGCGCGTTATAGTATTAACATACTTATAGAAAGTGGTTTAGTAATGGGATGTAGTTTTCCTATTGTTCATAGAGTGTCTTTACTGGAATCAAAGTAGTACAACCCCACAGCCATTTGTGCAGAGGACTCTGAGGTGGAGAATCATATCACTTAATCTCTGAGCCATAAACAAATCTATATATAGATATGTGCTGGAATTTGTCAATTTTGAATTGTCACTTCAAAACTGGCACATTTTATACAGCTATAACATTCAGCATTAATGAGAAGTAACAATAAGCTACTGAGAGCTGGTCTACTGCAGTATAAAGTTTTGTAAGCTGGTAGTGCACCTTCTAGTTGTGATAACTGCCACGCTCACTTCACAGGAAATAAGTTAATGCCTGATACAATAAATAATGATCTCTACATGTAGTATGAGGTAACCATGAGAGTGAGAGCTGTTGTGCAGGCTGCATGGAACTTATATATATAGATAGATAGATAAGCTGGTAGAGATGTAATAGCTGTAGAACCATTACCCCAGGCAATGAGTTAATGATCAGTAATTTACCTGTATTCCTGATAATTATTATGATATAATCATTGAGCTGATTTATATTAATTTTTTTAAATTTATTCAAGCTAGCAGTTAGTACACTCTTTCTCTGGGGAGGTGAGGGAGGAACAAACAAAATAGACAACTTCTTAATGAAGGCTGGAGCATCCAGTTGGAACGTTGAGAGAGCAAAATTCAAGTTGATTAGTGGGAAGGTCATTGTAATTGTGTTATGTCAACTGAGAGATCATTGAGAATAGGCTAATAGTGGAGTAGTAGTGGCTCAGTGTTCAAGTCAGCAACTTCACTGTCGGAATATTTCTGGAGTAGGAGAAACATTTGGAGAGCTAGAACCTGGCATAGGCAGGCAAAGCATACAAGGAGGCCTTCCAGATGTTGAGCCTTCCTCTTGCATTAAATAAAGCTTACAAGGAGGCCTTCCATATGTTGAGCCTTCCTCTTGCATTAAATAAAGCTTACAAGGAGGCCTTCCAGGTGTTGAGCCTTCCTCTTGCATTAAATAAAGCTTGCAGGGAGGCCTTCAAGATGTTGAGCCATCTACATATCTAAATAAAACTCCAACCAACTTCTGGTAAACACTATTATAGTAGCTGGGGTTTACATGACACATGAGTACACACTTCAATTGTGTTCCTTTCTGGGTACTAATGCATCCTTTTTCCTATAAAAACATGTGCATCTACTACTGCTATAGTGAGTATAAAACAGCTAGCTAATAGTGAAATTGACAAGTGATGGCTTCACAAATAGTATTTGCTATACATTGATGCTAGTAAAGCAATTGTAAGTGACACTGACTCGTTGACTCATATAACTTCATATATATATATACTATTGTCTTTCAGCTTAATGGCTCGCCTATAATCAGGTTGCATTTTAAACTAGTATCTACATAATTATATAGACTCCAACTGATTCCTACTGGTACACTAGTACATACACTCCAACTTGGCCTGGGATAAAATAAAAAAATACCTGTTGTACTTACCAAAGAGTAACTTGTTTTCTGGACCCACAATAAACTAAGGCAGATGTGTAACTTGTGTTCTGGACCCACAATGGACAAACTAAGGCAGATATGACCACAGCAAACTAGGGGTAACTCAACGAGGGAAGAACATAATATGTAGGATTTAGGTCCCATAGACCATACCATAGCCTCAAAGCTTAAAAGCAGCCATAATGGCCAAACTAGATACAGAGTCGACACTATTTATGTAATCAAGGTTCTTTAGGGAAAATATCCATTTTTGCCGTGTTTTTTTTTGTTATTAGAAGTAGTTAAATTGTTGTCTATATCTATAATCTGATGTGTATGTTTAGCGTAGATCATGTTGCCATTTTCTACTTTGATGTTCAATTTAGTGCACTCGGTAGGAGCAGATCAAGGGGACTGATTTTATTTGTGGTTTTTGAGTCCTACATACACATACAAATATTAGCTTCAAGTCACTTGTGAGCCTGTATCGAATATTAGTTTCAAATCACTTGTGAGCCTGTTTCAAATCACTTGTGAGCCTGTGTCAAATATTAGTTTCATGTCACTTGTGAGCCTGTATCAAATATTAGTTTCAAGTCACTTGTGAGCCTGTGTTCACTATCGCTTGAAGAGTGGCACCAAACCCTCACTGGTCCCTAGGTTGTTGGATTCTTTAGGCTGTCACTTGCATGGCCCTTTGAGAAATGGGGCTCCCCTGGTAACACGCAGATCTCCTTGGGTCTCCCTTAGCCAAAGGAGAAGTCCTCATACTGAGAAGAGTGCAAGCCAGAATTAGCAGGATGTGATTGCTTAAGAGCTCTCCCCCACATATCAGACAGCCCATCACAGCAGATACTCAGCAAAATCTAATGGTCACTGATAAGTTTCACAAATAGAATAGTACTTTAAGCTGTGTATCCATGGTATTCGCGGATGTTTTTTTGTTTTTTTGCCTTTGTACATTTTTACCAGCGTCAGCTGGGTGTTTCAATACTGCAACAGAACTAGCATGAGAAAATATAGCAATGGCTAACCATGTTACTGTTCCATCTCAAGGAACAGCTGGGTGTTTTAGATCCGCATAGGAACTACCATCGGGAACGGGAAATATGCAGTGGCTAACCATGTTACAGTTCCATCTCAAGGCATCAGCTGGGTCTTTTCGCTCTGCAACAGAACTAGCATGGGGAAATAAGCAGTGGCTAACCATGTTACAGTTCCATCTCAAGGCATCAGCTGGGTCTTTTAGCTCTGCAACAGAACTAGCATGGGGAAATAAGCAGTGGCTAACCATGTTACAGTTCCATCTCAAGGGGTCTTTTAGCTCTGCAACAGAACTAGCATGGGCCATGTTACAGTTCCATCTCAAGGCATCAGCTGGGTCTTTTAGCTCTGCAACAGAACTAGCATGGGGAAATATAGCAGTGGCTAACCATGTTAGAGGTCCATCTCAAGGTGTCAAAATGTGACGAAATTGCTATAAATTTTTTTTCCCAACTGCACCCTTGACCACATACTTAAGTTTTAGTGCCCAATGAAAAAGTTGTTGTATGCAGTCGAGCCTCCTCTAGCCCTGGTGCTAATTTCAGCTCTCTAGCACTTGGCAATCTGGAGATATTTATGGAGAGAAATCAGGTACTCAAGTTTTTGAGGTACCCCCACTTTAGCTCCAGTAATTTGGGTATAGTTATACATATGAAAAAAGGTTTAGTATTAGCTGGTGAATATGAATCTAAATACCTCCTGTAAACACCACCAAACCAGTCGGGTAGTTGGGAAGTGCGATGCAGCAATGTTTGGGTACACTTGACTTGGTTCCCTTACTAAGTACTAAACAGTTTCCTTTTGTACAAAGTTGAACTCCTCATGGAACAAACTTGCAAGTGAACACTACTCTACAAACAGAGATTTAACTACCCAGCACGTGCATGGAGAACAAATACCAAAGACATGCCCAACTTTAACCATCTATGCCCAGTCCATTGTTACAATATATACAGATTTTTAACTAGATGCGAGTCATAGTATTAACATTCTTATAGATAGTGGTTTAGTAATGGGATGTAGTTTTCCTACAGTTCATAGAGTGTCTTTACTGGAATCAAAGTAGTACAACCCCATAACCACATAACCATTTTGTGATGATGACTCTGAGGTGAAGAATCATATCACTTATTCTGAGTCACAGCAAAATCAACTAGCATTATAGCTATGTGCTGGAAATTGTAATATCAAATTGTCACTTCAAAACTGACATATTTAAGCTATAACATTCACAATTAGTGAGAAGTAACAACAAGCTACTGAGAGCTGGTCTACTGCAGTATAAAGTTTTGTAGCTGGTATAACCCAAAACTCAAAGGTAAATAAGATTTTCATAATAATGACATTAACTGATCATATCTAATTCTAGGATAACTCCCCCTTATCCAAATAAATAGAAAAAGTAAAAAAGTAATTTTTATTCCAAATACCCCACTACAGGCCAGCACATTTCAGGGAACTTGAGCGCCACCCCCCCAAAAAAGAACCACCCCTAAAGCAGACATTAAAATTATATGACAATACTCTGCTAAAAAAAATAAGGCACTTGTATATGTGCTTGACCAAAGGTCAAAGAGTCACCCTCTTGAACATCACTCTCTAACTTCACCTGCTAGACACTGGTCTTCCTCCAGGCTGCAGTTGCTGTCAGGAAGGCCAATGTCTTCTCTCCCCTGACCTGTAGACAGCTTCCTCCTATGTTTGGTGGCTGGACTAACTCCGGGAAATAATCCTGGAATGTTTGCGCCTGGCATGATGAAGGAATATTTAGAAATGTCTTCAGTTTGACTACAATCTCTGCATTCAACATTTCCTTTAATCTTATAGATGTGCTCGTTTATGAGAGTCAAATTCACGAGAAGGTCAAAATAATAATTTGTTACAAGCTCTGAGAAAAGAGATTAATTTTATGGAAAACGGAGTTACTCAAAATTAGGCTATAAATTTTAGATTCCTGCTCCTCTGCCTTCTGGTTCTCTTAGCTTTTGTTCTGGATGGATATACGAGCTGATTCAAGTTCCATTCTGTAGGTCATGTTGTGCTTTTTGACCTGATACCAATGCCTCAAATTTGATGATTATTCTCTACGCTTGATCATAATGTATCAACAGGTCTGCATACTGCATGCATCAGCAGGGCTGTGTACTGCATACATCAGCAGGGCTGTGTACTGCATGCATCAGCAGGGCTGTGTACTGCATGCATCAGCCGGGCTGTGTACTGCATGTACCAGCAGGGCTGTGTACTGCATGCATCAGCAGGGCTGTGTACTGCATGCATCAACAGGGCTGTGTACTGCATGCATCAGCAGGGCTGTGTACTGCATGCACCGCAGGGCTGTGTATGGAATGCATCAGCAGGGCTGTGTACTGCATGCATCAGCAGGGCTGTGTACTGCATGCATCAGCAGGGCTGCGTACTGCATACACCAGCAGGGCTGTGTACTGCATGCATCAGCAGGGCTGTGTGCTGCATGCATCAGCAGGGCTGTGTGCTGCATGCATCAGCAGGGCTGTGTACTGCATGCATCAGCAGGGCTGTGTACTGCATGCATGTAATTGTTTTGGTACACATGGAATAGCACATACTTGCTGTACTTGAGCCCCGTGTCTGTACCCCCTCAGGTGCATAAGCCACACCAATGTACTCGTCTGACTGGCCTGGACAGTAGGGAAGGTGTCCTGCTGCTAGGCTCCACCCACTTGTACGTCATTGAAGGCAATACCATACGGCAATCACAAAGAACGGCAATATTGTTGACATCGAGTCTGCTCCTCTAGAGTAAGTCTCTCTCTCCCTGTCCTGCAGTAATTAAGACACTGTAGACTACGCCTCTTTCTCCCTGTCCTGCCAGTAGTTGGACATCATGAGTCCACAGTAAGCCCCTTTCTCCCTGTCCTGCTTTAGTTAGGATACCATGAGTGCCCCTGTAGTCCCCTCTCTCTCCCTGACCTGCAGTAGTTAGAACACCATGAGTCTGCCCCAGTAGCCCCTCTCTCCCTGACCTGCAGTTAGGACACCATGAGTCTGGCCCTGTAGCCTCTCTCTCTCCCTGACCTGCAGTGGTTAGGGCACCATGAGTGTCCCTGTAGCCTCTCTCGCTCCCTGACCTGCAGTGTTTAGGACACCATGAGTCTGCCCCTGTAGTCCCTCTACTCTGACCTGCAGTAGTTAGAACAGCAAAGGTCAAGCATTGTTTCTTGTGTAGGAGTTTATGTAGAGGGGTGAGGCAAATCAGGTTTTATTAAATTATAGGGGGGGGGGCAGACATGCCGAAATTTATGAAATTATAGGGGGAAGATGTGCAGAAATGTATCGGTCACACTCTTATAAGTCATTTACAGGGAGAGAGGGGGTGGGCTAAATGGGAGTACCCTTCCCCTCAAGAAAGAAATCGCGTCCTGTGTTCCTTGACTCAGGGTAGAGTGGTGCTGTGGCTGACCACCAGGCCTGACTAGGTGGTTGTTGTTGTTGTTGTTGTTGTTGCTGCTGTTGTTACTGGAGGTGTTGTAACGACACTCTGGTGTGCTGGTTGAAGTGGTGGTACGCATTTTATATTGCTGTTTGTTTGTTTGTTTGCGTGGTTGGTACGATGCTGTTGTACCAAGTAGCATTAATTACTCCCTCCATAAGGACAGTGGCAAGGCCGACATCCCCATCCAGTGAGTTCTCTTCCCACTAACTACTAGTCAGGACAAGACTAGAATAATGGCATGTGCAGGTACTAATAGTAGCACGTGCTGAGACTAATAGTAGCACGTGCAGAGACTACTAGTAGCACGTGTATAGACTAATAGTAGCACATGCAGACTAATAGTAGCATGTGCTGAGACTAATAGTAGCTCATGCAGAGACTAATAGTAGCGCATGCACAGACTAATAGTAGCACGTGCATACACTAATAGTAGCACGTGCTGGCTAATAGTAGCATGTGCTGATAGTAATAGTAGCACATGCAGAGACTAATAGTAGAACGTGCTGATACTAATAGTAGCACATGCAGACTAATAATAGCACATGCAGAGACTAATAATAGTAGCACATGCAGAGACTAATAGTAGCACATGCAGAGACTAATAGTAGCACGTGCATAGACTAAGTAGCACATGCAGAGACTAATAATAGCACGTGCATAGACTGATCGTAGCACATGCAGAGACTAATAGTAGCACGTGCAGAGACTAATAGTAGCTCATTTCAGAGACTAATAGTAGCATGTGCATAGGCTAGTAGCAGAGACTAATAGTAGCACGTGCAGAGACTAATAGTAGCTCATTTTAGAGACTAATAGTAGCATGTGCATAGACTAGTAGTAGCTCATGCAGAGACTAATAGTAGCACGTGCAGAGACTAATAGTAGCACGTGCAGTAACTGATAGTAGCCCGTGCAAAGATAGCTCTCATGTAAAATTGCTTTCTTTGCTATTATTGCAATGCTAACAATTCCTTCCTTGCTTACATGCTAGTTTACTGGTTAGTTTACTAGTTGTCATTGCTTTACTGGTTTGTTTGCTACCATAGTTGCACCAAGCTGAGGTATGACACCATCAGAGAGGTGCACAAATGTTGCTATCTCCTCAGACAATCTGCCCGGCCGTTGATCACCAGAGCCACTTCCTGATCTTCATCCCTAAACACAGAGACAAGATTTGTTAGAAGTAGGTCTTGAATTGAAGGGCCTTGACTGGAGTTGTGAGGTGACCCTGTACCTGGTGTAGCTGAGTGGGGAGGGGGTTATTGTGACCTCATTTCCCCCACCCCATAATCTAATATCAGGGCATGTGAAATGCAATATGTAAATCTGGACTACTTCCTGTTTGGAATAATCGTATGATAATATTTCATGTCGTTATATTTTCATAGAACTTGTCTACGAATTATTTATTGCTTGCGCGACTGACCGCGAGACCATATGCAATTAATTGACTTCTGAAGAGAAACCTGCTGAAGAGGTACAGATGAGATTGCTAGGCCATTCTTGAAAGAAACCTGCTGAAGAGCTACAGATGAGATTGCTAGGCCATTCTTGAAAGAAACCTGCTAAAGAGCTACGGATGAGATTGCTAGGCCATTCTTGAAAGAAACCTGCTGAAGAGCTACGGATGAGATTGCTAGGCCATTCTTGAAAGAAACATGCTGAAGAGCTATGGATGAGATTGCTAGGCCATTCTTGAAAGAAACCTGCTGAAGAGCTACGGATGAGATTGCTAGGCCATTCTTGAATGAAACCTCCTGAAGAGCTACGGATGAGATTGCTAGGCCATTCTTGAAAGAAACCTCCTGAAGAGCTACGGATGAGATTGCTAGGCCATTCTTGAAAGAAACCTCCTGAAGAGCTACGGATGAGATTGCTAGGCCATTCTTGAAAGAAACCTGCTGAAGAGCTACGGATGAGATTGCTAGGCCATTCTTGAAAGAAACCTTCTGAAGAGCTACGGATGAGATTGCTAGGCCATTCTTGAAAGAAACCTGCTCAAGAGGTACGGATGAGATTGCTAGGCCATTCTTGAAAGAAACCTGCTGAAGAGCTACGGATGAGATTGCTAGGCCATTCTTGAAAGAAACCTGCTGAAGAGGTACGGATGAGATTGCTAGGCCATTCTTGAAAGAAACCTGCTGAAGAGCTACGGATGAGATTGCTAGGCCATTCTTGAAAGAAACCTGCTGAAGAGCTACGGATGAGATTGCTAGGCCATTCTTGAAAGAAACCTGCTGAAGAGCTACATATGAGATTGCTAGGCCATTCTTGAAAGAAACCTACTGAAGAGCTACGGATGAGATTGCTAGGCCATTCTTGAAAGAAACCTGCTGAAGAGGTACGGATGAGATTGCTAGGCCATTCTTGAAAGAAACCTGCTGAAGAGCTACGGATGAGATTGCTAGGCCATTCTTGAAAGAAACCTGCTGAAGAGGTACGGATGAGATTGCTAGGCCATTCTTGAAAGAAACCTGCTGAAGACTACGGATGAGATTGCTAGGCCATTCTTGAAAGAAACCTGCTGAAGAGCTACGGATGAGATTGCTAGGCCATTCTTGAAAGAAACCTGGTGAAGAGGTACAGATGAGATTGCTAGGCCATTCTTGAAAGAAACCTGCTGAAGAGCTACGGATGAGATTGCTAGGCCATTCTTGAAAGAAACCTGCTGAAGAGCTACGGATGAGATTGCTAGGCCATTCTTGAAAGAAACCTGCTGAAGAGGTACGGATGAGATTGCTAGGCCATTCTTGAAAGAAACCTGCTGAAGAGCTACGGATGACATTGCTAGGCCATTCTTGAAAGAGACCTGCTGAAGAGCTACGGATGAGATTGCTTGGCCATTCTTGAAAGAAACCTGCTGAAGAGCTACGGATGAGATTGCTAGGCCATTCTTGAAAGAAACCTGCTGAAGAGCTACAAATGAGATTGCTAGGCCATTCTTGAAAGAAACCTGCTGAAGAGCTACGGATGAGATTGCTAGGCCATTCTTGAAAGAAACCTGCTGAAGAGCTACGGATGAGATTGCTAGGCCATTCTTGAAAGAAACCTGCTGAAGAGTTACAAATGAGATTGGAAGAGCTACGGATGAGATTGCTAGGCCATTCTTGAAAGAAACCTGCTGAAGAGCTATGGATGAGATTGCTAGGCCATTCTTGAAAGAAACCTGCTGAAGAGCTACGGATGTGATTGCTAGGCCATTCTTGAAAGAAACCTGCTGAAGAGCTGCGGATGAGATTGCTGGGTCATTCTTGAAAGAAACCTGCTGAAGAGCTACGGATGAGATTGCTAGGCCATTCTTGAAAGAAACCTGCTGAAGAGCTATGGATGAGATTGCTGGGCCATTCTTGAAAGAAACCTGCTGAAGAGCTACGGATGAGATTGCTGGGTCATTCTTGAAAGAAACCTGCTGAAGAGCTACGGATGAGATTGCTGGGTCATTCTTGAAAGAAACCTGCTGAAGAGCTACGGATGAGATTGCTGGGTCATTCTTGAAAGAAACCTGCTGAAGAGCTACGGATGAGATTGCTAGGCCATTCTTGAAAGATGCTATCATGCTTATTTCTATGGAAACCTTCAGCCGAGGAATTGTGATAGAGAGCCATTAGCTAAGAGATCACTACGCAGCAGCTAGCAGTGCAGAAAAATGCCCCATCCATATAGGACACACACCTATGAAAGTACCTAAGCCATGTTCACTACTCTGATCTCCAGATATCTTAGAGAGAGAGATTTCCAGCACTTCATGGAGCTAGCTGTCATCTCTGTCCCAACTGGTGTGCCTGCAGGAGCAGGAGCTAGAGCCACCCCCTCATATATCTATCTATCTATCTCATTTATTTTTCCAGTTTTTAATTTTCGTAGTTAATAGGACGACAAATATATATATGAACAGCAAACAATTCCATATTTACAGTAGCTTGCATAGGCAGTCAATATGCTGGCAGCTGCTGCTGCTGGATAAGCTTGCTCCCCTGTAGCTATCCATGAAAATAGCCCACTCCAGGCTCATGTTTGTGGGACTTGATGGATTGGAATGACTGGCTGTGTATGAAACTGCTCTTGTCTGCTTCATGCTCGCGTCTGCTTCATGCTCGTGTCTGCTTCATGCTCGCGTCTCCTTCATGCTCGCGTCTGCTTCATGCTCGCATCTGCTTCATGCTCGTGCCTGCTTCATGCTCGCGTCTGCTTCATGCTCGCGTCTGCCTCATGCTCGCGTCTGCCTCATGCTCGCGTCTGCCTCATGCTCGCGTCTGCCTCATGCTCGCGTCTGCCTCATGCTCGCGTCTGCCTCATGCTCGCGTCTGCCTCATGCTCGCGTCTGCCTCATGCTCGCGTCTGCCTCATGCTCGCGTCTGCCTCATGCTCGCGTCTGCCTCATGCTCGCGTCTGCCTCATGCTCGCGTCTGCCTCATGCTCGCGTCTGCCTCATGCTCGCGTCTGCCTCATGCTCGCGTCTGCCTCATGCTCGCGTCTGCCTCATGCTCGCGTCTGCCTCATGCTCGCGTCTGCCTCATGCTCGCGTCTGCCTCATGCTCGCGTCTGCCTCATGCTCGCGTCTGCCTCATGCTCGCGTCTGCTTCATGCTCGCGTCTGCTTCATGCTCGCGTCTGCTTCATGCTCGCGTCTGCTTCATGCTCGCGTCTGCTTCATGCTCGCGTCTGCTTCATGCTCGCGTCTGCTTCATGCTCGCGTCTGCTTCATGCTCGCGTCTGCTTCATGCTCGCGTCTGCTTCATGCTCGCGTCTGCTTCATGCTCGTGTCTGCTTCATGCTCGTGTCTGCTTCATGCTCGTGTCTGCTCGTGTCTGCTTCATGCTCGTGTCTGCTTCATGCTCGTGTCTGCTTCATGCTCGTGCCTGCTTCATGCTCGTGCCTGCTTCATGCTCGTGTCTGCTTCATGCTCGTGTCTGCTTCATGCTCGCGTCTGCTTCATGCTCGTGTCTGCTTCATGCTCGTGTCTGCTTCATGCTCGTGTCTGCTTCATGCTCATGTCTGCTTCATGCTCGTGTCTGCTTCATGCTCGTGTCTGCTTCATGCTCGTGTCTGCTTCATGCTCGTGACTGCTTCATGCTCATGTGTCTACGGCTAGAATGCACATGTGTCTAGGGCTAGAGTATGTAGCTATGGCTAATATGCACTAGTGAATGCACATGTGTCTAGGGCTAGAGGGTGTAGCTAGGGCTAATATGCACATGTGGATGCACATGTGTCTAGGGCTAAAGGGTGTAGCTAGGGCTAATATGCACATGTGTCTAAGGCAAGATGGTGTATAGGGCGCAGATGCACATATGTGGGCTAGAATGCACATGTGTCTAGTGCTAGAGAGTATAGGATGCATATGTGTCTAGGACTATAATGCACATGTGTCTAAGGCCCGAGGGTGTAGCTAGGGCTAGGATGCACATGTGTTCAGGGCTGATATAACTAAGACTGCAAGTTAGAGCTAACATTATTGGGAAACCATTTTGTTAATCCATCTCTACATGGCTGGTCCTTGTTCTATCTCGACTTCTCTCTGTGTCCAAGACCTCCCTCCCACAAGGAGACGGCCACTATATAGCTGGGATGCATCCAGAGATGCACCCTAAGCAATCCCAGGGGCTCTTCTCCATCCTGACTGGTGAGAAGAAGATGGTGGACAAGTGAGTGGCCTTGGCTCTGTCCCTAGACTACACCAGTTTTGTAAGCATAGCCATGGCCCTAGCCCTTGACTACACCAGGGAGGTAAGCATAGCCCTGGCCCTGGCCCTAGACTACACCAGTGAGGTAAGCATACATGTGGCTCTGGCCCTGGCCCTAGACTACACCAGTGAGGTAAGCATAGGCCTGGTCCTGGCCCTAGACTACACCAGTGAGCTAAGCATAGCCCTGGCCCTGGCACTAGACTACACCAGTGACGTAAGCATAGCCCTAGCCCTAGCCCTAGACTACACCAGTGAGGTAAGCATAGCCCTGGCCCTGGCCCTAGACTACACCAGTGAGGTAAGCATAGCCCTGGCCCTGGCTCTAGTCTACACCAGTGAGGTAAGCATAGCCCTGGCCCTGGTCCTAGCCCTAGACTACACCAGTGAGGTAAGCATAGGCCTGGCCCTGGCCCTAGACTACACCAGTGAGGTAAGCATAGGCCTGGCCCTAGCCCTAGACTACACTGGTCAGTGAGGTAAGCATAGCCCTGGTCCTGGCCCTAGACTATACCAGTGAGGTAACCATGGCCCTGGCCCTGGCCCTGGCCCTAGACTACACCAGTGAGGTAAGCATAGGCCTGGCCCTGGTCCTAGACTACACCAGTGAGGTAAGCATAGCCCTGGCCCTGGCCCTAGCCCTAGACTACACCAGTGAGGTAAGCATAGCCCTGGCCCTAGCCCTAGCCCTAGACTACACCAGTGAGGTAAGCATAGCCCTGGCCCTGGCCCTAGACTACACCAGTAAGGTAAGCATAGCCCTGGTCCTAGACTACACCAGTGAGGTAAGCATGGCCCTGGCCCTGGCCCTAGACTACACCAGTGAGGTAAGCATAGCCCTGGCCCTAGCCCTAGACTACACCAGTGAGGTAAACATGGCCCTGGCTCTGGCCCTAGACTACACCAGTGAGGTAAGCATAGCCCTGGCTCTAGATAACTTTGTTATATTAACAAGAAAGGTTTTGTATTGTTCTTATTGTCATTATTCCTACTATTATTGGCATACATAATATCTACTTAATTATTTATCTATTTATCTATACATTCATTGTTGATACTTAGACCCTGGACCTCTTCCATGACCTCTCCAAACACATGGGTGCTCAGACTGAGCCTAGGTTGAAGCCATTCGTCAAAAGGTTCAAGTACTTTGGGGATCGATGGGGGAGAATATCCCTGCATATTACTATGCCCCCTCCAGAGCACACAGGTTAGTGTACATGCTCTAGCAGTGCCCCCTCCAGAGCACACAGGTTAGTGTACACATGCTCTAGCAGTGTCCCCTCCAGAGCACACAGGTTAGTGTACATGCTCTAGCAATGCTCCCTCCAGAGCACACAGGTTAGTGTACATGCTCTAGCAATGCCCCCTCCAGAGCACACAGGTTAGTGTACATGCTCTAGCAGTGCCCCCTCCAGAGCACACAGGTTAGTGTACATGCTCTAGCAATGTCCCCTCCAGAGCACACAGGTTAGTGTACATGCTCTAGCAATGCCCCCTCCAGTGCACACAGGTTAGTGTACATGCTCTAGCAATGCCCTCTCCAGAGCACACAGGTTAGTGTACATGCTCTAGCAATGCCCCCTCCAGAGCACACAGGTTAGTGTACATGCTCTAGCAGTGTCCCCTCCAGAGTACACAGGTTAGTGTACATGCTCTAGCAGTATCCCCTCCAGAGCACACAGGTTAGTGTACATGCTCTAGCAATGTCCCCTCCAGAGCACACAGGTTAGTGTACATGCTGTAGCAGTGCCCCCTCCAGAGCACACAGGTTAGTGTACATGCTCTAGCAATGCCCTCTCCAGAGCACACAGACATGCTCTAGCAATGACCCCTCCAGAGCACACAGGTTAGTGTACATGCTCTAGCAATGTCCCCTCCAGAGCACACAGGTTAGTGTACATGCTCTAGCAGTGTCCCCTCCAGAGCACACAGGTTAGTGTACATGCTCTAGCAATGTCCCCTCCAGAGCACACAGGTTAGTGTACATGGTCTAGCAATGCCCTCTCTAGAGAACACAGACATGCTCTAGCAATCCCCCCTCCAGAGCACACAGGTTAGTGTACATGCTCTAGCAATGCCCCCTCCAGAGCACACAGGTTAGTGTAAGTACTAGGTACATCCTCCAGGGCACACTCTAGCATTCTTGTTTTTATACACCAAAAAATCTCTTACATCTATATAATGTGCAGTTTTCCTTTTAGAATATCGGGGGGGGGGGGGAGGGGGTTAAATCATATGGGGAAATCAGGGGTTTTGAAATTATAGGGGGTAAAGTCATAAGTTATGTAGAAAGTAATCAGAGTGTGTGAAATTGTAGGAATAATCAGAATTTGTTAAAATATAGGGTTCAGGTTTTTTTTGAATTATAGCGGGGAAGTCAGGGTTTGTGAAACTATGTGAGGGAATCAAAGTGTGTTAAATTATATGGGGGAAAAATTATATGGGAAGATCAGGGTTTTTAAATGGGAAGTCAGGGTTCGTGAAATTGTGTGTGTGTGTGGGGGGGGGGGCGATGAAGCATGCAGGTTATCTGCCCTCCTGGTAAAACATGGTAGCTTTGAGAACAAGAGAAGAAGGACTCAGTTGATATAGCATATTGTAACGACCTTAAAACAATTTTGAGAAAGTTTGTTGTAAAAGAAGAGTTCTCTTTATTTTAACAGCGGCTGAATACTTAACCTCAAGGAGAATTTTCTCTGCTTAAATCAATTATAGTACCAGCATCTCAACCAATAGACTTGAGCCAAAGGACATTGGTCTAAGTGCTGTGGAATAGCTTATAGGAAGAGAAGCCTACTGTCTGAAGAGATTTAAACAGTAGATGAGCGTCTCATTGGTCAGGTGGTTGTTTGTGTATTGCTATTAACTTACTTTGAGATTTCAGGTTTGTTTTATTTTATATTCTATTCACAGGCAATTTTCTCATGAGTCGGGAAATGTTTCGTCCTACAGGTCAAGACAGTTCCAAGGGAGTGTAAAATGACTTACACGTGCTTGCAACCGACTGGACTTCATCCCAAGACTTGTTGTCCCCAGATGGTTCCAAACGTTATTTAAATACTAGTCCTCGTAACAATATGTTCTCGGAAGATGAAGAGGAGAAGAGAGCAGCAGGGAGCATGTTGGACGGTCTAATCGACAACGTTTCATTCGACTGCAATCAAATGGGCGGAGATTATCAAGAGGAAGGGTTGAGGTCACACAAACAGCTGATTGAACCAGAGTTGAAGAGACTAATGTCCATTGGCTTCGAAAGAGATGTGTGCATGGCGTCTGAGGAGGATAAGGTTGGTCAAAGGACACCTGCGGTGGGATAAAGGTGCTCGGGGGACACCTGAGGTTGACGATAAGGGAAGTCATGGGACACCTGAGGTGGAGGATAAGGGAAGTCATGGGACATGTGAGTTGGATGATACGAGCAGTTATGGGACACCTGAGGTGGAGGATAAGGGGAGTCGTGGGACACCTGAGGTGTAGGATAAGGGAAGTCATAGGACATGTGAGGTGGATGATATGGGCAGTTATGGGACACCTGAAGAGGAGGATGAAGATGGTCAAAGAACACAAGAGGTGGGTGATAAGGGTGCCAAGGTGGAAGGTGGAGGGCAACCTGAGGTGGATGGTGAGGTGAGGGTTGATGCACAAGGTACTGGTGCAGGAGTGGAGGAGCTGATGAAGGTGAACTTAGCCTATGCCAAGGACAGCCTGGAGAAGAGGAAGGCATCCGTAGAGCTGAAGCAGAAAAGTAAGTTGACTCTTCCTTAGCTTTATTAGGCAATTCATGCAGCAATACGAGTTGGGTGGCAACATAATTATGTTTATTGTGTATACTAGCAGTGAGGGATCTGGGTTCTGGGTGGAGTGTATCTCTTATCACTGACCAGATTGTGGGTCTAGTGTTAGTGAGGGATGCTCAGGAAGTCCATGTTTGGAAAACCTCTCCCTTTGCCTGCTGCAGAACTCAGGAGCTCACAGCATTCATAAACAGTGCTAATAGCGACATGCACAAACACAGACTGTCATGGGGAACACCCACAGTGATGTCAGGTTCCCTCTCATTGTGTGCATCCATAATCTCTGGGGAACACCCACAGTGATGTCAGGTTCCCTGTCGTTGTGTGCATCCATAGTCTATGGGGAACACCCACAGTGATGTCAGGTTCCCTGTCGTTGTGTGCATGCTCCATAGTCTCTGGAGAACACCCATGGTGATGTCAGGTTCTCTCTCATTGTGTGCATCCTCCATAGTTTCTGGGGAACACCCACAGTGATGTCAGGTTCCCTCTCATTGTGTGCACGCTCCATAGTCTCTGGGGAACACCCACAGTGATGTCAGGTTCCCTGTCATTGTGTACATGCTCCATAGTCTCTGGGGAACACCCACAGTGATGTCAGGTTCCCTGTCATTGTGTGCATGCTCCATAGTCTCTGGGGAACACCCACAGTGATGTCAGGTTCTTTCTCATTGTGTGCACACTCCATAGTCTCTGGGGAATATCCACAGTGATGTCAGGTTCCCTCTCATTGTGTGCACGCTCCATAGTCTCCGGGAACAGCCACAGTGATGTCAGGTTCCCTCTCATTGTGTGCACGCTCCATAGTCTCTGGGGAACACCCACAGTGATGTCAGGTTCCCTCTCATTGTGTGCACGCTCCATAGTCTCTGGGGAACACCCACAGTGATGTCAGGTTCCCTCTCATTGTGTGCATGCCCGTAGTCTCTGGGGAACACCCACAGTGATGTCAGGTTCCCTCTCATTGTGTGCACGCTCCATAGTCTCTGGGGAACACCCACAGTGATGTCAGGTTCCCTCTCATTGTGTGCATCCATAGTCTCTGGGGAACACCCACAGTGATGTCAGGTTCCCTCTCATTGTGTGCATGCTCAATAGTCTCTGTGGAACACCCACAGTGATGTCAGGTTCCCTCTCATTGTGTGCATGCTCCATAGTCTCTGGGGAACACCCACAGTGATGTCAGGTTCCCTCTCATTGTGTGCATGCTCCATAGTCTCTGGGGAACACCCACAGTGATGTCAGCTTCCCTCTCATTGTGTGCACGCTTCATAGTCTCTGGGGAACACCCACAGTGATGTCAGGTTCCCTCTCATTGTGTGCACGCTCCATAGTCTCTGGGGAACACCCACAGTGATGTCAGGTTCCCTCTCATTGTGTGCATGCTGCATAGTCTCTGGGTAACACCCACAGTGATGTCAGGTTCCCTCTCATTGCATCCATAGTCTCTGGGGAACACCCACAGTGATGTCAGGTTCCCTCTCATTGTGTGCATACATAGTCTCTGGGGAACACCCACAGTGATGTCAGGTTCCATCTCATTGTGTGCACGCTCCATAGTCTCTGGGGAACACCCACAGTGATGTCAGGTTCCCTCTCATTGTGTGTATGCTCCATAGTCATGGGGAACACCCACAGTGATGTCAGGTTCCCTCTCATTGTGTACATGCTCCATAGTCTCTGGGGAACACCCACAGTGATGTCAGGTTCCCTCTCATTGTGTGCATGCTCCCTAGTCTCTGGGGAACACCCACAGTAATGTCAGGTTCCCTCTCATTGTGTGCATCCATAGTCTCTGGGGAACACCCACAGTGATGTCAGGTTCCCTCTCATTGTGTGCACACTCCATAGTCTCTGGGTAACACCCACAGTGATGTCAGGTTCCCTCTCATTGTCTGCATGCTCCATTGTCTCTGGGGAACACCCACAGTGATGTCAGGTTCCCTCTCATTGTGTGCATGCTCCATAGTCTCTGGGGAACACCCACAGTGATGTCAGGTTCCCTCTCATTGTGTGCACGCTACATAGTCTCTGGGGAACACCCACAGTGATGTCAGATTCCCTCTCATTGTGTGCACGCTCCATAGTCTCTGGGGAATACCCACAGTGATGTCAGGTTCCCTCTCATTGTGTGCATGCTACATATGTAGTCTCCGCAGTGATGTCAGGTTCCCTCTCATTGTGTGCACGCTCCATAGTCTCTGGGGAACACCCACAGTGATGTCAGGTTCCCTCTCATTGTCTCCACACTACATAGTCTCTGGGGAACACCCACAGTGATGTCAGGTTCCCTCTCATTGTGTGCATGCTACATAGTCTCTGGGGAACAACCACAGTTATGTCAGGTTCCCTCTCATTGTGTGCATGCTACATAGTCTCTGGGGAACACCCACAGTGATGTCAGGTTCCCTCTCATTGTGTGCACGCTCCATAGTCTCTGGGGAACACCCACAGTGATGTCAGGTTCCCTCTCATTGTGTACATGCTCCATAGTCTCTGGGGAACACCAACAGTGATGTCAGGTTCCCTCTCATTGTGTGCATCCATAGTCTCTGGGGAACACCCACAGTGATGTCAGGTTCCCTCTCATTGTGTGCATCCATAGTCTCTGGGGAACACCCACAGTGATGTCAGGTTCCCTATCATTGTGTGCATGCTCCATAGTCTCTGGGGAACACCCACAGTGATGTCAGGTTCCCTCTCATTGTGTGCATGCTCCATAGTCTCTGGGGAACACACACAGTGATGTCAGGTTCCCTCTCATTGTGTGCATGCTACATAGTCTCTGGGGAACACCCACAGTGATGTCAGGTTCCCTCTCATTGTGTGCACGCTCCATAGTCTCTGGGTAACACCCACAGTGATGTCAGGTTCCCTCTCATTGTCTGCATGCTCCATTGTCTCTGGGGAACACCCACAGTGATGTCAGGTTCCCTCTCATTGTGTGCATGCTACATAGTCTCTGGGGAACACCCACAGTGATGTCAGGTTCCCTCTCATTGTGTGCATGCTACATAGTCTCTGGGGAACACCTACAGTGATGTCAGGTTCCCTCTCATTGTGTGCTCTGGGGAACACCCACTGTGATGTCAGGTTCCCTCTCATTGTGTGCATCCTCCATAGTTTCTGGGGAACACCCACAGTGATGTCAGGTTCCCTCACATTGTGTGCATCCATAGTCTCTGGGGAACACCCACAGTGATGACAGGTTCCCTCTCATTGTGTGCATGCTACATGTACATAGTCTCTGGGGAACACCCACAGTGATGTCAGGTTCCCTCTCATCGTGTGCATCCATAGTCTCTGGGGAACACCCACAGTGATGTCAGGTTTCCTCTCATTGTGTGTATGCTCCATAGTCTCTGGGGAACACCCACAGTGATGTCAGGTTCCCTATCATTGTGTGCATGCTCCATAGTCTCTGGGGAACACCCACAGTGATGTCAGGTTCCCTCTCATTGTGTGCACGATCCATAGTCTCTGGGGAACACCCACAGTGATGTCAGGTTCCCTGTCATTGTGTGCATCCGTAGTCTCATGGGAACACCCACAGTGATGTCAGGTTCCCTCTCATTGTGTGCATCCATAGTCTCTGGGGACCACAGTGATGTCAGGTTCCCTCTCATTGTGTGCATCCATAGTCTCTGGGGAACACCCACAGTGATGTCAGGTTCCCTCTCATTGTGTGTATGCTCCATAGTCTCTGGGGAACACCCACAGTGATGTCAGGTTCCCTCTCATTGTGTGCATGCTCCATAGTCTCTGGGGAACACCCACAGTGATGTCAGGTTCCCTCTCATTGTGTGCACGCTCCATAGTCTCTGGGGAATACCCACAGTGATGTCAAGTTCCCTCTCATTGTGTGCATGCTACATATGTAGTCTCCGCAGTGATGTCAGGTTCCCTCTCATTGTGTGCACGCTCCATAGTCTCTGGGGAACACCCACAGTGATGTCAGGTTCCCTCTCATTGTCTCCACACTACATAGTCTCTGGGGAACACCCACAGTGATGTCAGGTTCCCTCTCATTGTGTGCATGCTACATAGTCTCTGGGGAACACCCACAGTGATGTCAGGTTCCCTCTCATTGTGTGCATGCTATATAGTCTCTGGGGAACACCCACAGTGATGTCAGGTTCCCTCTAATTGTGTGCACGCTCCATAGTCTCTGGGGAACACCAACAGTGATGTCAGGTTCCCTCTCATTGTGTACATGCTCCATAGTCTCTGGGGAACACCAACAGTGATGTCAGGTTCCCTCTCATTGTGTGCATCCATAGTCTCTGGGGAACACCCACAGTGATGTCAGGTTCCCTCTCATTGTGTGCATCCATAGTCTCTGGGGAACACCCACAGTGATGTCAGGTTCCCTATCATTGTGTGCATGCTCCATAGTCTCTGGGGAACACCCACAGTGATGTCAGGTTCCCTCTCATTGTGTGCATGCTACATAGTCTCTGGGGAACACCCACAGTGATGTCAGGTTCCCTCTCATTGTGTGCACGCTCCATAATCTCTGGGGAACACCCACAGTGATGTCAGGTTCCCTCTCATTGTCTGCATGCTCCATTGTCTCTGGGGAACACCCACAGTGATGTCAGGTTCCCTCTCATTGTGTTCATGCTACATAGTCTCTGGGGAACACCCACAGTGATGTCAGGTTCCCTCTCATTGTGTGCATGCTACATAGTCTCTGGGGAAGACCCACAGTAATGTCAGGTTACCTCTCATTGTGTGCACGCTCCATAGTCTCTGGGGAACACCCACAGTGATGTCAGGTTCCCTCTCATTGTGTGTATGCTCCATAGTCTCTGGGTAACACCCACAGTGATGTCAGGTTCCCTTTCATTGTGTGCATCCATAGTCTCTGGGGAACACCCACAGTGATGTCAGGTTCCCTCTCATTGTGTGCATGTACATAGTCTCTGGGGAACACCCACAGTGATGTCAGGTTCCCTCTCATTGTGTGCACGCTCCATAGTCTCTGGGGAACACCCACAGTGATGTCAGGTTCCCTCTCATTGTGTTCATGCTACATAGTCTCTGGGGAACACCCACAGTGATGTCAGGTTCCCTCTCATTGTGTGCATGCTACATAGTCTCTGGGGAACACCCACAGTGATGTCAGGTTCCCTCTCATTGTGTGCACGCTCCATAGTCTCTGGGGAACACCCACAGTGATGTCAGGTTCCCTCTCATTGTGTGTATGCTCCATAGTCTCTGGGTAACACCCACAGTGATGTCAGGTTCCCTTTCATTGTGTGCATCCATAGTCTCTGGGGAACACCCACAGTGATGTCAGGTTCCCTCTCATTGTGTGCATGTACATAGTCTCTGGGGAACACCCACAGTGATGTCAGGTTCCCTCTCATTGTGTGCATGCTCCATAGTCTCTGGGGAACACCCACAGTGATGTCAGGTTCCCTATCATTGTGTGCATGCTCCATAGTCTCTGGGGAACACCCACAGTGATGTCAGGTTCCCTCTCATTGTGTGCACGATCCATAGTCTCTGGGGAACACCCACAGTGATGTCAGGTTCCCTCTCATTGTGTGCACGCTCCATAGTCTCTGGGGAACACCCACAGTGATGTCAGGTTCCCTCTCATTGTGTGCATGCTCCATAGTCTCTGGGGGACACCCACAGTAATGTCAGGTTCCCTCTCATTGTGTGTATGCTCCATAGTCACTGGAGAACACCCACAGTGATGTCAGGTTCCCTCTCATTGTGTGCACTCTCCATAGTCTCTGGGGAACACCCACAGTGATGTCAGGTTCCCTCTCATTGTGTGCATCCATAGTCTCTGGGGAACACCCACAGTGATGTCAGGTTCCCTCTCATTGTGTGCATGCTCCATAGTCTCTGGGGAACACCCACAGTGATGTCAGGTTCCCTCTCATTGTGTGCATCCATAGTCTCTGGGGAACATCCACAGTGATGTCAGGTTCCCTCTCATTGTGTGCATCCATAGTCTCTGGGGAACACCCACAGTGATGTCAGGTTCCCTCTCATTGTGTGCATCCATAGTCTCTGGGGAACACCCACAGTGATGTCAGGTTCGCTCTCATTGTGTGCACGCTCCATAGTCTCTGGGGAACACCCACAGTGATGTCAGGTTCCCTCTCATTGTGTGCACTCTCCATAGTCTCTGGGGAACACCCACAGTGATGTCAGGTTCCCTCTCATTGTGTGCATCCATAGTCTCTGGGGAACACCCACAGTGATGTCAGGTTCCCTCTCATTGTGTGCATGCTCCATAGTCTCTGGGGAACACCCACAGTGATGTCAGGTTCCCTCTCATTGTGTGCATCCATAGTCTCTGGGGAACATCCACAGTGATGTCAGGTTCCCTCTCATTGTGTGCACGCTCCATAGTCTCTGGGGAACACCCACAGTGATGTCAGGTTCCCTCTCATTGTGTGCACGCTCCATAGACTCTGGGGAACACCCACAGTGATGTCAGGTTCCCTCTCATTGTGTGCATGCTCCATAGTCTCTGGGGAACACCCACAGTGATGTCAGGTTCCCTCTCATTGTGTGCATGCTCCATAGTCTCTGGGAAACACCCACAGTAATGTCAGGTTCCCTCTCATTGTGTGCATGCTCCATAGTCTCTGGGGAACACCCACAGTGATGTCAGGATTCCTCTCATTGTGTGCATCCATAGTCTCTGGGGAACACCCACATTGATGTCAGGTTCCTTCTCATTGTGTGCATCCATAGTCTCTGGGGAACACCCACAGTGATGTCAGGTTCCCTCTCATTGTGTGCATGCTCCATAGTCTCTGGGGAACACCCACAGTGATGTCAGGTTCCCTGTCATTGTGTGCAAGCTTCATAGTCTCTGGGGAACACCCACAGTGATGTCAGGTTCCCTGTCATTGTGTGCATTCATAGTCTCTGGGGAACACCCACAGTGATGTCAGGTTCCCTCTCATTGTGTGCATGCTCCATAGTCTCTGGGGAACACCCACAGTGATGTCAGGTTCCCTCTCATTGTGTGCATCCATAGTCTCTGTGGAACACCCACAGTGATGTCAGGTTCCCTGTCATTGTGTGCATGCTCCATAGTCTCTGGAGAACACCCACAGTAATGACAGGTTCCCTCACATTGTGTGCACGCTCCATAGTCTCTGGAGAACACCCACAGTGATGTCAAGTTACCTCTCATTGTGTGCATCCATAGGAACACCCACAGTGATGTCAGGTTCCCTCTCATTGTGTGCATCCATAGTCTCTGGGGAACACCCACAGTGATGTCAGGTTACCTCTCATGGTGTGCATGCTCCATAGTCTCTGGGGAACACCCACAGTGATGTCAGGTTCCCTCTCATTGTGTGAATGCTACATAGTCTCTGGGGAACACCCACAGTGATGTCAGGTTCCCTCTCATTGTGTGCATCCATAGTCTCTGGGGAACACCCACAGTGATGTCAGGTTCCCTCTCATTGTGTGCATGCTCCATAGTCTCTGGGGAACACCCTTGCAGTGATGTCAGGTTCCCTCTCGTTGTGAGCATCCATAGTCTCTGGGGAACACCCACAGTGATGTCAGTTTCCCTCTCATTGTGTGCATGCTCCATAGTCTCTGAGGAACACCCACAGTGATGTAAGGTTCCCTCTCATTGTGTGCATCCATAGTCTCTGAGGAACACCCACAGTGATGTCAGTTTCCCTCTCATTGTGTGCACGCTCCATAGTCTCTAGGATCATTCTGTTTAGAGGAATGAGAATCCGTACGGCATCGCTTGTGTGAGGTTTGGCCTCGGCCTCTGTTCACGGAGACAACCAAAGCTGCAGGAAGGAAACTGCATGCTTGAACTGGAAGAGAACAGTGGCTGGGAAGCGTCCGTAGACCTCAATCGTGTGACCGTACAGCAGCAAACTTGGGGTGTGTCACCAATAAAATGGTAGACGTCCACCATTGTTCTTTTTAGCATCTCTTCAAGGGATAATTCTGCAGCTTATTGGGTAATGCAGCATGGCCTAAGTCCAGCCCAGCCTGTGCAATATCCTCTTCCTAGCTTCAAAACTGTTGGGTTGATCCCTGGAGAAATACAGCACAGCTGTCAGCCTTATATATATATATATATATGTACCTTGAACTCTGGTTGTTAACCTCTTGATGTTTGGCACACATAAAGTTGTTAAACGTCCATTTTTTTGTCAATAGGCTTCCTTATTTATTTCGCTGTGAAGCGCTGATGATGTCAATGAAATAAGTACTGATTATGCACTTGTGCATTAGCTGCACTGCCTGGCAATGAATTTCAACAAAACATTGAGGCAAGAATTTTACTAATATTATCACGTCTATTATTATCTGTAGTTGTCTGTAATTTCCAGAGCTACTTGCTGCTCTTTTGCGGGGGGAATGCTGACCCTTTACCAAGTCTTCTAGTAGCGTGGATAACTCCTCCATGGCCTATGAAGTTCCGAAACCCTTTCTGACGTACCCAATGAATGTATTTCTTACTGTGTGAAGATGCCAATAGCGAGCCTGTCACAAGAATTGTTCTCACCTTTGGCTAAAAGAAGCTTTTTCCCTTTAAGGATGTCTAAATAGTTCAGTAGTGAACAAGCTTCCGAGGAGTCGAGTCAAACTCAAAAGTCTACCTTAAAGACTGTCACTAGCTCTTCTTAGTTCATGTCTACAGACCTGCTCCTTTGCAACTGGCCTCAAGAGACTCAATCTTTCTTATAGTCTGGTTTGAGATTTTAATGCCTTCTTCAACTAGCTCCGAGATTAGGTACTCGATCTCCTCCGTCTAAATTTTAAAAAATATGGAAAAGTAATTTTTCTGTTATTTAGCAATAGTGTTTAGTAAGTGCCTTTCTCAGCATCCATTTTCTTGCAGGTTGGGAGTAGCTAAACAACCAGTTTATAGTAGGTACATGTATGTATGATATAATTTTTAAACTTTCTCAGAGGTTCTTTGTGGTGCAATTGACGAGCATGGTGACCCCCTTTCCCCAACCCTTCTCCCAACTCCCCACCCCCTTCCTGTTTGATACACTGTTAGTGGGTACAATACTGGTAGCAGGAAATCTTGGTGCAGTAAATTCTGTGAGGGGAAATAAACCTTGTCTCCAGCTAACACTACACTAGGTCAGTTCAATGGCATGATCCTAGCATTACATCATCAGCAGCATTATCACATGCTCTAGCCCCCTCCCCTCCTAAACCTAGCTTGCTAGCCACAAGCCTAAGCACTGCCTTATCCCTAACCTTAGCCTCCCCCTCCCATCTGAAGGACCAATTCTGAACTGATCAATATGGTGTATTGATGTCATCGAGATGATGTAATGCTAGTATGGTGGCAGTAAGTATAGATAGTGCTCGTGCAAGCAGTGAAGACCAAGCTGGCATGTGTGCTGATATGGTCATGCTACGACATGGCGGTGATCAACGGCATGTGCGCTAACTTTGTGGGAGGGTCTTTGCGTGATGTTTGGGTGTTACTCTTACGTAATTGTGATAGCCATTTCCTCTGTCCATCTCTCCACTCCTTTCCAACTTGACTCCTTCCACCTCCTCCTCCATCATCGGGTCTTTGTCCTTCACCTCCCTTCATCTTGCTCATATTTCTTGACTCTTCCTTCCTCTCTTTTTCTCTCATTCTATCTCTGTCCTCCCATTGATCGCACTTCCTCCTCTCTTCACTCATCTCCTTTAACTTGCATCAATCTTATCTCTGTCTCTATTTTTCCACCTCTCTTCTCTCCCTCTTGTCTCCCTCTCTCCTCTCTTCCCTCCCCTTCTCCTTCCCTCCGTCCCTCCCTCCCTACACTCTTACTTCTCCCTTCTCCTTACTTCTCCCTTCTCTCCTCCTTGTCTTCTCCTCCCTTTCCCTCCTCTCCTGCTCCTTCTTACCCTCCCACCTCTCTATCACAGAGCTGGTAAGTGGGTAAGGAGATGGAAGTTGGTGCACTCTCGTAATATGCATACGTCCATACATGGCAAAGACAACGATAGGCCAGCGGCTATCACCTGTCTCTCTGTGTCCAAGTGAGGAAGATGCCATTATACAAATAATATTCTATCTGTCTGTGTAATTTATACATGTATATGTACAAATAATATTGCACCTGTGTGTGATTTATACATGTATATATATAAATAATATTGCACCTGTGTGATTTATACATGTATATATACAAATAATATTGCACCTGTGTATGATTTATACATGTATATATACAAATAATATTGCACCTATGTGATTTATACATGTATATATATAAATAATATTGCACGGTCTGTGTGATTTATACATGTATATATACAAATAATATTGCACCTGTGTATGATTTATACATGTATATATACAAATAATATTGTAGCTGTATGTATGATTTATACATGTATATATACAAATGTACCAGAGTATGATTTATACATGTATATATATATAAACCTGTGTGTGATTTATACTGTATAATATACAAATAATATTTCACCTGTGTATGATTTATACATATATATAATACAAATAATATTGCATCTGTGTTGATTTATACATGTATATATAAATAATATTGCACCTGTTACATGTATATATACAAATAATATTGCACCTGTGTGTGTTATATACAAATAATATTGCAGGTCTGTGTAATTTATACATGTGTATATATATAACCTGTGTGTGATTTACCCATGTATATATATATAAATAATTTTGTGCTCCTGTATGATTTATACATGTATATATACAAATAATATTGCACCTGTGTGTGATTTATACATGAATAATATGCACCTGTGTGTGATTTATACATGTATATATACAAATAATATTGCACCTGTGTGTGATTTATACATGTATATATACGATTTATACATGTATATATACAAATAATATTGCACCTGTGTGTGATTTATACATGTAAATATACAAATAATATTGCACCTGTTTGATTTATACATGTATATATACAAATAATATTGTGCCTGTGTGTGATTTATACATATATATATACAAATAATATTGCACCTGTGTGATTTATACATGTGTATATATATAACCTGTGTGTGATTTACCCATGTATATACTGTATATATATATAAATAATTTTGTGCTCCTGTTTGATTTATACATGTATATATACAAATAAAATAATATTGCACCTGTGTGTGATTTATACATGAATAATATGCACCTGTGTGTGATTTATACATGTATATACACAAATAATATTGCACCTGTGTGTATGATTTATACATGTATATATATAAATAATATTGCACCTGTGTGTGTTTTATTTACATGTATATATATAAATAATATTGTGCCTGTGTGTGATTTATACATGTATATGCACCTGTGTGTGATTTATACATGTATATATATATACAAATATTATTGTACCTGTGTATGATTTATACATGTATATGTTTACAAATAATATTGTACTCTGTGTATGATTTATGCATGTACATTATATTGCTACATGTTGTCCAGGGACCACAAGAAACTTTTCGTGGGAGACTCAAGAGGCAGAATTTATAGTTGAACTGTCTCAGATAACTTAGGTGAGGACTGCTTGATATATACACAGATGCATGCACCAGCAATTTATGGTGTGTGTGTGTGAGAGAGAAAGAAACTAGAATAATGATGAAGGTCACCCATACACATGTGTGCTCTAACAGGAACTATGCTGCTAATAACTTTAGTCCCATCTGCCGATTGGAAAGGTACTTGCTTAGCTCATGTATTAAAAACAGCACTCATCACAACTGTCATGTACAAGGGACTCTTTCTGGTCACATAACTATTACTGGAAGTTTCTCTTGCAGAGGAAGGCTACACGGACCCCCCTGCCTACTGGGAAACATTTGCATTCCCTTCGCCTTGCAGAAAAGCAGCACTTGATTTGTTCGCTATATGCTTTAAACTGTCACACGTTGTAGTATGGACAATACACACACACACACACACATGCACACACACACATGCACACACACACATACACACCTGTAGACACACTAGGGAATAGGAAGAACTCCTCGAATATAAGTGAAGAGTGTTTTTCCTTGTGTTGACCATTTCCTTGTACTCGTTGCATACGCTCACATCACCACACTTGCATGATGAGGTATGATTTGTGGGTCAGTGGAGAAGCTTGGTCAATGTGTTCACAGGTGTGATGCAGCACTGGGTGTTGGTCAGCACTGCCAAACATTGTCACAGCTGTGAAGTGGAATTCACCTTTACGGAGAGGAAACATCATCAGGGACTGACTGTGGACAGATCTTTTGTGCCAGGTATGCACGTCTCTCTCTCTCTTCTTCCCCAGCTGTTGCTCATCTGTTCCCTTCCTTCTCCCCCGTTCTCAGAATGATTTTAAATAGTCTCACCTCCTTTACTGACAGCAGTCAATGATCGAGGCTTGCAAAACACCACTAGCTTGCCCAAAGGCTGCTACTAATAGGTCATTCTCAGGAGGCATCGGTCCAAATCCAGTGACTAAAACTATGAAATATTCCTATACGTAAGCAAGTGGTTGCTTCTACTAAATTTTCTGACTGGATCACTCAAGCCTAGCACACGTCAGGCTTAATTTAGCAACCATCTTCTTGCAATCCTGGACTTGGGTGCCTAGCAAAGACTAGAGCCTCGGCCCCCCCCACAGTACAAGCTGCTGCAGTGGTCCAGGTGTGCTGCCACACAGTACAAGCTGCTGCAGTGGTCCAGGTGTGCTGCCACACAATACAACCTGCTGCAGTGGTCCAGGTGTGCTGCCACACAGTACAAGCTGCTGCAGTGGTCCAGGTGTGCTGCCACACAGTACAAGCTGCTGCAGTGGTCCAGGTGTGCTGCCACACAATACAACCTGCTGCAGTGGTCCAGGTGTGCTACTACACAGTACAAGCTCATACCCTCCAACTGTCCCGGAAGCTCCGGGACGGTCCCGGATTTGCACTTGATGAAATGTGTCCCGCACGGATTTGGTGTTTGTCCCGGAAATGCTGGATTAACTGGCTACAGCACTGTGAAACTAAAGGCTCCTCCATAGCAGCTGCCAATTTACAACTGGCTACAGCACTATGAAACTAAAGGCTCCTCCATAGCAGCTGCCAATTTACAACTGGCTACAGCACTGTGAAAGTAAAGGCTCCTCCATAGCAGCTGCCAATTTACAACTGGCTACAGCACTGTGAAACTAAAGGCTCCTCCATAGCAGCTGCCAATTTACAACTGGCTACAGCACTGTGAAACTAAAGGCTCCTCCATAGCAGCTGCCAATTTACAACTGGCTATACAGCACTATGAGACTAAAGGCTCCTCCTTAGCAGTTGCCCCTACACAAGTCAGCGCTTCACTTCATAACTGATGAGCAGAGCTGCTACCTGACAGTCAGAGTTAATAATAATAATAATTATATGATTTTGCAGCATACGTGAGAATTGCATTACATGAAAGGATAATTTGAGACAATGACAATATGTGATTGTCCGGAAGGTATACCTATAAGAGCTATAGGCAACCACAAAATTATCTAGAGTATTTGGAGGTGTGAGGGATATTCATACATTTAGAGCATGGACAGGAAAAATGACATGTGCGTGGTGAGTCTGATAGAAAGTCGGTGGTAAAGTGTTACCTTGGCCTCTCTCTCTCTCTCTGTTATGGCTGAGCCTGAGGAATCAGTAACACCTCCACGCAAGAGGCCAAAGAGGCAGTGTCACTTTACCTCTACATGGGTAAAAGAATTTCAAGGAATAGGAAAGAGTTATAGAGGTAATAGCCTGTTAGAACTTATATTGACTGTACTAATGTAGATCAATTATATTTGTTATGACTTTATAGGTGACACATTTGCACACTGCTCCTTGTGCTCTTCCGATTTTTGTGTTTCCCATGGGGGTAGAAATGATGTGACTACCCATAATTATTACAGGGAAACATCACAAGGAAATGGCAATGGCTGCTACTAGCTACATCCCAATCAGTTTCATCATTTTTTAGACCACAAGCACGAAAGAATGTTACTGAGGCTGAGACGAAGTGGGCATTGTTTGTGGCTAAACACAACATATCTTTACAAACTAGTGATCATGCCACTAAGTTGTTCAAAGTGATGTTTCCGGATTCGGATATTGCCAACAAAAAAATCATATCATGGGCATACCAAAACAGCAGCCATTGTAACAGAGGCTCTTGCACCTCACTATAAAAAGTCTATAACAGAGAATATGACCAATAAACTTGTTTTCCATCATGGTGAACGAATCAAATGATCACACTGATAAGTCTTGTATCATTCTCATAAGAATCTTTGACACTGAAGAGAAGAACATGTGTACGAGGTTCCTGGATATGCCAGTGGTCAACATTGGTATACTGCAAGAAACATTTTCCAGGCTCTTACAGAATCTTTGAAAAAGAATGGTTTGGATATCAACAAGGCCCTAGCTTTCATGTCTGACACTGCCAATGTCATGAAAGGTGCGAGATCTGGAGTACAAAAGTTCATAAAAAATGAGGTGCCTCATCTCTATGATGTTGGTTGCATTTGCCACTTGGCTGATCTCACCATTACCAGTGAATATAGACCAGCTATTTGTTGATGTTTTTAAAAATTATTTCTATCATAGCAGCAAGAGAGGTCAGCTTTTTGTTGACCATGGTGCTCCCTTTTTGATTCTGAACCCATGGTGCTCCCTTTTTGATTCTGAACCTAAGGCTATCTTAAAGCATTGTCCCACACGATGGCTAAGTCTGCTTCGATGTGTGCATAGATATCTCAATCAGCTTGAAGGTTTGATATCTTACTTCCTATCCTGTGATGAACAGACTGAGAAAGTAATTAGCATCACTCGTAGGTTACAGAATCCACTCACCAAGCTTATTCTTCAATTCTTAGCTTTCATCTTGTCTTCAATGGATCGTTTTAATAAACAATTCCAGAAGTCAACAGAAAATACTACCTGTGAACTTTATGAAGAGCTAAGTCGACTTGTAAAGCTGTATGCAAAAAAATTGTTGACGGCTGAAACTATTCTTGCTGCTGGTGACAACCTTAGACTTCTCAAGTTTGATGAAGAGTGTCAGGTTTCAGATGGGAGTCTAAGAATAGGTACTGAAACTTGGGGTTGTCTTGCAGCATTTGAAGAAGAGAGAGATCCAAGGCCATTCTTTACAGCAGTATGCAACTTCTGCTTGGCAACCATTGCAAAAATGGTAAAGAAGTTTCCTTTTTGGGATCCTCTCCTAAAGAATTTAGGTGTTCTTCAGCCAGACAAAACATCCACTTATTCAACAGCTACTGTCTTGAATTTGGCGAGCCGATTTCCGCAGATTGGTTTATCTGATTCTGAATCACTTGACCGCATTGAAGAGGAATTTAATGACTTTCTTCTTTCCCCAGCTGACATTCCCAAACCAGATACATACCACATCACCAAAACTGTAGAAAAGCCTTGTGCTGGCGGCTTTTTTGGGTGGAAAGTGGGCCAGATCAAAACTTTGGCTGGGGAGTTAAGGTTTAGTTACTTGTTCCGTCTCATGGCTGGTCTGTTGACCACACCCTGCTCCAATGCTGATGTAATCAGAAAAGTCCACACGGACCAGAGATCCTATTGTTTCCTTAATGTCAGTCAAGTTTAACAGCAATTCTCATTCTTGTTGTTTTGACTAATCTTTCAGATGAATTCCTTACAAAATCAAAAATGTAAATAAGCCACAACCATTTCTATGCAAAAATGATCAAAAATGATACTCTTCATAATTACATTCATGGTGGGTGTGGTCAATGTCCCGAATTTAAAATTTTGAAAAGTTGGAGGGTCTGCAAGCTGCTGCAGTGGTCCTGCCACACAGTACAAGCTGCTGCAGTGGTCCAGGTGTGCTGCCTCACAGCACAAGCTGCTGCAGTGGTCCAGGTGTGCTGCCTCACAGCACAAGCTGCTGCAATGGTCCAGGTGTGCTGCCACAAAGTACAAGCTGCTGCAGTGGTCCAGGTGTGCTGCCACACAGTACAAGCTGCTGCAGTGGTCCAGGTGTGCTGCCACACAGTACAAGCTGCTGCAGTGGTCCAGGTGTGCTGCCACACAGTACAGCTACAGATGAATATGTACCTGATTAGCTAATATATTTCTAGGAATGATTTTTGCCCTATGGAAATCCTCATGAAATCATTGTGCAAGTAAAGGAATTAAGACCAACCTGAAACAATGGTGTTTAAAAAATATATTGGTATGCCATGACTCTGCAGATGCATGCAAGATGCCTCAAATAAAGTACATCTCAAGGGACGCCATTTTGTCTTCAATTCAATTATTATCCTTTATACGATTATTTTCAGCGAAGGTTGTGAAGGAGTACACTCAGAATATTACCCTTTCTACTTATTTTAATTACTGACAGATCTCAGACATTATAAGACCTGAATGGCAACGTTTGTATGTATTGGTTCTGATTGTGTATGTGTATATATATATATATTGTGCATTCTTAGGTGCAGCAGCTATGAATGTGAAGTCGAGAGGCTTTGAATACACAGGAAAGTTTGGGTATGTGCCAATTGTTTTCACAGGACCGCCATGGAAAAGAGCAGACTTATTTTTAGAACAACTGATGCAGGTATTGTGTGACAATTTCACGGATCAAAAATGATCTGATATCCACCTAATTGTTGTTTTAACATTAATGCATTCATTCATTTATTTTGAACATGTTAGTAATAAGGATGGTATTAATGTTATGTGCTAAGCACTGTTAGTGTCCACCACCTCGTGCCTGTTGCGTTACTATCAGCTGATGTTGCTATTATTTTTTACCACTCACACGTGCATGTTTACAAGACAAGAAATGTTTTATTTAATATATATGCATGTATGTACATGTATGTATATATGCATGTATGTGTGTATATATGCATGTATGTATTTATGTGTGTGTATGTATATATATATGTATGTATATATGCATGTATGTATGTGTATATATATGTATATGTTTGTGTGTATGTATCTATTGTTTTGGTGTTTATTTCGTTATTGTCTTTATTTCATTTTTGGAGGCATGTGCCAGGCTGTGGTTTGTATCACGTGGTGGATAGCTAGCTATCCGGTATATAACAAGCTCACGTGAGTCTTAGCATCTCACTATTCCTGATGAAGGCTAGAGCAACTAGTCGAAACTTCGAGGGAGTGAGAAGGTTATTGTAATTACTGCTTTTTCATGAGCAAAGTGAGCACTCGGCAGGGAGTTGGATGGAAAAATTGGTATTGCCACATATGGCGTATCTATCTATCTACATATGTATCATCTATATATGGATTCACTGTATATTCACCCTTTAAATATATGAACAGGTCACCTGCCTTAAAAAGGCCGGCTTATTTTCACTGGGAAGTGTTCATTATAATAAGAAATATCTGAAGGATCAGCAGCTCATTCCAAGAAGGAGGAATGGAAACTGCTGCACAGGCCAATAAGAAGGGGCTGCATGTTTAATAATTAACAGGAAAGTATGCATGAATTATTATTCATCATGGTTAAGTAAACACTATGGACACATTGGCATAATATGTAGCTACCTATAGAGAGGATAATCATACATATAGTCAATGGAGGAGAGGTGTGCTAATGATGGAGAACATGCTAAACATACTTGACAATGTTATGAGTGCAAACTATCACTTGAACAAGTTCTTGTCGGCTTCTATGGTCATCCTTTAGTGCTCTGAGGATTCCTGCAGAATGCACTGCCTGAAGCTCTTCAAGCAAAGATGCTTTGAAGTGAACAGAACTCCTCACCGCCATACATCCGCATATATATATACACGTTTCCGAATATGCCATCCTATTATATTGTAGGCATGAGGTTGTTAAAATCTGCAAGTGATGCATAAATTATGACTACTTCCCCATTTCAGAATGCAAGCATCACAACTTCATGGTGACATCATTGATGTACACTTCATTAGGTTTTCAGCTGTACTAGGGCTACATAGGGCAATGCTAGAGCTACATAGGGCAATGCTAGGGCTACATAGGGCAATGCTAGGGCTACATAGGGCTACATAGAGCAATGCTAGGGCTACATAGGGCAATGCTAGGGCTACATAGGGCAATGCTAGAGCTACATAGGGCAATGCTAGGGCTACATAGGGCTACATAGGGCAATGCTAGGGCTACATAGGGCAATGCTAGGGCTACATAGGGCAATGCTAGGGCTACATAGGACAATGCTAGGGCTACATAGGGCAATGCTAGGGCTACATAGGGCAATGCTAGGGCTACGTAGGGCAATGCTAGGGCTACGTAGGGAAATGCTAGGGCTACATAGGGCAATGCTAGGGCTACATAGGGCAATGCTAGGGCTACATAGGGAAATGCTAGGGCTACATAGGGCAATGCTAGGGCTACATAGGGCAATGCTAGGGCTACATAGGGCAATGCTAGGGCTACATAGGGCAATGCTAGGGCTACATAGGGCAATGCTAGGGCTACATAGGGCAATGCTAGGGCTACATAGGGCAATGCTAGGACTACGTAGGGAAATGCTAGGGCTACATAGGGCAATGCTAGGGCTACATAGGGCAATGCTAGGGCTACGTAGGGAAATGCTAGGGCTACATAGGGCAATGCTAGGGCTACACAGGGCAATGCTAGGGCTACATAGGGCAATGCTAGGGCTACATAGGGCAATGCCAGGGCTACATAGGGCAATGCTAGGGCTACATAGGGCAATGCTAGGGCTACTTGGGCAATGCTAGGGCTACATAGGGCAATGCTAGGGCTACATAGGGCAATGCTAGGGCTACATAGCAATGCTAGGGCTACATGGGCAATGCTAGGGCTGCATAGGGCAATGCTAGGGCTACATAGGGCAATGCTAGGGCTACATAGGGCAATGCTAGGGCTACGTAGGGCAATGCCAGGGCTACATAGGGCAATGCTACATAGGGCAATGCTAGGGCTAAATAGGGCAATGCTAGGACTACATAGGGCAATGCTAGGGCAATGCTAGGGCTACATGGGCAATGCTAGGGCTACATAGGGCAATGCTAGGGCTACATAGGGCAATGCTAGGGCTACATAGGGCAATGCTAGGGCTACATAGGGCAATGCTAGGGCTACATAGGGCAATGCTAGGACTACATAGGGCAATGCTAGGGCTACATAGGGCAATGCTAGAGCTACATAGGGCAATGCTAGGGCTACATAGGGCAATGCTAGGGCTGCTTAGGGCAATGCTAGGGCTACATAGGGCAATGCTAGGGCAATGCTACATAGGGCAATGCTAGGGCTATGTAGGGCAATGCCAGGGCTACATAGGGCAATGCTACATAGGGCAATGCTAGGGCTACATAGGGCAATGCTAGGGCTACATAGGGCAATGCTAGGGCTACATAGGGCAATGCTAGGGCTACATAGGGCAATGCTAGGGCTACATAGGGCAATGCTACATAGGGTAATGCTAGGGCTAAATAGGGCAATGCTAGGACTACATAGGGCAATGCTAGGGCTACATAGGGCAATGCTAGGGCTACATAGGGCAATGCTAGAGCTACATAGGGCAATGCTAGGGCTACATAGGGCAATGCTAGGGCTACATAGGGCAATGCTAGGGCTACATAGGGCAATGCTAGGGCAATGCTAGGGCTACATTGGGCAATGCTAGGGCTAGGGCAATGCTAGGGCTGCTTAGGGCAATAGCTAGAGCATCTAACAATGCTAGGACTAAGTCTGGTACCATACAGCAACAGGTTAAGTAATATTGTTGTTTTACTCTCCTTTGTTCGCCCGTCATTCATTACTATATACATTTAGTGGTAAAACACTTGTATCGTGTTTTCTGTTTATAGTCGCAGCGACTTACAAGTACACACGCATGCTTGTAGTTATTTCCGAATACCAGAAATTAGAGGTCAATCAAGTTGAAAAGCAATCAGCCACAAATACTCACTTATCACTGAACAAAAATACATCTCGCTCATAATGTAGGTATGAGGTTCTGTTACATAGCCTGTGACAGGCAATTCTGAGGATTTTTAAGGTGATCAGGGCACAGTTTTTAAGGGATTAATTAAACTTGTCATCACACAGATGTACGAGCCTTCATAAAATATATGATTCGAAAGCTCTTGAAACCAGCTATTTTCTGGTACCAAAATTGAACCAAAAATTAAAATTAAACAAAATAAAAAAGCAGTTTTGACATTACAAATTTCAAAAAAAATAATATTTTTTTTAGTGCTTTAATTTCCCCTAAAGGTAGTTTGCAAGCTCTCCCTGTATATTCTCCCATCACAATCAAACTTCTCATTCCTTTCATTAAAAAATTATTCAGTTAAAAAAAAAAAATCACCAAGTCCAGATCATAGTCTATTATATCAGCAATAAACTCACCTGCTGTTAGTTACTCCATTCCCAAAAAAATCCTCCCTACTAAATTTTATTTCTCTTCTAGTAACTCTCTTCTAGTAACGAGAGATTTATTGTGTTTGTTCCACCATTTGGAGCCAGTATAAGGAGTGCTACGGTGTTGATATATAGCCAAGAATGAAACTGAGCATCTCATTTTTTATTGCTATGGTGAGATAAAATAATCCAAGTGTAACCAAGGTACCAAAACACTGGGCATGCTCAGTACTACAAAATGAGTATATAATTATATACAATTAAGAAATGGAGTGCAAAAACTAAAAATGTCATCACAGGCTACAAAATGAGTAAATAATTGTCCCCTTTGTAAATATTCCCCTTTGTATATAAATATACTATCACTACTAAACAGTTTATTATATTATTATTAATCTTATTATTGTTATCTTATTATTCTTATTATTGTTACTATTATTATTATTATCATCATCATCATCATCATCATCATCATCATCATCATCATGCATTAGACATGTCCACTATATAATGGGTGTGGTCACAGTGTAGAATACACACAAGAGGTAGAATATTACACATATACCTGAGATGCTGTTCTTTAGCCTAGATCTGCTGATCTGTTTAGGATACTAAGAAGCTATCAGATATGTGTAAGCTTTGTTGTTGTGTTTTGTCCAATATAGAGAGTGCTATGGTAGCTACTCTCGATATAAAAAATCTTAAAAACTATTTCACTGATTTTATTAGTGGTTTTTGAGTCCTACATACAAATACATGCAAATATTAGTTTGAAGTCACCTGTGAGCCAGTCAGATATTAGTTTCAAGTCACTGTGTCAAATATTAGTTTCCAGACACTTGTAAGCCTGTCAAATATTATTTTCAAGTCACTTGTGAGCCTGTGTCAAATTTTATTTTCAAGTCACTTGTGAACCTATGTCAAATATAAGTTTCAAGTCACTTGTGAGCCTGTGTCAAATATTATTTTCAAGTCACTTGTGAACCTGTGTCAAATATAAGTTTCAAGTCACTTGTGAGCCTGTGTTAAATATTACTTTCAAGTCACTTGTGAAATATTATTTTCAAGTCACTTGTGAGCCTGTGTCAAATATTAGTTTCAAGGCACTTGTGAGCCTGTATCAAATATTAGTTTGAAGTCACTTGTGAGCCTGTGTTAAATATTAGTTTCAAGTCACTAGTTAGCCTGTGTCAAATATTATTTCCAGACATTTGTGTCCTATGTCAAATGTTAGTTTCATGTCACTTGTGAGTCTGTGTCAAATATTAGTTTCAAGTCACTGGTAAACCTGTGTTCACAATCGCTTGAGGGGTGGCACCAAACCCTCACTGGTCCCTAGGTTGATGGGTGCCTCAGGCTGTCTCCCCTGCCCCATTGGAGTAGGCAAAAGGATAGCCGATACCTTATCTAACCTATGGTGGACTGTGTGTTTGGTCTGTCTACGTAACACGCAGATCTCCTTGGGTCTCCCTTAGCCAAAGGAGAAGTCCTCATTGCCAGTGCTGAGAAGAGTGCAAGGCAGAATTAGAAGGATGAGATTGCTTAAGGGCTCTCCCCCACATATCAAACTGCCCATCACAGCAGATACTCAGCAAAATCAAATGCTTACTGATAAGTTTCTCAAATAGGCTGTGGTTCCATGGCTTTCTTCAGATATATAATTTTTTTGCCTTGGGATGTTGTTACCAGAGTCAGCTGGGTCTTTTAGCTCTGAAACAGCACTAGCATGGGCCATGTTACAGTTTATCTCAAGTCAGCTGGGTCTTTTAATTCTACAACAGAAGCATGGGGCTGTGGCTAACCAAGTTACAGTTCCATCTCAAATGTGACCAAATTTCGTTAAAATTCCTTAAGATTTATTTTCCCACCGCACCCATGACCACATCTTAAGTTTTAGCGCCTAATGAAAAAAGTCGTATAGAGTAGGGCTTCCTCTAGCCACTGGTGCTAATTTTAGCTCTCTAGCACTTGGCAATCTGGAGATATTTATGCAGAGAAATCAGGCACTCAGGTTTTTTAATGTAATTTAGCACCAGTAATTTGGGTGTAGTTATACATATGAAAAATGGTTTAGTATCAAAAGACAGCACACAGAGAATATATTAAGTCCATATGAAGCTTGCAGAATCTATGGAGATAGCACAAGTTTTTTCACACGACTACTACTTTATGGGTTTGTCCCCTCTTTTAATCCCAGAATGTTCTTTCAGCTGTGACTGTATTTACAGGTGCAGTGAGGAGGATATGAAGTAGCCTTTAAACTTTACTCCACATAGTTGCTGGTGTGAGGAGGATATGAAGTAGTCTATAAACTTCACTCCACATAGTTGCAGGTAGTGAGGAGGATATGAAGTAGTCTATAAAGTTCACTCCACATAGTTACAGGAGCAGTGAGGAGGATATGAAGTATTTTATAAGCACTCCACATAATAGTTACAGGAGCAGTGAGGAGGATATGAAGTATTTTATAAGCACTCCACATAGTTACAGGTGCAGTGAGGAGGATATGAAGTAGTTTATAAACTTCACTTCACATGCTTTTACTAGCTGAGATGTCATTCACTCATTTCACATAAAGTACTCAATATGAGTGACTTCTTTGATTTTAGTGTTGGAATGTTTTTGATCATGGAAGCATTTGTAGATGAATAATTAGCTGATCATGTTTAGATCTTTTCATACGTGAAATGTCACAAAACTACCTGAGCTTGTAGCCAGGTAGCTAGTTAGGGTATTAAAGAAACAAAGATGCTTTTTGAGTTATACAAACTATTAGTTTCCCGAATACAGATCTAACAAACCTTAAGGCCAGCTGGGATTGAGGAATTTATGAGATCTGTTAAGTAGTACTTCACTCTGTTTTGTTTTTGTGTGCTAACTAAATGCATTGGCTTTCATGGAAAACAACTGAATCTAAGAACCTCCTGTAAACACTGCCAAACCAGATGGGGAGTTCGGAAGTTAGATGCAGCAATGGGTACACTTGACTTGGTTTCCTTTCTGAATACTAAACAGTTTCCTTTTGTGCTGAAGTTGAATTACTCATGCAACAAACTTGGAAGTGAATACTACTCTACAAGCAGCAGAGATTTAACTACCCAGCACATGCATGGAGACTTTTTCCCCAAATACCTTCAAGGACAAAGACATGCTCACCTTGAACTCTATCCCATTGTTACAATATACACAGTTTTTAACTAGATGCGAGTCACAGTATTAACATTCTTATAGATAGTGGTTTAGTAATGGGATGTAGTTTCCTAAAGTTCATAGAGTGTCTTTACTGGTATCAAAGTAGTACAACCCCATAGCCATTTATGCAGAGGACTCTGGGGTGAATAATCATATCAGTTATTCTGAGCAATAACCAGGTATGTGCTTTTCAATTTTGGATTGTCAATTCAAAACTGGCACATTTTAGCTATAACATTCAGCATTAGTGAGAAGTGACAACAAGGTACTGAGAGCTGGTCGCTGCAGCATAAAGTTTTGTAAGCAGGTAGCAGCGCACCTTCTAGTTATGATAACTGCCAGGCCCACTTCACTGGAAATAAGTTAATGCCTGATACAATAAATAGTGATCTCTACGTGTAGTATGAGGCAACCATGAGAGTGAGTGCTGCTGTGCAGGCTGCATGGAACTTGTGACAAGTTAACTAATTAATTCAAATAAATTCGAAATGACAGTTTAACTAAACAATTCAACTAGAATTGACATGACAAGTCAACTAAAATGAACTAATTTTGAATTAAATAAAGAGACCATAAGATTGGCTTTTTTAGGCAAGTCAGTTCATTTCATTTTCATGTTCATTTTTCCCACCTCCTTGGAAGTGGGCTTTGAAAACTCTATTTGAGGGCTTTGAAAACTCTATTTGAGGACTTTTTCAGTTTCACCGGACCTTATGTTCGGGTTTTATGGCCACTGGTTTGACACACACTAACACACACCCACATTGGTACTGCTATTTACTTGTTAGCATTATTAACTTCCATGTCAAGAAGAATGCAAACAAAAGCTCTGGAAAGACGAAAGTATGGAGTCATGAAGAGTTACGAAGGATCTTCTGGGTTAGAATCGTGGGAGAAGAAGAGATATCCAGAAGCTGAAGACTCAAATGATGCTGGAAGTTTGGAACTAGAGTATTAATTGCTTTACCGTTTATGCTCCACCTTTTACCTTCAGATGGCGTCTGTAGCTGGTCCTTCCCTAGCACTGGCTATCACAGACCTGCCTGCTCCTGTGTCAACCCTGCTCAGTCACTGTATTTCTGATGAGTCTGTCAGTTTGTTGCTGATGAAAGAGTGCAGGAATGATAATCATGAACAAGAGCAAAATGAGGGGTTTACAACCACCCTGGATCTACCACTGCCCGCTGGAGTGTTGTATTTTGAATAATATTTTCTCATGATTTAAAGAAATGTGTATTTGCGACATTATTCACAGTTTTGCTCGCTCAATCAATTTTTGTCCATAGTATATAATTTTTATATCATTTGAATGCCCTGCCCTCTCTTTGCTCTTGATCACGTTTTCAATCAAGCCAATTTTCCACGAGATACGGTCCATTCTGTGGGCTCACTTTTCCTGTTGAATGAAAAAAAGTGGGGGGGGGAGTTGTATTAGAAACTGACTGACAGCAACATAAATGGCAAGTCTTGATGAAGGCTGAAAATTTGTATTAAAAACCCCTATTAAAAAACCCTCTGTACTATTGCCAGTGTGTCAGGCTGTCAGCCAGATGATGATGGCAACACTGCTTTGCCTAGAGGCTATAAATATCATTGGAAAGCACAGAGAATGAGCTACCTTTTGAGATCAAAACCATTCAAAATGGACGAAGCATTAAATTGGCGACCACAAATATGGTCTATGCCCCCTTAATTCAATTTTAATTCAACTTTGAATTAATGGACCTGAAAAACCAGTTTAAATAAATAAAATAACTGTGACAAACTAACTAAACCAGTTGAATTAAATATACCCAAATGACAGTCTAACTAATTCAACTTTGAATTAATTGAACCCCACTGTATATATATATATAGATAAGCTGGTAGAGCACACTCCAGATGTAATATATAGCTGTAGAACCATTACCCCAGGCAATGAGTTAATGATCTGTAATTTACCTGTAAACCAGCAGTTAGTACACTGGGATGGGGGGGGGGGGGGGGGTGAGGGAGGAACAAATCATATAGCCAAGAAGGCTAGAGCATCTAGTTGAAACGTCAAGAGAGTAAAATTCAAGTGGAAGGTCATAGTAATTTTGTTATGTCAACTGAGAGTTCATTGAGAATAGGTTACTAGTGGAATAGTATTGGCTCAGTCAGCAACTTCACTGTCGGATATATTTCTGGGGTTGGAGAAATATTTGGAGAGCAAGAATCTGACATAGGCAGGCATAGTGTGCAAGGAGGCCTTGCAAATGTTGAGCCTCCCTATATATTGCATTAAATTAAGCTTACAAGGCCTTCCAGATGTTGAGCTTTCCTCTTGTATTAAATAAAGCTTGGAGGCCTTCCAGATGTTGAGCCTTCCTCTTGCATTAAATAAAGCTTACAAGGCCTTCCAGATGTTGAGCCTTCCTCTTGCATTAAATAAAGCTTACAAGGCCTTCCAGATGTTGAGCCTTCCTCTTGCATTAAATAAAGCTTGGAGGCCTTCCAGATGTTGAGCCTTCCTCTTGCATTAAATAAAGCTTACAAGGCCTTCCAAATGTTGAGCCTTCCTCTTGCATTAAATAAAGCTTGGAGGCCTTCCAGATGTTGAACCTTCCTCTTGCATTAAATAAAGCTTGGAGGCCTTCCAGATGTTGAGCCTTCCTCTTGCATTAAATAAAGCTTGCAAGGAGGTCTTCCAGATGTTGAACCTTCCTCTTGCATTAAGTAAAGCTTGGAGGCCTACTATAGTTTCATGCTAATGTTGCAACTGAGGTGGCATGTGAGCATATGTGAGGTGGGGCAGGCAAGTGGGGTGATGCAAGTCCATGGATGGGTGTTAATGAATGGGTGTTGATGAATGTGATAATTCAAATATCTTGAGAAGAAACTTGTTATTGTGCCTACACATTGAAAGGAATTCTGATCGCTTTTTCAATGATGTTTGGCTGTCGGAGTAGATAAGTGCAATTTTTCAGCAATGCAACATTTCAATATGTATGGTGGAATATAATGTTGCTCTGGCGATGATAGCCCATTTGATGTTGTGTCGGGTTTTGCTGTCTTTAAGTTTCTGGAGAGTTCTGTAGTGTTTCTCTTGTTTTCATGGTTGAAGGAGAACTTGTGGTTTGTGTAGCCTGCCTTGAAAGTTGTAATCTGTGAGCCCTATGTAGTGTTTTTCGTTATGGTCGGGAGAAGGAGGCTTTATAACTATAGATGTGGCAAGGCAGTACCCATCCAACAGGCAATCTTTCTTATTTCGGCAGCTGCATGACTTGTTTGCCTCTTGTTGTAGGTTGATAGGTTTTTATTGTGGGATATAATTATGCTGTTCGTGTTTCTAGCAAGAGTAACTGACCTTGACATTGTTGGGATTGAATATTTTGTGTAGATCGTTGCCCTTGGGGAAGTGGGACTTGACGAGGTTGAGGAAGGATTTGCCGCTGTTGGTGGCTACATTTCTGCTAAAGGGTGGGATGTACCATATTATCTGCCTGCCTCTTGACTTTTTCGTGGGCTTAGTGCTATTTTTTGTTGTTGGGGGTTGAAAACTCTTTTGATATTCGTGTCCACTGTTGTGGAGGGCTTTCTGGTAGTCTGGTGCTGCCTTTCTGAAGGTACTCTCATATCGGAAATGCTGTTGATTCTCTATTGATAGATGGGGGATGTTCTTTATTATAGATGGAGGGTGGTTTGATCTTTTGTTGATGTATAGAATATGGCTGCTAGGCTTTTGGTATGGTTGGTATGACCCATGGGGCGAGGGCGAGTGTCACATCGAGGAAGTTGGTAATCTTGGTATTAGTGTGGATGGTGATGTGGAGGAAGGCATGGAAGATAGATATAATTTCCTTCTTTATCCTCTTGCATTGTCATGGAGTATTGCAAGTCCATCATCTCTATAAAGCCCAGTTTTGTGTTTCCCAAGTTTGGCTGCGAGATGCGACAGGAGGAATGTGCCGACAAGCTCACATATCTCTGCTCCATCATAGCTCACCATGGTGACATCGAGGAGTTTCGTGGTGTTTCTCTTTTCCCATGTTGTGCTGCTGAACAGTTCCGATTTTCGTAAGTGCCAAATGACTTCAGCTTCCTCATCAGTGCATTATTTATCAAATACCATTGCATCTGAAAGTAGATGTTTCTTAATTGAGGGATTGAGGGATAGAATTCTATTATGTCAAAGGTGATGAAGGTCTGCCTGGGTTTGTGGGGAATGTTGGAAAACCACTTTATGACAGAGGAAGTGTTCTTCCATTGCTGCAGGTTCGTTTTCAGCAGGATATCATTGTTAGCGCGATCTTCACAAATAGAATTTGCTATACGTTGAGCTAGTAAAGCAATTATAATTGCCACTGACTCGTTGAGATATCATTCATACAGTATACATATAATTATATATATACTATTGTCTTTCTACTTAATGGCTCATTTACAATCAGGTTGCATTTTAACACTAGTAGCTACATAGACTCCAACTGACTGCTACTGGTACACTACGCCAACTTGTCCAGGGATAAAAAACTATGTGTTGTGCCCAAACAGTAACTTGTTTTCTGGACCTACAATGGACAAACTAAGGCAGATACAACCTTGGTGAACTAGGGATAACTCGATGAGGGAAGAACATATGCAGTATTTTGGATACACCATGCCACAGACCCAAAGCTTAAAAACAGCCATAATGGTCAAACTAGATACAGAGTCGGCACTATTTATGTAATCAATGCTCTTTAGCAGTTTTGATATGTTTTTTTGAATTATTATTGTGAAGTAGCTAAATCGTTGTCCACATCTGTAACCTGATGTATATGTTTTAGCATAGATCATGGTGCCATTTTATACTTTTATGTGCATTTTAATGTACTTAGCAGGAGCAGACCAAGGGCATCATATTAGGTGGGTGGTTATGGGAGCAAAAATGGCCACCAGTCTGACCTGAATTTTTACAAACTCTAAGTTGACATAACTAAATGGCAATGACCTTCTCTTATTCTCTCAATGTTTCGACTAGATGCTATATATATATAACCTTCATCAGGAATAATGGGATGCTAAGATTCACGTGAGCATGTTATATACCGATAGCTAGCTATCCATCACGTAAATTTTGAATTGATTATTGAGGTCATTATAAGTCCTGAATTGCATTGAACGCAATTCCTCAAAACTTCTAGAGAGTGTTTCCTATTTTACCATGTAGTTGTATATAGCAACAAAATATATTCACAAAATTAAATAATAAATGGACAATGAGTTACAATCACTTAACCTCGTCCTGCCTTGAACTGCCCCAAAATGCTTGTGTAAGATAGTTTGTTACATCCATGTAATTACAGGAGACACCCGTATCATTGTTTTATAAACTGAAATGAATTTTTTCTTCATTTTCTTGCAAAACAAAGGATACAAAAGCTGGTAGCTACTTTGAAGTAGGAAATTATTGATATATACTGTTATTGCATGGATTTAAATTGCAATGCTTGAGTACATCAACTGTTGCAATATGTAATGAAATGGGTATAATTATATATATATACCTAAAAGACTTTAGAAACCAAATGTTTTTGTCAGTTTTGTGGAATGTAGCTTGAGTTAATGTTACGATTCTAACATACCGGAGCTGGGTTGAGGCGTGAGAGAAATACCTTAAGTATTACGAGTGTATTCAGATTGTAGTCTCATGCCAAGCTGAACCTGATTCCGCGTCATATCAGATTTCCTGCGGATGGGTCCGTGACTGCCGCAGGGGCGCGGCGCTTCCTGCCTAGGGACTTATATTTGTGCGTCAAACCAGTCGGAGTGGTCATTCTCGATGTTCGTCAGATTTCATCTTTCCCTAATCTGCACGTTGATTATAACCTCTTGCAAGTCTGTTTGATTAATGGTGGGGTACTGAATTTCGACACTTTCTGATCCTCAGGTAAATATCTACTCGTTTTTAACAATTGCCGTATTGCCATCACAATAGTGTCACTATTATCACCTCTTCACTCTTTATGCTAGCACTTGGCCTAGCCAACTAGGCCCTAGCCCTATCTTTAATCCTAGCCAATAAGATGCTTAGTGCGTGTGTTTGATAAATGAAGACAAACCTGGCGGCATGAATTTATTTTCGTTTTCTTTTTTGTATTTTTTTGGCATACCAATATAGTGCTATACCATCCATGCATCCTCCTTAGCTAGGGAAAGGGTTAGAGCTTGAGTGAAATATTCATAATTATATGTAATGCAAGGCATGATTGTGAAGATTATTGAGCTGGGTTTATATTGATGATGATTATTATTATTATTATTATTATTATTATTATTATTATTATTATTATTATTATTATTATTATTATTATTATTATTATTATTATTATTATTATTATTATTATTATTATTATTATTATTATTATTATTATTATTATTATTATTATTATTATTATTATTATTATTATTATTATTATTATTATTATTATTATTATTATTATTATTATTATTATTATTATTATTATTATTATTATTATTATTATTATTATTATTATTATTATTATTATTATTATTATTATTATTATTATTATTATTATTATTATTATTATTATTATTATTATTATTATTATTATTATTATTATTATTATTATTATTATTATTATTATTATTATTATATTTATTATAATTATTATAATTATTATTATATATTATTACTATTATCATTTTTAACCAAAATATCACCAAAACAATAATACAATACACAAGATATAATACACAAGTCAGAATATATATATATATACATTAACAAAAGTAAATAATAATAATAATAAAAATAACTAACAATAATCGTTAAACTAGAGGAAAGACACGAGTTCTGAAGAAAACAGGTCCCCAAAACTGCTACTGTGTTACCACGCTGCATGGCAACAGACATTATTATTATTATTATTATTATTATTACTATTATTATTATTATTATTATTATTATTGTAGTTGTCATAGATGTCATATTAATATTAATTGAGTAAGCAGTGAGCACACCTACTATCATGAACCGCCTCTTCCAGGTCTTTACCTCTGTTCTGGAAATGTGGCTTTTTGGGTTTATGTCTTTAGTTGCTTTGTTTGTTTTTGTAGCTGCTGGGTTTATGCCAGTAGCTGCTTGGTTTTCTGCCTGTAGCTGCTAGGTTTTCTACCTGTAGCTGCTGAGTAGATCTGGTATGCAAGATCGAGTCTGAAGTGTTCCTAGTATATAGGTCTGGTAGTACAGATGCCAAGTGAAGTCTCTAGTGTTGCTAGTGAGTAGGTCTGATACAGTAGGTTGGAAACTAGCAGACCTACTTAGAAAAAGAAACTTGATTCGAGTCCTACTGATAAACTGGTAAAGGATTTTATTTGTTACCTATTGAATGAAGGAAGGCACGATTAAAGTGCAACACTTACCAAATTCAAATCAAATAATTTGATATATAGTGCATTTTGATGAGTATAGTAGACTACCATTACCACAGGTGTATATAGATTGTTATGGGGATTAGACATTCACGCCCCCTACCCCCTTAACTTTTTATGATACTGGATAGGTTCCAGCCCCCACTTTTTTTTTAAACTTGAAGTTCTCCCCGCCAGCCCTGATTACCAATATTTCCCTATACTGGTGTTAAAGTAGTCACACCAATGTAGATAATCATCTAATCAAGTAGCCACAATCAAGCCTCATACATGGAGGTACAACCTTTACCTATAGTAGCATAGTCAAGCCTCTTGCATGGAGTACTTCCTTTACCTTAGCCAGAGTCAAGCCTCATGCATGGTGGTACGACTTTTACCTACATGTATTGCAGCCACAGGCAAGCCTCATGCATGGAGATGACCTTTACCTATAGTAGACACAGGCCGAGGTGCCTATAGTCATCACAGTCAAGCCTCTTGTATGGAGTACTTCCTTTACCTATAGTAGCCACAGTCAAGCCTCATGCATGTAGGTAGACCCTTTACCTATGGTCGCCACAGTCAAACCTCATGCATGGAGGTAGACCCTTTACCTATTGGTTGCCACAGTCAAGCCTCATGCATGGAGGTAGACCCTTTACCAGAGGTTCCAACCCCCAGAGATGAAAATTAGGGAGGCTTCGCCTAAATTACAAGAGATTTTGCATAAATTAGGGGGAGTCTCCCAATTCTATATAGTTATAGAAAAAATTTAAATATTCATAAAAAGTGAAATATAATGATAAAATTCACTTCATCCAACTAGAATAAAATCAGTGAAATGTAACAACAACAGGTAGCAAAATCATTAGGAATAGTATATATATTATATATGCAACATTGGCTCATCTCGGGCATAAGAGCCGATCAGAAAGGGATATTTAATCTCCCAATCTTTGCTGTATCTCGTCTTCTTTCTTGGTTTAAAGGAAGAGATGCTACTAACACTAACAGTGCTGATTTGTAATTCCTTTTCTTCCTCGCTACTTGAACTTCCGCTTTCTCTTACGTCTTCTTAGTGCTATTTTTTATTTCCTCAAGGGTTCAAAGTCCGCCTACAACTGCCACTGTCGCGGTGATTGTGGAAGGAAAGAACAGTCTGTAGGATTTGTGATAGTCTGTGGATTGTGTGATAGTCTGTGGATTTGTGTTATCTGCTAGTCTCTGGATTTTTAAAAATCGGGAGGTCAGGAGATTGAGTCCAAATTCGGGAGACTACCCAAAAAATCGGAAGGGTTGGAACGCTGCCTTTACCTATAGTAGACACAGTCAAGCCTCATGCATGGAGGTATATAGACCCTTTACCTACAGTAGACAAGCCTTATGCATGGAGGTATATCCTTTACCTATAGTAGGCCTCATGGAGGTAGACCCTTTACCTATGGTTGCCACAGTCAAGCCTCATGCATGGAGGTAGACCCTTTACCTATAGTAGATGCAGTCAAGTCTCATGCATGAAGGTAGACCCTTTACCTATAGTAGATGCAGTCAAGTCTCATGTATGAAGGTAGACCCTTTACCATGGAGGTAGACCCTTTACCTATAGTAGACACAGTCAAGCCTCATGCATGAAGGTAGACCCTTTACCTACAGTCAAGCATCATGCATGGAGGTAGACCCTTTACCTATAGTAGACACAGGCAAGCCTCAGCATGGAGGTAACCTTTATCTATAGTAGCCACAGTCAAGCCTCATGCATGGAGGTATATATAAAAAAGTGAATCTGTGTCGCAACACAGTTTATCGTGTTTAAATTAATTTTTGAAAGGTTTTGTCAGATAACAAGGTTGTAAGATTAGTAAACATCGGATTAACCAAAGTAAACTCTAGTTATAATTATAATAAAGTTACAGACTCTCAACGCAGGACATAAATCACATCCAGTATTTCAAACTACATGAGGTTGACATGAACAGTTGAAAGCTCTCAGTGAGGGTTGGGTTGATAAGGTATGTAAGCTTCATTCTGGAAATGCTCTGTGAGACACACACACACAACAATAAAACAATAATCAACATTTTGTGGATTTGCATCTCCTACTATGTAGCTATATCAGCAACAACTAGACCACACTTTTATTGCACACATAAGGAGTAGAACTTGGTTTTGAAACATGCAATTATGACATGGTTATTCCTATACCTTCAAGTTTAGTTCCAGAAGGGAGCATGCAGTTTTATATATACTGTAGAGGAGATAGAGCTGCCATGTTGTGATTATATCCCTCCTCCTTGAAGTGTCAGAGTTCATGACTCAGCAGTGTACTTATAGTAACATCCTGTGTGACAATTGTGCCGTAAGAACGTAAGAATAACTCTCATCAGATATCGCTAATTTGTAATAACAAAAAACTCACATCAGTGAATAAGCCAAGTTTATTAGCGAGAAGCTCTACTATATAAAGTAACAGTTCATTGAATTTATCAAAAATCAAGGTGCATTATAAGGATTGTGGGTCTGGTAGGGAATCCTTTACTCCTATGCTGATTTAGGGGTGGGCAAGATCTGAAGATCTGTAGCTAGTGTCGGCTGTTGCAGTAAATGGTTTCCAAAATTGTGCTTGTGTTTTTTACTTTCTGATTGTAAGGCCTCAAACATTTAAAAATAAAGTTGTTGACTTGCTGAAAGCATACACTCTTATAGGTGGCCAAATTAAGTTTACTTATTTGAAGACAGAATTGGGACAAATTTGCATCTATAGCTAACAAGATAACAGTTGATAATTTGGTGAATTTTAGCTGACCTAATGCAAACCCAAGATTCGATTTGAGCTAAGTTGGAGTGGAATCAAAATAACTTGAGCAGCTTAAATTTTGCTATGTCACAGACAATTCTACAAATTCATGACATTAGCTACTTCCATACGCAGCAGACAGTTGAACCTAGAGAAATGGTGGCGCTATTTTTGTACGGGAATGATTGTGCTTCAACGGCTCCCATTAGGTCCTCCCATTTAGCTGTTCTCACGTTAAGAAGCGTCTGTTTCTGTTGCCCGGCGTGGTCGACAAGTTGTAGTTGCTTGTCCAACTCGGTGTTAACTATGGAAAGGTTAGCAGATGTTTACCTAGAGATCATGGCTGCCATTTGCCTTACTGCTAGGGTGAAGGGTAGAACTGTGTCATCTTGACTTGTGGAGGGGAGGGGGAGGGGGTTAGCTATTGGGCCAATGTTTGTATTCTAGACTTGCACACTGTTCCCCTGAAAGCTTTAGCATATACTTGCTCTGCCACTCATCCATGGACTCCAGAAAAGTGTGGCCAACTGTCATGGAACATTGTACTAGTTTGATGTCTATATACATTTGCATTTTGCAAGAGCGACCATTATTAAAAGGTCGTGCATGCATTTATATATTGCTGCAAGATAATAACTATCTTTCTTGCTGCAAGATAATAACTATCTTTCTTGCTTGTTAGTACATGTGTAGCTCCACAGCTAGTATCACTTGTGGTTCAGTATCGTTGTCATCAATCCCATGTCATCCATGGTAGACTGAGTTACTAGGGATGTACGAGGATGATCCACGCATGGCAGAGACACTAGCAGAGTTACTAGGGATATCCATGGTTCATCCGCGCAAGTCCACATATGTCCAATGACCCCCTGTCAGAGTAGCGGGTGGAAGAGTTACTAGGGACATCTGCAGATGAACTCAGGATATCCTTAGTTACTCTACCATCCGCAGATGAACCCTGGATATCCCTGTGTGCTCTGGTTGTCTAGCACAGTGGATGTTTAGCACCACCTGGATGTTAGAGTAAGCAGATAGCTACTGTGTGCTCTGGTTGTCTAGCACAGTGGATGTTTAGCACCACCTGGATGTTAGAGTAAGCAGATAGCTACTGTGTGCTCTGGTTGTCTAGCACAGTGGATGTTTAGCACCACCTGGATATTAGAGCAAGCAGATAGCTACTGTGTGCTCTGGTTGTCTAGCACAGTGGATGTTTAGCACCACCTGGATGTTAGAGTAAGCAGATAGCTACTGTGTGCTCTGGTTGTCTAGCACAGTGGATGTTTAGCACCACCTGGATGTTAGAGTAAGCAGATAGCTACTGTGTGCTCTGGTTGTCTAGCACAGTGGATGTTTACTGGATGTTAGAGTAAGCAGATAGCTACTGTGTGCTCTGGTTGTCTAGCACAGTGGATGTTTAGCACCACCTAGATGTTAGAGTAAGAAGATAGCTACTGTGTGCTCTGGTTGTCTAGGACAGTGGATGTTTAGCACCACCTGGATGTTAGAGTAAGCAGATAGCTACTGTGTGCTCTGGTTGTCTAGCACAGTGGATGTTTAGCACCACCTAGATGTTAGAGTAAGAAGATAGCTACTGTGTGCTCTGGTTGTCTAGGACAGTGGATGTTTAGCACCACCTGGATGTTAGAGTAAGCAGATAGCTACTGTGTGCTCTGGTTGTCTAGCACAGTGGATGTTTAGCACTACCTGGATGTTAGAGCAAGCAGATAGCTACTGTGTGCTCTGTCCTTCCATTCTGTTTTATCATAACTGGTCAACACAAGAAAACGTAATGGAATGCAATGCTGGATTATAATAAGTTCCATTCCAGCGTTCTTACTTGATATAGCACATGTTAAGTTTCGTTTGTTTGTTTTGGTGGGAGGTGTTTATTTGGCCCCTCATAGTGTTCCATATAATTTACTATGGCATACATGTCTAGTATACTACAGGAAGTGTATAGTATTCTACAGGAAATACTCTAATGAGATTCATAAAGTAGCAAAATAACTCTAAACCCATTTAATAAATGTGAAAATGTCTTGCTTGCCTGTTGCCTTTGAGACGGGCCATCATGGAGCATGATGGTGAGGGAGAGCTTTCTGTTGGTGCAGAGATGAAATCTCATGGAGATCAAACAACAGCTACAACTAACCAATTCTGCTGCCAGTCTATAGAGAAGCAAGCAGGGAAGCCTGTGGTAGCCATTAGGAGTGACCCAATTGGCAATACCAGACTGAGATCACTTGATATTCAGCCACTACTTTTCAAGTTTCAACAAAGTATATACAGAGAGTGTGTGATAGTGTGAGGTAGCTTAACATTAGCCAACTCTATGCCTTTGTCAGGTGTAATAATGTGTTACAAATGACATGTGTGTAAGGCACAGCCCAGGGCCAGCCACCTCTGCACCCTCCACCACGTGTGTTGGTATAGGTCAATTGTAAATGCTTTACCCACTGTTAACGTTACGCAGTTAGCTGTATGTACTTACATCATCATGGTGTTAGTGTTACCCAGTTAGCTATGTGTGCTTACATCATCGTGGTGTTAGTGTTACACAGTTAGCTGTGTGTACTTATATCATCACAGTGTTAGTATTACCCAGTTCACTGTGTGTACTTATATCATCACGGTGTCAGTGTTACACAGCTATGTGTATTTAATGTACATTGGCACACACATGTGGAGGGAGCCTCAGTAGAGTGTGATGTACATTGGCACACACATGTGGAGGGAGCCTCAGTAGTAGACAATAACTATATGCATGTCACTACGTATGACCCTTTACCCGTTTGATGTCCCCTTACCTCGCGCCTGCTCAGTAACACACATTCAGTTGATGTACGCATTTCATGCTAACAAGATCTATTTTGTATCCTCTTTGATCCAGCGTTGAAATGGTGCATGGCACTTATCTATGCGCACATCAACTCTGCTAGTATAGCCTTCGGTAGCCACTAGACCCCACCAGCAAGAGTACTGGCTAGGGGATCGTGCTTTCCCGAAGACTACCCCAATTGTCGCCCATCAACCTAATGGCAGTCAATTGCCCGTACCCCGGATGCGACTTCGTCACCCCTGATGGGATGGACCCAGCAGTGGTGGCCGCCCTGCTGAACGGCCATATGCTTGTGCACAGCCAGGCGACCCGAACCAAACCAACACCCGTCCGCCGCCCAGAAGTCACGGCCGGTGGGACGACTGAGAGCTGGCATTACTTCCTGAGCAGGTGGAGAGCGTATTCGCTAGCCGTCCATCTGGCCGGTCCAGACATCGCGATTCAGCTACTTGACTGCCTGGAGCCCAACCTCAGACGTGACGTCACGCGTAATATCGTCGATCCTTTACCTATCGAACAACATTCCGAAGTGGAACTCCTGGCAGCCATCAAAGCCCTTGCCGTCCGGGAGGAAAATCCGAAGGTGGCCCGCGTCGCCCTATCCCGTATGGTACAGGACCGTGGTGAGTCAATAAGATCTTTTGCAGCCCGACTCCGTGGCCAGGCGGAGGTGTGTGTGTTTACCAAGAAGTGTTCTGGTTGTGATATGATAAACAACCAGGGAGAGCAGAGAGTGGCTGATCAGTTGTGTGTGGGGCTAGCGGATCCTGATATTCAGGAAGACCTCCTCAAGGACACCAACCAGGCCATGACGGTAGAAGAGACGATCCGTTTCGTCGAAGTGAGAGCCGCAGGTAAGCGGTCCGCGGCCGCCATCACAACACCCACCTCGACGAACACCCTTGATGATAGCACGGACCTCGAGGACGCCCTGCTCAGTGGCTACAGGCGGCAACAGCGCCCCAGCACGCCACAACTACCACCAAGTGTCACCAAGACCAGACCCAACCGCCTGCCCACCCCACACAGAGGGCAACCCACCCAAACCAAGCAACTCACCAACCAGAAAGCCACCTGCTGCTTTTGCGGCAACCCAGGCCACGGTGAGAGGGCCCGCACTGCGATCCGTCGCACCCAATGCCCTGCCTTCGGCTCCACCTGCACGGCGTGCAACCGTCCAAACCATTATGCCCATCTCTGCTGGCTCAAGCTAGCTGAGAAGGAGAGCGCCATATCGGAACAGGTAGCCAACATGTCCGAGGGCACCCTCCCCCACCAGTCATGGGACTCGGGCACCAACCAGTGGATCCAGCGCAGATCCCCACCCCAACCCAACATAGAGGTGACCGTGTCAACCCACAGAGAAGACTATCTCGCCCATGGACACACACTTCGGGAAGAGAGACACAACCTCTCCACGACAGCTCTAGCCGACACAGGCTGCCAGAGCTGCCTGGCAGGCCCACATCTGCTCACCGGCCTCAACCTGCAACAAGCTGACCTCATCCCGGCTACGCTCCTCATGAGCTCAGCTAGCGGGAACAGCCTCCCCATAATAGGGGCTGCTCTTCTGCGAATCAGATCTCGCCATTCCAACCGAGACACAAGGCAGATGGTCTACTTTTCCCCACTCGCCACTAAGCTGTACCTGAGCCTGACAACTTGTTCCGACCTTGGGCTGATCGCGAAGGGGTTCCCCCTCTGCACGTCGACACCACCTACGGGAAACGGCACGAGTGCATGGGCGACCCCTGATCGGCCACTGTCGCAAGCCCAGGACCTGCTAACCAGAACAGGGGACCTGCAGACCAGACCCATCCACCATGTGTCCAGACCCCCCCAGATGACGACCACAGCGGACCTGCAGGCGAGACCCCCACCCCCAACCACACCCTTGGTGAGTCAAACCACACCTCTCATACAACGTGCATGCTCATGCCCAACCAGGGCACCACCCCCAGACAGACCCACCTCCCTACCTTTCCCTGGCACCGAAGAAAACCGCCACAGACTTGAACGTCACTTGCTGGACCTATACTCAGCGAGTGCGTTCAATGTCTGTGAGCACCAGCCCCTCCCCATGATGTCTGGCCCCCCCCTATCCCTGAGCATCGATCCCAACGCTGTCCCCAAACCCTGCCACACCCCCATTGCCATCCCCATTCATTGGCAAGACGAGGTGAAGGCAGGCCTCGACCGGGATGTTCGCCTTGGCGTGCTAGAGAGGGTCCCCCTGGGTACACCCGTCACTTGGTGCCACCGCATGGTGATATGCACCAAGAAGAACGGGTCGCTCAGGAGGACCATCAACTTCCAACCCCTGAACAAGCATGCTACACGGGAGACACACCACTGCCCATCTCCGTTCCACCAAGCTCGAGCCATTCCACGCCAAACCAAGAAGACCATATTCGACGCGTGGAATGGCTACCACTCAGTTGCACTCTCCAAGGAAGACCGCCACTTTACCACGTTTATCACCCCATGGGGTAGATATCGCTATCTCACCGCCCCCCAAGGTTACATCGCCTCGGGTGATGCCTACACGGCCAGGTACGATGCCCTCGTCGCCACCGTGATGTCAAAGACCAAATGCATCGACGATGCACTACTGTGGTCTAACGACATCACGGGGGCATTCCACCAAGCGACTGAGTGGCTCCACATCTGTGCCGTGAACGGTATCACCCTAAACCCACGCAAGTTTCGCTTCGCCGAAGACACCGTGGAATTTGCTGGATTCACCATCACTCCCATGGAGGTCAAACCAGCGGACAAATACCTGTAATCAATCACCGACTTCCCCACCCCAGCCAGCATCACAGACATCAGGGCATGGTTCGGGCTTGTAAACCAAGTTTCTTACACCTTCGCGATGACCACGGCGATGCAGCCGTTCCGGGCCCTCCTCAAACCTACCACACCATTCGAATGGACGAGTGACCTTGCCGAGGCTTTCACAGCCTCCAAGAAGCACATCTGCGAGCGCATCAGGGTCGGTGTTGAGATCTTCGACAAGGACCGCCCAACCTGCCTGGCCACCGATTGGAGCAAGGGCGGGATCGGGTTCTGGCTGCTTCAAAAACACTGCCAGTGCCCGTCCCGTGACTTGTTCTGCTGCCGAGAGGGTTGGCGCGTCACCCTAGTGGGCTCGCGCTTCACCCATGCTGCAGAGTCACGATACGCCCCCGTGGAGGGCGAAGCTCTTGCTGTTGCCGACGCTCTGGACAAGGCTCGCCACTTCGTCCTCGGGTGCAGCGACCTCGTTGTAGCAGTGGACCATAAGCCACTGCTCAAGCTCTTCGGGGATCGCTGCCTCGAGGACATCCCGAATCCACGCCTGCGCAACCTGAAGGAAAAAACGCTCCGCTATCGGTTCCGGATGATGTACATCCCTGGCGTGAGAAACCACACCAGCGACGCCCTCTCACGCCACCCATCCGGGACCCGAACACCACCACGACTTCACCTCCCCGATGACCTCCAATCACCCAACCCAGCCTGCCCAGCAAGCTCGCACTCAACCCTCGCCATCCACGAAGACGACGGACTCCAGCCCGCAATCTGTGCTGCCATATCCACCATCCCTATCAGTTGGGAACAACTGCAAGTTGCTACCACAGCCGACCCCACCATGCAGGACCTAATATATTATGTCGAAGAAGGCCCCCCGGACAGCAGGCACATGCTACCCGCCTCCATCAGGTCATTCTTCCCCATAATCAACAGCCTATACATCGTAGACGATGTGGTATGTTACGGAGACCGCGTGGTGATACCAGCTGCCTTACAAGCAACGTGTCTATCTGCCCTCCATGCTGCACACCAGGGCACAAGTGGAATGACTGCCAGGGCCTCGTCATCTCTTTACTGGCCAGGACTCACCTCAGACATCGCGGCCACCAGAAACGGCTGCCCCATTTGTAACGGCAATGCCCCATCACAGCCCGCAATGCCCTCCACAACACCTGAGGAGCCAGAGTACCCCTTCCAGCACATCTGTGCGGATTTCTTCCATCACGAGGGATCCGCATATCTTGTGCTGGTCGACCGGTACTCTGGCTGGCCCATCGTCGCCCCCGCCGTCAACGGAGCCTCTGGCCTGGCCAACATCCTCCGCAGCACGTTTGCCACCTTCGGCATACCCACGTCTCTCACATCAGACGGCGGACCCGAGTTTGCGTCCCACTCCACCAGGGAGCTACTCTCCAACTGGGGCGTCCACCATAGGATCTCCTCTGCCTATAACCCCCACTCGAACAACCGGGCAGAGACAGGCGTCAAAACAATGAAGCGTCTGATTGCAGGGAACACAGGCCCCGGAGGATGTCTACAGTCCCCCTTCTACAAGGCAATACTTCAATATCGAAATAGCCCCAGCCCAGACACTAAGATGTCCCCGGCCATGAGCCTGTACGGTCGACCCATCCGAGACCTGCTCCCCGGCATACCTGCCCAGCTCCGACCACCTATGGACTCGGACAACCGGCTCCGCCAAAGAGAGCTGGCACTATCACACCGCCAATCCCTCGGCCGAGCAAGATGGGATGAACACACAGGCGGCCTCTCCCCCCTTCGTCGTGGTGACCATGTATTCGTCCAAAACCAAACGGGCCGCCACCCGACGAAGTGGGACAAGACGGGAGTGGTCGTCGAAGTCATGCAATACCACCAATACCAGGTGAAGATGGACGGCAACGGACGACTCACCATGCGAAACCGCCGCTTCCTCCGTCGACAGACTACTGGCCCACCACCACCAGACAACCCGTTCCATCGAAGCCTCCCCGACCACTACCACCCAACCCCCTCGGCCCCACCTACCCAAAACAACCCCCCCAAACCACCTGATCCACCCATTACCCCCCCATCCTCTATCCCCCCTCAGATCCACCCTCAAACCCCGATGCAGCCACCTCAGCCAGCTCCGATGAGACTGCCTCCCCCGACACCACCGACCCTGCCACAGCAAACACCGAACGTCCAGCCTCACCAACCGGTCCTCATCACCCCTGCCGACCGACGTTCATACGCCTCTGTAGCCGGAACCCCAACTTCCCCCCATCGCCACGTCAAAGCCAACCCGAAAAATGTGGCCATGATCCCCACACCCTCCTTCCCGCCGACCCCCCCACCCGGCCCTCGTCGAAGTGAGAGAGAGGCAAAGCCAATCAAACGATACCCTAACTACGAATAACTTCTCAGCCCTCATGGCATTCGGACTTGGGGGGAGATAGACAATAACTATATGCATGTCACTACGTATGACCCTTTACCCGTTTGATGTCCCCTTACCTCGCGCCTGCTCAGTAACACACATTCAGTTGATGTACGCATTTCATGCTAACAAGATCTATTTTGTATCCTCTTTGATCCAGCGTTGAAATGGTGCATGGCACTTATCTAAGTAGAGTGTGATGTACATTGACACACACATGTGGAGGGAGCCTCAGTAGAGTGTGATGTACATTGACACACACATGTGGTGGGAGCCTCAGTAGAGTGTGATGTACATTGTCACACACATGTGGAGGGAGCCTCAGTAGAGTGTGATGTACATTGACACACACATGTGGTGGGAGCCTCAGTAGAGTGTGATGTACATTGTCACACACATGTGGAGGGAGCCTCAGTAGAGTGTGATGTACATTGACACACACATGTGGTGGGAGCCTCAGTAGAGTGTGATGTACATTGACACACACATGTGGAGGGAGCCTCAGTAGAGTGTGATGTACATTGACACACACATGTGGTGGGAGCCTCAGTAGAGTGTGATGTACATTGTCACACACATGTGGAGGGAGCCTCAGTAGAGTGTGATGTACATTGACACACACATGTGGTGGGAGCCTCAGTAGAGTGTGATGTACATTGGCACACACATGTGGTGGGAGTAGAGTGTGATGTACATTGGCACACACATGTGGTGGGAGTAGAGTGTGATGTACATTGGCACACACATGTGGTGGGAGTAGAGTGTGATGTACATTGGCACACACATGTGGTGGGAGTAGAGTGTGATGTACATTGACACACACGTGGTGGGAGTAGAGTGTGATGTACATTGGCACACACATGTGGAGGGAGTAGAGTGTGATGTACATTGGCACACACATGTGGAGGGAGTAGAGTGTGATGTACATTGGCACACACATGTGGAGGGAGTAGAGTGTGATGTATATTGGCACACACATGTGGTGGGAGTAGAGTGTGATGTACATTGGCACACACATGTGGAGGGAGTAGAGTATGCTGTTAGCCCCAGTGGTTTACATTATAATCTTTTTCATGCCAATGGTCCTAAAATTTGTGCTGGTAGTGAGAAAAAGGAAAGCAGGGAAGTGGATAGCAGAGGGCAAGATCAACGACTCAGTTTATCTTCTCCACCCTAGAATTACATTACATTCCACTGAGGCTCCCACCACATGTGTGTGCTAATGTATAGTTTGGACACCTCCATATAGTGCACACCTCAAAAATCTGTCGCTCCCTCCCCACCCCCATATATTCGTGATGAATGGCTTCTAGGCATCTTTCCCAAATTGGCTTGGATTCCACTGGGTTCCTCCAAACGGAATGCCTCATGAAAAGAGAGTTTTTAATTGGCTCGAGTTGCTTTGTAGGGAGGTACCAGAAAAAATCCTCGTTCCCGTGGGGGACATCTCTTCATTATCTCCAGATCTAGCAGACTCTAGTGACACCAAGTTATATTATAACAAGCATAATACAAATAGTATGTTATTGTAGGGAGAAACTTACCTTTTTCAGAGATGGTTTCCCTCAGTTCTTTCTCTTAAACTCAAGTTGAGAGACTCAGCTAAAGAGTCCACGAGAACAACTCTAGCAGCATGGTCTAAAAAGAACAGTCCTACCATATTAACTGGAGTAGTTTGAGGCCGCTGTTTTTGCTTCTGTTCACGAGGAGGTCCTACATATATGCTATAAGATTTAGTAAAAAGTTCCTTGTGTTTGAGGAAAATGAAAGTTCAAGAATGCTCTGTACATTTCTTCAACATTGGTTGGGCCTACAGTAATTCTTTGCACATACATTGGGTTGCTGTGCAACTCCAAAATTATCTTATAAAAACTGGAACCTTTTCATTGACTTGTACTATTTGCAGTTCAAATGTTGATCACTCTATCTACATGAGTAGTGTACACACACACACACACACACACACACACACACAGAGAGAGAGACACGCACACATACACACACACCACCACCATAATTTCTAGCGTCCGTTTGCACAAAAACACCTGCAGGTGCCACACCCACTACTCTACCTGAAATAGACACACATACTATCCCTTCTGTAGGACACTCTACCCGATCTGAGCATGCCAGACCATCTGTGGAGGCCACACCTTCTACTCCACTCGTGGCAGCCACAAGCATTACTGAATGTGTAGGGGGCACACTGACTGATCCACCTCTTCCTAGCACAGCAACGTTATCTTTTCCTGCATGGCAACTTGCCCTTCCCCACAAGCCAATGCCCAAAAGAAAACTGAGGAGGGATTCTGATAAAATGAATCACAAGTATTTTAAAATTCTTTGTCAACTTCAAAAGTTTCTCCTGGAGGATAGTACGAAACTTGATCGTGTGGATTGGGTGGAAAAAAATGTGTCCAGGTTCTCTACCATATTTGAAAAGATCGAAACGATTATCAGCGATAAAGATACCGGGTGCAGGGTGAAGAAGTTTATGGCATTCATCAGCAGCTACTGCTCATTCTTCAATTTTAAACTGCTCAAGTTGACGTGTGATTGTCTTGATTACGAGGAAGGAATGTGCTCCCTCAAAGAGTACGAGAAGGATTTTGCTAAGTACGTACGATATCGCTTGGTCTACTGCCCATCAGGGCTTGGAATCCAAGGTCATGAGCATACTCGGGTTTGTGTAAAACTTGATGATGCTTACAAGCAGTGCAGAATTCATCATCTCGAGACCTTACAAGATGATATATGTGAGATTTTGGAAGTGGATGTGTACGTATTCCCTTTGGAAGGAGTTGGGGAGGGCTGTGTGTGCGTTACATTTCACCTATCGGTTTCCTTAAAGGAAAGAATATTCCCCTTATCATGGAAACAAATCGATGCTATTCAACAGCTGAGATACAATGGGGCTCGAGTCTTAGAGATAGCAGCTGGTGCTGACACCTATGTTATCCACCATGAACAAGGTATGATCATTTAACTATAGTTCTTTAGATGTTGGCATGCACAATTCCCTCTGAGATAGCTCCCTGGTGGCCACTGCCACAGGTCTCGATTGGAGAAATAGTGACCTGTCACTAGTTCACCACTCACATGGGGGCCTGTGTCTAGCTACAATTGTCCAGGCCAGTAGTGAGTGACTCCATGCAATGTCTATGAGGTTCAGCAAACCTAATCGGCCTTGAGAGAAGGACAAATACTCAAGAACAAAGATGTTTTATTTTAAAAACTAACACTACCTTATTTCCTCAAATGAAATTCGTACCCCCATAGTGTTTGACCTCCATTACGAGTACGAGGTCTGAACAAAATTATTTTCTCCCTTTGATTGTATTTGCAACGTTGGTTTGTCTTGCGCATGCTCAGATAAGTTTTAATTCCAAGCTGAAAGTTCAGAATATTAGGAGAGTGGCAGGGAAGATGGAGAAATTCACTACCTAAAGCAGAGAGCAGCGGCAGCTGAAGGCACGTCACAAATTGCTGAGCTTACTTCCAAGCTAGAATGTCAAGAATGTCAGGATTGTAGCGACTCCTTCACAGACTTCGACGACAAAGAACTGGAAACGTCTGATATACTAGTTAATGACTGAGGACTAGCAAACTTTATTTCCAACTTTGTCCGGGCTCTGGCTGCTATTATTTCTCACTATATTCAATTTCTTTGTGTTAGCATTTGTTACTTTAAGCTCAACAATGACTGGGAGGAGTCATTGCGCGAGGATAAACGAGCTTACGTTTGCCAGGTGGCCACTAACATAGGTTTGGGCATAGCTGTGTATATACCCTCGAATTGTATTCACCTTCATTTAGTGTGCACCGCATTGGGAAACCTGAAATGATTGACTGGTATCAACAATAGTGTATCCATGTAGACCACAAGCAGTTTGATGCCCCTTACCATATATATCATAGACGCCAATTATTATAAGCAAGCCTCTTACTGTGATCAGGGAGAGGGGGGTACTAGAGACCTCGGCTCTGTGGTCACTACAGTCGTCGCCAACCCTCCCACTTGGTGACTGACCCCTGATGCACATTACCTGGGGTCACGCACCTAACCCTGGTGCATGTGTAAGAGGTGAATTGCTTGAGTGCAGTGTGCTAGTGATACTAAATGTGTGTGCATGGTTTGACCAGGTTCCAGCAGTCAGCCTCGGACTGAAGACAAAAAAGCACTGGATTTCTCTTCTAATTCTGGCAGCGAGATATCAGATCATGAGGTGAGTGTGCTGATGCAATATATACTGCATTCATGAGTGTGTGTGTGTGCATGTTCAGCTTGTGGTGTGAGTGATTGTGACTTTGTGATCTTGTGTATTGTCAATGTGTGTGTGTGTGTGCATGTGGTTTGTGGTTGCCCTATAAGTGGGTGGATGGCTTGATTGATGTGTGCAGTGAGTTGGTCTTAAGGAATGTTCCTGTTGTGCTAAATGACCAACATTGTCAGACTTACTTGCAGTGTCATGTGTAGACACCTGCTTGTCTCTAAGGCTGGGCCTTACAGTAAAACTACAAGGTTATTATGACTGTCTGTGTTACATACCTGCAGTGATTTATATAGTGATTGTTCTCTACAGTCTGACTATTCTAGTGAGCAAGAAGGGGTCTCAGATATCTGCAAAATAGTTTGTCAACCGACTGAAAGTGTGACTCACAGCAAGGCACATGAAGGAGACCTTCCAGGAATAATGGCTGCCATGAAGAATGAAGGATACAACCCTCTGGTGATTAGTAAACAACACATAATCATTACCATACCACATGATAGCCGTGCATGTCAACATCACATGATAGTCATGCATGTGTGTATGACATGATATCTGTGCATGTGAGCATCACATGATAGTCACGCATGTGTGCATCACATGATAACCGTGCATGTGAGCATCACATGATAGTCATGCATGTGTGCATCACATGATAGCTGTGCATGATTTGGTGTGATTTCTGGTAAATATAGCATAAATCCTGGCACTTATTGCATAGTCAGCAATAAAATAGGCTCTTAAATTATGCCCACGTGCAGAGGTAATGAATCTCCTATAGGCGTGAATCTTTGTATCTACATACCTTGCTGGCTGTCGAAGATGGTGAATGACTGAACTCTTGCAGAGCAGAGCCTGGGGAGCATCATATCTACTACAAGTCATTCTCACTCCTAGAATTGGGCGTAACACAGACTCTTGGGCAGGAGGAGGTGTAGTCTTAACAAGTGAAGGCTGGAAAGTGTAGATATGGCCAGACAATGATGTGGTACTACAGTACTTCAATTTTTGGGGGAGACTACTGCACATGTATTTTTTCTTTTTACTTCTTGTGGTTACCACTTTATAACTCCATAGAATCCGTTAACTTCATGGTGTGGACTTGATATATAGCTCAAAAGATATGTCTCTCTCTGTGCTCTCTGTTGATACTAAAATATTTTTTAAGTATAACTATAGCCAAGTTACTGGAGCTACAAGTGGAGGAACCTCAAAACCCATAACGACTGATTTTGTGGCATAAATATCTCCAGATTACAAAGTCCTAACGAATTGAAATTAGCACCAGTAGCCAGACTCTAATCACTGAGTGTTTTCATTAGGCGCTAAAATGTAAGTACAGTATACCCTCGCATATCTGAACCTCGATTATCCGAATGCTCGGAATGTTTTCATTTAAAAACTGGTAATGATCATCACTTGTCAAATCGTTTACGTAAGTTGCACGTGCTAACTAGTTCAGTTTGCTTGGGCCAGCAAAAGGAAGAGAGTAATTTTGTTGGTCGAGTCAAAGATAGCCATTCTAAGCAAGATATCAAATGGAGCCAGTCTAGCCGGACTAGCGAGAGTAAGGCGTAGGGAAGTTGACAGTAACGGAGATAAAAAAGAACGAAGCCAAACTTCGAGAGTTCGCAGGCAACCTTGACTGTCGCGGGATAAGTTCAGCTCGCAAAGTCATGTTCCTTGCTAAAGACGAACAACTAGAAAATGCTTTATGTCTGTGGTTTGTTCAGAAAAGGGGGCAAGACACTCCAGTCAGTGGACCATTGCTCAGAGAAAATACAACACTATGAATATATAAATAATATGAAAAAATATGTATGTAAACAGCATGCCTTTTACTGAGGACCTAAATCCTTCTAGAAGAAAAAAACAGCATAATTATATAGCTCAAAAGATAGGTCTCTCTTTGTGATCTCAGTTGATACTAAAATATTTTTCATAAGTATACTGAGGACCTAAATCATTCTAGTACCAGGAAGTGAGCTTCTTATTATCCCAAGGACCTGCAGATTAAAAGGATATTGAAAATAGTTCCTACGTGATTCAGCATTTTAATTACATTCTTGAATTTATAATTAATATTAGTTGTTTTTTTGCGTATCCGAACTTTTAGCTTATCCGAACTACCTTGGGTCCCAACGAGTTCAGATAAGAGAGGGTCTACTGCACGTGGTCAAGCGGCGCGGGTGGAAAGTGAATTTCGTTAATAATCCATAAAACTCATTTTCCACCCATGTGCTTGATCACGTACTTACATTTTAGTGCCCAATGAAAACACTCATTGAATAGAGTAGAGCTTCCTCTAGCCACTGGTGCTAATCAAATCTTTAGCACTTTGCAATCTGGAGATATTTCTGTGGCAAAATCAGACATTCAAGTTTTGAAGATCCCTCCACTTTAGGTCCAGTAACTTGCCTATAGTTATACCTATGAACAATATTTTAGTATCAAAAGAGAGCACATAGAGAGACCTATCTTTTGAGCTATAATAATTATATCAAGTCCATACCATGAAGTTTACAGAATCTACGGAGCTATAAAGTGGTATCACAAGTTTTTTTATTTAAAAAAAATGGTGCTGTCCCCCCACAAGGCTGGAACCAACAGCAAGTGTACATATGCCCAGCCAATGATATGCTACTACAGCACTTAACAAGTGAAGGCTGGAACCAACAGCAAGTGTAGGTATGGGCGGGCCAATGTTTACAATATGCACTTATTTCTATGGAAAATAGAAATATTTAGTTTCATATTTGACACATACAGTACATCTTTAAAGATTATTTCTCCTATTAATGTGTGCATTTCTTAAATAAACAGTCACTTCCAGAACCTTCCAGTGCTGAGCCTCAACCAGAAAGACAGTCTGCCTCTCCTAGACCCAGTGCAGAGGATGTGTCCTCAGAAGGTAAAGTTGAGAATGGTCCAACCGACTGGTCATTACAGTGTGAGTGCTTGCTGGTGCACATTTACTGCTCTCTCTAGTCATTACAGTGATACTGTCCTCCCCCATAGATAGGTTCACACAGAAGTAGCCTAATGAGACTATCCTCCACATAGATAGGTTCACACAGAAGGAGCCTAGTGAGACTGTCCTCCCATATAGAAAGGTTCACAAAGAAGGAGCCTAGTGAGACTGTCTTTTTCCATGGAAAGAACTTTATCTGACCAGGGCTGTAGCCAGAGCTTATAAACATATAGGCTTGGGTTTTCCGTGGTGTGTGCTCACCTGGAAATTATTTTTACCCTAGCTACATAGTCACTAGGTATGCATTCTGTGGGTAGTCAAGTGTGAGCAGAGAACTGTCATCAGTGCATCATTTCAGAGTGAGTCATTCATTCAATAGGAATATGAAGGGAGAAAAATAATTGTTTCATTTGCCTCACGCTGGCTACAGTGCTGCCCCTTCTAGTTTAGCAAACCTCCTCCCCACCCCATCAATTTCCCCCTCCTCCCTCTGCTGGCCCCTCTTGGCAAGACAATATTGGCACATAATATTTAACTGAGACTCCACCCACTTACATGTACAGTATATGTGTGTGTGTGTGCTGAGTTGAAGAAGTCTGAGGAGAAAATAGGCAAAGACAACATAGGTAAGGGAGACGAGGAAAGTATCCTTAAGGAGGGAGGTGTGTAGTTGAGACTCCACCCACATACTTGTAGCTCAATATTTACACCATATTTGCTGGGATATAAGTCTCACCTGGGTTTAGGTCACACCCACAAATCTATGTAGCACTGTATTACATAGTTGGTGTTCCTGCATAGAAGTTGTTCTTACCAGCAAAAGAAATAGCCAGTTGGCAGCTTGAAACTAGTGGTGAAGCTAATGCACTTCTCAGAGCTGAGGCCAACTGAAATTCCCTCTGTTGTGAGGAGGTCACTGATAGCTACTAGCTGTACGTGGAGGAACAGTGACCTGGACTAGTTCTCCACTGACGTAGACACAATTGTCCAAGCATGTAGTGAGTGACTCCATGCAGTGTCTATGAGGTTTAGCCAACCGGATGGGTCATGAGATACCAACAGACAGAGACTCAGAACAAAGATATTTATTTTAAAATCAGACAAGAATATTGAATTGACTGGAACGAAAACTGTAGCATACACATTTACATGAAGACCATAATCAGATGACCCTTTACCATATACCTCAATGAGCAAGTCTCTCTCTAGTCACAGAGAGAATGGCCCTACAGTCATTGCCTACACCAATGATATATTTAATCAAGTCTCTCTCAAGTCAGGGAGAGAATGGCACTAGAGACTTCGGCTCCATAGTCACTACAGTCATTGCAACCCCACACACTTGGTGGTACCCCCTGGCGGACATTGCCTGGGGCCACGCACATTAACCCTGGTGCATGTGTAAGAGGTGAATTGCTTGAGTGTAGTGTGCTAGTGACACATCAATGTGTGTGCATCACTTGACCAGGTTCCAGCAGTGAGCCTCGGATTGAAGACAAGCAAGCACTAGTCTCCTCTGCTACTTCTGCCACTGCGACATCAGATAATGAAGTGAGTGTGTTGAATATTGCTTGGTGATTACAGTGTGTGTGTGTGTTCAAGTATTTGTGGTTGCCCTATAAGTAGATGGTAGGTGTGTGCAGTGAGTTGTTGGATTAGGAATATTCTTGTTGGCCTAAGGAAGTATTGTAAGATGCACCACCAACTATGTCAGACTAACTGTGTAGCATGAGTATACCTGCTTGTCTCTAAGGCTGGCCATGTACAGTAAGATCACAAGGTTATGAGTGTCTGTGTTGCTTGCAGTCATCCTTAAAGTGATATGTTGATTGTTCTCTGACAGGCTGACCATTCTGACAAGCAAGACGATATCTCAGATATTGGTGGAAAAGTTTGTCAGCCGAGTGAAAGTGTGATTCACGGCAAGGCACGCGAAGGAAACCTGCCAGGAGTAATGTCTACCATGAAGAATGAAGGATACGACACTCTGGTGAATACTAAACTACACACAATTATTACCACATCACATGTTAGTCATGTATGTGTGCATCACATGATAGTCATGCATGTGTGCATCACATGATAGCCGTACATGTGAGCATCACATGATAGTCATGCATGTGTGCATCACATGATAGCCGTACATGTGAGCATCACATGATAGTCATGCATGTGTGCATCACATGATAGCCGTACATGTGAGCGTCACATGATAGTTATATGCATGTGTGCATCCCATGATAGCCGTGCATGTGAGCATCACATCATAGCCATGCACGTGTGTATGATATATGTAAACATGAGCATCACATGATATTCGCATCACATGATAACTGTGCATGTGAGCATCACATGATAGCCATGCATGTGAGCATCACATGATAGCCGTGCATGTGAACATCACATGATAGTCATGCACATGTGCATCACATGATAGCCGTACATGTGAGCATCACATGATAACCGTGCATGCGAGCATCACATGATAGCTGTGCATGTGTGCATCACATGATATCTGTACATGTGAGCATCACATGATAGTTGTGCATGTGTGCATCACATGATAGCCATGCACGTGTGCATCATATCTGTACATGTGAACATCACATGATATTCGTACATGTGAGCATCACATGATAGTCGTACATGTGAGCATCACGTGATAGTCATGCATATGTGCACAACATGGTAGCCGTACATGTGAGCATCACATGATAGCTGTGCATGTGAGCATCACATGATATCCATGCATGTGTGCATCACATGTTAGCTGTACATGTGAGCATCACATGATATTCGTGCATGTGAGCATCACATGATAGCTGTGCATGTGAGCATCACATGATACATGTATCTGTACATGTTAGCATCACATGATAGTCATGCATATATGCATCACATGATAGCCGTACATGTTAGCATCACATGATATCCGTACATGTGAGCATCACATGATATCCGTACATGTGAGCATCACATGATAGCTGTGCATGTGAGCATCACATGATAAATGTATCTGTACATGTGAGAATCACATGTATGATAGTCATGCAATAGTGCATCACATGATAGCCGTACACGTGAGCATCACATGATAGCCATGCATGTCAGCATCACATGATAGGCATGCATGTGTGCATCACATGATAGCCGTGCCTGTGTGTATCACATGATAGCCGTGCATGTGAGTATCACATGATAGTCATGCATGTGTGAATCACATGATAGCCATGCATGTGTGCATCACACACGTTAGCTGTGCATGCATGTGTTCTGATTTCTGGTAAATATAGCGTAAATCCTGGCACTTATTGCACAGTCAGCAATAAAGTAGGCTCTTAAATTATGCCCACGTGTAGAGGCCTATAGGCGTGAATCTTTGTATCTACATACCTTGCTGGCTGTCGAAGATGGTGAATGACTGAACTCTTGCAGAGCAGAGCCTGGGGAGCATCATATCTACTACAAGTCAATCTCACTCGTAGAAGTGGGCATAACACTGACTCTTTGGCAGGAGGAGGTGTAGTCTTAACAAGTGAAGGCTGGAACCAACAGCAAGTGTAGATATGGCCAGCCAATGATGTGCTACTACAGCATTAACAAGTGAAGGCTGGAACCAACAGCAAGTGTAGATATGGCCAGCCAATGATGTGCTACTACAGCACAAGGGGGGACATCTGTTAACTAATTTTTTTTTTTACCTGTGGTTACAACTTTAGAGCTCAGTAGATTCTGCAAACTTCCTGGTATCGACTTGATATATAGCTCAAAAGATAGGTCTCTCTGTGTGCTCTCTTTTGATACTAAAATATGCTTCATAGGTATAACTATAGGCAAGTTACTAGACCCTAAAGCGAAGGGACCTAAAAAACCTGCACCCCAAAATCGCCGTCCCAAACCACTCCGAGTTGCGAAGTGCAAAAAAATTAAAAATGGTGCTCTAGAGCATACAAGGACCGTTTTGAGTAGGCGTTAAAAATTTATTACCTGGTCAAGCGCGCGGGTGGAAAATTGAAGGTGTTGATAAATTTTTAACGCCTACTCAAAACGGTCCTTGTATGCTCCAGAGTCAAGGAGGAAGCTAGAGTCTAGCTTCCTCCTTCCTTATTTTAAAACTGGTAAAGGTCGTCACTCTGCCAAATCGTTTACGTAAGTTGCACGTGCTAACTAGTTCGGTTTGCTTGGGCCAGCAAAAGAGAGTAATTTTGTTGGTCGAGTCAAAGATAGCCATTCTAAGCAAGATATCAAATAGAGCCAGTCTAGCCGGACTAGCGAGAGTAAGGCGTAGGGAAGTTGACAGTAACGGAGATAAAAAAGAACGAAGCCAAACTTCGAGAGTTCGCAGGCAACCTTGACTGTCGGGGGATAAGTTCAGCTCGCAAAGTCATGTACCTTGCCAAAGACAAACAACTAGAAAATGCTTTACCGTATTTGCCGGAGTATAAGTCGCACCGGAATATAAGTCGCACCCCCCAAAGTTGGCCATCATTTTGAAAATCTATAATAGTTGGAGTATAGGTCGCATGCGCAATGACAATAGGTAAAGTTTCGATCCTTCCTTTCCTTTAGCGCATCTCGGCAGCGTTGTCAAAACACTCTTCTTCTTTCTCCAGTCCCTGACCGATTTTTCACTGACTCTATACTCTCTTTCCGCTGCTCTGTTTCCGAACTTCTCTGCATACCCAACTACTTTGAGCTTAAAGCCAGCAGTGTAACTCATTCGCTTCCCAGACATTTTATCGACACACGTGCCACTAGAGACCCCGCCTAGTTGTTTTAAGGAAAAGCGGCATGTTCGGATTATAAGTCGCACCCCTCAATTGGAAGATTTGGAGCTACTACTGCGACTTATACTCCGGCAAATATGTGGTTTGTTCAGAAAAGCGGGCAAGACACTCCAGTCAGTGGGCCATTGCTCAGAGAAAGTGAATATAAATAATATGAAAAAATGTGTATGTAAAACAGCATGCCAGTTACTGAGAACCTAAATCGTTCTAGTACCAGGAAGTGAGCTTCTTATTATCCCAAGGACATGCAGATTAAAAGGATTGAAAATAGTTCCAACGTGATTCAGCATTCTAATTACATTCATGAATTAATTACATTCATGAATTTATAATTAATAGTGTTTTTTTGCATATCCGAACTTTTTGCTTATCCGAACTACCTTGGGTCCCAACGAGTGATAAGAGAGGGTCTACTGTACGTGGTCAAGCGGCGCAGGTGGAAAATTAATTTCGTTAATAATCCATAAAACTCATTTTCCACCCATGTCCTTGACCACGTACTTACGTTTTAGTGCCTAATAAAAACACTCAGTAGAGCTTCCTAGCCACTGGTGCTAATTTCTAATTCGTTATCACTTTGCAATCTGGAGATATTTATGCGGCAAAATCAGGCATTCAGGTTTTGAAGTTCCCTCCACTTTAGGTCCAGTAACTTGGCTATAGCAATACCCATGGAAAATATTTTAGTATCAAAAGAGAGCACACAGAGTTACCATCTTTTGAGCTATATATCAAGTCAATACCATGAAGTTTACAGAATCTACGGAGCTATAAAGTGGTAACCACTCGTTTTTTGGGGTTTTTTATATTAAAAAGATGGTGCTGTACCCACACAAGGCTGGAACCAACAGCAAGTGTAGGTATGGGCGGGCCAATGTTTGCAATATGCACTTCATAGAAATATTTAGTTTCATATTTGACACTTACAGTAGATTATTTCTCCTATTAATATGTACATTTCTTAAATAAACAGCCACTTCCAGAACCTTCCCCTGGAGCCAGTGCTGAGCCTCAACCAGAAAGACAGTCTGCCTCTACTAGACCCAGTACAGAGGATGTGTCCTCAGAAGGTAATGTTGAGAATATTCCCAACCGACTGGTCATTACAGTGTGAGTGCTTGCTGGTGCACACTTACTGCTCCCTCTAGTCATTACAGTGAGACTGTCCTCCACCATAGATAGGTTCACACAGAAGGAGCCTAGTGAGACTGTCCTCCCCCATAGATAGTTCACACAGAAGGAGCCTAGTGAGACTGTCCTCCCCCATAGATAAGTTCACACAGAAGGAGCCTAGTGAGACTGTCCCTCCCATAGATAGGTTCACACAGAAGGAGCCTAGTGAGACTGTCCTCCACCATAGATAGGTTCACACAGAAGGAGCCTAGTGGGACTGTCTTCTTCCATATAAGGAGCTATACTCTGACCAGGGCTGTAGCCAGAGCTTAGAAACACACAAGGCTAGGAGCTTTCGGGGTGCATGCTCACCTGGAAATTATTTTTACCCTAGCTACATAGTCACTAGGTATGCATTCTGTGGGTAGTCCAGTGTGAGCAGAGAACTGTCATCAGTGCATCATTTCAGAGTGAGTCATTCATTCAATAGGAATATGATGGGAGAAAAATAATCGTTTCATTTGCCTCACGCTGGCTACAGTGCTGCCCCTTCTAGTTTAGCAAACCTCCTCCCCACTCCATCAATTACCCCCTCCTCCCTCTGCTGGCCCCTCTTGGCAAGACAATGTTGGCACATAATATGTAACTGAGACTCCACCCACTTATATGTACAATATGTGTGTGTGTGTGTGTGTGTGTGCAGAGTTGAAGAAATCTGAGGAGAACACAGGCAAAGACAACATAGGTAAGGGAGACGAGGAAAGTGTCCTCAAGGGAGGGAGGGAGGTATGTAGTTGAGACTCCACCCACATACTTGTAGCTCGATATGTACCATATTTGCTGGGATATAAGTCTCACCTGGGTTTAGGTCACAGCTACAAATCTACTTAGCACTGTATTATTACATAGAAGGTGTTCCTGCATAGAAGTTGTTCTTACCAGCAAAAGAAATAACCAGTTGGCAGCTTGGAACTAGTGGTGAAGCTAATGCACTTCTCAGAGCTGAGGCCAACTGAAATTCCCTCTGTTGTGAGGAGGTCACTGATAGCTACTAGCTGTACGTGGAGGAACAGCGACCTGGACTAGTTCTCCACTGACGTAGACACAATTGTCCAAGCCAGTAGTGAGTGACGCCATGCAGTGTCTATGAGGTTTAGCCAACCGGATGGGTCATGAGATATCGACAGACAGAGACTCAGAACAAAGATATTTTATTTTAAAATCAGACAAGAATAATATTGATTTGACTGGTCCAAATACAACGAAAACTGTAGCATACACATGTACATGAAGACCACAATGAGATGACCCTTTACCATATACCTCAATGAGCAAGTCTCTCTCTAGTCACGGAGAGAATGGCCCTACTGTCATTGCCTACTCTTTAATCAAGTCTCTCTCTGGTCAAGGAGGGAATGGCACTAGAGACTTCGGCTCCATAGTCACTACAGTCATTGCAACCACAAACAATTAGTGGGGGGCGACAGTTGCAAATTTTATTAAAATTTTTTTTTACCTGTGGTTACAACTTTAGAGCTCAGTAGATTCTGCAAACTTCATGGTATGGCCTTGATATATAGCTCAAAAGATAGGTCTCTCTGTGTGCTCTCTTTTGATACTAAAAATATGCTTCATAGGTATAACTATAGGCAAGTTACTAGACCCTAAAGCGGAGGGACCTCAAAAACCAGCACCCCAAAATTGCCGGGGAAAAACCACTCAGGGTTGCCAAGTGCTAAAGACCTCTAATTGTTACCGGTGGCTAGAGGAAGCATACAATGACCTTTCGTTAAAAATATATGTGATAGGATCTGCGAAAAACGTGCCTTATGACCAAATAGTACTTTTCTCAATAATACAAGTTTTAGAGCCTATTGTCATACACTATGAAATTTGACTTTTTGGGGTATTTATTATCTAGGGTCTTTCTCCTAACTGGTCAGAAAATTTAAAGCCTTGAATCCCTCTCACTCAGAAGTTACAGCAGTTAGAACTGGACTGACCAAACGTTAGCGGGGAATAATAATTATTACGTAATAGGGACTTTCCCTTTTTATAATAACATTCATAGTTTGTAGTTGGAAAGGGTCAACAGTGCAATTTTCAAAAGGTTTGATAATGTCACTAATGAGATAGCTTTGACTATCAATCGGGTCATGAAACTGGATGCACAGGACCAGGCATCTATGCTGGAGGTTATTGCAGACTACTTCACTCTCCCCACTCTTGATGATGAGCTTGATGAAGAGAATTTTGATGAGTTGGAATGTTGCAGTAAGAAGACATACAAAATACAATTCTTATAATTACAATCACATGGACATTACAAAATCACAACATACATTAGCAAGCTTGGAGGAAGATTGGGGCTGCCACATGGAGGATGAAGGTCACCATACTGAGGATTGTGGACATGATGGGAATGGGGGTTATGAAGATCATCGTATAATACACTGACTTTATTATTCAAATAAAAGCTTTACATGGCCATATTCAGTGTATACCTAGTTAGTACCTATGAATTAACTGCCACCTGCCTTATAGCTAGTAATGTATGGTAGTTATTGCTTGCTATCTACTAGACTGCTTGCTAGCTAATTTTTGTAGTTAGATGACCAGTTGCTTGCTAGAGGACTAGCTAGCTATTTTTCTAGCTTGTTGCTTTTGCTAGTTACTAACCAATGACAATCAGTTAAGCTATAGATGCTAGTCTCTATCCCAAAGCTTATAGCAACCTAGGAGGTTTAGCTAGCTAGCCTTGTTTTTCTTGTTATTTGTTTTAAAGTTACGACCACAGCTAGTAGCTATCTAGCTAAGACTTACCTCAGCTACATGTAGAGTTTCAAGACCCTTCTCCTCACTTTAGCAGTCGTTTGAGTAGCGCTTTCATCCGAAGCGCTCGAAGTAAACTTGCACCAAAGCATCCGTCTTTCCCAATTGTTTTTAATTATGACGTCATTGAATAACACGGAGATACGCGCGGAAGTATACGGAAGTTAATTGAATTTTGTTCGAGGCGTTTTTCTCACAATCAGCGTCCCTGACGGGATGAAAGAAAAGCCCCTGTAACTTCCAAGTCATAATGTTTTACTAAGTCACTTCAAGATTTTTATAAGTATTTTTTATAGCTCTTTCACATAAAACAATAAAATGAAAACATTTTTTTCCCCCATAGGGCGCAGATCCTGTCACATATTACCTGGTCAAGCGCCGTGGGTGGAAAATTGAAGGCGTTAACAATCAACGCCTTCAGTTTTGCACCCACGTGTCTGACCAGGTAATAAATTTTTAACGCCTATTTCAAACGGTCATTGTATGCTCTAGAGTCTCGACTCTCGAGGCCACTCGTACCATTTTTTGGGGGCACTTCGCAACTCGAGTGGTTTTGGACGGCGATTTTGGGGTGCAGGTTTTTGAGGTCCCTCCGCTTTAGGGTCTAGTAACTTGCCTATAGTTATACCTATGAAACATATTTCAAAAGAGAGCACACAGAGAGCCCTATCTTTTGAGCTATATATCAAGGCCATACCATGAAGTTTGCAGAATCTACTTAAAGTTGTAACCACAGGTAAAAAATATATATAATTTGTCCACCGTTCCCCCTTAGTGGGTATCCCCTGGCAGACATTGCCTGGTGCCACACACATTAACCCTGGTGCATGTGTAAGAGGTGAATTGCTTGAGTGTAGTGTGCTAGTGACACCTCAATGTGTGTGCATCACTTGACCAGGTTCCAGCAGTGAGCCTCTGATTGAAGACAAGCAAGCACTAGTCTCCTCTGCTACTTCTGCCACTCCGACATCAGATCATGAAGTGAGTGTGTTGAATATTGCTTGATGATTACTCTGTGTGTGTGAGTGTGTTCAAGTATTTGTGTTTGCCCTCTAAGTAGATGGTGGGTGTGTGCAGTGAGTTGTTGATTATATGTGGATCTTGTTGGCCTAAGGAAGTATTGTAAGATGCACCACCAACTATGTCAGACTAACTGTGTAGCATGAGTATACCTGCTTGTCTCTAAGGCTGGCCATTTACAGTAAGATCACAAGGTTATGAGTGTCTGTGTTGCTTGCAGTCATCCTTAAAGTGATATGTTGATTGTTCTCTGACAGGCTGACCATTCTGACAAGCAAGACGATATCTCAGATATTGGTGGAAAAGTTTGTCAGCCGAGTGAAAGTGTGACTCACAGCAAGGCACGCGAAGGTGACCTGCCAGGAGTAATGTCTGCCATGAAGAATGAAGGATACGACACTCTGGTGATTAGTAAACAATACACAATTATTACCACATCAAATGATAGTCATGCATGTGTGCAACACATGATAGCCGTGCATGTGTGCATCACATGATAGCCGTGCAAACTTGTGGGAAACACATGATAGTCATGCATGTGTGCATCACATGATAGCCGTACATGTGAGCATCACATGATAGTCATGCATGTGTGCATCACATGATAGCCATGCATGTGTGCATCACATGATAGCCGTGCAAACTTGTGGGAAACACATGATAGTCACAGACCTGCCAACCCCAGAGTCATGAAAATCTGGAGATACCCCAAAAAATCCTCAAAAAATCTGGAGATTTGGTATAAAATCTGGTTATCATTTGCATCAAGTCATAACATAAGCATGCTAAGCATACTAAATTAATTTTCCCCCATTCCCCCCCCCACAAATAACACACTGCTTATCAGTTTAATGATTATGAATTATAGCAAGAAGTTGCCCCTTTTGCATGGTCTAAAATTTTCTCATCAGGCACCCAGCGGAACAGGGAACTTCAGATTCAGGGAATGCTAGCTTTATGGCTAGAATGCTTGACAAAGTGCCATCGAGCTTCATTGCCGAGCGTCTGTCTTATTCTTTCCGACAATGCTCAAGAGTCATTCCTCTTCAGCATTACTCTGAGGGAGGACAACAACTACCTCAGCGACACGAAATAGGTATTTGAAACACTGACAAGGTAGTTCGGATAAGCAAAAAGTTCGGATATGCAACAACAAAAAACACAAATATTAATCATAAATTCATGAATGTAATTAAAATGCTGAATCACTTTGGAACTATTTTCAATATACTTTTAATCTGCAGGTCCTTTGGTTAATAAGAAGCTCACTTCCTGATACTATATAGAAGGATTTAGGTCCTCAGTATAACTGGCATGCTGTTTTACATATATACATATTTTTTATATTCATAATATTTTGTATTTTCTCTGAGCAAATAGTCCACCGACTGCAGTGCCTTGGGGCTTGCCCATTTTTTCTGAACGAACCACAGATATAAAGCATTTTCTAGTTGTTCGTCTTTAGCAAGGCGCATGACTTTGCGAGTTGAACTTATCCCCCGACAGTCAAGGTTGTCCGCGAACTCTCGAAGTTTGGCATCGTTCTTGTTATTGTCGACTTCTCTACGCCTTACTCTTCCGCTAGTCCGGCTTGATTGGCTCCATTTGATATCTTGCTTAGCATGGCTATCTTTGACTGGATCGACAAAACTACTCTCTTCCTTTTGCTGGCCAAAGCGAACTAGTTTCCACGTGAAACTTACGTAAACGATTTGGCAGATCGGCGACCATTACCGGGTTTATTTAATTGGGAGTTCGAGGTATGTATTATATATTTTTTTAACCTGAACCCTGATCTTTAAAAAAAATCAATTCCTCAGAAAGTCGGGTGAATTGGATATTCAATCGGGAGATCTTGAGATTAGTGTTGAAATCGGGTGACACCCGGCAGCATCGGGTGAGTTGGCAGGTCTGTAGTCATGCATGTGTGCATCACATGATAGCCGTACATGTGAGAAACACATGATATTCATGCATGTGTGCATCACATGATAGTCATGCATGTATGCATCACATGATATCTGTATATGTGAGCATCACATGATAGTCATGCACGTGTGCATGATATCTGTAAACATGAGCATCACATGATATTCGTACATGTGAGCATCACATGATAGCCGTACATGTGAGCATCACATGATAGTTAAATGAATGTGTGCATCACATGATAGCCGTACATGTTAGCATCACATGATAACCGTGCATGTGAGTATCACATGATAGCCGTGCATGTGAGCATCACATGATAGCCATGCATGTGTGCATGATATCTATAAACATGAGCATCACATGATATTCGCATCACATGATAGCTGTGCATGTGAGCATCATATGATAGCCATGCATATGAGCATCACATGATAGTCATGCATATGTGCATCACATGATATCCGTACATGTGAGCATCACGTGATATTCATGCATATGTGCATCACATGATAGCCGTGCATGTGAACATCACATGATAGTCATGCACATGTGCATCACATGATAACCGTACATGTGGGCATCACATGATAACTGTGCATGTGCACATCACATGATAGTCATGCATATGTGCATCACATGATAGCCGTTTATGTGAGCATCACATGATAGTCATGCATATGTGCTCACATGGTAGCCGTACATGTGAGCATCACATGATAACCGTACATGTGAGCATCACATGATAGCCGTGCATGTGTGCATCACATGATATCTGTAAATGTGAGCATCACATGATAGTTGTGCATGTCTGCATCACACGATAGCCATGCACGTGTGCATCATATCTGTACATGTGAACATCACATGATATTCTTACATGTGAGCATCACATGATAGCCGTAGATAGCCGTACATGTGAGCATCACGTGATAGTCATGCATATGTACATCACATGGTAGCCGTACGTGTGAGCATCACATGATAGCAGTGCATGTGAGCATCACATGATAGCCATGCATGTGAGCATCACATGATAGCTGTGCATATGAGCATCACATGATACATGTATCTGTACATGTGAGCATCACATGATAGTCATGCATATGTGCATCACATGATAGCCGTACATGTTAGCATCACATGATAGCCGTACACGTGAGCATCACATGATAGCCATGCATGTGAGCATCACATGATAGTCATGCATGTGTGAATCACATGATAGTGAGCATCACATGATAGCCATGCCAGTGTGTATCACATGATAGCCGTGCATGTGAATATCACATGATAGTCATGCATGTGTGCATCACACACGATAGCCATGCGCATGCATGTGTTCTGATTTCTGTTAAATATAGCGTAAATTCTGGCACTTATTGCACAGTCAGCAATAAAGTAGGCTCTTAAATTAAGGCCCACGTGCAGAGGTAATGAATCTCCTATAGGCGTGAATCTTTGTATTTACATACCTTGCTGGCTGTCGAAGATGGTGAATGATGACTGAACTCTTGCAGAGCAGAGCCTGGGGAGCATCATATCTACTACAAGTCAATCTCACTCCTAGAAGTGGGCGTAACACTGACTCTTGGGCAGGAGGAGGTGTAGTCTTAACAAGTGAAGGCAACAGCAAGTGTAGATATGGCCAGCCAATGATGTGCTACTACAGCACTAACAAGTGAAGGCTGGAACCAACAGCAAGTGTAGATATGGCCAGCCAATGATGTGGTACTACAGCACTTAACAAGTGAAGGCTGGAACCAACAGCAAGTGTAGATATGGCCTGCCAATGATATGCTACTCCAGCACTTGCATTTTTGGGGAAGACCACTGCACATGTATTTTTTTTCTTTTTCTTCTTGTAGTTACCACTTTATAACTCCATAGAATCCGTAAACTTCATGGTGTGGACTTGATATATAGCTCAAAAGATCGGTCTCTCTTTGTGCTCTCTGTTGAAACTAAAATATTTTTCGGATGTATAACTATAGCCAAGTTACTAGAGGAACCTAAAATAACTAACGACTGATTTTGTGGAATAAATATCTCCAGATTACAAAGTGCTAACGAGTTGAAATTAGCAGCAGTGGCTAGAGGAAGCCAGACTCTATGCAATGAGTGTTTTTATTAGGCGCTGAAATGTAAGTACAGTATACCCTCGCATATCTGAACCTCGATTATCCGAACATTGGGTAAATTATTATTTAAAAACTAGTAATAGTCGTAACTCTGCTACGTAAGTTGCACGTGCTAACTAGTTCAGTTTGCTTGGGCCAGCAAAAGGAAGAGAGTAATTTTGTCGATCGACTCAAAGATAGCCATTCTAAGCAAGATATCAAATGGAGCCAGTCGAGCCGGACTAGCAGAAGAGTAAGGCGTAGGGAAGTTGATAATAACGGAGATAAAAAAGAACGAAGCCAAACTTCGAGAGTTCGCAGGCAACCTTGACTGTCGGGGGATAAGTTCAGCTCGCAAAGTCATGTACCTTGCTAATGACGAACAACTAGAAAATGCTTTATATCTGTGGTTTGTTCAGAAAAGCCGGCAAGACTCTCCAGTCAGTGGACCATTGCTCAGAGAAAGTGAATATAAATAATATGAAAAAATATGTATGTAAAACAGCATGCCAGTTACTGAGGACCTAAATCCTTCTAGTACCAGGAAGTGAGCTTCTTATTATCCCAAGGACATGCAGATTAAAAGGATTGAAAATAGTTCCAACGTGATTCAGCATTTTAATTACATTCATGAATTAATTATATTCATGAATTTATAATTAATAGTGTTTTTATGCATATCCGAACTTTTTGCTTATCCGAACTACCTTGGGTCCCAACGAGTTCAGATAAGAGAGGGTCTACTGTACGTGGTAAAGCGGCGCGGGTGGAAAATTAATTTCGTTAATAATCCATAAAACTCATTTTCCACCCACGTCCTTGACCATGTACTTACGTTTTAGTGCCTAATGAAAACACTCATTGAATAGAGTATAGCTTCCTCTAGCCACTGGTGCTAATTTCAAATTCGTTATCACTTTGCAATCTGGAGATATTTATGCGGCCATTCAGGTTTTGCAGTTCCCTCCACTTTAGGTCCAGTAACTTGGCTATAGCAATACCTATGGAAAATATTTTAGTATCAAAAGAGAGCACACAGAGTTACCATCTTTTGAGCTATATATCAAGTCAATACCATGAAGTTTACAGAATCTACGGAGCTATAAAGTGGTAACCACACGTGTTTTTTTGTTTTTTTAATTAAAAAGTTGGTGCTGTACCCCCACAAGTTGGCTGGAACCAACAGCAAGTGTAGATATGGCCAGCCAATATTTTACTTATTTATTTAGTTTCATATTTGACACTAACAGTACATCTTTAAAGATTATTTCTCCTATTAATGTGTGCATTTCTTAAATAAACAGCCACTTCCAGAACCTTCCCCTGGAGCCAGTGCTGAGCCTCAACCAGAAAGACAGTCTGCCTCTACTAGACCCAGTACAGATGATGTGTCCTCAGAAGGTAAAGATGAGAATATTCCCAACCGACTGGTCATTACGGTGTGAGTGCTTGCTGGTGCACACTTACTGCTCCCTCTAGTCATTACAGTGAGACTGTCCTCCACCATAGATAGGTTCACACAGAGGGAGCCTAGTGAGACTGTCCTCCCCTATAGATAGGTTCACACAGAAGGAGCCTATTGAGACTGTCCTCCACCATAGATAGGTTAACACAGAAGGAGCCTATTGAGACTGTCCTCCCCCATAGATAGTTCACACAGAAGGAGCCTAGTGAGACTGTCCTCCCCATAGATAGGTTCACACAGAAGGAGCCTAGTGAGACTGTACTCCCCTATAGATAGGTTCACACAGAAGGAGCCTATTGAGACTGTCCTCCACCATAGATAGGTTAACACAGAAGGAGCTTATTGAGACTGTCCTCCCCCAGCTTATTGAGACTGTCCTCCCCCATAGATAGTTCACACAGAAGGAGCCTAGTGACACTGTCCTCCCACATAGATAGGTTCACACAGAAGGAGCCTAGTGAGACTGTCCTCCACCATAGATAGGTTAACACAGAAGGAGCCTAGTGAGACTGTCCTCCCCTATAGATAGGTTCACACAGAAGGAGCCTAGTGAGACTGTCCTCCACCATAGATAGGTTAACACAGAAGGAGCCTAGTGAGACTGTCCTCCACCATAGATAGGTTCACACAGAAGGAGCCTAGTGAGACTGTCCTCCCCCATAGATAGGTTCACACAGAAGGAGCCTAGTGAGACTGTCCTCCACCATAGATAGGTTCACACAGAAGGAGCCTATAGACTGTCCTCCACCATAGATAGGTTAACACAGAAGGAGCCTAGTGAGACTGTCCTCCACCATAGATAGGTTCACACAGAAGGAGCCTAGTGAGACTGTCCTCCCCCATAGATAGGTTCACACAGAAGAAACCTAGTGAGACTGTACTCCCCATAGATAAGGTTCAGACAGAAGGAGCCTAGTGAGACTGTCCTCCCCATAGATAGGTTAACACAGAAGGAGCCTAGTGAGACTGTCCTCCACCATAGATAGGTTCACACAGAAGCAGCCTAGTTAGACTGTCCTCCACCATAGATAGGTTAACACAGAAGGAGCCTAGTGAGACTGTCCTCCACCATAGATAGGTTCACACAGAAGGAGCCTAGTGAGACTGTACTCCCCATAGATAAGGTTCAGACAGAAGGAGCCTAGTGAGACTGTCCTCCCCTATAGATAGGTTAACACAGAAGGAGCTTATTGAGACTGTCCTCCCCCATAGATAGTTCACACAGAAGGAGCCTAGTGAGACTGTCCTCCCCCATAGATAAGTTCACACAGAAGGAGACTGTCTTCTTCCATATAAGGAGCTATACTCTGACCAGGGCTGTAGCCAGAGCTTAGAAACATACAAGGCTAGGGGCTTCCGGGGTGCATGCTCACCTGGAAATTATTTTTACCCTAGCTACATAGTCACTAGGTATGCATTCTGTGGGTAGTCAAGTGTGAGCAGAGAACTGTCATCAGTGCATCATTTCAGAGTGAGTCATTCATTCAATAGGAATATGATGGGAGAAAAATAATTGTTTCATTTGCCTCACGCTGGCTACAGTGCTGCCCCTTCTAGTTTAGCAAACCTCCTCCCCACCCCATCAATTACCCCCTCCTCCCTCTACTGGCCCCTCTTGGCAAGACAATGTTGGCACATAATATGTAACTGAGACTCCACCCACTTACATGCACAATATATGTCTGTGTGTGTGTGTGCAGCGTTGAAGAAATCTGAGGAGAACTCAGGCAAACACAACATAGGTAAGGGAGACGAGGAAAGTGTCCTCAAGGGAGGGAGGGATGTGTGTAGATGAGAGTCCACCCACATACTTGTAGCTCAATATGTACCATATTTGCTGGGATATAAGTCTCACCTGGGTTTAGGTCGCACCCACAAATCCACTTAGCACTGTAGTACATAGCTGGTGTTCCTGCATAGAAGTTGTTCTTACCAGCAAAAGAAATAGCCAGTTGGCAGCTTGAAACTAGTGGTGAAGCTAATGCACTTCTCAGAGCTGAGGCCAACTTAAATTCCCTCTGTTGTGAGGAGGTCACTGATATACTAGCTGTACGTGGAGGAACAGCGACCTGGACTAGTTCTCCACTGACGTAGACACAATTGTCCAAGCCAGTAGTGAGTGACTCCATGCAGTGTCTATGAGGTTTAGCCAACTGGATCGGTCATGAGATATCGACAGACAGAGACTCAGAACAAAGATAATTTATTTTAAAATCGACAAGAATAATATTGATTTGACTGGTCCAAATACAACGAAAACTGTAGCATACACATGTACATGAAGACCACAATGAGATGACCCTTTACCATATACCTCAATGAGCAAGTCTCTCTCTAGTCACGGAGAGAATGGCCCTACTGTCATTGCCTACTCTTTAATCAAGTCTCTCTCTGGTCAAGGAGGGAATGGCACTAGAAACTTCGGCTCCATAGTCACTACAGTCATTGCAACCACAAACACTTAGTGGGGGGCGACAGTTGCAAATTTTATTATAATTTTTTTAACCTGTGGTTACAACTTTAGAGCTCAGTAGATTCTGCAAACTTCATGGTATGGCCTTGATATATAGCTCAAAAGATAGGTCTCTCTGTGTGCTCTCTTTTGATACAAAAAATATGCTTCATAGGTATAACTATAGGCAAGTTACTAGACCCTAAAGCGGTGGGACCTCAAAAACCTGCACCCCAAAATTGCCGGGAAAAACCACTCCGGGTTGCCAAGTGCTAAAGACCTCTAATTGTTACCGGTGGCTAGAGGAAGCTCCTAGAGCATACAATGACCGTTCGTTAAAAATATATGTGATAGGATCTGCGAAAAACGTGCCTTATGACCAAATAGTACTTTTCTCAATAATACAAGTTTTAGAGCCTATTGTCATACACTATGAAATTTGACTTTTTGGGGTATTTATTATCTAGGGTCTTTCTCCTAACTGGTCAGAAAATTTAAAGCCTTGAATCCCTCTCACTCAGAAGTTACAGCAGTTAGAACTGGACTGACCAAACGTTAGCGGGGAATAATAATTATTACGTAATAGGGACTTTCCCTTTTTATAATAACATTCATAGTTTGTAGTTGGAAAGGGTCAACAGTGCAATTTTCAAAAGGTTTGATAATGTCACTAATGAGATAGCTTTGACTATCAATCGGGTCATGAAACTGGATGCACAGGACCAGGCATCTATGCTGGAGGTTATTGCAGACTACTTCACTCTCCCCACTCTTGATGATGAGCTTGATGAAGAGAATTTTGATGAGTTGGAATGTTGCAGTAAGAAGACATACAAAATACAATTCTTATAATTACAATCACATGGACATTACAATCACAACATACATTAACAAGATTGGAGGAAGATTGGGGCTGCCACATGGAGGATGAAGGTCACCATACTGAGGATTGTGGACATGATGGGAATGGGGGTTATGAAGATCATCGTATAATACAGATCATCGTATAATACACTGACTTTATTATTCAAATAAAAGCTTTACATGGCCATATTCAGTGTATACCTAGTTAGTTACCTATGAATTAACTGCCACCTGCCTTATAGCTAGTAATGTATGGTAGTTATTGCTTGCTATCTACTACACTGCTTGCTAGCTAATTTTGTAGTTAGATGACCAGTTGCTTGCTAGAGGACTAGCTAGCTATTTTTCTAGCTTGTTGCTTTTGCTAGTTACTAACCAATGACAATCAGGTAAGCTATAGATGCTAGTCTCTATCCCGAAGCTTATAGCAACCTAGGAGGTTTAGCTAGCTAGCCTTGTTTTTCTTGTTATTTGTTTTAAAGTTACGACCACAGCTAGTAGCTATCTAGCTATGCATACTAAGACTTACCTCAGCTACATGTAGAGTTTCAAGACCCTTCTCCTCACTTTAGCAGTCGTTTGAGTAGCGCTTTCATCCGAAGCGCTCGAAGTAAACTTGCACCAAAGCATCCGTCTTTCCCAATTGTTTTTAATTATGACGTCATTGAATAACACGGAGATACGCGCGGAAGTATACGGAAGTTAATTGAATTTTGTTCGAGTCGCAATCAGCGTCCCTGACGGGATGAAAGAAAAGCCCCTGTAACTTCCAAGTCATAATGTTTTACTAAGTCACTTCAAGATTTTTATAAGTATTTTTTATAGCTCTTTCACATAAAACAATAAAATGAAAACAATTTTTTTCCCCATAAGGCACAGAGCCTGTCACATATTACCTGGTCAAGCGCCGTGGGTGGAAAATTGAAGGGTTAACAATCAACGCCTTCAGTTTTGCACCCACGTGTCTGACCAGGTAATAAATTTTTAACGCCTATTTCAAACGGTCATTGTATGCTCTAGAGTCTAGAGGCCACTCGTACCATATTTTTTTGGCACTTCGCAACTCGAGTGGTTTTGGACGGCGATTTTGGGGTGCAGGTTTTTGAGGTCCCTCCGCTTTAGGGTCTAGTAACTTGCCTATAGTTATACCTATGAAACATATTTCAAAAGAGAGCACACAGAGAGCCCTATCTTTTGAGCTATATATCAAGGCCATACCATGAAGTTTGCAGAATCTACTTAAAGTTGTAACCACAGGTTAAAAAAAAAATTAATTTGTCCACCATTCCCCCTTAGTGGGTATCCCCTGGCAGACATTGCCTGGTGCCACACACATTAACCCTGGTGCATGTGTAAGAGGTGAATTGCTTGAGTGTAGTGTGCTAGTGACACCTCAATGTGTGTGCATCACTTGACCAGGTCCCAGCAGTGAGCCTCGGATTGAAGACAAGCAAGCACTAGTCTCCTCTGCTACTTCTGCCACTGCGACATCAGATCATGAAGTGAGTGTGTTGAATATTGCTTGATGATTACTCTGTGTGTGTGAGTATGTTCAAGTATTTGTGTTTGCCCTATACGTAGATGGTGGGTGTGTGCAGTGAGTTGTTGATTATATGTTGATCTTGTTGGCCTAAGGAAGTATTGTAAGATGCACCACCAACTATGTGAGACTAACTGTGTAGCATGAGTATACCTGCTTGTCTCTAAGGCTGGCCATGTACAGTAAGATCACAAGGTTATGAGTGTCTGTGTTGCTTACAGTCATCCTTAAAGTGATATGTTGATTGTTCTCTGACAGGCTGACCATTCTGACAAGCAAGAAGATATCTCAGATATTGGTGGAAAAGTTTGTCAGCCGAGTGAAACTGTGACTCATGGCAGGGCACGCGAAGGAAACCTGCCAGGAGTAATGTCTGCCATGAAGAATGAAGGATACAACCCTCTGGAAAGAGATGGACAGGGCAGCAACGCCTTGCACTGTGCAGCTCTCGGGGGACACGTGTCTGTGGTGAAGTTTTTTCTGGAAGATCTGAAGTATGACCCAACAATTCCTAGTAAAGATGGCCATACAGTTCTTCACCTAGCTGCTTCATGTGGTCATCTTGAGCTGCTACGATACCTGTTGGAGGAGCGGCAGCTTAAAGCTCTGAGCATGGATGCCAGAGGACGTACTCCATTACATCATGCTTGTTGCTTGAACTCTGACCTTAGCAGTATGAGTGGAGGGAAAAGGACAAGTGAGCATTTTGATGTTGTCAAGTATCTCATAGAGGAGCTCGGCTGCGACCCACTTGTGAGAGATGTTAATGAAGACACTCCACTTCACCTTGCTGCTGAATGTGGTAAGCTAGAGGTTGTCAAGTACTTTATACAAGACCTGAAGTGGGACACTAACATCAGAGGTTATTTGGGAAGGACACCTCTTCATGAGTCTTGTGAGAATGGACAGTTTGATGTTGTCAAGTATCTCGTAGAGGAGCTCGGCTGCGACCCATTTTTGAGAGATGTTAATGAAGACACTCCACTTCACCTTGCTGCTCAATTTGGTGGGCTAGAGATTGTCAAGTACTTTATACAAGACCTGAAGTGGGACACTAACATCAGAGGGTATTTGGGAAGGACACCTCTTCATAAGTCTTGTGTAGGAGGAGATTTTGATGTTGTCAAGTATCTCGTAGAGGAGCTCGGCTGCGACCTACTTGTGAGAGATGTTAATGAAGACACTCCACTTCACCTTGCTGCTGGAGAGGGTAAGCTAGAGCTTGTCAAGTATTTTATACAAGACCTGAAGTGGGACACTAACATCAGAGGTTATTTGGGAAGGACACCTCTTCATAAGTCTTGTGTGGGAGGACATTTTGATGTTGTCAAGTATCTCGTAGAGGAGCTCGGCTGTGACCCACTTGTGAGAGATGTTAATGAAGACACTCCACTTCACCTTGCTGCTCAATTTGGTGGGCTAGAGATTGTCAAGTACTTTATACAAGACCTGAAGTGGGACACTAACATCAGAGGGTATTTGGGAAGGACACCTCTTCATAAGTCTTGTGTAGGAGGAGATTTTGATGTTGTCAAGTATCTCGTAGAGGAGCTCGGCTGCGACCTACTTGTGAGAGATGTTAGTGAAGACACTCCACTTCACCTTGCTGCTCGAGAGGGTAAGCTAGAGCTTGTCAAGTATTTTATACAAGACCTGAAGTGGGACACTAACATCAGAGGTTATTTGGGAAGGACACCTCTTCATAAGTCTTGTGTGGTAGGACATTTTGATGTTGTCAAGTATCTCGTAGAGGAGCTCGGCTGTGACCCACTTGTGAGAGATGTTAATGAAGACACTCCACTTCACCTTGCTGCTGACGAGGGTAAGCTAGAGATTATCAAGTACTTTATACAAGACCTGAAGTGGGACACTAACATCAGAGGGTATTTGGGAAGGACACCTCTTCATAATTCTTGTGAGGGAGGACATTTTGATGTTGTCAAGTATCTCGTAGAGGAGCTCGGCTGTGACCCACTTGTGAGAGATGTTAGTGAAGACACTCCACTTCACCTTGCTGCTGACGAGGGTAAGCTAGATATTGTCAAGTATTTTATACAAGACCTGAAGTGGGACACTAACATCAGAGGTTATTTGGGAAGGACACCTCTTCATAAGTCTTGTGTGGGAGGACATTTTGATGTTGTCAAGTATCTCGTAGAGGAGCTCGGCTGTGACCCACTTGTGAGAGATGTTAATGAAGACAATCCACTTCACCTTGCTGCTCAATTTGGTGGGCTAGAGATTGTCAAGTACTTTATACAAGACCTGAAGTGGGACACTAACATCAGAGGGTATTTGGGAAGGACACCTCTTCATAAGTCTTGTGTAGGAGGAGATTTTGATGTTGTCAAGTATCTCGTAGAGGAGCTCGGCTGCGACCTACTTGTGAGAGATGTTAGTGAAGACACTCCACTTCACCTTGCTGCTCGAGAGGGTAAGCTAGAGCTTGTCAAGTATTTTATACAAGACCTGAAGTGGGACACTAACATCAGAGGTCATTTGGGAAGGACACCTCTTCATAAGTCTTGTGTGGGAGGACATTTTGATGTTGTCAAGTATCTCGTAGAGGAGCTCGGCTGTGACCCACTTGTGAGAGATGTTAGTGAAGACACTACACTTCACCTTGCTGCTCAATCTGGTGGGCTAGAGATTGTCAAGTACTTTATACAAGACCTGAAGTGGAACACTAACATCAGAGGTGAATCGGGAAGGACACCTCTTCATAAGTCTTGTGTGGTAGGACATTTTGATGTTGTCAAGTATCTCGTAGAGGAGCTCGGCTGTGACCCACTTGTGAGAGATGTTAATGAAGACACTCCACTTCACCTTGCTGCTCAATTTGGTGGGCTAGAGATTGTCAAGTACTTTATACAAGACCTGAAGTGGGACACTAACATCAGAGGGTATTTGGGAAGGACACCTCTTCATAAGTCTTGTGTAGGAGGAGATTTTGATGTTGTCAAGTATCTCGTAGAGGAGCTCGGCTGCGACCTACTTGTGAGAGATGTTAGTGAAGACACTCCACTTCACCTTGCTGCTGACGAGGGTAAGCTAGATATTGTCAAGTATTTTATACAAGACCTGAAGTGGGACACTAACATCAGAGGTTATTTGGGAAGGACACCTCTTCATAAGTCTTGTGTGGGAGGACATTTTGATGTTGTCAAGTATCTCGTAGAGGAGCTCGGCTGTGACCCACTTGTGAGAGATGTTAATGAAGACACTCCACTTCACCTTGCTGCTCAATTTGGTGGGCTAGAGATTGTCAAGTACTTTATACAAGACCTGAAGTGGGACACTAACATCAGAGGGTATTTGGGAAGGACACCTCTTCATAAGTCTTGTGTAGGAGGAGATTTTGATGTTGTCAAGTATCTCGTAGAGGAGCTCGGCTGCGACCTACTTGTGAGAGATGTTAGTGAAGACACTCCACTTCACCTTGCTGCTCGAGAGGGTAAGCTAGAGCTTGTCAAGTATTTTATACAAGACCTGAAGTGGGACACTAACATCAGAGGTCATTTGGGAAGGACACCTCTTCATAAGTCTTGTGTGGGAGGACATTTTGATGTTGTCAAGTATCTCGTAGAGGAGCTCGGCTGTGACCCACTTGTGAGAGATGTTAGTGAAGACACTACACTTCACCTTGCTGCTCAATCTGGTGGGCTAGAGATTGTCAAGTACTTTATACAAGACCTGAAGTGGGACACTAACATCAGAGGTGAATCGGGAAGGACACCTCTTCATAAGTCTTGTGTGGTAGGACATTTTGATGTTGTCAAGTATCTCGTAGAGGAGCTCGGCTGTGACCCACTTGTGAGAGATGTTAATGAAGACACTCCACTTCACCTTGCTGCTCAATTTGGTGGGCTAGAGATTGTCAAGTACTTTATACAAGACCTGAAGTGGGACACTAACATCAGAGGGTATTTGGGAAGGACACCTCTTCATAAGTCTTGTGTAGGAGGAGATTTTGATGTTGTCAAGTATCTCGTAGAGGAGCTCGGCTGCGACCCACTTGTGAGAGATGTTAATGAAGACACTCCACTTCACCTTGCTGCTCAATTTGGTGGGCTAGAGATTGTCAAGTACTTTATACAAGACCTGAAGTGGGACACTAACATCAGAGGGTATTTGGGAAGGACACCTCTTCATATGTCTTGTCTGTATGGACATTTTGATGTTGTCAAGTATTTCGTAGAGGAGCTCGGCTGTGACCCACTTGTGAAAGATAAATACGAACACACTCCCTTAGATCTTGCCTCCAGTAATGATCACTTTGAAATCCTGCAATACTTCACAACCCTCCAACTCGATGATCCTCGTATGAAAGGTGTTCACTCTGCTTCTCTCAAGGGTAAGATGGGGAGGGTTGTGATTAGAGTAGCGAGCACACAGCACATGTGGGGAGGATATCATTACATCATAGTATATTGATGGTGTGATTAGAGAAGTGAGCCCACAGCACATGTGGGGAGGATATTATTACATCATAGTATATTGATGGTATGATTAGAGAAGTGAGCACACAGCATATGTGTGGAGGATATTATTACATCATAGTATATTGATGGTGTGATTAGAGAAGTGAGCACACAGCACATGTGGGGAGGATATTATTACATCATAGTATATTGATGGTGTGATTAGAGAAGTGAGCACACAGCACATGTGGGGAGGATATTATTACATCATAGTATATTGATGGTGTGATGGCTCTAGAACAAATTCAATTATCAATACCTAAAAAGTGTATTGAGCAAGTATATTTCTGAAGAAGTATTTCCCAGACCGCCCTAACACATAACTCTTATGGGATCATTTGCAAAGTTCCTTACCAACACCCTGTATTGCCACTGCTTTGTGCATTCCAGATGGCCAGCCTCTGCATCAGGGAATGCAGCAGAAGAGATCTCAGGCCTCTTAAGAATTTCGTGTATTTCCTGAGGCAGTGTGACCCACCCCCCAGTCTTACAAGCCACACCCTCTTAAGTGCATGCGCACACACATGGAGAAAGAATCTTTGACTAGCACAAACACAAACACTTTTTATGTAAGAGAATCTGCCAGTGAGACTATCCTGCCCATAGTTAGATTCACACAGAAGGAGCCTAGTGAGACTGTCCTCCCCCATAGATAGGTTCACACAGAAGGAGCCTAGTGAGACTGTCCTCCACCATAGATAGGTTCACACAGAAGGAGCCTAGTGAGACTGTCCTCCACCATAGATAGGTTCACACAGAAGGAGCCTAGTGAGACTGTCCTCCCCCATAGATAGGTACACACAGAAGGAGCCTAGTGAGACTGTCCTCCATAGATAGGTTCACACAGAAGGAGCCTAGTGAGACAGTCCTCCCTCATAGATAGGTTCACACAGAAGGAGCCTAGTGAGACAGTCCTCCCTCATAGATAGGTTCACACAGAAGGAGCCTAGTGAGAGTGTCCTCCCCCATAGATAGGTTCACACAGAAGGAGCTTAGTGAGACTGTCCTCCACCGTAGATAGGTTCACACAGAAGGAGCCTAGTGAGACAGTCCTCCCTCATATGTAGATAGGTTCACACAGAAGGAGCCTAGTGAGACTATCCTCCCCCATAGATAGGTTCACACAGAAGGAGCTTAGTGAGACTGTCCTCCACCGTAGATAGGTTCACACAGAAGGAGCCTAGTGAGACTGTCCTCCCCCATAGATAGATAGGTTCACACAGAAGGAGCCTAATGAGACTCCTCCCCCATAGATATGTTCACACAGAAGGAGCCTAGTGAGACTGTGCTCCACCATAGATAGGTTCACACAAAAGAAGCCTAGTGAGATGGTCCTCCTTCATAAATAGGTTCACACAGAAGGAGCCTAGTGAGACTGTCTTATTCCATATAAGGATCTATACTCTGACCAGGGCTGTAGCCAGAGCTTAGAAACACACAAGGCTAGGGGCTTCCGGGGTGCATGCTCACCTGGAAATTATTTTTACCCTAGCTACATAGTCACTAGGTATGCATTCTGGGGTAGTCCAGTGTGAGCAGAGAACTGTCATCAGTGCATCATTTCAGAGTGAGTCATTCATTCAATAGGAATATGATGGGAGAAAAATAATCGTTTCATTTGCCTCACGCTGGCTACAGTGCTGCCCCTTCTAGTTTAGCAAACCTCCTCCCCACCCCATCAATTACCCCCTCCTCCCTCTGCTGGCCCCTCTTGGCAAGACAATTTTGGAACATAATTTGTAACTGAGACTCCACCCACTTACATGTACAATATATATGTGTGTGTGTGTGTGCAGAGTTGAAGAAATCTGAGGAGAACACAGGCAAAGACAACATAGGTAAGGGAGACGAGGAAAATGTCCTCAAGGGAGGGAGGGAGGTGTGTAGTTGAGACTCCACCCACATACTTGTAACTCAATATGTACCATATTTGCTGGGATATAAGTCTCACCTGGGTTTAGGTCACACCCACAAATCTACTTAGCACTGTATTACATAGTTGGTGTTCCTGCATAGAAGTTGTTCTTACCAGCAAAAGAAATAGCCAGTTGGCTGCTTGAAACTATTGATGAAGCTAATGCACTTCTCAGAGCTGAGACCAACTGAAATTTCCTCTGTTGTGAGGAGGTCACTGATAGCTACTAGCTGTACGTGGAGGAACAGCGACCTGGACTAGTTCTCCACTGACGTAGACACAATTGTCCAAGCCAGTAGTGAGTGACTCCATGCAGTGTCTATGAGGTTTAGCCAACCGGATGGGTCATGAGATATCGACATGCAGAGAACTCAGAACAAAGATATTTTGCAGACAAATTGATTACTCCAAATAGAATGAAAACTTTTCATACCCATATACAGTACTGTACATGAAGACCACAACCAGGTGACCCTTACCAGATACCAATGATATACAGTAGCGGTCAAAAATAACTTTACGTTGCATTTCTGTACAATGTACGTAGTACGCTCGAGCGTTTAAAAAGCAACGCACGAGCTACCATTTAAGAACGCATGGCGAACGGTACGCACGAACGTTGGAACGCATCGTTGTTTATTTTTACCTCGATCTGACACGTGACAAATATGAATACACGCGCATTTCGGAGGTTAAATTCTATTTAGGTCACATTGCAGCAGCGGGCTAGTTTTGGTAGCTCTGTCAAATCGATCAGAAAATATCTGAGGATACTATTCCCAAAAGAAGTAAGTGCTTGCTCTTGATGTGTTGAGGTACTTTTTCAATTTTTTGTCTTGCTAGCTCAGCTAGTCCCTTTCTCTGAATAAATTTTATTTCAGTGTAGCTTAGATTTGCTGTTACAAGCTACTTCAGTGCTAATTCTTTTTCTTTTTGAAAATGGTCTTGAAGACCTCCACCTGTTTGTCAAATGTAACAAGCTTGGATTATGTGATCAGTGGCTCGCTAAGTGATGTGTATGTCTTAATGCAAGTGTGCGATATTTTGGCTGCATGAGAACTGTCGCCATTATATGATGATGTAGCCTGTTTTTTTTTGTTTTTTTGGGGGGGTGGCTCCCAAAGGGGGAAGCTAGTCAGCAACTGTTGTGACTAATAGCACTTTAGATGTTGGATGTCTGTGGTTTGTAAATGCAGGTATCCAGTCCGAGGATGGAGATGTCAAACTGGCCCAGAAGATATAAACCAACAACTAGCTTTACACCTACATAACCGGACCTTTACTTACCTTGTCAATATTGTCAGATAACAACGACTGCACCAAACCACACACAAAGATGTTGCATAAATTGAAATACACATTATCAATAGTAGCACTGCTATTTAGTTTGATGATGTGAAGAATCGCCTCAACAAATCTGGGTAACAGAAGCTTCACAGTACACTTGTCAAACCAGATGATATTCACAAATACACTTGCTGACAAATTGCTGTGCCACTCCCGATCTCTTGACCTGGAGTGTGGGAGACAAAATACGGTGTTAAAAAAAACCCCAAAACCCTGGTTACTTGAGCTCCACCAGGGTTGAGCTCTGGCACGCAAGTTATGTGTATCTTAGTTTGCTTATACATCGCCCGTGTCGTCTCAAATAGGTTAAGTACACATAAGCCAAATCATTACTTTGTTTGCCTCAGAATAGATGGCAATATGAATTGCCATGCAGCAATGTACAACCACTCGATGTTTGTCCTACACCAAAGCCGCCACTCATTGCTTTGAAGAAAGCCTCGACTGTAGTTAGTAGGCCATGTTGTCAATGTAATATAGTATGGTTTTTGTAATGCTCTGCACATAAAGGCATTTCAGGTTCCTGATTTCATATATTCCTTGTAATGTAAGCTACCAGTTTTCTATAATTCATGGCATGGCACAAAAACTTAACCTGCCACTTGAGCCTCTGACAACCAATTTGCTCCTTGAACAAAAGGTCGTGTGTGATTGCAGGTAATGTTTCAGGAAGCTCAGGTCGTCCCATCAATATCTTTGGTGCTTCAAAGCTTAGGCTAAGGTTCAGAATTCTTTGCTTTTGCTTCTTGTAGGCCGATACACCACAGCGCGAGAAAGAGAGCTGTAAGCTACTCGAGCGAGCGACGAAGCGTATCACGTGAACGTTTATACTATGAACGCATGCGTTCCAGCTGCACAACGCACCTACGTTTTAGAAGTACGATTGGAAAAACAGTAAGGAATGCACATGCAACGCTTGCTCTCAAAACGTAGTACGTACGTTGTCCGAAAACGCAACGTAAAGTAATTTTTGGCCGCTACTGTACATGTATTTAAGCAAGTCTCTCTCTAGTCAGGGAGAGAATGGCACTACAGTCATTGGCCACTGTAGATACAAATGATATATAGTTAAGCAAGTCTCTCTCTGGTAAGGGAAAGAATGGCACTAGAAACCCACCCACTCGGTGGTTAACCCCCCCCCCCCCCCCCCGGCCTGGGGTCACGCACCTTAACCCTTGTGTGTAAGAGGTGAATTGCTTGAGTGCAGTGTGCTAATGATACTAAATGTGTGTGCATGGTTGGTTTGACCAGGTTCCAACAGTCACTGAAGACAAGCGTGCACTGGACTCCTCTGCTATTTCTGCCCATGCTACATCTGATCATGAGGTGAGTGTGCTTAATGATCTTGGTGGATTATTTTATGTGTGTATGTGTGTTTCAAGTATTTATGGTTGCCCTATAAGTAGATGATGGGTGTGTGCTCTTGAGTTGTTGATTTTACGTTGATTAGGAATATTCTTGTTGGCCTAAGGAAGTATTGTAAGATGCACCACCAACTATGTCAGACTAACTGTGTAGCATGAGTATACCTGCTTGTCTCTGAGGCTAGCCATGTACAGTAAGATCACAAGGTTATGAGTGTCTGTGTTGCTTGCAGTCATCCTTAAAGTGATATGTTGATTGTTCTCTGACAGGCTGACCATTCTGACAAGCAAGACGATATCTCAGATATTGGTGGAAAAGTTTGTCAGCCGAGTGAAAGTGTGACTCACAGCAAGGCACGCGAAGGTGACCTTCCAGGAATAATGGCTGCCATGAAGAATGAAGGATACAACCCTCTGGAAAGAGATGGACAGGGCAGCAACGCCTTGCACTGTGCAGCTCTCGGGGGACACGTGTCTGTGGTGAAGTTTTTTCTGGAAGATCTGAAGTATGACCCAACAATTCCTAGTAAAGATGGCCATACAGTTCTTCACCTAGCTGCTTCATGTGGTCATCTTGAGCTGCTACGATACCTGTTGGAGGAGCGGCAGCTTGAAGCTCTGAGCACGGATGCCATAGGACGTACTCCATTACATCATGCTTGTTGCTTGAACTCTGACCTTAGCAGTATGAGTGGAGGGAAAAGGACAAGTGAGCATTTCGATGTTGTAAAGTATCTCGTAGAGGAGCTCGGCTGCGACCCACTTGTGAGAGATGTTAATGAAGACACTCCACTTCACCTTGCTGCTGAATGTGGTAAGCTAGAGGTTGTCAAGTACTTTATACAAGACCTGAAGTGGGACACTAACATCAGAGGTTATTTGGGAAGGACACCTCTTCATGAGTCTTGTTTGAATGGACATTTTGATGTTGTCAAGTATCTCGTAGAGGAGCTCGGCTGCGACCCACTTGTGAGAGATGTTAATGAAAACACTCCACTTCACCTTGCTGCTCTAGGGGGTAAGCTAGACATTGTCAAGTACTTTATACAAGACCTGAAGTGGGACACTAACATCAGAGGTTATTTGGGAAGGACACCTCTTCATAAGTCTTGTGTGGGAGGACATTTGGATGTTGTCAAGTATCTCGTAGAGGAGCTCGGCTGCGACCCACTTGTGAGAGATGTTAATGAAGGCACTCCACTTCACCTTGCTGCTGTAGAGGGTAAGCTAGAGATTGTCAAGTACTTTATACAAGACCTGAAGTGGGACACTAACATCAGAGGTTATTTGGGAAGGACACCTCTTCATAATTCTTGTGAGGGAGGACATTTTGATGTTGTCAAGTATCTCGTAGAGGAGCTCGGCTGCGACCCACTTGTGAGAGATGTTAATGAAGACACTCCACTTCACCTTGCTGCTGAATGTGGTAAGCTAGAGGTTGTCAAGTACTTTATACAAGACCTGAAGTGGGACACTAACATCAGAGGTTATTTGGGAAGGACACCTCTTCATAGGTCTTGTGATGGAGGAAATGTTGATGTCAAGTATCTCGTAGAGGAGCTCGGCTGCGACCCACTTGTGAGAGATGTTAATGAAGACACTCCACTTCACATTGCTGCTAGAGAGGGTAAGCTAGAGGTTGTCAAGTACTTTATACAAGACCTGAAGTGGGACACTAACATCAGAGGTTATTTGGGAAGGACACCTCTTCATGAGTCTTGTTTGAATGGACATTTTGATGTTGTCAAGTATCTCGTAGAGGAGCTCGGCTGCGACCCACTTGTGAGAGATGTTAATGAAAACACTCCACTTCACCTTGCTGCTCAAACGGGTAAGCTGGAGATTGTCAAGTACTTTATACAAGACCTGAAGTGGGACACTAACATCAGAGGTTATTTGGGAAGGACACCTCTTCATAAGTCTTGTGTGGGAGGACATTTGGATGTTGTCAAGTATCTCGTAGAGGAGCTCGGCTGCGACCCACTTGTGAGAGATGTTAATGAAGGCACTCCACTTCACCTTGCTGCTGTAGAGGGTAAGCTTGAGATTGTCAAGTACTTTATACAAGACCTGAAGTGGGACACTAACATCAGAGGTTATTTGGGAAGGACACCTCTTCATAAGTCTTGTGTGGGAGGACATTTTGATGTTGTCAAGTATCTCGTAGAGGAGCTCGGCTGTGACCCACTTGTGAGAGATGTTAATGAAGACACTCCACTTCACCTTGCTGCTCAATTTGGTGGGCTAGAGATTGTCAAGTACTTTATACAAGACCTGAAGTGGGACACTAACATCAGAGGGTATTTGGGAAGGACACCTCTTCATAAGTCTTGTGTAGGAGGAGATTTTGATGTTGTCAAGTATCTCGTAGAGGAGGTCGGCTGCGACCTACTTGTGAGAGATGTTAGTGAAGACACTCCTCTTCACCTTGCTGCTCGAGAGGGTAAGCTAGAGCTTGTCAAGTATTTTATACAAGACCTGAAGTGGGACACTAGCATCAGAGGTTATTTGGGAAGGACACCTCTTCATAAGTCTTGTGTGGTAGGACATTTTGATGTTGTCAAGTATCTCGTAGAGGAGCTCGGCTGCGACCTACTTGTGAGAGATGTTAGTGAAGACACTCCACTTCACCTTGCTGCTGACGAGGGTAAGCTAGATATTGTCAAGTATTTTATACAAGACCTGAAGTGGGACACTAACATCAGAGGGTATTTGGGAAGGACACCTCTTCATAATTCTTGTGAGGGAGGACATTTTGATGTTGTCAAGTATCTCGTAGAGGAGCTCGGCTGCGACCCACTTGTGAGAGATGTTAATGAAGACACTCCACTTCACCTTGCTGCTGGAGAGGGTAAGCTAGAGCTTGTCAAGTATTTTATACAAGACCTGAAGTGGGACACTAACATCAGAGGTTATTTGGGAAGGACACCTCTTCATAAGTCTTGTGTGGGAGGACATTTGGATGTTGTCAAGTATCTCGTAGAGGAGCTCGGCTGCGACCCACTTGTGAGAGATGTTAATGAAGGCACTCCACTTCACCTTGCTGCTGTAGAGGGTAAGCTTGAGATTGTCAAGTACTTTATACAAGACCTGAAGTGGGACACTAACATCAGAGGTTATTTGGGAAGGACACCTCTTCATAAGTCTTGTGTGGGAGGACATTTTGATGTTGTCAAGTATCTCGTAGAGGAGCTCGGCTGTGACCCACTTGTGAGAGATGTTAATGAAGACACTCCACTTCACCTTGCTGCTCAATTTGGTGGGCTAGAGATTGTCAAGTACTTTATACAAGACCTGAAGTGGGACACTAACATCAGAGGGTATTTGGGAAGGACACCTCTTCATAAGTCTTGTGTAGGAGGAGATTTTGATGTTGTCAAGTATCTCGTAGAGGAGGTCGGCTGCGACCTACTTGTGAGAGATGTTAGTGAAGACACTCCTCTTCACCTTGCTGCTCGAGAGGGTAAGCTAGAGCTTGTCAAGTATTTTATACAAGACCTGAAGTGGGACACTAGCATCAGAGGTTATTTGGGAAGGACACCTCTTCATAAGTCTTGTGTGGTAGGACATTTTGATGTTGTCAAGTATCTCGTAGAGGAGCTCGGCTGTGACCCACTTGTGAGAGATGTTAATGAAGACACTCCACTTCACCTTGCTGCTGACGAGGGTAAGCTAGAGATTATCAAGTACTTTATACAAGACCTGAAGTGGGACACTAACATCAGAGGGTATTTGGGAAGGACACCTCTTCATAATTCTTGTGAGGGAGGACATTTTGATGTTGTCAAGTATCTCGTAGAGGAGCTCGGCTGCGACCCACTTGTGAGAGATGTTAATGAAGACACTCCACTTCACCTTGCTGCTGGAGAGGGTAAGCTAGAGCTTGTCAAGTATTTTATACAAGACCTGAAGTGGGACACTAACATCAGAGGTTATTTGGGAAGGACACCTCTTCATAAGTCTTGTGTGGGAGGACATTTGGATGTTGTCAAGTATCTCGTAGAGGAGCTCGGCTGCGACCCACTTGTGAGAGATGTTAATGAAGGCACTCCACTTCACCTTGCTGCTGTAGAGGGTAAGCTTGAGATTGTCAAGTACTTTATACAAGACCTGAAGTGGGACACTAACATCAGAGGTTATTTGGGAAGGACACCTCTTCATAAGTCTTGTGTGGGAGGACATTTTGATGTTGTCAAGTATCTCGTAGAGGAGCTCGGCTGTGACCCACTTGTGAGAGATGTTAATGAAGACACTCCACTTCACCTTGCTGCTCAATTTGGTGGGCTAGAGATTGTCAAGTACTTTATACAAGACCTGAAGTGGGACACTAACATCAGAGGGTATTTGGGAAGGACACCTCTTCATAAGTCTTGTGTAGGAGGAGATTTTGATGTTGTCAAGTATCTCGTAGAGGAGGTCGGCTGCGACCTACTTGTGAGAGATGTTAGTGAAGACACTCCTCTTCACCTTGCTGCTCGAGAGGGTAAGCTAGAGCTTGTCAAGTATTTTATACAAGACCTGAAGTGGGACACTAGCATCAGAGGTTATTTGGGAAGGACACCTCTTCATAAGTCTTGTGTGGTAGGACATTTTGATGTTGTCAAGTATCTCGTAGAGGAGCTCGGCTGTGACCCACTTGTGAGAGATGTTAATGAAGACACTCCACTTCACCTTGCTGCTGACGAGGGTAAGCTAGAGATTATCAAGTACTTTATACAAGACCTGAAGTGGGACACTAACATCAGAGGGTATTTGGGAAGGACACCTCTTCATAATTCTTGTGAGGGAGGACATTTTGATGTTGTCAAGTATCTCGTAGAGGAGCTCGGCTGCGACCCACTTGTGAGAGATGTTAATGAAGACACTCCACTTCACCTTGCTGCTGGAGAGGGTAAGCTAGAGCTTGTCAAGTATTTTATACAAGACCTGAAGTGGGACACTAACATCAGAGGTTATTTGGGAAGGACACCTCTTCATAAGTCTTGTGTGGGAGGACATTTGGATGTTGTCAAGTATCTCGTAGAGGAGCTCGGCTGCGACCCACTTGTGAGAGATGTTAATGAAGGCACTCCACTTCACCTTGCTGCTGTAGAGGGTAAGCTTGAGATTGTCAAGTACTTTATACAAGACCTGAAGTGGGACACTAACATCAGAGGTTATTTGGGAAGGACACCTCTTCATAAGTCTTGTGTGGGAGGACATTTTGATGTTGTCAAGTATCTCGTAGAGGAGCTCGGCTGTGACCCACTTGTGAGAGATGTTAATGAAGACACTCCACTTCACCTTGCTGCTCAATTTGGTGGGCTAGAGATTGTCAAGTACTTTATACAAGACCTGAAGTGGGACACTAACATCAGAGGGTATTTGGGAAGGACACCTCTTCATAAGTCTTGTGTGGGAGGACATTTTGATGTTGTCAAGTATCTCGTAGAGGAGCTCGGCTGCGACCTACTTGTGAGAGATGTTAGTGAAGACACTCCACTTCACCTTGCTGCTGACGAGGGTAAGCTAGATATTGTCAAGTATTTTATACAAGACCTGAAGTGGGACACTAACATCAGAGGTTATTTGGGAAGGACACCTCTTCATAAGTCTTGTGTGGGAGGACATTTTGATGTTGTCAAGTATCTCGTAGAGGAGCTCGACTGTGACCCACTTGTGAGAGATGTTAATGAAGACACTCCACTTCACCTTGCTGCTCAATTTGGTGGGCTAGAGATTGTCAAGTACTTTATACAAGACCTGAAGTGGGACACTAACATCAGAGGGTATTTGGGAAGGACACCTCTTCATAAGTCTTGTGTAGGAGGAGATTTTGATGTTGTCAAGTATCTCGTAGAGGAGCTCGGCTGCGACCTACTTGTGAGAGATGTTAGTGAAGACACTCCACTTCACCTTGCTGCTCGAGAGGGTAAGCTAGAGCTTGTCAAGTATTTTATACAAGACCTGAAGTGGGACACTAACATCAGGGGTCATTTGGGAAGGACACCTCTTCATAAGTCTTGTGTGGGAGGACATTTTGATGTTGTCAAGTATCTCATAGAGGAGCTCGGCTGTGACCCACTTGTGAGAGATGTTAATGAAGACACTCCACTTCACCTTGCTGCTCAATTTGGTGGGCTAGAGATTGTCAAGTACTTTATACAAGACCTGAAGTGGGACACTAACATCAGAGGGTATTTGGGAAGGACACCTCTTCATAAGTCTTGTGTAGGAGGAGATTTTGATGTTGTCAAGTATCTCGTAGAGGAGCTCGGCTGTGACCCACTTGTGAGAGATGTTAATGAAGACACTCCACTTCACCTTGCTGCTCGAGAGGGTAAGCTAGATATTGTCAAGTACTTTATACAAGACCTGAAGTGGGACACTAACATCAGAGGTTATTTGGGAAGGACACCTCTTCATAAGTCTTGTGTGGGAGGACATTTTGATGTTGTCAAGTATCTCGTAGAGGAGCTCGGCTGTGACCCACTTGTGAGAGATGTTAATGAAGACACTCCACTTCACCTTGCTGCTCAATTTGGTGGGCTAGAGATTGTCAAGTACTTTATACAAGACCTGAAGTGGGACACTAACATCAGAGGTTATTTCGGAAGGACACCTCTTCATAAGTCTAGTATAGGGGGACATTTTGATGTTGTCAAGTATCTCGTAGAGGAGCTCGGCTGCGACCCACTTGTGAGAGATGTTAATGAAAACACTCCACTTCACCTTGCTGCTCGATGGGGTAAGCTAGAGATTGTCAAGTACTTTATACAAGACCTGAAGTGGGACACTAACATCAGAGGTTATTTGGGAAGGACACCTCTTCATGGGTCTAGTGTGGGAGGACATTTTGATGTTGTCAAGTATCTCGTGGAGGAGTTCGGCTGCGACCCACTTGTGAGAGATGTTAATGAAGACACTCCACTTCACCTTGCTGCTGAAGAAGGTAAGCTTGAGATTATCAAGTACTTTATACAAGACCTGAAGTGGGACAATAACATCAGAGGTTATTTGGGAAGGACACCTCTTCATGAGTCTAGTGTGGGAGGACATTTTGATGTTGTCAAGTATCTCGTAGAGGAGTTCGGCTGCGACCCACTTGTGAGAGATGTTAATGAAAACACTCCACTTCACCTTGCTGCTGTAAAGGGTAAGCTTGAGATTGTCAAGTACTTTATACAAGAGCTGAAGTGGGACATTAACATCAGAGGTTATTTGGGAAGGACACCTCTTCATGGGTCTAGTGTGGGAGGACATTTTGATGTTGTCAAGTATCTCGTGGAGGAGTTCGGCTGCGACCCACTTGTGAGAGATGTTAATGAAGACACTCCACTTCACCTTGCTGCTCAATTTGGTGGGCTAGAGATTGTCAAGTACTTTATACAAGACCTGAAGTGGGACACTAACATCAGAGGTTATTTCGGAAAGACACCTCTTCATAAGTCTAGTATAGGGGGACATTTTGATGTTGTCAAGTATCTCGTAGAGGAGCTCGGCTGCGACCCACTTGTGAGAGATGTTAATGAAAACACTCCACTTCACCTTGCTGCTCGATGGGGTAAGCTAGAGATTGTCAAGTACTTTATACAAGACCTGAAGTGGGACACTAACATCAGAGGTTATTTGGGAAGGACACCTCTTCATGGGTCTAGTGTGGGAGGACATTTTGATGTTGTCAAGTATCTCGTGGAGGAGTTCGGCTGCGACCCACTTGTGAGAGATGTTAATGAAGACACTCCACTTCACCTTGCTGCTGAAGAAGGTAAGCTTGAGATTATCAAGTACTTTATACAAGACCTGAAGTGGGACAATAACATCAGAGGTTATTTGGGAAGGACACCTCTTCATGAGTCTAGTGTGGGAGTACATTTTGATGTTGTCAAGTATCTCGTAGAGGAGTTCGGCTGCGACCCACTTGTGAGAGATGTTAATGAAAACACTCCACTTCACCTTGCTGCTGTAAAGGGTAAGCTTGAGATTGTCAAGTACTTTATACAAGAGCTGAAGTGGGACATTAACATCAGAGGTTATTTGGGAAGGACACCTCTTCATGGGTCTAGTGTGGGAGGACATTTTGATGTTGTCAAGTATCTCGTAGAGGAGTTCGGCTGCGACCCACTTGTGAGAGATGTTAATGAAAACACTCCACTTCACCTTGCTGCTGTAAAGGGTAAGCTTGAGATTGTCAAGTACTTTATACAAGAGCTGAAGTGGGACATTAACATCAGAGGTTATTTGGGAAGGACACCTCTTCATGGGTCTAGTGTGGGAGGACATTTTGATGTTGTCAAGTATCTCGTGGAGGAGTTCGGCTGCGACCCACTTGTGAGAGATGTTAATGAAGACACTCCACTTCACCTTGCTGCTCAATTTGGTGGGCTAGAGATTGTCAAGTACTTTATACAAGACCTGAAGTGGGACACTAACATCAGAGGTTATTTTGGAAGGACACCTCTTCATGGGTCTAGTGTGGGAGGACATTTTGATGTTGTCAAGTATCTCGTGGAGGAGTTCGGCTGCGACCCACTTGTGAGAGATGTTAATGAAGACACTCCACTTCACCTTGCTGCTGAAGAAGGTAAGCTTGAGATTATCAAGTACTTTATACAAGACCTGAAGTGGGACAATAACATCAGAGGTTATTTGGGAAGGACACCTCTTCATGAGTCTAGTGTGGGAGGACATTTTGATGTTGTCAAGTATCTCGTAGAGGAGTTCGGCTGCGACCCACTTGTGAGAGATGTTAATGAAAACACTCCACTTCACCTTGCTGCTGTAAAGGGTAAGCTTGAGATTGTCAAGTACTTTATACAAGAGCTGAAGTGGGACATTAACATCAGAGGTTATTTGGGAAGGACACCTCTTCATGGGTCTAGTGTGGGAGGACATTTTGATGTTGTCAAGTATCTCGTGGAGGAGTTCGGCTGCGACCCACTTGTGAGAGATGTTAATGAAGACACTCCACTTCACCTTGCTGCTCAATTTGGTGGGCTAGAGATTGTCAAGTACTTTATAGACCTGAAGTGGGACACTAACATCAGAGGTTATTTTGGAAGGACACCTCTTCATGGGTCTAGTGTGGGAGGACATTTTGATGTTGTCAAGTATCTCGTGGAGGAGTTCGGCTGCGACCCACTTGTGAGAGATGTTAATGAAGACACTCCACTTCACCTTGCTGCTGAAGAAGGTAAGCTTGAGATTATCAAGTACTTTATACAAGACCTGAAGTGGGACAATAACATCAGAGGTTATTTGGGAAGGACACCTCTTCATGAGTCTAGTGTGGGAGGACATTTTGATGTTGTCAAGTATCTCGTAGAGGAGTTCGGCTGCGACCCACTTGTGAGAGATGTTAATGAAAACACTCCACTTCACCTTGCTGCTGTAAAGGGTAAGCTTGAGATTGTCAAGTACTTTATACAAGAGCTGAAGTGGGACATTAACATCAGAGGTTATTTGGGAAGGACACCTCTTCATGGGTCTAGTGTGGGAGGACATTTTGATGTTGTCAAGTATCTCGTGGAGGAGTTCGGCTGCGACCCACTTGTGAGAGATGTTAATGAAGACACTCCACTTCACCTTGCTGCTCAATTTGGTGGGCTAGAGATTGTCAAGTACTTTATACAAGACCTGAAGTGGGACACTAACATCAGAGGTTATTTCGGAAAGACACCTCTTCATAAGTCTAGTATAGGGGGACATTTTGATGTTGTCAAGTATCTCGTAGAGGAGCTCGGCTGCGACCCACTTGTGAGAGATGTTAATGAAAACACTCCACTTCACCTTGCTGCTCGATGGGGTAAGCTAGAGATTGTCAAGTACTTTATACAAGACCTGAAGTGGGACACTAACATCAGAGGTTATTTGGGAAGGACACCTCTTCATTGGTCTAGTGTGGGAGGACATTTTGATGTTGTCAAGTATCTCGTGGAGGAGTTCGGCTGCGACCCACTTGTGAGAGATGTTAATGAAGACACTCCACTTCACCTTGCTGCTGAAGAAGGTAAGCTTGAGATTATCAAGTACTTTATACAAGACCTGAAGTGGGACAATAACATCAGAGGTTATTTGGGAAGGACACCTCTTCATGAGTCTAGTGTGGGAGTACATTTTGATGTTGTCAAGTATCTCGTAGAGGAGTTCGGCTGCGACCCACTTGTGAGAGATGTTAATGAAAACACTCCACTTCACCTTGCTGCTGTAAAGGGTAAGCTTGAGATTGTCAAGTACTTTATACAAGAGCTGAAGTGGGACATTAACATCAGAGGTTATTTGGGAAGGACACCTCTTCATGGGTCTAGTGTGGGAGGACATTTTGATGTTGTCAAGTATCTCGTGGAGGAGTTCGGCTGCGACCCACTTATGAGAGATGTTAATGAAGACACTCCACTTCACCTTGCTGCTGAAGAAGGTAAGCTTGAGATTATCAAGTACTTTATACAAGACCTGAAGTGGGACAATAACATCAGAGGTTATTTGGGAAGGACACCTCTTCATGAGTCTAGTGTGGGAGGACATTTTGATGTTGTCAAGTATCTCGTAGAGGAGTTCGGCTGCGACCCACTTGTGAGAGATGTTAATGAAGACACTCCACTTCACCTTGCTGCTCAATTTGGTGGGCTAGAGATTGTCAAGTACTTTATACAAGACCTGAAGTGGGACACTAACATCAGAGGTTATTTCGGATGGACACCTCTTCATAAGTCTAGTATAGGGGGACATTTTGATGTTGTCAAGTATCTCGTAGAGGAGCTCGGCTGCGACCCACTTGTGAGAGATGTTAATGAAAAAACTCCACTTCACCTTGCTGCTCGATGGGGTAAGCTAGAGATTGTCAAGTACTTTATACAAGACCTGAAGTGGGACACTAACATCAGAGGTTATTTGGGAAGGACACCTCTTCATGAGTCTAGTGTGGGAGGAAATTTTGATGTTGTCAAGTATCTCATAGAAGAGCTCGGCTGCGACCCACTTGTGAGAGATGTTAATGAAGACACTCCACTTCACCTTGCTGCTGGATGGGGTGAGCTAGAGATTGTCAAGTACTTTATACAAGACCTGAAGTGGGACACTAACATCAAAGGTCAATTGGGAATGACACCTCTTCATAGGTCTTGTTTGGGAGGACATTTTGATGTTGTCAAGTATCTCGTAGAGGAGCTCGGCTGCGACCCACTTGTGAGAGATGTTCAAGAAGACACTCCACTTCACCATGCTGCTCAAGAGGGTAAGCTAGATATTGTCAAGTACTTTATACAAGACCTGAAGTGGGACACTAACATCAGAGGTTATTTGGGAAGGATACCTCTTCATAAGTCTTGTGATGGAGGACATTTTGATGTTGTCAAGTATCTCGTAGAGGAGGGCGGCTGTGACCCACTTGCAAAAGATAAATACGAACACACTCCCTTAGATCTTGCCTCCAGTAATGATCACTTTGAAATCCTGCAATACTTCACAACCCTCCAACTCGATGATCCTCATATGAAAGGTGTTCACTCTGCTTCTCTCAAGGGTAAGATGGGGAGGGTTGTGATTAGAGTAGCGAGCACACAGCACATGTGGGGAGGATATCATTACATCATAGTATATTGATGGTGTGATTAGAGTAGCGAGCACACAGCACATGTGGGGAGGATATCATTACATCATAGTATATTGATGGTGTGATTAGCACACAGCACATGTGGGGAGGATATTATTACATCATAGTATATTGATGGTGTGATTAGAGAAGTGAGCACACAGCACATGTGGGGAGGATATCATTACATCATAGTATATTGATGGTGTGATTAGAGAAGTGAGCACACAGCACATGTGGGGAGGATATTATTACATCATAGTATATTGATGGTGTGATGGCTCTAGAACAAATTCAATTATCAATACCTAAAAAGTGTATTGAGCAAGTATATTTCTGAAGAAGTATTTCCCAGACCGCCCTAACACATAACTCTTATGGGATCATTTGCAAAGTCCCTTACCAACACCCTGTATTGCCACTGCTTTGTGCATTCCAGATGGCCAGCCTCTGCATCAGGGAATGCAGCAGAAGAGATCTCAGGCCTCTTAAGAATTTCGTGTATTTCCTGAGGCAGTGTGACCCACCCCCCAGTCTTACAAGCCACACCCTCTTAAGCGCATGCACACACATGGAGAAAGAATCTGCCCAAACCCCTATTGTTTTGACTAGCACAAACACAAACACTTTTTATGTAAGATAATCTGCCAGTGAGACTATCCTGCCCATAGTTAGATTCACACAGAAGGAGCCTAGTGAGACTGTCCTCCCCCATAGATAGGTTCACACAGAAGGAGCCTAGTGAGACTGTCCTCCACCATAGATAGGTTCACACAGAAGGAGCCTAGTGAGACTGTCCTCCACCATAGATAGGTTCACACAGAAGGAGCCTAGTGAGACTGTCCTCCCCCATAGATAGGTTCACACAGAAGGAGCCTAGTGAGACTGTCCTCCTTAGATAGGTTCACACAGAAGGAGCCTAGTGAGACAGTCCTCCCTCATAGATAGGTTCACACAGAAGGAGCCTAGTGAGACTATCCTCCCCCATAGATAGGTTCACACAGAAGGAGCCTAGTGAGACTGTCCTCCTCCATAGATAGGTTCACACAGAAGGAGCCTAGTGAGAATGTCCTCCTCCATATATAGGTTCACACAGAAGGAGCCTAGTGATACTCCTCCCCCATAGATAGGTTCACACAGAAGGAGCCTAGTGAGACTGTCCTCCCCCATAGATAGGTTCACACAGAAGGAGCCTAGTGAGACTGTCCTCCCCCATAGATAGGTTCACACAGAAGGAGCCTAGTGAGACTGTCTTATTCCATATAAGGAGCTATACTCTGACCAGGGCTGTAGCCAGAGCTTAGAAACACACAAGGCTAGGGGCTTTCGGGGTGCATGCTCATCTGGAAATTATTTTTGCCCTAGCTACATAGTCACTAGGTATGCATTCTGTGGGTAGTCAAGTGTGAGCAGAGAACTGTCATCAGTGCATCATTTCAGAGTGAGTCATTCATTCAATAGGAATATGATGGGAGAAAAATAATCGTTTCATTTGCCTCACGCTGGCTACAGTGCTGCCCCTTCTAGTTTAGCAAACCTCCTCCCCACCCCATCAATTACCCCCTCCTCCCTCTGCTGGCCCCTCTTGGCAAGACAATTTTGGAACATAATTTGTAACTGAGACTCCACCCACTTACATGTACAATATATATGTGTGTGTGTGTGTGCAGAGTTGAAGAAATCTGAGGAGAACACAGGCAAAGACAACATAGGTAAGAGAGACGAGGAAAGTGTCCTCAAGGGAGGGAGGGAGGTGTGTAGTTGAGACTCCACCCACATACTTGTAGCTCAATATGTACCATATTTGCTGGGATATAAGTCTCACCTGGGTTTAGGTCACACCCACAAATCTACTTAGCACTGTATTACATAGTTGGTGTTCCTGCATAGAAGTTGTTCTTACCAGCAAAAGAAATAGCCAGTTGGCTGCTTGAAACTAGTGGTGAAGCTAATGCACTTCTCAGAGCTGAGGCCAACTGAAATTCCCTCTGTTGTGAGGAGGTCACTGATAGCTACTAGCTGTACGTGGAGGAACAGCGACCTGGACTAGTTCTCCACTGACGTAGACACAATTGTCCAAGCCAGTAGTGAGTGACTCCATGCAGTGTCTATGAGGTTTAGCCAACCGGATGGGTCATGAGATATCGACATGCAGAGAACTCAGAACAAAGATATTTTGCAGACAAATTGATTACTCCAAATAGAATGAAAACTTTTCATACCCATATACTGTACATGAAGACCACAACCAGGTGACCCTTACCAGATACCAATGATATACAGTAGCGGTCAAAAATAACTTTACGTTGCATTTCTGTACAATGTACGTAGTACGCTCGAGCGTTTAAAAAGCAACGCACGAGCTACCATTTAAGAACGCATGGCGAACGGTACGCACGAACGTTGCAACGCACCGTTGGAACGCATCGTTGTTTATTTTTACCTCGATCTGACACGTGACAAATATGAATACACGCGCATTTCGGAGGTTAAATTCTATTTAGGTCACATTGCAGCAGCGGGCTAGTTTTGGTAGCTCTGTCAAATCGATCAGAAAATATCTGAGGATACTATTCCCAAAAGAAGTAAGTGCTTGCTCTTGATGTGTTGAGGTACTTTTTCAATTTTTTGTCTTGCTAGCTCAGCTAGTCCCTTTCTCTGAATAAATTTTATTTCAGTGTAGCTTAGATTTGCTGTTACAAGCTACTTCAGTGCTAATTCTTTTTCTTTTTGAAAATGGTCTTGAAGACCTCCACCTGTTTGTCAAATGTAACAAGCTTGGATTATGTGATCAGTGGCTCGCTAAGTGATGTGTATGTCTTAATGCAAGTTACTGTGCGATATTTTGGCTGCATGAGAACTGTCGCCATTATATGATGATGTAGCCTGTTTTTTTGGGGTTTTTTTGGGGGGTGGCTCCCAAAGGGGGAAGCTAGTCAGCAACTGTTGTGACTAATAGCACTTTAGATGTTGGATGTCTGTGGTTTGTAAATGCAGGTATCCAGTCCGAGGATGGAGATGTCAAACTGGCCCAGAAGATATAAACCAACAACTAGTACATAACCGGACCTTTACTTACCTTGTCAATATTGTCAGATAACAACGACTGCACCAAACCACACACAAAGATGTTGCATAAATTGAAATACACATTATCAATAGTAGCACTGCTATTTAGTTTGATGATGTGAAGAATCGCCTCAACAAATCTGGGTAGCAGAAGCTTCACAGTACACTTGTCAAACCAGATGATATTCTCAAATACACTTGCTGACAAATTGCTGTGCCACTCCCGATCTCTTGACCTGGAGTGTGGGAGACAAAATACGGTGTTAAAAAAACCAAAAAAACCCTGGTTACTTGAGCTCCACCAGGGTTGAGCTCTGGCACGCAAGTTATGTGTATCTTAGTTTGCTTATACATCGCCCGTGTCGTCTCAAATAGGTTAAGTACACATAAGCCAAATCATTACTTTGTTTGCCTCAGAATAGATGGCAATATGAATTGCCATGCAGCAATGTACAACCACTCGATGTTTGTCCTACACCAAAGCCGCCACTCATTGCTTTGAAGAAAGCCTCGACTGTAGTTAGTAGGCCATGTTATCAATGTAATATAGTATGGTTTTTGTAATGCTCTGCACATAAAGGCATTTCAGGTTCCTGATTTCATATATTCCTTGTAATGTAAGCTACCAGTTTTCTATAATTCATGGCATGGCACAAAAACTTAACCTGCCACTTGAGCCTCTGACAACCAATTTGCTCCTTGAACAAAAGGTCGTGTGTGATTGCAGGTAATGTTTCAGGAAGCTCAGGTCGTCCCATCAATATCTTTGGTGCTTCAAAGCTTAGGCTAAGGTTCAGAATTCTTTGCTTTTGCTTCTTGTAGGCCGATACACCACAGCGCGAGAAAGAGAGCTGTAAGCTACTCGAGCGAGCGACGAAGCGTATCACGTGAACGTTTATACTATGAACGCATGCGTTCCAGCTGCACAACGCACCTACGTTTTAGAAGTACGATTGGAAAAACAGTAAGGAATGCACATGCAACGCTTGCTCTCAAAACGTAGTACGTACGTTGTCCCAAAACGCAACGTAAAGTTATTTTTGGCCGCTACTGTACATGTATTTAAGCAAGTCTCTCTCTAGTCAGGGAGAGAATGGCACTAGAAACCCACCCACTCGGTGGTTAACCCCCCCCCCCCCCCCCCGGCCTGGGGTCACGCACCTTAACCCTTGTGTGTAAGAGGTGAATTGCTTGAGTGCAGTGTGCTAATGATACTAAATGTGTGTGCATGGTTGGTTTGACCAGGTTCCAACAGTCAGCCTCGGACTGAAGACAAGCATGCACTGGACTCTTCTGCTATTTCTGCCCATGCTACATCTGATCATGAGGTGAGTGTGCTTAATGATCTTGGTGGATTATTTTATGTGTGTATGTGTGTTTCAAGTATTTATGGTTGCCCTATAAGTAGATGATGGGTGTGTGCTCTGAGTTGTTGATTTTATGTTGATTAGGAATATTCTTGTTGGCCTAAGGAAGTATTGTAAGATGCACCACCAACTATGTCAGACTAACTGTGTAGCATGAGTATACAGGTCTGCTTGTCTCCGAGGCTGGCCATGTACAGTAAGATCACAAGGTTATGAATGTCTGTGTTGCTTACAGTCATATTAAAGTGATATGTTGATTGTTCTCTGACAGGCTGACCATTCTGACAAGCAAGACGATATCTCAGATATTGGTGGAAAAGTTTGTCAGCCGAGTGAAAGTGTGACTCACAGTAAGGCACGCGAAGGTGACCTTCCAGGAATAATGGCTGCCATGAAGAATGAAGGATACAACCCTCTGGAAAGAGATGGACAGGGCAGCAACGCCTTGCACTGTGCAGCTCTCGGGGGACACGTGTCTGTGGTGAAGTTTTTTCTGGAAGATCTGAAGTATGACCCAACAATTCCTAGTAAAGATGACCATACAGTTCTTCACCTAGCTGCTTCATGTGGTCATCTTGAGCTGCTACGATACCTGTTGGAGGAGCGGCAGCTTAAAGCTCTGAGCATGGATGCCATAGGACGTACTCCACTACATCATGCTTGTTGCTTGAACTCTGACCTTAGCAGTATGAGTGGAGGGAAAAGGACAAGTGAGCATTTTGATGTTGTCAAGTATCTCATAGAGGAGCTCGGCTGTGACCCACTTGTGAGAGATGTTAATGAAGACACTCCACTTCACCTTGCTGCTGAATGTGGTAAGCTAGAGGTTGTCAAGTACTTTATACAAGACCTGAAGTGGGACACTAACATCAGAGGTTATTTGGGAAGGACACCTCTTCATGAGTCTTGTGAGAATGGACAGTTTGATGTTGTCAAGTATCTCGTGGAGGAGCTCGGCTGTGACCCACTTGTGAAAGATGTTCAAGAAGACACTCCACTTCACCTTGCTGCTGTAGAGGGTAAGCTAGAGATTGTCAAGTACTTTATACAAGACCTGAAGTGGGACACTAACATCAGAGGTTATTTGGGAAGGACACCGCTTCATAAGTCTTGTTTGGGAGGACATTTTGATGTTGTCAAATGTCTCGTAGAGGAGCTCGGCTGCGACCCATTTTTGAGAGATGTTAATGAAGACACTCCACTTCACCTTGCTGCTCAAGAGGGTAAGCTGGAGATTGTCAAGTACTTTATACAAGACCTGAAGTGGGACACTAACATCAGAGGTTATTTGGGAAGGACACCTCTTCATAGGTCTTGTGATGGAGGAAATTTTGATGTCAAGTATCTCGTAGAGGAGCTCGGCTGCGACCCACTTGTGAGAGATGTTAACGAAGACACTCCACTTCACCTTGCTGCTCGATGGGGTGAGCTAGAGATTATCAAGTACTTTATACAAGACCTGAAGTGGGACACTAACATCAGAGGTTATTTGGGAAGGACACCTCTTCATAATTCTTGTGAGGGAGGACATTTTGATGTTGTCAAGTATCTCATGGAAGAGCTCGGCTGCGACCCACTTGTGAGAGATGTTAATGAAGACACTCCACTTCACCTTGCTGCTCGAGTGGGTAAACTAGAGATTGTCAAGTACTTTATACAAGACCTGAACTGGGACACTAACATCAGAGGTCAATTGGGAACGACACCTCTTCATAATTCTTGTTTGGGAGGACATTTTGATGTTGTCAAGTATCTCGTAGAGGAGCTCGGCTGCGACCCACTTGTGAGAGATGTTAATGAAGACACTCCACTTCACCTTGCTGCTCGATGGGGTGAGCTAGAGATTGTCAAGTACTTTATACAAGACCTGAAGTGGGACACTAACATCAAAGGTCAATTGGGAATGACACCTCTTCATAGGTCTTGTTTGGGAGGACATTTTGATGTTGTCAAGTATCTCGTAGAGGAGCTCGGCTGCGACCCACTTGTGAGAGATGTTCAAGAAGACACTCCACTTCACCATGCTGCTCAAGAGGGTAAGCTAGATATTGTCAAGTACTTTATACAAGACCTGAAGTGGGACACTAACATCAGAGGTTATTTTGGAAGGATACCTCTTCATAAGTCTTGTGTGGGAGGACATTTTGATGTTGTCAAGTATCTCGTAGAGGAGCGCGGCTGTGACCCACTTGCAAAAGATAAATACGAACACACTCCCTTAGATCTTGCCTCCAGTAATGATCACTTTGAAATCCTGCAATACTTCACAACCCTCCAACTCGATGATCCTCGTATGAAAGGTGTTCACTCTGCTTCTCTCAAGGGTAAGATGGGGAGGGTTGTGATTAGAGTAGCGAGCACACAGCACATGTGGGGAGGATTTCATTACATCATAGTGTATTGATGGTGTGATTAGAGAAGTGAGCACACAGCACATGTGTGAAGGATATTATTACATCATAGTATATTGATGGTGTGATTAGAGAAGTGAGCACACAGCACATGTGGGGAGGATATTATTACATCATAGTATATTGATGGTGTGATTAGAGAAGTGAGCACACAGCACATGTGGGGAGGATATTATTACATCATAGTATATTGATGAACAAATTCAATTATCAATACCTAAAAAGTGTATTGAGCAAGTATATTTCTGAAGAAGTATTTCCCAGACCGCCCTAACACATAACTCTTATGGGATCATTTGCAAAGTCCCTTACCAACACCCTGTATTGCCACTGCTTTGTGCATTCCAGATGGCCAGCCTCTGCATCAGGGAATGCAGCAGAAGAGATCTCAGGCCTCTTAAGAATTTCGTGTATTTCCTGAGGCAGTGTGACCCACCCCCCAGTCTTACAAGCCACACCCTCTTAAGTGCATGCACACACATGGAGAAAGAATCTGCCCAAACCCCTATTGTTTTGACTAGCACAAACACAAACACTTTTTATGTAAGAGAATCTGCCAGTGAGACTATCCTGCCCATAGTTAGATTCACACAGAAGGAGCCTAGTGAGACTGTCCTCCCCCATAGATAGGTTCACACAGAAGGAGCCTAGTGAGACTGTTCTCCACCATAGATAGGTTCACACAGAAGGAGCCTAGTGAGACTGTCCTCCACCATAGATAGGTTCACACAGAAGGAGCCTAGTGAGACAGTCCTCCCCCATAGATAGGTTCACACAGAAGGAGCCTAGTGAGACTATCCTCCCCCATAGATAGGTTCACACAGAAGGAGCCTAGTGAGACTGTCCTCCTCCATAGATAGGTTCACACAGAAGGAGCCTAGTGAGACTGTCCTCCTCCATAGATAGGTTCACACAGAAGGAGCCTAGTGAGACTGTCCTCCCACATAGATAGGTTCACACAGAAGGAGCCTAGTGAGACTGTCCTCCCCCATAGATAGGTTCACACAGAAGGAGCCTAGTGAGATTGTCCTTCCCAATAGATAGGTTCATACAAAAGTAACTGAATGCCCAGCCAACTAGGGCCATTGCCAGCTTAGAAACAAAAAAAGTGTGGCATTCTGGGTGCATGCTCCCCCAGGGATTTTTTGGCAGTCATCAAGTTGTTTATTCTGTGGGTAGCTATATATGTGTGAACAGATATCAGTATTAGTCCATCATTTTACAGAGAGAGCTGCCATTCTTCAGTGAGAATGGAGAGCTGTGGGAAGTAAAAGTAATTTTGCTACTGCTTCTCCATATTTTACCAAACACCATTTTTACTATTTTTTCCCTGGCATGTGCATACAATATGTAACAGAGACTCCGCTCACCTATGTACTTGTGCCATTGTAATAGGGCTTGTGTAAATTGTGGTATATTTAACAATCGACAATTGATAATTGATATACACTGTAGATAGCAATCATAAGATAGCAATCATATTCAAGATCTTAATAACTTGTAACCTAGGCTTGATATATATATCATATATATATACACATCTTCTAGAAGCTTCTAGAAGACCTATCCACATGACCATATAAGTACATAGCAGCTGACCAATCTGTGGGACTATACATGTTCAAGACAACTACAGAAAGGTTATAGTTCAGTTCACCACATATATGTTTGTGTCTCGGTGCAGGGTTGGAGAAATTTGAGGAGCAGACAAGCAAAGATGGCACAGGTAAGGGAGAGGAGTTTGAGAGGGAGGGTGGGAGATGTCTACATAGCATATTTGAAACTCCACCCACACCCACGTGCCATATGTAATAGGGCTGGTGTGTGTTTGTGTCTCTGTGCAGGGTTGGAGAAATCTGAGGAGCAGACAAGCAAAGATGGTGCGGGTAGGTAACCTAGGCTTGATATATATATATACAGTAGGCGCCATAAAAAACTTGGTGGTTCGTTTAAACCGAGCATTGGTTCAGCGTCTAAACGCATGCGTTTTCCTACCGGTTAAAAAGAACGCACGAAACATTCAGATGCTAAACATTCAAACGCACGACAGTTTAGCCGCTCTAAACGTTTAGACGCACGGAACGTTTATTGTTTTTAGCCGGAATAGATCGTAGGGAGTTGCACTTCAGGAGTTGCACGTGGCAGTCATCGTGATTTTTAGCGAATGGTGTACAAGAAACAGATTGAAGGCACCGACTGTGTCAGGACTTAGCCTGGCAATTTGATAGCGGGAGACCTACAAAGATAACGGCAGCCATCCGAGAGGTAGTGGAACAGAAGAACTGCCTTCCAGCTGCATGAGCACCTCAAGAACAATGGCTACCCAATGACCATTCTTCGGTGTAGAACCTCACTCGGAGGGTAGCTCCTACTACCAGTTTTGTTTGCTTGGGATTCTTAAGGCTGTATGCTGACTTAATTTAGCTGATAAGGAGACTGACTCAAAGCTCCATGGGGCTCCTACTTGCTTGCTATGGGTGGGGGGCTCTCCTGATCTAGCTTTTGTTTGTAGTTTATGCTGAAGCTTGAATGCCCACCCTGTTGGTGTAGTGGCTGTTATTGCCATTCCCCTTGCACTGAAATTAACATTTACAAATTTGTTGTCTTGATGTGAATAAAATTATAATCCCCAATTGCATCATTTAGGTTGGTGTGGCCAAGACAATTCATAGGTATCAAGTGTTTGAGAAGGTAATATGGACAGACGAATGCAGTCCCAGTTTGAAACCCACTGAAGCTCATCATAAGAAGATTGGTCAACCTGAAAAGAACAATATCCTGTGTTTTTTTTGTCATTGTATTTTAATGTTAGCAAATTCTATATACAAATTATAGTAATGGGAGTTGTAAATAAAAATACATAATGTTTGTTACAGAAGCTGCCAAAAAAACCCAGTCGATTAAAGCCTTGTGAACAAACACAAATATTACATGAACAGCAATTCATTTCTTGGTTTGTAGTCCCATCCTGTTTGATTGCAGTTGAATTGCCTCCAGACATATTCTGGGATGTGTAAGTCCCTACCTTCACTCTGCAGGCATCCCCCAGCAAGGCGGCAAAGCACTGAGTCCACCTCCATGGGCTAAAATAAACCAATAAAACACAACATGAATCAATTCTTGATGTGACAATATGTAGCTTCATTAGTACAACAATAGCTAGAGAGGTACCATCCAGTATTCCATTTTTTCTAGCTACCAAAAATACAACAACGAAAACTGAAACTCAAGTATTGGCTTAACAGCTTGTATGGATCAAGCGGATTCCAGTTACACCAAAGTTATATTATAGCAAGTATAACAGTAAGAGGAGGAAACTTACTTGCTTATAGACTCTTAAAGCTTACAGGCCCTTAAACTCGTACTGAAATAACTTAAGAAATAACTCGGACAACAACTCCAGCGGACGCTCTCTAAAGAACAAGTAACTGTAGTTCGAGCTTGCCCCGCTTTTTTTCTTCAGTTCACGTGCCTCTCGGTAAAAAAAGTAGCGTGTGATTGCATAAAAATGCTGTGACCGTTCAAACGCAGCAAGCGTCCAAACACTCTCTACTGTACGTTTCGTTAACGTTTCTTTGGCCAACGGTCATGCGTTGCACGTACGTTGGGTTTAAATGCAGCGCCAAGTTTTTTATGGTGCCTACTGTATATACACACCTTCTAGAAGCTTCTAGAAGACCTATCCACATGACCATATAAGTACATAGCAGCTGACCAATCTGTGGGACTATACATGTTCAAGACCCCTACAGAAAGGTTCTAGTTCAGTTCCCCACATATATGTTTGTGTCTCTGTGCAGGGTTGGAGAAATCTGAGGAGCAGACAATCAAAGATGGCACTGGTAAGTGGGATGAGTTTGAAAGGGAGGATGGGAGATGTGTACATAATGTATATGAAACTCCACCCACATACAGACTCCACCCACACCCACGTGCCATATGTAATAGGGCTGGTGTATGTTTGTGTCTATGCAGGGTTGGAGAAATCTGAGGAGCAGACAAGCAAAGATGGCAGAAGTAAGTGGGAGGAGTTTGAAAGGGATGTTGGGAGATGTGTACATAGTGTATTTAAACTCCACCCACATACAGACTCCACCCACACCCACGTGCCATATGTAATAGGGCTGGTGTGTGTTTGTCTCTGTGCAGGGTTGGAGAAATCTGAGGAGCAGACAAGCAAAGATGGCACAAGTAAGTGGGAGGAGTTTGAAAGGGATGTTGGGAGATGTGTACATAGTGTATTTAAACTCCACCCACATACAGACTCCACCCACACCCACGTGCCATATGTAATAGGGCTGGTGTGTGTTTGTCTCTGTGCAGGGTTGGAGAAATCTGAGGAGCAGACAAGCAAAGATGGCACAAGTAAGTGGGAGGAGTTTGAAAGGGAGGGTGGAAGATGTGTACATAGTGTATTTAAACTCCACCCACATACAGACTCCACCCACACCCACGTGCCATATGTAATAGGGCTGGTGTGTGTTTGTGTCTGTGCAGGGTTGGAGAAATCTGAGGAGCAGATAAGCAAAGATGGCGCGGGTAAGGGAGAGAGGGAGTCCTCTGAAATGGAGGGAGGAAGGTGTATGCATTGAATAATGGACATATTCCACCACCTACTTGTGCCTCAGTTTGTACCATATCTGCTTGTATGTAAGTCTCACCTGGTATTAATCTGCTTGGGTGTAAGTCTCACCTTGTATAAATCTGCTTGGGTGTCAGTCTCACCTGGTATAAATCTACTTGGGTGTAAGTCTCACCTGGTATAAATCTGCTTGTGTGTAAGTCTCACCTGGTATAAATCTGCTTGGGTGTAAGTCTCACCTGGTATAAATCTGCTTGTGTGTAAGTCTCACCTGGTATAAATCTGCTTGGGTGTAAGTCTCACCTGGTATAAATCTGCTTGGGTGTCAGTCTCACCTGGTATAAATCTACTTGGGTGTAAGTCTCACCAGGTATAAATCTGCTTGTGTGTAAGTCTCACCAGGTATAAATCTGCTTGGGTGTAAGTCTCACCTGGTATAAATCTTCTTGTATGTAAGTCTCACCTGGTATAAATCTGCTTGGGTGTAAGTCTCACCTGGTATAAATCTGCTTTGGTGTAAGTCTCACCTGGTATAAATCTGCTTGGGTGTAAGTCTCACCTGGTATAAATCTGCTTGGGTGTAAGTCTCACCTGGTATAAATCTCTCACCTGGTATAAATCTGCTTGGATGTAAGTCTCACCTGGTATAAATCTGCTTGTGTGTAAGTCTCACCTGGTATAAATCTGCTTGGATATAAGCCTCACCTGGTATAAATCTCTGGTGTAAGTCTCACCTGGTATAAATCTGCTTGTATGTAAGTCTCACCTGGTATAAATCTGCTTGGGTTTAGTCTCACCTGGTATAAATCTGCTTGGATGTAAGTCTCACCTGGTATAAATCTGCTTGGATGTAAGTCTCACCTGGTATAAATTGCTTGTGTGTAAGTCTCACCTGGTATAAATCTGCTTGGGTGTAGTCTCACCTATAAATCTGCTTGGATGTAAGTCTCACCTGGTATAAATATGCTTGGGTGTAAGTCTCACCTGGTATAAATCTGCTTGGGTGTAAGTCTCACCTGGTATAAATCTGCTTGGATATAAGCCTCACCTGGTATAAATCTGCTTGGATAGTCTCACCTGGTATAAATCTGCTTGGGTGTAAGTCTCACCTGGTATAAATCTGCTTGGGTGTAAGTCTCACCTGGTATAAATCTGCTTGGGTGTAATTCTCACCTGGTATAAATCTGCTTGGGTGTAAGTCTCACCTGGTATAAATCTGCTTGGGTGTAAGTCTCACCTGGTATAAATCTGCTTGGGTGTAAGTCTCACCTGGTATACATCTGCTTGGGTGTAAGTCTCACCTGGTATAAATCTGCTTGTGTGTAAGTCTCACCTGGTATAAATCTGCTTGTGTGTAAGTCTCAACTGGTATAAATCTGCTTGGGTGTAAGTCTCACCTGGTATAAATCTGCTTGGGTGTAAGTCTTACCTGGTATAAATCTGCTTGGGTGTAAGTCTCACCTGGTATAAATCTCTCACCTGGTATAAATCTGCTTGTGTGTAAGTCTCACCTGGTATAAATCTGCTTGGATGTAAGTCTAACCTGGTATAAATCTGCTTGTGTGTAAGTCTCACCTGGTATAAATCTGCTTGTATGTAAGTCTCACCTGGTATAAATCTGCTTGGATGTAAGTCTCACCTGGTATAAATCTGCTTGGGTGTAAGTCTCACCTGGTATAAATCTGCTTGTGTGTAAGTCTCACCTGGTATAAATCTGCTTGGGTGTAAGTCTCACCTGGTATAAATCTGCTTGGGTGTAAGTCTCACCTGGTATAAATCTGCTTGGATGTAAGTCTAACCTGGTATAAATCTGCTTGGATGTAAGTCTCACCTGGTATAAATCTGCTTGCGTGTGGTATAAATCTGCTTGGGTGTAAGTCTCACCTGGTATAAATCTGCTTGGGTGTAAGTCTCACCTGGTATAAATCTGCTTGTGTGTAAGTCTCATCTGGTATAAATCTGCTTGGGTGTAAGTCTCACCTGGTATAAATCTGCTTGGGTGTAAGTCTCACCTGGTATAAATCTGCTTGGGTGTAAGTCTCACCTGGTATAAATCTGCTTGGATGTAAGTCTAACCTGGTATAGGATGTAAGTCTCACCTGGTATAAATCTGCTTGGGTGTAAGTCTCACCTGGTATAAATCTGCTTGGGTGTAAGTCTCACCTGGTATAAATCTGCTTGTGTGTAAGTCTCACCTGGTATAAATCTGCTTGGATGTAAGTCTCACCTGGTATAAATCAAATCTGCTTGGGTGTAAGTCTCACCTGGTATAAATCTGCTTGTGTGTAAGTCTCATCTGGTATAAATCTGCTTGGGTGTTCTGCTTGGGTGTAAGTCTCACCTGGTATAAATCTGCTTGGGTGTAAGTCTCACCTGATATAAATCTGCTTGTGTGTAAGTCTCACCTGGTATAAATCTGCTTGGATGTAAGTCTCACCTGGTATAAATCTGCTTGGGTGTGGTATAAATCTGCTTGGGTGTAAGTCTCACCTGGTATAAATCTGCTTGGGTGTAAGTCTCACCTGGTATAAATCTGCTTGGGTGTAAGTCTCACCTGGTATAAATCTGCTTGGGTGTCAGTCTCACCTGGTATAAATCTACTTGGGTGTAGTCTCACCTGGTATAAATCTGCTTGTGTGTAAGTCTCACCAGGTATAAATCTGCTTGGGTGTAAGTCTCACCTGGTATAAATCTTCTTGTATGTAAATCTCACCTGGTATAAATCTGCTTGGGTGTAAGTCTCACCTGGTATAAATCTGCTTTGGTGTAAGTCTCACCTGGTATAAATCTGCTTGGGTGTAAGTCTCACCTGGTATAAATCTGCTTGGGTGTAAGTCTCACCTGGTATAAATCTCTCACCTGGTATAAATCTGCTTGGATGTAAGTCTCACCTGGTATAAATCTGCTTGTGTGTAAGTCTCACCTGGTATAAATCTGCTTGGATATAAGCCTCACCTGGTATAAATCTCTGGTGTAAGTCTCACCTGGTATAAATCTGCTTGGGTGTAAGTCTCACCTGGTATAAATCTGCTTGTATGTAAGTCTCACCAGGTATAAATCTGCTTGGATGTAAGTCTCACCTGGTATAAATCTGCTTGGGTTTAGTCTCACCTGGTATAAATCTGCTTGGATGTAAGTCTCACCTGGTATAAATCTGCTTGGATGTAAGTCTCACCTGGTATAAATCTGCTTGTGTGTAAGTCTCACCTGGTATAAATCTGCTTGGGTGTAGTCTCACCTATAAATCTGCTTGGATGTAAGTCTCACCTGGTATAAATATGCTTGGGTGTAAGTCTCACCTGGTATAAATCTGCTTGGGTGTAAGTCTCACCTGATATAAATCTGCTTGGATAGTCTCACCTGGTATAAATCTGCTTGGGTGTAAGTCTCACCTGGTATAAATCTGCTTGGGTGTAAGTCTCACCTGGTATAAATCTGCTTGGGTGTAATTCTCACCTGGTATAAATCTGCTTGGGTGTAAGTCTCACCTGGTATAAATCTGCTTGGGTGTAAGTCTCACCTGGTATAAATCTGCTTGGGTGTAAGTCTCACCTGGTATACATCTGCTTGGGTGTAAGTCTCACCTGGTATAAATCTGCTTGTGTGTAAGTCTCACCTGGTATAAATCTGCTTGTGTGTAAGTCTCAACTGGTATAAATCTGCTTGGGTGTAAGTCTCACCTGGTATAAATCTGCTTGGGTGTAAGTCTCACCTGGTATAAATCTGCTTGGATGTAAGTCTATAAATCTGCTTGTGTGTAAGTCTCACCTGGTATAAATCTGCTTGTATGTAAGTCTCACCTGGTATAAATCTGCTTGGATGTAAGTCTCACCTGGTATAAATCTGCTTGGGTGTAAGTCTCACCTGGTATAAATCTGCTTGTGTGTAAGTCTCACCTGGTATAAATCTGCTTGGGTGTAAGTCTCACCTGGTATAAATCTGCTTGGGTGTAAGTCTCACCTGGTATAAATCTGCTTGGATGTAAGTCTAACCTGGTATAAATCTGCTTGGATGTAAGTCTCACCTGGTATAAATCTGCTTGCGTGTGGTATAAATCTGCTTGGGTGTAAGTCTCACCTGGTATAAATCTGCTTGGGTGTAAGTCTCACCTGGTATAAATCTGCTTTGGTGTAAGTCTCACCTGGTATAAATCTGCTTGGGTGTAAGTCTCACCTGGTATAAATCTGCTTGGGTGTAAGTCTCACCTGGTATAAATCTGCTTGGATGTAAGTCTAACCTGGTATAGGATGTAAGTCTCACCTGGTATAAATCTGCTTGGGTGTAAGTCTCACCTGGTATAAATCTGCTTGGGTGTAAGTCTCACCTGGTATAAATCTGCTTGTGTGTAAGTCTCACCTGGTATAAATCTGCTTGGATGTAAGTCTCACCTGGTATAAATCAAATCTGCTTGGGTGTAAGTCTCACCTGGTATAAATCTGCTTGTGTGTAAGTCTCATCTGGTATAAATCTGCTTGGGTGTTCTGCTTGGGTGTAAGTCTCACCTGGTATAAATCTGCTTGGGTGTAAGTCTCACCTGATATAAATCTGCTTGTGTGTAAGTCTCACCTGGTATAAATCTGCTTGGATGTAAGTCTCACCTGGTATAAATCTGCTTGGGTGTGGTATAAATCTGCTTGGGTGTAAGTCTCACCTGGCATACAGACATGTAGGTGGGAAGCTGTAGGTGACTGGACTTGAGGAAGCTCTGGCAGGGACTTGAAGAAGTGGCAGAGCTGAGCAGCAGAACTTCTCTCTGCTCTTCAATTTCTCACTCTTTTTAGTGGAAGAAATGACGGCCACTTGAAGCTGGTGGTGTAGCTTGTATGCTTCTTGCTGGTGGAGCTGTCGATGTGGACATCTCCATTGTACAGCTTCAGAATAATTCCACATGCTTATTAAGCCCACGCCCACTATTGGACATGATCATTTGAAGTATGGGTTCTTCCTCCGAGATTAGGAAGAGAGTCCACCCACCTGCATGTGTGAACAGTATGTAATTAAGCAAGTTATGTGTGTGTGTGTGTGTGTGTGCAGAGCTGAAGACATCTGAGAAGAAGAGTAAAGCACCCACAGGTAAGGGAGAGGAAGAAGGACTCTGTAAGGGAGTAGGAAGGTTTATTAGTGGGGAGAAGGAGGAGAGAGATGGGCCGAGGAGAGAAGGGAAAGGAGTAAAATAGAGTGAAAAGATTTTTTATTTTTCCTCTTTTAGGTTTTAAGATAATTCCAAATATTGCCCGGTCCATTGGGAGGAAGATTCTAGATGTGCCCTCCATGATGAGGACACTTCAGAGGAGAGATACGCCCTCCATGATGACGACACCTCGGAGGAGAGATACTCCCTCCATGATGAGACCTCAGCCCTTCATCACATCCATGATAAGGAAACGTTGGGGGAGGAGGAGAGGGATCCCCCCGGACCTGCCAGATCTGCAATGAGGTAGTGATTTTCGTCCGATGGTGACTGACATTTACACTATACACATAATCATTACTTATCCCTGGCGGGGGTGGGCGGGGGGCGGATATTTGATGATTCAGGATTTAGTGCAGACATTGAAGTGTGTTGAAACTTGGCAGTGATGGTTAAGTGGGCATGTCCAGATCCACCAATGGTAGGATCAAGCCACTATGGAGGGCTATGAATATGCCAGTTACTCCCATAAGATATATGGTGCATGTAACAAGCACGCGATATGCCCTAATCAGATGGTGCACGTGCTACTATATTTCTAGACATTCTCCCAAGGTAAATGTTGCATGTAGTATACACACCATTTAAATGGTGCACGTGCTACTATATTTCTAACTCTCTAGCTGTGCGTGCTATAGGAGGACCAGCTCTATTATTTAGCGTGCAGTATGGGCAAACCATAATAGATCGCCTGATCGTGGTAGGCTATGTGACTATTCACCATTACTCAAGTTTCTGACTCAGTCCAAGTGAGCCTTGTTGCTGGTGAATGGACCACCACACAGGTCTCCCTTAGTCTTCATGGTGGAGTTTGGCTGTGTCCACTCAAGTTTCTGACTCAGTCCAAGTGAGCCTTGTTGCTGGTGAATGGACCACCACACCGGTCTCCCCATGTCTTCATGGTGGAGTTTGGCTGTGTCCACTCAAGTTTATTACTAAGTCCAAGTGGGCCTTGTTGCTGGTGAATGAACCACCACACAGGTCTCCCCATGTCTTCATGGTGGAGTTTGGCTGTGTCCACTCAAGTTTCTTACTCAGTCCAAGTGAGCCTTGTTGCTGGTGAATAGACCACCACACAGGTCTCCCCATGTCTTCATGGAGTTTGGCTGTGTCCACTCAAGTTTCTTACTCAGTCCAAGTGAGCCTTGTTGCTGGTGAATGGACCACCACACAGGTCTCCCCATGTCTTCATGGTGGAGTTTGGATGTGTCCACTCAAGTTTCTTACTCAGTCCAAGTGGGCCTTGTTGCTGGTGAATGGACCACCACACAGGTCTCCCTTAGTCTTCATGGTGGAGTTTGCAAGTTGGGTTTCTGTGGTCTTGTTGTCATGGAGATGTTTGACTGAGTGAAACCTGCCCCTATGATTGTACATAAATCAACTTGTCATGCCAGTCTTCTGTCTAGTACTCAGAACATCACATGATTATGGTAAGGGATATCATTGCCACACACTGAGCATGCTCCTCTCTGCCATACATGTTGCTAACTCCTCCCCCATACATAATTATTATTGTCCTTCCTTAACAGACTCTCACCTCAGCCATGAAGCAGTTTCACTCCAGATCTGCCTTGACAATGAAGGATTGCTGACTGGGCTGGGACGAGGGAGGATGGCAGAGTTCCCTCTAGAGGCATAACTTGTACCTGTAGCATCTAACACTGACAGTGTGAACATATACTACTCTGATTAAGCAAATATATATGCACTTATCCATACTTACGGGCACTTCTCTACCGAAGAGCAAAAAAAATTATTACAATTTTAATAGGAGAAGTTTGTGTGTGTATGTGAGGACTGTGAGTGGGTGGAGATGACAGTATTGAACAGAGCAAGGTCAAGATGGTTCACTGTTGAAAATGGGCTTAGGCAGGGATGCCCTTTGTCTCCACTTTTTTCTCGATATCTATTTGATGTGGATGGCAGAGGAGCTGGAGAGAGCTGAACTAGGGGTTAAGGTATGGGTGTTGGTGGGTAGCTTATGTGTGCAGATAACTCTCTTTAGGCAGTCTCAGGGCTGGAGTTGCAAGCTCTGTTGGGTGTGGTGCAGATGTATGTGGAAGATGAAGTTTGAATACTTCTTCTGGTGATGTATGAATGTAGCTCATATAGTAGGTCATATACTTCATCTGGTGATGTATGAATCTCATATAGTAGGCCATATACTTCATCTGGTGATGTATGAATGTAGCTCACATAGTAGGTCATATACTTCATCTGGTGATGTATGATTGTAGCTCATATAGTAGGTCATATACTTCATCTGGTGATGTACGAATGTAGCTCATATAGTAGGTCATATACTTCATCTGGTGATGTATGAATGTAGCTCATATAGTAGGTCATATACTTCATCTGGTGATGTATGAGTGTAGCTCATATAGTAGGTCATATACTTCATCTGGTGATGTATGAATGTAGCTCATATAGTAGGTCATATACTTCATCTGATGATGTATGAATGTAGCTCATATAGTAGGTCATATACTTCATCTGGTGATGTATGAATGTAGCTCATATAGTAGGTCATATACTTCATCTGGTGATGTATGAATGTAGCTCATATAGTAGGTCATATACTTCATCTGATGATGTATGAATGTAGCTCATATAGTAGGTCATATACTTCATCTGGTGATGTATGAATGTAGCTCATATAGTAGGTCATATACTTCATCTGGTGATGTATGAATGTAGCTCATATAGTAGGTCATATACTTCATCTGGTGATGTATGAATGTAGCTCATATAGTAGGTCATATACTTCATCTGGTGATGTATGAATGTAGCTCACATAGTAGGTCATATACTTCATCTGGTGATGTATGAATGTAGCTCATATAGTAGGTCATATACTTCATCTGGTGATGTATGAATGTAGCTCATATAGTAGGTCATATACTTCATCTGGTGATGTATGAATGTAGCTCATATAGTAGGTCATATACTTCATCTGGTGATGTATGAATGTAGCTCATATAGTAGGTCATATACTTCATCTGGTGATGTATGAATGTAGCTCATATAGTAGGTCATATACTTCATCTGATGATGTATGAATGTAGCTCATATAGTAGGCCATATACTTCATCTAGTGATGTATGAATGTAGCTCATATAGTAGGCCATATACTTCATCTGGTGATGTATGAATGTAGCTCACATAGTAGGTCATATACTTCATCTGGTGATGTATGAATGTAGCTCATATAGTAGGTCATATACTTCATCTGGTGATGTATGAATGTAGCTCATATAGTAGGCCATATACTTCATCTGGTGATGTATGAATCTCATATAGTAGGTCATATACTTCATCTAGTGATGTATGAATGTAGCTCATATAGTAGGTCATATACTTCATCTGGTGATGTATGAATGTAGCTCATATAGTAGGCCATATACTTCATCTGGTGATGTATGAATGTAGCTCATATAGTAGGCCATATACTTCATCTGGTGATGTATGAATGTAGCTCATATAGTAGGTCATATACTTCATCTGGTGATGTATGAATGTAGCTCATATAGTAGGTCATATACTTCATCTGGTGATGTATGAATGTAGCTCATATAGTAGGTCATATACTTCATCTGGTGATGTATGAATGTAGCTCATATAGTAGGTCATATACTTCATCTGGTGATGTATGAATGTAGCTCATATAGTAGGTCATATACTTCATCTGGTGATGTATGAATGTAGCTCATATAGTAGGTCATATACTTCATCTGGTGATGTATGAATGTAGCTCATATAGTAGGTCATATACTTCATCTGGTGATGTATGAATGTAGCTCATATAGTAGGTCATATACTTCATCTGGTGATGTATGAATGTAGCTCATATAGTAGGTCATATACTTCATCTGGTGATGTATGAATGTAGCTCATATAGTAGGCCATATACTTCATCTGGTGATGTATGAATGTAGCTCATATAGTAGGTCATATACTTCATCTGGTGATGTATGAATGTAGCTCATATAGTAGGTCATATACTTCATCTAGTGATGTATGAATGTAGCTCACATAGTAGGTCATATACTTCATCTGGTGATGTATGAATGTAGCTCATATAGTAGGCCATATACTTCATCTGGTGATGTATGAATGTAGCTCATATAGTAGGTCATATACTTCATCTGGTGATGCATGAATGTAGCTCATATAGTAGGCCATATACTTCATCTGGTGATGTATGAATGTAGCTCATATAGTAGGCCATATACTTCATCTGGTGATGTATGAATGTAGCTCATATAGTAGGTCATATACTTCATCTGGTGATGTATGAATGTAGCTCATATAGTAGGCCATATACTTCATCTGGTGATGTATGAATGTAGCTCATATAGTAGGTCATATACTTCATCTGGTGATGTATGAATGTAGCTCATATAGTAGGTCATATACTTCATCTGGTGATGTATGAATGTAGCTCATATAGTAGGTCATATACTTCATCTGGTGATGTATGAATGTAGCTCATATAGTAGGCCATATACTTCATCTGGTGATGTATGAATGTAGCTCATATAGTAGGTCATATACTTCATCTGGTGATGTATGAATGTAGCTCATATAGTAGGTCATATACTTCATCTGGTGATGTATGAATGTTGCTCATATAGTAGGTCATATACTTCATCTGGTGATGTATGAATGTAGCTCATATAGTAGGCCATATACTTCATCTGGTGATGTATGAATGTAGCTCATATAGTAGGTCATATACTTCATCTGGTGATGTATGAATGTAGCTCATATAGTAGGTCATATACTTCATCTGGTGATGTATGAATGTAGCTCATATAGTAGGTCATATACTTCATCTGGTGATGTATGAATGTAGCTCATATAGTAGGTCATATACTTCATCTGGTGATGTATGAATGTAGCTCATATAGTAGGTCATATACTTCATCTGGTGATGTATGAATGTAGCTCATATAGTAGGTCATATACTTCATCTGGTGATGTATGAATGTAGCTCATATAGTAGGTCATATACTTCATCTGGTGATGTATGAATGTAGCTCATATAGTAGGTCATATACTTCATCTGGTGATGTATGAATGCAGCTCATATAGTAGGTCATATACTTCATCTGGTGATGTATGAATGTAGCTCATATAGTAGGTCATATACTTCATCTGGTGATGTATGAATGTAGCTCATATAGTAGGTCATATACTTCATCTGGTGATGTATGAATGTAGCTCATATAGTAGGTCATATACTTCATCTGGTGATGTATGAATGTAGCTCATATAGTAGGTCATATACTTCATCTGGTGATGTATGAATGTAGCCCATATAGTAGGTCATATACTTCATCTGGTGATGTATGAATGTAGCTCATATAGTAGGTCATATACTTCATCTGGTGATGTATGAATGTAGCTCATATAGTAGGTCATATACTTCATCTGGTGATGTATGAATGTAGCTCATATAGTAGGTCATATACTTCATCTGGTGATGTATGAATGTAGCTCATATAGTAGGTCATATACTTCATCTGGTGATGTATGAATGTAGCTCATATAGTAGGTCATATACTTCATCTGGTGATGTATGAATGTAGCTCATATAGTAGGCCATATACTTCATCTGGTGATGTATGAATGTAGCTCATATAGTAGGTCATATACTTCATCTGGTGATGTATGAATGTAGCTCATATAGTAGGCCATATACTTCATCTGGTGATGTATGAATGTAGCTCATATAGTAGGACATATACTTCATCTGGTGATGCATGAATGTAGCTCATATAGTAGGTCATATACTTCATCTGGTGATGTATGAATGTAGCTCATATAGTAGGTCATATACTTCATCTGATGATGTATGAATGTAGCTCATATAGTAGGTCATATACTTCATCTGGTGATGTATGAATGTAGCTCATATAGTAGGCCATATACTTCATCTGGTGATGTATGAATGTAGCTCATATAGTAGGTCATATACTTCATCTGGTGATGTATGAATGTAGCTCATATAGTAGGCCATATACTTCATCTGGTGATGTATGAATGTAGCTCATATAGTAGGTCATATACTTCATCTGGTGATGTATGAATGTAGCTCATATAGTAGGTCATATACTTCATCTGGTGAAGTATGAATGTAGCTCATATAGTAGGTCATATACTTCATCTGGTGATGTATGAATGTAGCTCATATGTGACAGGATCTGAGAAAAGGGACCTTTCGTAGAAATTTTGAAAATTGAGTTATTGATGTTAGGACAAATACACACAATTGCCTATTGAATGGAACAAAAATTAGCTCTTATTTCCATTCTAGACCAAAGATATGAACCTCAGAATGTAAGAGGATTACAGCATTCATTTCGAGAAAACGCGGTTTGAAAGGGTTTGCTTACTAATCTCCGTGCACCTCCGCGCACGCTTAGTTCAATTTCTGAGGTAAGAAGAAATGCCTTTTTTGTCTTGTCTACGGAGCATGGACTACGCTGTGTATGACGTGTACAGGTAACTTTTAAGACCATTGTTAGTGTGCGAGTAACAAAAATAATAATAATAAAGAGTGAGAAAACACACACGATGTTTATCTAGGTAATGCTCAGCTAGTAGCTAGCTAATGCCCAACCGGTACTTAGCGAATGCTCCACCAGAAGCTAGCGACTGCTCGGCCTGTAGCTAGCGAATGCTCGGCCTGTAGCTAGCTTCCTGTGCACTTGGAGACGCCATTATTCACAAACAGTTCTTTTTAACGCGCATTAACGAGGGACTTTCCCCTTTCTAACGAGGTTTTCCCCCCCATTCTTCTGCATACGCAAGCAGTATTCTCTCAATTGCCCTCGCGTTACATACAAACGTAGGTCCGTCCACGTTTGACCAGCCATCTTCTAACAGCACGCTTGCATACAAGGAAGCAAGCAGAAGGTTCAAAACTTCACACAGAGGTAGAGGAAGGATAGTAGATACCTGTAATACCAAAAAAAATATTTTGTCAAAGTATGACTGCTAGACTATTTTTGGTTATAGCACAAAACTGTTTTTTCTACGAAAGGTCCCTTTTCTCAGATCCTATCACATATAGTAGGCCATATACTTCATCTGGTGATGTATGAATGTAGCTCATATAGTAGGTCATATACTTCATCTGGTGATGTATGAATGTAGCCCATATAGTAGGTCATATACTTCATCTGGTGATGTATGAATGTAGCTCATATAGTAGGTCATATACTTCATCTGGTGATGTATGAATGTAGCTCATATAGTAGGTCATATACTTCATCTGGTGATGTATGAATGTAGCTCATATAGTAGGCCATATACTTCATCTGGTGATGTATGAATGTAGCTCATATAGTAGGCCATATACTTCATCTGGTGATGTATGAATGTAGCTCACATGGTAGGTGACTCATGCACAACTCACCCCAAGACACACCCCTCATTACCAACTCATACACATCACATTAAGACTCGCCCCTGCTACATCAGATCATGAGGTGAGTATGCTGAATGCTGCTTGGTGGATTACTCGTGTGTGTGTGTGTGTGTGTGTGTTCAAGTATTTGTGGTTGCCCTATAAGTAGATGGTGGGTGTGTGCTCTGAGTGGTTGGTTATATGTTGATTAGGAATATTCTTGTTGGGTATTGCCACCGACTTTGTCAGACTAACGACTAACTGTGTAGCATGAGTATACCTGCTTGTCTCTAAGGCTTGCTATTTACAGTAAGATCACAAGGTTATGAGTGTCTCTCTTGCCTGAACTCTCTTGCCTGAACTCAACCTTAAAAGTGCTATGTTGATTGTTCTCTGACATTCTGACAAGCAAGAAGATATCTCAGATATTGGTGGTAAAGTTTGCCAGCCAACTGAAAGTGTGACGCACAACAAGGCACGTGAAGGGGACCTGCCAGGTGTAATGGCTGCCATGAAGAGTGAAGGATACAACCCTCTGGACAGAGATGAACATGGAAACAACGCCTTGCACTGGCAGTTCTCACGGGGCACATGTGGTGGTGAAGTTTTTTCTGGAGAATCTGACGTATGACCCAACACTTCCTAGGACAGATGGCCGTATAGTTCTTCACCTAGCTGCTTCATGTGGTCATCTTGAGCTGCTACGATACCTCTGGGAGGAGAGGTTACCATTCTTAATTGAATACCTTAAGAGTTTGTTGAGGAAGTATTCCTGATAAGGTATTTCCACAGACCACCCTAGCCGTGGTCAGTCACATAACTCATATGGGATCATTTGCAAGTCCTTTACCAAAACGCTGCATTGCCACCGCTTTGTGCATTCCAGATGGCCAGCCGCTGCATCAGAGAATGCAGCAGAAGAGATCTCAGAATGGCCTCTTAAGAATTTCGTGTCTTTCCTGAGGCAGCGTGACCCCAGCCCGCAGTCTCACAAGCCACACCCTCTTAAGTGCATGCACACACATGGAGAAAGAATCCCCTGAAATGCCATTTTATTTTCATTTGCTTCAAAAATTCTTGCACAAATAGAATTGTGAGATCACGTATGCAAAAGCTAGTGACATTGTCCTCCCCATAGATAGGTTCACACAGGAGCCTAGTGAGACTCCTCCCCCATAGATAGGTTCACACAGAAGGAGCCTAGTGAGACTGTCCTCCCCCATAGATAGGTTCAAACAGAAGGAGCCTAGTGAGACTATCCTCCCCCATACTTCACACAGAAGGAGCCTAGTGAGACTGTCCTCCCCATAGATAGGTTCACACAGCAGGAGCCTAGTGAGACTGTCCTCCCCATAGATAGGGAGGAGCCTAGTGAGTCTGTCCTCCCCCATAGATAGGTTCACACAGAAGGAGCCTAGTGAGACTGTCCTCCCCATAGTAGGGTCACACAGAAGGAGCCTAGTGAGAGTATCCTCCCTCATAGATAGGTTCACACAGAAGGGGCCTAGTGAGACTGTCCTCCCCATAGATAGGGTCACACAGAAGGAGCCTAGTGAGACTGCCCTCCCCCATAGATAGGTTCACACAGAAGGAGCCTAGTGAGACTGTCCTCCCCATAGATAGGGAGGAGCCTAGTGAGACTGTCCTCCCCATAGATAGGTTCACACACAGAAGGAGCCTAGTGAGACTGTCCTCCCCATAGATAGGGTCACACAGAAGGAGCCTAGTGAGAGTATCCTCCCTCTCACACAGAAGGAGCCTAGTGAGACTGCCCTCCCCATAGATAGGGTCACACAGAAGGAGCCTAGTGAGACTGCCCTCCCCCATAGATAGGTTCACACAGAAGGAGCCTAGTGAGACTGTCCTCTCCAAAGATAGGTTCACACAGAAGGACCCTAGTGAGACTGTCCTCCCCCATAGATAGGTTCACAGAAGGAGCCTAGCGAGACTGTTCTCCCCATAGATAGGTTCACAAAGAAGAGACTGCTCCTCATAAATAGGTTCAAAGGAGCCTAGTGAGATTGCCCTTCCTCATAGATAGGTGCACACAGAAGGAGCCTAGTGAGATTGTCCTCCCCCATAGATAGGTTCACACAGAAGGAACCTAGTGAGACTGTCCTCCCCCATAGATAGGTTCACACAGAAGGAACCTAGTGAGACTGTCCTCTCTCATAGATTGTGTCCTAACTGACTCATTAGTAGAAACATTATTCATTATGCATGCTTAATTACCATGGTTTTATTCTGTTTCCTGTTTCCTGTTAAGAGTTTATAGTTCACCATTAATTTTGATACTTCAGTTGTTCAAGCAGCGATAATTTTCTAGTTAAATTAGTTATAGTTGGCAGTTGTTAGTTACTAGTCTAATGACTGTGACTGGTCCTCAAGAGCGTCCATCTCGGAGTTACCACACTTCTGGCGACGAGGATGAAGCACCTACTTATGACTACTTCCAGCAAAATCAAGCCTTTCAACCCGACCTTGATGGCTGGAACATATACGGGGAGAAACTCCAGTTTCTAACAGCATAGAGAATGTAGCCAAGAAGCGGCTTACCGGGTGCGGCGACCCAACCTTCAAGCTGTTGAGCTTAGTACTAGATGGCAAGCTGGACGCCGAAGATGTCACACTGACGGTGTAGCAGTATCTGGTGAACCCCCTTTATGACCTCTGGCCACTGTATTGTTGTATACAGTGACCTACCACGGGACGGAGAGACTCCCCTTCTTGTCAATGATAGGCTGAGGAGGCAATTCATTTTAGCGCTAGATTCAACGAGGGGAATAAAGCATCTGTTATTGGAATAGTTAGCCAAGATATTAGTCAGAGGATGGAGTGCAGTTGTGTAAGGAAGCAGTGACCACTGTGCTTGACACTTACTGCTTCGCTATCCATGATCTTCCAGAGGATGCAGTTATGATTTCAGTGAGGCAGACAGCTGAGGATTGCAATTTAGAATAGCTAGGGGGAAATATTTGTCTTGCTTAGTTGAGACCTATCCGAGTGCATTTGAATGGACAGTGATAGAGAACAGTAACAGTGACCCCTCCTACCTCTGAATGGAGTACCCTACACGAGTTTGTTGTGCTCTGTCTAAGCAGGTATTTCAGGTGCAGTGCATGACAGGTGTTGCGGTATCTGGAGACTAACCCTGAGGCACTGTATCCTAGTTATCAACGACTCTTATTCACTATATAGTGGCCTATCCAGGATGGAGGGACATCCCTGTCACTATTTGATGGTCATCTGGGAGGCAGTTCATTTGAGCATATATAGTACTGGATTCCAGTAAGGCATCTGTCTGGAGTAGTTATGCCAAGGTGTTAGTTGTGACCTATCCGAGGATGGAGTGTAGGTTGTTGCAGTCTTCTGACTTCCCTTTAAAATGACCATGGGGGTCAATGTATCCTAGTTCTCAGTCACCCCCAGTCACTAAGTACTAGGATAAAGTGACCCAGAGAGTCACTGACCTAGTAAATATCAATAGAGGCATAATTATAGTGATTTTCTTGCAAGGAACGGAAGTGTATTTTCACTATTAAAGCAACAAATTAATTGGCTTCACATACCATATTCCATCTTTTCAATAGTATTACCTCTGGCCATGTGGAATGAAAATGTAATAACAAAGTTACTACAGTCATTTTTCTAACTGATTAAAGTCTTCACCATGTCAACAATAGAACATCACCAGTTATGTGTCAATAATGACCTTATACTACTTCCTGTCCAAGACAAATCACAGCAGTTGCCATTGGCGATCCAGTACCTTGAAAGCATTCTCCTCCACAAGCAACACAAGTGTTCATCTTGCATCAGGAACCAGATCAATTGTGATATACATTCCATGCAGCTGTGGGAAAGTCGAGAACAGAGATTGGAGAGCAGAGTAAAAGTAATGTGTGGATGTATGCCATAGCTAAACATTCATGGAGCCACTACCATCCAATCTTGTTGTGGGAAGACTTCAAATGAAGGGATTTTCTTGTGAAGGAAGCTCTGCACATCCACCTCAAACCCAAGGATCAGAGCTTCAGCAGAGATATAGGGCTTGACTATATACCTGTAGTTACTGGATCTCAACTATCAAGACTATGCACAACCACACCCACTATTAATCATTGCCAAGGCAGAAGTATCATGCATCGGCCAAACCTGATCGACATTGGACAAATAATACTTTGGTTAGAAAAAGGAAGGCTCTTAATATATGGTATTTATGCTTTTGTTGTTTTAATGAATGCTATTATCTATAAATAATCCTCCAGACTTTGCTAACTGCATCATATCAAATGCCAGAAAAGAGTTGACTTCTGTGTTCAAATCTAGGCAACTATTCAAGTCATTTTTGTTTGACCATCTTTAGGGGTCAAGCCACAATTACTTAGTTTGTTTGAGCTTTGACCACTTCCAAAAAAAGCGATAAACAGTGGAACTGCAAGCTATGTTGGATGTGGTTCAGGCGTATGTGTTAAGGTGGAAGATGAAGTTTTATAGTGAGAAGAGCAAGGTCATGGTAGTGGGGAAGAAGGAAGCTGGAGTGCATTGGAGGATTGGTGTGGAGATATTGGAAGAAGTCAAATAATTCAAGTAACTTGGGAGTATGGTTTGATAGGAAGCTAATTCAGTTAGAGAAGATGGCAAAGAAGGCAGAAGAGTGGGTTGGAAAGGTAATATGGATGAGTAGAGTGAATGGGCAGGTGGAAGTAGACAGAGGAAGAATGGTGTGGGAGCTTCTAGTGAGACCTAGTATGGAGCATGCAGCCGAAGTGTGGTGGACAGGAGGACGTAATGCTTGCAAGAAGTTGGAGTCAGCACAGATGAGAGTGGGTAGGAGACTGGTGGGCGCAAGTGACACAGTATATATTATTATAGCAGGAGTTGCAATACGGGGAGATATGAGGTGGAGGAAGCTAGAGGAGAGGAGGGAAGATAAGATTTTGTTTGGTAAGAAATAATTAGATGTGTTGGAACAGAGCAGATTGGTAAAAAATAGTTGTAAATAAACTAAGGGAGGATGGAGAAATTGGATGATGGGAAGAATATGAGATCTTGAGGAGAAAATACGAGATAAATGAGGTTGGATCAGTATGCAAGTGGAAGGGGTAAGTGAAGGTGATAAATGAGAAGGATTGGCAGGAGGAAGTAAACGGCAAGAGTACGGTAAATCTGCAAAGAATAGTGCAGGGGTGGAGAGGTATGTTAGGTCCATGCATGGTCAGGAAGGTGTTCGGTTGCAATTTAGACTGAGGACTGCATCAGCTGGATTGTTAGAGGATAAGAAGAGATGTGGGATAGTTAGGGATGAGAGGTGTATCATCTGTGAGCAGGGGAAGATGTGGAGCATTTCTTGGTGATGTGCGGGGTATTTGAGAGGGATTGGCTGGTACTGATGGATGAGGTGCACAGAATTGTAGGGGCAGGACAATGGCTGGATGTATTTAGAAGAGTGTGTAAGGATGGAAAGGTGGCATTGCTTTTGGGGAAAGATGTGAGTGAGGGAGTAAGTGATGCAGTGATGGAGGAGGTGGGTGAGTGTGTTATGTATTGGTTAGGGAAGTGGTGGCAGAGGAGAAAGGAACTGTTGTATGGTGAGCTGAGGAATGATCTTTGGTCCCCTCCCCTCCCCCCCTCCTTGAGCAGCGGGACACTCATAACTTAATATTGTGGATATTTTTTACTAATTAAGTACAGTTGATTTTTGATATAGCTAGTTTTATTCCCCAAGTTACGAATGGGACATTTGTATGCTTCACTTTTGAACACAGTTTTGATATCTGAAGGTCTGTGGCCATCCATTGCAGCACATCAATTCAACAACTTCCATTGTCACTATAAGGGAAGTTACATTATTTTATGTGAAGAAAAGGACTGGACAGTCATATAATCCAATACTGTGTTGTAACATGTGATGGCCTCAACAGCTCAAGATTATGTTTCGGCTAGATGGTCTAGCTTTCATCTAGCCAGAAACGTCATGTTAGAAAATTCATTGAGAAAGGCATTGTCTACATTATCTACTAAGTTGGTTGAGAAGAATACAATCTCAGTCAATAGATCAAAAACAAGCTAGCTAGCAATACTAAGCATTTTGTGTAGAAATCCTAGCTACTTGTAAAATTCCAGTGAACTTCTTTCAATATACGTATGACAACCTTGAATAATTAGTGATGGGTTCATATAGTAAGTTGAAGGACAGACACCAGGAGCTGGTGGGGCCAGAAGCTATCACAAGTCTCCTGAGAGATTTGTTACCAGGCTCCAGAGGGTCAACTACAATGGTTTGTCCTCTGTATAAAGTCAGCTATGGCCAAGCTAAACTATGGAAGAAGTAGCAAGTGGACACTGCTAGTGGAGCCCCTTGTCGCTGACAGTAGAGGTGTCACTCCTCCAGTTCGCTTCATCAAGACGATGATATGAGGTTTGCGTGGGATGGTGCACGTGTGTGTGTGTGTGGGTGGGGGGGGGGGGGGGGGGGAACAGAATCCTAAAGGAGAGAATCACTGATTCCTATTACTCGGTGACCAGGGGGAAACATTTGACACCCTATTCCCGAGTTATAACTGATTTCTTGAAGTAAAATCATTTGTAATCACTTCTTGTATTTTTTTCAGGAAACTTCTTTGAGCAATTGCATTAGTAATGGCTGATCACAAGACTGACATAGAATCATTCTTTTATTTCGCAGTGTATAAGGAGGTCTCAGTCTAGGATTGGTGCAAGTGGCAATAGTTTTCTAGATATAATATAGCAGTTGTTGGTTATTAGGACTGTTTCTTACAAGAGCATGCATCTTGGGTACCACACTCAGCATAGGGTCAAAGATAAATTGAACACTACCATGATGTTATCAGTTGTGTATGCAGCGGTGGGAAATATACATTGGTGAATCAATGAGGAGGTTGGAGACCATAATCAGGGAGCTAAAAATGCTTGCCGAAGAGAACTTTAGAAGTCTGCTATTGAAGAGCATGTGTGGAACCAAGACCACCCAATCTCCGTGATGGAGAGAGTTGCTCGTGAAGAAAGTGCTGCACATCCATGCTACGCGTAGGTAACATTTCCTTGCTTTCAGTGGTAAGCAAAATGTTGGAACATCATTTCCACCATTATATTTCTTACCATCTGAAGGAATCTTGCCCACTTACGAACAAACAATGGGGTTTTCAGAAGAGGAAATCCACAGTCACCGGCCTCCTATCTGTCACTCATGATTGGTTGGAGACTCTTGAGTATGGAGATGAAGTGTGCACTGTCTTTTTTGACTTGCAGAAGGCCTTTCACTCTGTTCCTCACCTGCCACTTTTGGAAAAGCTTGCCAGCCGTGGACTCGATAACAATTCCCTTTCATGGATTGGCAGCTACTTGACTGACAGGAGGCAACGTGTGGTTGTTGGGGGAGAGTCATCTGTGGAGCTACCTGTTCTGTCTGGTGTGCCTCAGGGTTCAGTTCTGGCTCCTATTTTATTTTTGATATATATCGATGATGTACCTGATACACATCTGTCAGATGGGAGCATATTGAATCTTTATGCAGATGATATGCTACTATATAAACCTATTAATTCCAACACTGACTTTTCCCAACTGCAACTGGATATCAACAGCATCAATGAATGGGTAAACAAAAACTTTCTCCACATGAATCCAGATAAATGCAAGACAATGCTAATATCAAGGAAGAGGAAAACTGTTCAGCTACCACAATTATTATTAAATGGTACACCTATTCAGCATGTAGAGACCTTCAAGGTACCTATATAGGAGTACTCCTTTCCTCGGATCTTTCCTGGTCTAAACATGTCAACTCCATCTGCTCGAAGGCAAGGAAACTCCTTGGGCTACTGTATAGGAAATTCAATGGAATTATGAATTCTGTCAACTTACTAAATTTATACAGCCTACATGTACGGCCCCATTTAGAATATGCTGCTCCAGTCTGGGATCCACATCTAATTAAGGACACAAGCCATATTGAAAACATTCAAAAGTTTGCACTGAGAATGTGCCTGAGGAAATGGGACTCTACTTATCATGAACTATTACACTATTCTGAGCTACCAACACTCAAGAACCGCAGGTCTTTTTTGAAACAAAGCACATTATACAACATCATTCATGGACATTTCTATTATCCATCTGATATTTTTGTACATAAAGTAAGTAGACGTCATGCAGATTCATCACACTTATTGCACCAACCAAGAGCACATACAAATGCCTCTTTTGTTCTTGACTCTATACGCATGTGGAATAACAAGCACATTCAGCTCCTTCCACCAGCACTTTCAAACGTTTTATTGCTCCTTTATTCATGTAGTATTATATATACACAGACACACACTAGTATTAGCTTATGGCTATTTGTGTATCTTATTATTATTAAAAAAATATTAATTTTTTTTATTTTAAATCAGCATTTCACACACAGCAAATGCACGTGGTTCATATACCATCTGAATAACAGTTCGCATGCCTAGTCTTGAGAGTTGAGACCGAGCAAGTGGGTAGCCCCAGCCCTGCATCACGAGAGGGGAGTCATCTTTACATGAAACTAATGGTTTAAAAATATCCTTTCCTTCATTGTTGGTAGCTATCTACAAAGTGTTGAAAATGTGGAAAATGTGGAAAAACCCCTCAAAATTCATCTTCAAGGATCTATCTACGTTTCTGTCCATCTACATGTATCTATCCTTTTCCGACTTGCACAGAATACATACATGCAGCAACATACAGTTACGTACCCAAGGACGCAATACGCATCCGCAACTGTGCAATAAAGTGGCCATACCAATTATGATTACTTTTCTGGGCACAAATTCATTCTGGGCACAAATTCAACCAGGAGAGAAAAGAAAAAAAGAAAAAAACTTTCAAGAAAAATGGTAGCTACATGTATTGCATGTACATACAATTAAGAACATACTCAAAAATTATACAGGTCCAAGCTGAAAATTTATTATTTAAAAAAAATCTATCTCATTACTGTTTTTTGTCCTCTTAACAACATTGGAAGGTTGTTTGCAGAAAGCTAGTTGCCCCTCACTCTTGCAAAGGAAGCATATGGGCAACACTGTTGCACGAAGTTCACGGGCCTATTCATCATCAACTAGTGTTTCAGCCTCCATTCCACAGTGAGTAGTAGCGTGGATTTGTAGTACTGCATTTCAATAGATGATTTGCAGGTAAGAGCCTCTCTAACTTGACTAAACTACAGTAGTGAGTGACGGTGTACTTAGCCAAGCGAAAGTGAAGGGAGAGGCCATTGCGTTCTAGATTTGGATCACGTGATAGTTTTTTCTGCTAAAATTAGTACCCGCCGGATCTGTAATTAAATTGTCTGACACAATCAAGCTAGCGCGCGTGCTGCATTATAGAACGACCTTGTTTGTTTGTGGAGTTCTTGTTTCTGAGCAACTGCTAGCAAGTGAAAATGAGGCTTTAGCTGATCCTCTATTAAAACATCTGCTGTTTAGTTGGGGAGTTGTCCTATTATCTGTTACCTCACCAAGCCCTTGAAGGAGAGGCTGAAGCTGAACCTACGTGGGTTCAGTCAACAATAACAATAAGGTATGGAATGTGCAATTTTTTAAACATGGTTTACACGTGTACAGTCAACAATAGCAACAAGATAGCAACAAGCCATGAAACGCCCTCATATTATGTGTAGTGTCCAGTCTCTACTTAAAAACGACCTATGTAGCAACCAGCTAGACGATCCTTTACCATTTATCGTCATGTCGGCCATTATTGTACTGCTCTTAAAATTAGTATAATGATTAATTTTAAATTGTAAAGGTAAGTGTAAAGGTAATTGGTATGTTCTACATGAGAACAGCCTTGCTTATTTTCTTCCATTTTTGGGGGTTTGCTAGGATTGGTATATATAGAAGATTTTAAATGTTAAAGGCTCTATCTAACTGCTTGTCTCGTTTCTTTTATTTAAAAAAACAACATTTTTGCATTTTTGTTGTCATGGCAAGTTTGTTGTTTGCTTGCTGTTGTTGTTTCTATGCATTGGAGCTGAGCGGTGGAGAGCTACAAGACTGTCCAACAGTAAAGCCCAACTCCGAGCTTCTGTAACCCCAACACACTTCATCCAACTTTTTCCTTCTTGTAAATGCACTCCAGAAATCTGCACATGCCACGCCTTGTTGCTATTTTTTACTGTAGCAAAACAGACTGTTGTACAATATACAAATCTCCATTATATATATTCCAAATATTGTTGCTATTGGAATGTGATGTTCAACTATGTCATGTAAACAATCAGCATTTGTTGTCTTTTATTTGAGGTGGGGGAGGTTGCTAACATTTCTAACATTGGCCAAAAGCTGTTAACAGTTTCTCGCAGGCGGAAAATGATCAGCTGATCTGAGTATGCTCTGCTCTGGTTGTGTGAATAACGACCCCTTACCCACATCATTTTCACCACTAATAGTCTAGATGTGCATTGGAGTCTCTGGTACTAAAGTTGTCAAGAACTGAACTACAGATTGTATGTAAGTTATGCATGGCTATATGTGTGTAGTCTTCTAGAGGTGCATGGCTATATGTGTGTAGTCTTCTAGCAGGGGTGGATCCAGGAATTTTAGATTGGGGGGGTTGATGAACTACTCACGGCCATAGCCACGGGGGTTTCCATGTTGCCCAGAAATCCAGAAATCCTTTCTTTCCTGAATTATGATCAGATCATTAATCATTTTGCAAGAAAGCACCGTCCTGCATTTCTCTTGGCAGTTTTATAACAAGACATATCATCACCAACATTATTATAACAAGAAATGTAAAATTGAACATGGTATCCTTTAAAAAGAATTGTGAGTAATTTTGCAAGTGCTCAGGAAACCCCCTTACTTATTCCGGGCTATGGTCCTGGCTGCCTGCCTACTAACAACCTAAGGAAGATGCTGGGGTGGATCCAGAAAGGTACAGGGGGGTGCAGGGGTAGAGAACTAGCCCATGCACATGTATTGTATAATGAATAAGAATATTTATCAGCTTTTAAAAAAGAACAGCAACTAAAGATTAAACAGGAAACTATTTTCAGTCAATAAATAGTGAAGCTTGAAAGAGCCTTCTCGGGTGACACTGCACAAAAACATGGCAGATATCATCAACTGACACTCTCACTCCATAGTTCATGGCTATTACAGCAAGATCAGAAAAGTTTTGTTCAGTCAAAGTCGACCTTGTGTATGTCTTTATCCTCCTGAGCAAACTAAATGATCGTTCTGCTTCAGCACTGGTGATAGGCAGAGTGCAAGCAATGACTAGTAAGCAATGAATGTTTGGGAAAGAGTAAGAGTCACAAGAGCTAAGACCTATAGGAGAAGATTGTTGGCGAAGGTAGCCTCATCTTTGTCTCGCTTATGCTCCCACAATGATTGCCATCTTCTTAGTTCACTTTTGAAGAGACAAGGAACATGGAAGATCTTGTTCCCAGTACAGAAGGTCATCTATATGTTGAACACTCGGATTGCAGTTGAGCACTGAAGGCCCAAGGCACAAAAGCATATGACTTCGTTTTCCCTCACCTTGAAATCTTTCCTCCAACTGGTTAATGAATGAATCCAGCACTGGTATAGCATGACTCTCTTGTAATGCTCTTTTGCTGATTGACTTGGAGTGTTGCTTCGATTCTGTTGAATGCTTGGAACACTCTCACTCACACCAATTGACTCAGCCAGTTCAAATACCTCACATTACCGCATTACCACAAGCTAAAAACGGTGTCAATAGTCTTTCTGAGGGTTTTCAAGCATTCAATCACTTCAGTAACTTTGTTATAGGCATCATATATATCTTGATCCTGCTTCTGTAGTTTTGAAGCAAGTATTTTTACTTCATCAAGAACATTCTTGGTGATTATAAAAACAGCAAGAGTTTGAAAAGAAGAGAGAGCAGCTTTCAGACCTTGTGCTTTCACTCTTGTCTCAGCATCCCAATTCCAGCTCCCATCTGATGAGCCTAAATTTGGGTAATCAGTAGGACACAAAATGGCATCTAAGAAAGTGATAAGTGGCTCATACATTTCAAGAAACATTTCAAAGCATGTATGTCTCTCCTGTCCACCCATCTTGTCTTACACATTCCTGGAAGCTTTCTTGCTTTTGGAGAAGGCAAGAATTCATTGACTGTAAGTTCAAAAAGGTTTTGTCTCTTAGGGCTGTGAGCTAAAAAGAGGTGTGCTTCATTTATAACTAAAATCAAGTTTCGTACTTCCTGAACAAGACATGCTCTGGCAATTGAAAGATTAAGGCAGTGTGAGTAGCAGTGTGTGTACAGAGCTAATGGGCTGACCTCCTTGACTTTAGATTGAACTCCTGCAATGCCGGATGACATCACAGATGCTCCATCATAAGCTTGCCCTCTAATTCTACAGGGATCTAAAGAAACTGAAGGACTAGAAACTGTTTCAAGAATTTTTCTTGAAATGGATGAAGGATTGGCTCGGTCCAAGTAGATAAAGCTAATCAGGCACTCCTTGATATGAGGATTAGTGGGGGAGGACAGATCAACATACCTGAAGCACACAGAAAGAATCTCTTGATTAGAATGAGGATCTGCATCAACAATGATGGTGAAAGGCAATTTTTTTCTCGGAGCTGTTCAGTTATATGCTCTCTAATTTTAGATGCATATATGTGAATAACCTCATTTTGAACGGTCTTGCTGGTATACTTCGCGTTCCTTTTAGCTGAGAGAAGGTGTTTGTGTAGGAGCTTATCTGTCTTAGCCAAAAGCTGAAGTGTGGCTACAAAATTGCCCCTATTGAGATCTTCCTGAGAAATCCACTCTGTAGTCAGAGTGGCCTCTGAATGGTAGTGCTTGCTTTGCCAAAAACTCTACAGCCAAAACTATCTGCTGGAGAACATGCCTGTTCTCTTCAGCTTGTTGGTTGCTCTGTTTCAATAGCCTTGTATCTATCCTTTCATCTGGTTGGTTAAAATTTCTGAGAAAAAGGTCTACCCTCTCAGCTGCACGGCAATGCATTTGAGTCTGATCATGGCATACAAGTACACCATCAGGGGTGTATTTAGGGGGGGGCGGGGGGGGGCATTCGCCCCCCCTTGTATCATTCTCGCCCCCCCCCCTTGAAATTAGACACCACCCTTATACATTACATACACCATCATTGTATCATTCTCGCCCCCCCTTATTTTTCCATATCTCAAGTACGCCCCCCCTTGGCAAAATTTCTGTATACAACCCTGACCATCCTTGCCAAGTGCTTTTGAGTATGGTTTCTGGTATGGGGACAAAACTAACAAACCAGAACGATTGCCAACTCCAGAAACACTGCCTCTACCCGGCTGCTCTGGAAAAACTATACAATATCTGCAAAGACCACCTGCAAGAACAGTGCTGTATGAAAGCCAAGGAAATTGTACTAACCATCCAAGCTGGAAGAATACAATCCAGGTTTTTCCTACTTTGGTAACCTGATGTGAATGAAGATGATCAGAAGAAGAAGGTTTGGAATGATGAGAAAGATATTGCTTCTTACGATCATCTGGGATATTATTTGCTAATGACCTAAGCTTATCCCAGTTACCTTGAGCGGCTTCAACTATTGTCCCTAAGTCCACTTGTCCACTAGTTGACGGAACTACACTGAGTGATGTAGTCATCGTATCAATTGTTGCTGAGCATAACTGATAAACAGTAGTTGGCATTGACAAGGAAGAGCTCGATGTAGTGGTTGTGACTGTCATTGATGGTGATTGAACAAATAAATCTATATCAGCTGATGCACTAGAGTTACCATCATCAGCAGTCGTTGACACAGGGATATGGGACCCAGACTCGATTCTACATTAATTAGAAGGCTATTATAAATTGAGCATTCAACTCTTAACCTTTATTGTTCATATACTAGCTGTATATTGTATCTTAACCTTTAAAAAAAAAGTTGTCAGCTGCTGGGTGCAATCCCTGGGTGCTGGCCTCTTTCTACTTCCAGACATGGCAATGTTGATGGCAGATACAAAATGATCATGCACAGCCACATTCCAGGAGTGTGGAATTTCATTCATATTTATCAGTTTGTAGTTTAACCAAAGTGTCTATATCTAACAAGTGTCTATATCTAACAAGTGTCTATATCTAACAAGTGTCTATATCTAACAAGTGTCTATATCTAACAAAGTGTCTATATCTAACAAGTGTCTATATCTAACAAAGTGTCTATATCTAACAAAGTGTCTATATCTAACAAAGTGTCTATATCTAACAAAGTGTCTATATCTAACAAAGTGTCTATATCTAACAAAGTGTCTATATCTAACAAGTGTCTATATCTAACAAGTGTCTATATCTAACAAAGTGTCTATATCTAACAAAGTGTCTATATCTAACAAGTGTCTATATCTAACAAAGTGTCTATATCTAACAAGTGTCTATATCTAACAAAGTGTCTATATCTAACAAGTGTCTATATCTAACAAGTGTCTATATCTAACAAAGTGTCTATATCTAACAAGTGTCTATATCTAACAAAGTGTCTATATCTAACAAGTGTCTATATCTAACAAAGTGTCTATATCTAACAAGTGTCTATATCTAACAAGTGTCTATATCTAACAAAGTGTCTATATCTAACAAAGTGTCTATATCTAACAAAGTGTCTATATCTAACAAAGTGTCTATATCTAACAAGTGTCTATATCTAACAAAGTGTCTATATCTAACAAAGTGTCTATATCTAACAAAGTGTCTATATCTAACAAGTGTCTATATCTAACAAGTGTCTATATCTAACAAGTGTCTATATCTAACAAAGTGTCTATATCTAACAAGTGTCTATATCTAACAAGTGTCTATATCTAACAAAGTGTCTATATCTAACAAGTGTCTATATCTAACAAGTGTCTATATCTAACAAGTGTCTATATATCTAACAAGTGTCTATATCTAACAAAGTGTCTATATCTAACAAAGTGTCTATATCTAACAAAGTGTCTATATCTAACAAAGTGTCTATATCTAACAAAGTGTCTATATCTAACAAGTGTCTATATCTAACAAGTGTCTATATCTAACAAAGTGTCTATATCTAACAAAGTGTCTATATCTAACAAGTGTCTATATCTAACAAAGTGTCTATATCTAACAAAGTGTCTATATCTAACAAGTGTCTATATCTAACAAGTGTCTATATCTAACAAAGTGTCTATATCTAACAAGTGTCTATATCTAACAAGTGTCTATATCTAACAAGTGTCTATATCTAACAAGTGTCTATATCTAACAAAGTGTCTATATCTAACAAAGTGTCTATATCTAACAAAGTGTCTATATCTAACAAGTGTCTATATCTAACAAGTGTCTATATCTAACAAAGTGTCTATATCTAACAAGTGTCTATATCTAACAAGTGTCTATATCTAACAAAGTGTCTATATCTAACAAGTGTCTATATCTAACAAGTGTCTATATCTAACAAAGTGTCTATATCTAACAAAGTGTCTATATCTAACAAAGTGTCTATATCTAACAAAGTGTCTATATCTAACAAAGTGTCTATATCTAACAAGTGTCTATATCTAACAAGTGTCTATATCTAACAAGTGTCTATATCTAACAAAGTGTCTATATCTAACAAAGTGTCTATATCTAACAAAGTGTCTGTATCTAACAAGTGTCTATATCTAACAAGTGTCTATATCTAACAAAGTGTCTATATCTAACAAAGTGTCTATATCTAACAAAGTGTCTATATCTAACAAAGTGTCTGTATCTAACAAGTATCTATATCTAACAAAGTGTCTATATCTAACAAAGTGTCTATATCTAACAAAGTGTCTATATCTAACAAAGTGTCTATATCTAACAAAGTGTCTATATCTAACAAGTGTCTATATCTAACAAGTGTCTATATCTAACAAGTGTCTATATCTAACAAAGTGTCTATATCTAACAAAGTGTCTATATCTAACAAGTGTCTATATCTAACAAGTGTCTATATCTAACAAGTGTCTATATCTAACAAAGTGTCTATATCTAACAAGTGTCTATATCTAACAAGTGTCTATATCTAACGAAGTGTCTATATCTAACAAGTGTCTATATCTAACAAGTGTCTATATCTAACAAGTGTCTATATCTAACAAGTGTCTATATCTAACAAGTGTCTATATCTAACAAGTGTCTATATCTAACAAAGTGTCTATATCTAACAAAGTGTCTATATCTAACAAAGTGTCTGTATCTAACAAGTGTCTATATCTAACAAAGTGTCTATATCTAACAAAGTGTCTATATCTAACAAAGTGTCTATATCTAACAAAGTGTCTATATCTAACAAGTGTCTATATCTAACAAGTGTCTATATCTAACAAGTGTCTATATCTAACAAAGTGTCTATATCTAACAAAGTGTCTATATCTAACAAGTGTCTATATCTAACAAAGTGTCTATATCTAACAAAGTGTCTATATCTAACAAGTGTCTATATCTAACAAGTGTCTATATCTAACAAGTGTCTATATCTAACAAGTGTCTATATCTAACAAAGTGTCTATATCTAACAAGTGTCTATATCTAACAAGTGTCTATATCTAACAAGTGTCTATATCTAACAAGTGTCTATATCTAACAAGTGTCTATATCTAACAAAGTGTCTATATCTAACAAAGTGTCTATATCTAACAAGTGTCTATATCTAACAAGTGTCTATATCTAACAAGTGTCTATATCTAACAAGTGTCTATATCTAAAACAGTGTCTATATCTAACAAGTGTCTATATCTAACAAAGTGTCTATATCTAACAAAGTGTCTATATCTAACAAAGTGTCTATATCTAACAAAGTGTCTATATCTAACAAGTGTCTATATCTAACAAAGTGTCTATATCTAACAAAGTGTCTATATCTAACAAAGTGTCTATATCTAACAAGTGTCTATATCTAACAAGTGTCTATATCTAACAAGTGTCTATATCTAACAAGTGTCTATATCTAACAAGTGTCTATATCTAACAAGTGTCTATATCTAACAAGTGTCTATATCTAACAAAGTGTCTATATCTAACAAGTGTCTATATCTAACAAAGTGTCTATATCTAACAAGTGTCTATATCTAACAAGTGTCTATATCTAACAAAGTGTCTATATCTAACAAGTGTCTATATCTAACAAGTGTCTATATCTAACAAGTGTCTATATCTAACAAAGTGTCTATATCTAACAAGTGTCTATATCTAACAAAGTGTCTGTATCTAACAAGTGTCTATATCTAACAAAGTGTCTATATCTAACAAGTGTCTATATCTAACAAAGTGTCTGTATCTAACAAGTGTCTATATCTAACAAAGTGTCTATATCTAACAAAGTGTCTATATCTAACAAGTGTCTATATCTAACAAAGTGTCTATATCTAACAAGTGTCTATATTCTAACAAGTGTCTATATCTAACAAGTGTCTATATCTAACAAGTGTCTATATCTAACAAGTGTCTATATCTAACAAAGTGTCTATATCTAACAAAGTGTCTATATCTAACAAGTGTCTATATCTAACAAGTGTCTATATCTAACAAAGTGTCTATATCTAACAAGTGTCTATATCTAACAAGTGTCTATATCTAACAAGTGTCTATATCTAACAAGTGTCTATATCTAACAAAGTGTCTATATCTAACAAAGTGTCTATATCTAACAAAGTGTCTATATCTAACAAGTGTCTATATCTAACAAAGTGTCTATATCTAACAAGTGTCTATATCTAACAAAGTGTCTATATCTAACAAAGTGTCTATATCTAACAAGTGTCTATATCTAACAAAGTGTCTATATCTAACAAAGTGTCTATATCTAACAAGTGTCTATATCTAACAAGTGTCTATATCTAACAAAGTGTCTATATCTAACAAAGTGTCTATATCTAACAAGTGTCTATATCTAACAAGTGTCTATATCTAACAAAGTGTCTATATCTAACAAGTGTCTATATCTAACAAAGTGTCTATATCTAACAAGTGTCTATCTAACAAGTGTCTATATCTAACAAGTGTCTATATCTAACAAGTGTCTATATCTAACAAGTGTCTATATCTAACAAAGTGTCTATATCTAACAAGTGTCTATATCTAACAAAGTGTCTATATCTAACAAGTGTCTATATCTAACAAGTGTCTATATCTAACAAGTGTCTATATCTAACAAGTGTCTATATCTAACAAGTGTCTATATCTAACAAAGTGTCTATATCTAACAAAGTGTCTATATCTAACAAGTGTCTATATCTAACAAGTGTCTATATCTAACAAAGTGTCTATATCTAACAAGTGTCTATATCTAACAAAGTGTCTATATCTAACAAGTGTCTATATCTAACAAAGTGTCTATATCTATCAAGTGTCTATATCTAACAAAGTGTCTATATCTAACAAGTGTCTATATCTAACAAGTGTCTATATCTAACAAGTGTCTATATCTAACAAGTGTCTATATCTAACAAAGTGTCTATATCTAACAAGTGTCTATATCTAACAAAGTGTCTATATCTAACAAGTGTCTATATCTAACAAAGTGTCTATATCTAACAAGTGTCTATATCTAACAAAGTGTCTATATCTAACAAAGTGTCTATATCTAACAAAGTGTCTATATCTAACAAAGTGTCTATATCTAACAAGTGTCTATATCTAACAAAGTGTCTATATCTAACAGTCTATATCTAACAAGTGTCTATATCTAACAAGTGTCTATATCTAACAAGTGTCTATATCTAACAAGTGTCTATATCTAACAAGTGTCTATATCTAACAAGTGTCTATATCTAACAAGTGTCTATATCTAACAAGTGTCTATATCTAACAAAGTGTCTATATCTAACAAAGTGTCTATATCTAACAAGTGTCTATATCTAACAAGTGTCTATATCTAACAAGTGTCTATATCTAACAAAGTGTCTATATCTAACAAGTGTCTATATCTAACAAAGTGTCTATATCTAACAAGTGTCTATATCTAACAAGTGTCTATATCTAACAAGTGTCTATATCTAACAAGTGTCTATATCTAACAAGTGTCTATATCTAACAAGTGTCTATATCTAACAAGTGTCTATATCTAACAAGTGTCTATATCTAACAAGTGTCTATATCTAACAAGTGTCTATATCTAACAAGTGTCTATATCTAACAAGTGTCTATATCTAACAAGTGTCTATATCTAACAAAGTGTCTATATCTAACAAAGTGTCTATATCTAACAAAGTGTCTATATCTAACAAGTGTCTATATCTAACAAGTGTCTATATCTAACAAGTGTCTATATCTAACAAGTGTCTATATCTAACAAGTGTCTATATCTAACAAGTGTCTATATCTAACAAAGTGTCTATATCTAACAAGTGTCTATATCTAACAAGTGTCTATATCTAACAAGTGTCTATATCTAACAAAGTGTCTATATCTAACAAAGTGTCTATATCTAACAAGTGTCTATATCTAACAAGTGTCTATATCTAACAAGTGTCTATATCTAACAAGTGTCTATATCTAACAAAGTGTCTATATCTAACAAAGTGTCTATATCTAACACATTCTAACAAGTGTCTATATCTAACAAAGTGTCTATATCTAACAAAGTGTCTATATCTAACAAGTGTCTATATCTAACAAGTGTCTATATCTAACAAGTGTCTATATCTAACAAAGTGTCTATATCTAACAAAGTGTCTATATCTAACAAAGTGTCTATATCTAACAAGTGTCTATATCTAACAAGTGTCTATATCTAACAAAGTGTCTATATCTAACAAAGTGTCTATATCTAACAAGTGTCTATATCTAACAAGTGTCTATATCTAACAAGTGTCTATATCTAACAAAGTGTCTATATCTAACAAAGTATCTATATCTAACAAAGTGTCTATATCTAACAAAGTGTCTATATCTAACAAAGTGTCTATATCTAACAAAGTGTCTATATCTAACAAGTGTCTATATCTAACAAAGTGTCTATATCTAACAAAGTGTCTATATCTAACAAAGTGTCTATATCTAACAAAGTGTCTATATCTAACAAAGTATCTATATCTAACAAAGTGTCTATATCTAACAAAGTGTCTATATCTAACAAGTGTCTATATCTAACAAGTGTCTATATCTAACAAGTGTCTATATCTAACAAGTGTCTATATCTAACAAGTGTCTATATCTAACAAAGTGTCTATATCTAACAAGTGTCTATATCTAACAAAGTGTCTATATCTAACAAAGTGTCTATATCTAACAAAGTGTCTATATCTAACAAATTGTCTATATCTAACAAAGTGTCTATATCTAACAAGTGTCTATATCTAACAAAGTGTCTATATCTAACAAGTGTCTATATCTAACAAGTGTCTATATCTAACAAGTGTCTATATCTAACAAGTGTCTATATCTAACAAGTGTCTATATCTAACAAAGTGTCTATATCTAACAAGTGTCTATATCTAACAAGTGTCTATATCTAACAAGTGTCTATATCTAACAAAGTGTCTATATCTAACAAAGTGTCTATATCTAACAAAGTGTCTATATCTAACAAAGTGTCTATATCTAACAAGTGTCTATATCTAACAAGTGTCTATATCTAACAAGTGTCTATATCTAACAAGTGTCTATATCTAACAAGTGTCTATATCTAACAGGTGTCTATATCTAACATCTATATCTAACAAAGTGTCTATATATAACAAAGTGTATATATCTAACAAAGTGTCTATATCTAACAAAGTGTCTATATCTAACAAAGTGTCTATATCTAACAAAGTGTATATATCTAACAAAGTGTCTATATCTAACAAAGTGTCTATATCTAACAAAGTGTCTATATCTAACAAAGTGTCTATATCTAACAAGTGTCTATATCTAACAAGTGTCTATATCTAACAAAGTGTCTATATCTAACAAAGTGTCTATATCTAACAAGTGTCTATATCTAACAAAGTGTCTATATCTAACAAGTGTCTATATCTAACAAGTGTCTATATCTAACAAGTGTCTATATCTAACAAGTGTCTATATCTAACAAGTGTCTATATCTAACAAGTGTCTATATCTAACAAGTGTCTATATCTAACAAGTGTCTATATCTAACAAAGTGTCTATATCTAACAAGTGTCTATATCTAACAAAGTGTCTATATCTAACAAGTGTATATATCTAACAAGTGTCTATATCTAACAAAGTGTCTATATCTAACAAAGTTTCTATATCTAACAAAGTGTCTATATCTAACAATTGTCTATATCTAACAAGTGTCTATATCTAACAAAGTGTCTATATCTAACAAAGTGTCTATATCTAACAAGTGTCTATATCTAACAAGTGTCTATATCTAACAAAGTGTCTATATCTAACAAGTGTCTATATCTAACAAAGTGTCTATATCTAACAAAGTGTCTATATCTAACAAGTGTCTATATCTAACAAGTGTCTATATCTAACAAAGTGTCTATATCTAACAAGTGTCTATATCTAACAAGTGTCTATATCTAACAAGTGTCTATATCTAACAAGTGTCTATATCTAACAAGTGTCTATATCTAACAAGTGTCTATATCTAACAAAGTGTCTATATCTAACAAAGTGTCTATATCTAACAAGTGTCTATATCTAACAAGTGTCTATATCTAACAAAGTGTCTATATCTAACAAGTGTCTATATCTAACAAAGTGTCTATATCTAACAAGTGTCTATATCTAACAAAGTGTCTATATCTAACAAGTGTATATCTAACAAGTATCTATATCTAACAAGTGTCTATATCTAACAAGTGTCTATATCTAACAAGTGTCTATATCTAACAAGTGTCTATATCTAACAAAGTGTCTATATCTAACAAGTGTCTATATCTAACAAGTGTCTATATCTAACAAGTGTCTATATCTAACAAGTGTCTATATCTAACAAGTGTCTATATCTAACAAAGTGTCTATATCTAACAAGTGTCTATATCTAACAAGTGTCTATATCTAACAAGTGTCTATATCTAACAAGTGTCTATATCTAACAAGTGTCTATATCTAACAAAGTGTCTATATCTAACAAGTGTCTATATCTAACAAGTGTCTATATCTAACAAAGTGTCTATATCTAACAAAGTGTCTATATCTAACAAAGTGTCTATATCTAACAAGTGTCTATATCTAACAAGTGTCTATATCTAACAAAGTGTCTATATCTAACAAAGTGTCTATATCTATATATAACAAAGTGTCTATATCTAACAAAGTGTCTATATCTAACAAAGTGTCTATATCTAACAAGTGTCTATATCTAACAAAGTGTCTATATCTAACAAAGTGTCTATATCTAACAAAGTGTCTATATCTAACAAGTGTCTATATCTAACAAGTGTCTATATCTAACAAAGTGTCTATATCTAACAAGTGTCTATATCTAACAAGTGTCTATATCTAACATAGTGTCTATATCTAACAAGTGTCTATATCTAACAAGTGTCTATATCTAACAAGTGTCTATATCTAACAAGTGTCTATATCTAACAAGTGTCTATATCTAACAAAGTGTCTATATCTAACAAAGTGTCTATATCTAACAAGTGTCTATATCTAACAAAGTGTCTATATCTAACAAGTGTCTATATCTAACAAGTGTCTATATCTAACAAAGTGTCTATATCTAACAAAGTGTCTATATCTAACAAGTGTCTATATCTAACAAGTGTCTATATCTAACATAGTGTCTATATCTAACAAAGTGTCTATATCTAACAAAGTGTCTATATCTAACAAGTGTCTATATCTAACAAAGTGTCTATATCTAACAAAGTGTCTATATCTAACAAGTGTCTATATCTAACAAAGTGTCTATATCTAACAAGTGTCTATATCTAACAAAGTGTCTATATCTAACAAGTGTCTATATCTAACAAGTGTCTATATCTAACAAGTGTCTATATCTAACAAAGTGTCTATATCTAACAAGTGTCTATATCTAACAAGTGTCTATATCTAACAAGTGTCTATATCTAACAAGTGTCTATATCTAACAAAGTGTCTATATCTAACAAGTGTCTATATCTAACAAAGTGTCTATATCTAACAAGTGTCTATATCTAACAAGTGTCTATATCTAACAAAGTGTCTATATCTAACAAGTGTCTATATCTAACAAAGTGTCTATATCTAACAAGTGTCTATATCTAACAAGTGTCTATATCTAACAAAGTGTCTATATCTAACAAAGTGTCTATATCTAACAAAGTGTCTATATCTAACAAGTGTCTATATCTAACAAGTGTCTATATCTAACAAAGTGTCTATATCTAACAAAGTGTCTATATCTAACAAGTGTCTATATCTAACAAGTGTCTATATCTAACAAGTGTCTATATCTAACAAGTGTCTATATCTAACAAGTGTCTATATCTAACAAGTGTCTATATCTAACAAAGTGTCTATATCTAACAAAGTGTCTATATCTAACAAGTGTCTATATCTAACAAGTGTCTATATCTAACAAAGTGTCTATATCTAACAAGTGTCTATATCTAAGAAGTGTCTATATCTAACAAGTGTCTATATCTAACAAGTGTCTATATCTAACAAGTGTCTATATCTAACAAGTGTCTATATCTAACAAGTGTCTATATCTAACAAAGTGTCTATATCTAACAAGTGTCTATATCTAACAAGTGTCTATATCTAACAAGTGTCTATATCTAACAAGTGTCTATATCTAACAAGTGTCTATATCTAACAAAGTGTCTATATCTAACAAGTGTCTATATCTAACAAGTGTCTATATCTAACAAAGTGTCTATATCTAACAAGTGTCTATATCTAACAAAGTGTCTATATCTAACAAGTGTCTATATCTAACAAGTGTCTATATCTAACAAGTGTCTATATCTAACAAGTGTCTATATCTAACAAGTGTCTATATCTAACAAGTGTCTATATCTAACAAGTGTCTATATCTAACAAGTGTCTATATCTAACAAAGTGTCTATATCTAACAAGTGTCTATATCTAACAAGTGTCTATATCTAACAAAGTGTCTATATCTAACAAGTGTCTATATCTAACAAGTGTCTATATCTAACAAAGTGTCTATATCTAACAAGTGTCTATATCTAACAAGTGTCTATATCTAACAAGTGTCTATATCTAACAAGTGTCTATATCTAACAAGTGTCTATATCTAACAAGTGTCTATATCTAACAAGTGTCTATATCTAACAAGTGTCTATATCTAACAAAGTGTCTATATCTAACAAGTGTCTATATCTAACAAGTGTCTATATCTAACAAAGTGTCTATATCTAACAAGTGTCTATATCTAACAAGTGTCTATATCTAACAAGTGTCTATATCTAACAAGTGTCTATATCTAACAAGTGTCTATATCTAACAAAGTGTCTATATCTAACAAAGTGTCTATATCTAACAAGTGTCTATATCTAACAAGTGTCTATATCTAACAAGTGTCTATATCTAACAAGTGTCTATATCTAACAAAGTGTCTATATCTAACAAGTGTCTATATCTAACAAGTGTCTATATCTAACAAGTGTCTATATCTAACAAGTGTCTATATCTAACAAAGTGTCTATATCTAACAAAGTGTCTATATCTAACAAGTGTCTATATCTAACAAGTGTCTATATCTAACAAAGTGTCTATATCTAACAAAGTGTCTATATCTAACAAAGTGTCTATATCTAACAAGTGTCTATATCTAACAAGTGTCTATATCTAACAAGTGTCTATATCTAACAAGTGTCTATATCTAACAAGTGTCTATATCTAACAAGTGTCTATATCTAACAAAGTGTCTATATCTAACAAGTGTCTATATCTAACAAAGTGTCTATATCTAACAAGTGTCTATATCTAACAAGTGTCTATATCTAACAAGTGTCTATATCTAACAAAGTGTCTATATCTAACAAGTGTCTATATCTAACAAGTGTCTATATCTAACAAGTGTCTATATCTAACAAGTGTCTATATCTAACAAAGTGTCTATATCTAACAAAGTGTCTATATCTAACAAGTGTCTATATCTAACAAGTGTCTATATCTAACAAGTGTCTATATCTAACAAGTGTCTATATCTAACAAAGTGTCTATATCTAACAAAGTGTCTATATCTAACAAAGTGTCTATATCTAACAAGTGTCTATATCTAACAAAGTGTCTATATCTAACAAAGTGTCTATATCTAACAAGTGTCTATATCTAACAAGTGTCTATATCTAACAAAGTGTCTATATCTAACAAAGTGTCTATATCTAACAAAGTGTCTATATCTAACAAAGTGTCTATATCTAACAAGTGTCTATATCTAACAAGTGTCTATATCTAACAAAGTGTCTATATCTAACAAAGTGTCTATATCTAACAAGTGTCTATATCTAACAAGTGTCTATATCTAACAAGTGTCTATATCTAACAAGTGTCTATATCTAACAAAGTGTCTATATCTAACAAAGTGTCTATATCTAACAAAGTGTCTATATCTAACAAAGTGTCTATATCTAACAAGTGTCTATATCTAACAAAGTGTCTATATCTAACAAAGTGTCTATATCTAACAAGTGTCTATATCTAACAAGTGTCTATATCTAACAAAGTGTCTATATCTAACAAAGTGTCTATATCTAACAAGTGTCTATATCTAACAAGTGTCTATATCTAACAAGTGTCTATATCTAACAAAGTGTCTATATCTAACAAAGTGTCTATATCTAACAAAGTGTCTATATCTAACAAAGTGTCTATATCTAACAAGTGTCTATATCTAACAAGTGTCTATATCTAACAAGTGTCTATATCTAACAAAGTGTCTATATCTAACAAGTGTCTATATCTAACAAGTGTCTATATCTAACAAGTGTCTATATCTAACAAGTGTCTATATCTAACAAGTGTCTATATCTAACAAAGTGTCTATATCTAACAAGTGTCTATATCTAACAAAGTGTCTATATCTAACAAGTGTCTATATCTAACAAAGTGTCTATATCTAACAAGTGTCTATATCTAACAAGTGTCTATATCTAACAAAGTGTCTATATCTAACAAGTGTCTATATCTAAGAAGTGTCTATATCTAACAAGTGTCTATATCTAACAAATTGTCTATATCTAACAAGTGTCTATATCTAACAAGTGTCTATATCTAACAAGTGTCTATATCTAATAAAGTGTCTATATCTAACAAGTGTCTATATCTAACAAGTGTCTATATCTAACATAGTGTCTATATCTAACAAAGTGTCTATATCTAACAAGTGTCTATATCTAACAAGTGTCTATATCTAACAAGTGTCTATATCTAACAAAGTGTCTATATCTAACAAGTGTCTATATCTAACAAAGTGTCTATATCTAACAAGTGTCTATATCTAACAAAGTGTCTATATCTAACAAGTGTCTATATCTAAGAAGTGTCTATATCTAACAAGTGTCTATATCTAACAAAGTGTCTATATCTAACAAGTGTATATCTAACAAGTGTCTATATCTAACAAGTGTCTATATCTAACAAGTGTCTATATCTAACAAAGTGTCTATATCTAACAAGTGTCTATATCTAACAAAGTGTCTATATCTAACAAAGTGTCTATATCTAACAAGTGTCTATATCTAACAAAGTGTCTATATCTAACAAAGTGTCTATATCTAACAAAGTGTCTATATCTAACAAAGTGTCTATATCTAACAAAGTGTCTATATCTAACAAAGTGTCTATATCTAACAAGTGTCTATATCTAACAAAGTGTCTATATCTAACAAAGTGTCTATATCTAACAAGTGTCTATATCTAACAAAGTGTCTATATCTAACAAAGTGTCTATATCTAACAAGTGTCTATATCTAACAAAGTGTCTATATCTAACAAGTGTCTATATCTAACAAAGTGTCTATATCTAACAAGTGTCTATATCTAACAAAGTGTCTATATCTAACAAGTGTCTATATCTAACAAGTGTCTATATCTAACAAGTGTCTATATCTAACAAAGTGTCTATATCTAACAAGTGTCTATATCTAAGAAGTGTCTATATCTAACAAGTGTCTATATCTAACAAAGTGTCTATATCTAACAAGTGTCTATATCTAAGAAGTGTCTATATCTAACAAAGTGTCTATATCTAACAAAGTGTCTATATCTAACAAATTGTCTATATCTAACAAGTGTCTATATCTAACAAGTGTCTATATCTAACAAGTGTCTATATCTAACAAGTGTCTATATCTAATAAAGTGTCTATATCTAACAAGTGTCTATATCTAACAAGTGTCTATATCTAACATAGTGTCTATATCTAACAAAGTGTCTATATCTAACAAGTGTCTATATCTAACAAGTGTCTATATCTAACAAGTGTCTATATCTAACAAAGTGTCTATATCTAACAAGTGTCTATATCTAACAAAGTGTCTATATCTAACAAGTGTCTATATCTAACAAAGTGTCTATATCTAACAAGTGTCTATATCTAAGAAGTGTCTATATCTAACAAGTGTCTATATCTAACAAAGTGTCTATATCTAACAAGTGTATATCTAACAAGTGTCTATATCTAACAAGTGTCTATATCTAACAAGTGTCTATATCTAACAAAGTGTCTATATCTAACAAGTGTCTATATCTAACAAAGTGTCTATATCTAACAAGTGTCTATATCTAACAAGTGTCTATATCTAACAAAGTGTCTATATCTAACAAGTGTCTATATCTAACAAAGTGTCTATATCTAACAAGTGTCTATATCTAACAAGTGTCTATATCTAACAAAGTGTCTATATCTAACAAAGTGTCTATATCTAACAAAGTGTCTATATCTAACAAGTGTCTATATCTAACAAGTGTCTATATCTAACAAAGTGTCTATATCTAACAAAGTGTCTATATCTAACAAGTGTCTATACCTAACAAAGTGTCTATATCTAACAAGTGTCTATATCTAACAAGTGTCTATATCTAACAAGTGTCTATATCTAACAAGTGTCTATATCTAACTGTTGGGCCCTAAACCACTCTTCTTAGGCTCAACTGGTATGCTGCCACCAGAGTTATACAGTTTCCTCTACTATTCCCAAATAACTCAGATCACTTGTTATTGAATAAGGATAAATGTAAGAACTGCAATACATGAGGTCAGGGCTGGCTTTTATACAATAACCAGTCACCTGACCATGACATCATATGTGGGGTGATGTGGTGATACAAGAACAATGGTAATTCACCACATGCATATGGATGTGTGGGTGACCTTATCTAATCTTAGTCAGATACTGTTTAAGCAGGCAATTGCCTGCTTATGTGAGGGCCATCCTTCTTCAGAAGGTGAGTCCGACATCCCCCCCGGACTGGTCCGAAGCCGTCCCTGGCTGAGTTAATGTGGAGATGTCTGGCCATGCCTGTCTGGACATCCCATCCGCATTCAAGTTCTCCTTACCCGGACGATAATGCACCTTGTAGTTGAATCCTTGCAGGCGGAGAGCCCACCTGGTCAATCGTTTGTTGGACAGATGAGCAGTGTTCAGATACTCCAACGCTTTGTGGTCTGTCTGCAGCAAGAAGAACCGACCATCCAGGTAGATCTCAAAATGCTTGATGGACTCGACCACTGCCAAGCATTCCAACTCAGTAGCAGCATAACGTGTTTCTGCGGACTTGAGCTGGCGACTATAGAATGCTATAGGCAGCTCCTTCTCATCCCTGACCACACTGAGGCATCCACCTATCCCCAACAGAGAGGCATCAGTCTGCAGAACCAGTTTGTCCTCTGGCCTGGGCAAATGCAACCTGCAGGTCTCTCCCAGCACAGACTTCAAATGTGTAAAGCATCTGTCTTGCTCTTCAGTCCACTGTATCTTGGTGGGGGCCTCCAGTTTGGTCGCTTCATTCAGTGGTTTGGAGTATTCTGCGTATCGTTCGATGAATTTTCTGTAATATCCGGCCAACCCGAGGAAAGACTTCATTTGCTTCTTGTTGATTGGCCGGATGTATTGCAAGAGAGCTTGCACCTTGATATCAGGTATACCCACCTGTCCATTTCCAACAATTTGGCCAAGATGAACCAACTCACTCTGAGCCCACTGACATTTGCTCATCTTTACAGTCAGCCCAGCTTTCTTTAAACGTCCCAGTATATCTCGGACGTGGCAGAGATGGTCCTCCCAGCTGTATGAGAAAATTAAAATGTCATCTATGTAGGGGAGTGCAAATTCGTCTGCCCCTTCCAGAACCACATCCATAATCCTCTGGAATGTGGCAGGGGCGTTCTTCAGCCCGAAAGGCATCCTGGTGAATTCGTATTTTCCCAGTGGAGTAACAATGGCTGTTTTCTGCCTGTCTCCCTCCTCCATTTCCACCTGGTAAAACCCTTTGCTTAGGTCCAGCTTGCTGAGGTGAGTGGCTTCTCCCACCTTGGAAATGAGCTGATCAATTACTGGCATGTAGTAGGGATCAGGCTGAGTAATGGCATTCACCTTCCTGTAATCAATGCACAGGCGCACTGATCCATCCAGCTTCTGGACCGGAACGATGGGAGATGACCATGGGCTCACAGACGGTACCAGAATGCCCTTCAGGATGAGGGTCCGCAATTCGGTCTTTACACCCTCCAGCTTGGCTGCGGAAATTGCATAAGGGACGGACCGGATGGATTGTGCATCTCCAGTGTTGATGGCATGCTTGCAAATATGAGTGAGTCCAGGTTCATCAGAACAGACTCCCTCTTGCTCTGCGCAGGCCGTCTTCATCTCGGCCTGCTGTGAAGGTGTCATCTGGTCTCCTTTCAGGGTCGGGATAGTGTTTATCTCATCCATGGTCTGCTGGGCCACAACCACAACTCGCAGGATGGCTGCCTCTGGGTAAGTGTACGTCTTTACATGGTTGACATATACCACCTTGTGTTTCTTGTGACCCGGAGTGCCTATTTGCAGATTGACAGAGTTGGGAATACTGATGATTTCGTAGGGTCCCGTCCAGGCGGCTTCAAGTTTACCAAACAGCCCGGGTGACCTCAGCAGGACCATTTCTCCCACCTGGAAAGTTCTGGCCATGGTGTTCCGGTCATGGTAAATTTTTGCTTTGGCTTGAGATTGTTTTCCGGTCCGGAAGCTGACCTCTCTGACTGCCTCCATACGTTTATCCAGCTGGTCCATGAACTGGGTGATGTTGACACCTGGTTCTGGATCCGTGCAGGCGTCCAGCAGCAGGTCCACCGGGGTCCTCATGTTTCTACCGTACAGGAACTCAAATGGGGAGACTCCAGTGGATCGGTTAGGAACGGATCGTATGGCAAATAAGCACAGTTTGACTTGCTGGACCCAGTTCCACTCTTGGTCAATCAGCTTCTTGATCATGGGCAACAGGGTACCATGAAACCGCTCCACGACTCCATTGGCCTCCGGATGGTAAGCCGAGGTCTGGATCTTGTGGATGTGGAGTCTGTCACATAGCTGCTGCATGACCTTTCCTGTAAGCTGCTTGCCTTGGTCAGATAGCATCTCCCTGGGAGGACCATGTCTGCTAAAAACCTCCAGGAGTCCCTCTGCCACTTCTGCCGCTGTAGCTGTTTTCAGGGGGATGGCTTCTGGGTACCTGGACGCCAGGTCAATAATGGTCAACAAGTACTGGTAGCCACCCTTGGCTTTCTTGAAGGGACCCACCAGGTCGATTGCGATCTTCTCGAAAGGTACTGACACTATAGGAACTTCAACCATGGGTGCCCTCAGAGGCCTGTCTTTTCTGTTCCTTTGACATGTGGTGCACTGCTTGCACCATCTAGTCACGTCAGTCTGTTGACCAGGCCAGGCAACTCTAGTCCTCAGGATGGCCTTTACCTTCTTGGGCCCGAGATGGCCATGCCAGTCATGAGCCGCCTTGAAGAAGGTTGCCCTGAGGGCTTCTGGTACCACCAGCAGCTGAAGCTCCTCCCCCAGGATGTCGTGTGTGTTCATGTACAGGAGGGACTGTTTCCACTTTAGGCAGTCACCTGGGTTTTCCGCCCTCTTCCTCCAGTTGGTAAGGGTGGAATCCTCCAGAACTGCCTTAGCGAACTCCTCCCTGGAGACTCCCCCTGGGCTTGCTACAGGGCATTCCAGGACGTCAGAGCTTTGATGTTGTTGCAAGAAATCCGATGTAATGTCCACTCCACCCTCTGACACTTCAGCTGGATCTCTGACGGGCAAGGCATCCCGGGCTTCCGTCTCCCGGTCCTTCTGTTCCTGCTGCTCGGTTGCAGTTTTCTGGGCCCTGGTGAGGAGCACTTGTCTCGTCTGGGGGACTAAAAGTTCCGGTACGGTTGCCAACTGCATCATCATAGGGTCGGATGTTGGGAGACCCAGCAGCACGTCCTCAGGTAAAAGATCGTCCGGAACCACAGCAGCCCGCCTAGGGAACACCAGATTCCCAATATGGACTGTGAGGTCAGCTGCCTGGTGCAGAACACCTTCTTTATCCGTCATGGTGAATGTCCGGGAAAAAAAATTCCGTAGTTGTTCTCTCCGGACCAAGGACTTGCTCACCAGAGTGGCTTCAGCACCTGAGTCCACCATCACCCGGACTTCCTTGCCATTCACCATGCCCTGGTATGTACTCTCCTCCAAGTTCCGACCAAATGGCTCCTTTACCTGGAGAAGGTTAATCCGCTCCTTCTTGATGTGGGAGGTGTCCTTAAGGGTGCACTCTGCGAACTTGTGCCCTGGCTTTAGGCAGGAGTAACACAAAGGCTCTGGTCTGCCTCCACTAATTCTGTCTTTGAAAAGGTTCGGCGAAAAGCTGTTAAATCTGTTGCCCGTGGCTGGTTTATCCTCCTTGGGGAATTTGAAGAATTTCTTTGCTGCTGTCTTCCTAGCCGAGCCATGGCTTGTCTCGAATTGCAGCACTGCAGCGATGAGTTGACTTGCATTCTTGGGCTCCTGCTGCAGGATGGTTGCTGCACACTCCGGAGTGTACCAGTGTAAGGCAACCGCCCTAGCCAACAACCATAGGATTTCTTTTCCGGATTTCCCTTTTCTAGTCACCCTGTCCAGTGTCACTTCTGTTTGGTGTACTAGGTCTCCAATCGACACTTCCCCTGGAGGTTCCTTGAACAACTGTTCCGAACAAGCTTGTATGGTTAACCCCATAGCGTTCAGGAGGGCTTCTTTAGTGAGGTCATATGAATCTCTTGCCTCCTCTGGAATGGCTGTTGCCAGTCGGTCGGCTGCCTGACCTGTAAGCATCGTCCGGAGGTAAGGTAACCACTCCTCTCGCTCCACCCCTTCTGCCTTGAGTGATATTTCGAACAGGCTTAGGTATAGGCCCAAGTCTTTTTTTTCCTCGTATTTGGGGAGCTTACTCGGAATCTTGTCGAGTTTGTGCTTCTCGACTGCCAGTCGGACCGCCTCCATTTTCTCAAACGTCCTGGCAGCCACTTGGTCCTCCATGAAAGCCTTGAGGGACTGCATATGGCGGGTCTCAGCAGCATCTAACGCTTCCCGGTGTCTAGCCTCGGCTCGGTTCTGCTCTTCCCTCCTTTCTGCCTCAACTTTCCTGTGCTCTTCCCTCCTTTCTGCCTCGGCTAGGTTCTGCTGTTCCCTCCGGACAGCTTCCTTCCGTTCCGCCTCCTGATGTTGCAGTAAAAACATCTGCATCAGCTCCTGGTATGTTGTGTGGGCCGGACTGCTAGCCATCAGGGGTCTTTCTGGAGACTGTCGGGCAGCTTCGTCTTCTTCTTCCCTCTTTTTTTCTTTTTGTCGGGTATCCATGCTTTTGAATCTCCCTACACAACTCTGTCTGGGCCTATCAACGTTCTGGACCCGCAACTAGCCTTGGTAAGCTTTGAACTATCCACTCAGAAACTCAGCTAACAATATAGCTTAGCTAATCTGACTTTTCGATGGGTGGTACGACTAAACCGCTGCCACCAGATGTTGGGCCCTAAACCACTCTTCTTAGGCTCAACTGGTATGCTGCCACCAGAGTTATACAGTTTCCTCTACTATTCCCAAATAACTCAGATCACTTGTTATTGAATAAGGATAAATGTAAGAACTGCAATACATGAGGTCAGGGCTGGCTTTTATACAATAACCAGTCACCTGACCATGACATCATATGTGGGGTGATGTGGTGATACAAGAACAATGGTAATTCACCACATGCATATGGATGTGTGGGTGACCTTATCTAATCTTAGTCAGATACTGTTTAAGCAGGCAATTGCCTGCTTATGTGAGGGCCATCCTTCTTCAGAAGGTGAGTCCGACACTAACAAGTGTCTATATCTAACAAGTGTCTATATCTAACAAAGTGTCAATATCTAACAAAGTGTCTATATCTAACAAGTGTCTATATCTAACAAGTGTCTATATCTAACAAAGTGTCTATATCTAACAAGTGTCTATATCTAACAAAGTGTCTATATCTAACAAGTGTCTATATCTAACAAAGTGTCTATATCTAACAAGTGTATATCTAACAAGTGTCTATATCTAACAAGTGTCTATATCTAACAAGTGTCTATATCTAACAAGTGTCTATATCTAACAAGTGTCTATATCTAACAAAGTGTCTATATCTAACAAGTGTCTATATCTAACAAGTGTCTATATCTAACAAAGTGTCTATATCTAACAAGTGTCTATATCTAACAAGTGTCTATATCTAACAAAGTGTCTATATCTAACAAGTGTCTATATCTAACAAGTGTCTATATCTAACAAGTGTCTATATCTAACAAGTGTCTATATCTAACAAGTGTCTATATCTAACAAGTGTCTATATCTAACAAAGTGTCTATATCTAACAAGTGTCTATATCTAACAAAGTGTCTATATCTAACAAAGTGTCTATATCTAACAAAGTGTCTATATCTAACAAAGTGTCTATATCTAACAAGTGTCTATATCTAACAAAGTGTCTATATCTAACAAAGTGTCTATATCTAACAAAGTGTCTATATCTAACAAAGTGTCTATATATAACAAAGTGTATATATCTAACAAAGTGTCTATATCTAACAAAGTGTCTATATCTAACAAAGTGTCTATATCTAACAAAGTGTATATATCTAACAAAGTGTATATATCTAACAAAGTGTCTATATCTAACAAAGTGTCTATATCTAACAAAGTGTCTATATCTAACAAGTGTCTATATCTAACAAGTGTCTATATCTAACAAGTGTCTATATCTAACAAAGTGTCTATATCTAACAAAGTGTCTATATCTAACAAGTGTCTATATCTAACAAAGTGTCTATATCTAACAATCTAACAAGTGTCTATATCTAACAAGTGTCTATATCTAACAAGTGTCTATATCTAACAAGTGTCTATATCTAACAAGTGTCTATATCTAACAAGTGTCTACATCTAACAAAGTGTCTATATCTAACAAGTGTCTATATCTAACAAAGTGTCTATATCTAACAAGTGTATATATCTAACAAGTGTCTATATCTAACAAGTGTCTATATCTAACAAAGTGTCTATATCTAACAAAGTGTCTATATCTAACAAGTGTCTATATCTAACAAGTGTCTATATCTAACAAGTGTCTATATCTAACAAAGTGTCTATATCTAACAAGTGTCTATATCTAACAAGTGTCTATATCTAACAAAGTGTCTATATCTAACAAGTGTCTATATCTAACAAAGTGTCTATATCTAACAAAGTGTCTATATCTAACAAGTGTCTATATCTAACAAGTGTCTATATCTAACAAAGTGTCTATATCTAACAAGTGTCTATATCTAACAAGTGTCTATATCTAACAAGTGTCTATATCTAACAAGTGTCTATATCTAACAAGTGTCTATATCTAACAAGTGTCTATATCTAACAAAGTGTCTATATCTAACAAAGTGTCTATATCTAACAAGTGTCTATATCTAACAAGTGTCTATATCTAACAAAGTATCTATATCTAACAAGTGTCTATATCTAACAAAGTGTCTATATCTAACAAGTGTCTATATCTAACAAAGTGTCTATATCTAACAAGTGTATATCTAACAAGTATCTATATCTAACAAGTGTCTATATCTAACAAGTGTCTATATAACAAGTGTCTATATCTAACAAGTGTCTATATCTAACAAAGTGTCTATATCTAACAAGTGTCTATATCTAACAAGTGTCTATATCTAACAAGTGTCTATATCTAACAAGTGTCTATATCTAACAAGTGTCTATATCTAACAAAGTGTCTATATCTAACAAGTGTCTATATCTAACAAGTGTCTATATCTAACAAGTGTCTATATCTAACAAGTGTCTATATCTAACAAGTGTCTATATCTAACAAAGTGTCTATATCTAACAAGTGTCTATATCTAACAAGTGTCTATATCTAACAAAGTGTCTATATCTAACAAAGTGTCTATATCTAACAAAGTGTCTATATCTAACAAGTGTCTATATCTAACAAGTGTCTATATCTAACAAAGTGTCTATATCTAACAAGTGTCTATATCTAACAAGTGTCTATATCTAACAAGTGTCTATATCTAACAAGTGTCTATATCTAACAAGTGTCTATATCTAACAAAGTGTCTATATCTAACAAGTGTCTATATCTAACAAGTGTCTATATCTAACAAGTGTCTATATCTAACAAAGTGTCTATATCTAACAAGTGTCTATATCTAACAAGTGTCTATATCTAACAAGTGTCTATATCTAACAAGTGTCTATATCTAACAAAGTGTCTATATCTAACAAAGTGTCTATATCTAACAAGTGTCTATATCTAACAAGTGTCTATATCTAACAAGTGTCTATATCTAACAAGTGTCTATATCTAACAAAGTGTCTATATCTAACAAAGTGTCTATATCTAACAAAGTGTCTATATCTAACAAGTGTCTATATCTAACAAAGTGTCTATATCTAACAAAGTGTCTATATCTAACAAGTGTCTATATCTAACAAAGTGTCTATATCTAACAAGTGTCTATATCTAACAAAGTGTCTATATCTAACAAAGTGTCTATATCTAACAAGTGTCTAAATCTAACAAAGTGTCTATATCTAACAAGTGTCTATATCTAACAAAGTGTCTATATCTAACAAAGTGTCTATATCTAACAAAGTGTCTATATCTAACAAGTGTCTATATCTAACAAGTGTCTATATCTAACAAGTGTCTATATCTAACAAGTGTCTATATCTAACAAAGTGTCTATATCTAACAAGTGTCTATATCTAACAAGTGTCTATATCTAACAAGTGTCTATATCTAACAAGTGTCTATATCTAACAAAGTGTCTATATCTAACAAGTGTCTATATCTAACAAAGTGTCTATATCTAACAAGTGTCTATATCTAACAAAGTGTCTATATCTAACAAAGTGTCTATATCTAACAAGTGTCTAAATCTAACAAAGTGTCTATATCTAACAAGTGTCTATATCTAACAAAGTGTCTATATCTAACAAAGTGTCTATATCTAACAAAGTGTCTATATCTAACAAGTGTCTATATCTAACAAGTGTCTATATCTAACAAAGTGTCTATATCTAACAAAGTGTCTATATCTAACAAGTGTCTATATCTAACAAGTGTCTATATCTAACAAAGTGTCTATATCTAACAAAGTGTCTATATCTAACAAGTGTCTATATCTAACAAGTGTCTATATCTAACAAAGTGTCTATATCTAACAAGTGTCTATATCTAACAAGTGTCTATATCTAACAAGTGTCTATATCTAACAAGTGTCTATATCTAACAAGTGTCTATATCTAACAAGTGTCTATATCTAACAAAGTGTCTATATCTAACAAAGTGTCTATATCTAACAAGTGTCTATATCTAACAAGTATCTATATCTAACAAGTGTCTATATCTAACAAAGTGTCTATATCTAACAAGTGTCTATATCTAACAAAGTGTCTATATCTAACAAGTGCTATATCTAACAAGTATCTATATCTAACAAGTGTCTATATCTAACAAGTGTCTATATCTAACAAGTGTCTATATCTAACAAGTGTCTATATCTAACAAAGTGTCTATATCTAACAAGTGTCTATATCTAACAAGTGTCTATATCTAACAAGTGTCTATATCTAACAAGTGTCTATATCTAACAAGTGTCTATATCTAACAAAGTGTCTATATCTAACAAGTGTCTATATCTAACAAGTGTCTATATCTAACAAGTGTCTATATCTAACTATATCTAACAAGTGTCTATATCTAACAAAGTGTCTATATCTAACAAAGTGTCTATATCTAACAAAGTGTCTATATCTAACAAAGTGTCTATATCTAACAAGTGTCTATATCTAACAAGTGTCTATATCTAACAAAGTGTCTATATCTAACAAAGTGTCTATATCTAACAAAGTGTCTATATCTAACAAAGTGTCTATATCTAACAAAGTGTCTATATCTAACAAAGTGTCTATATCTAACAAAGTGTCTATATCTAACAAAGTGTCTATATCTAACAAAGTGTCTATATCTAACAAAGTGTCTATATCTAACAAAGTGTCTATATCTAACAAAGTGTCTATATCTAACAAGTGTCTATATCTAACAAGTGTCTATATCTAACAAGTGTCTATATCTAACAAAGTGTCTATATCTAACAAAGTGTCTATATCTAACAAAGTGTCTATATCTAACAAAGTGTCTATATCTAACAAAGTGTCTATATCTAACAAAGTGTCTATATCTAACAAAGTGTCTATATCTAACAAAGTGTCTATATCTAACAAAGTGTCTATATCTAACAAAGTGTCTATATCTAACAAGTGTCTATATCTAACAAAGTGTCTATATCTAACAAAGTGTCTATATCTAACAAAGTGTCTATATCTAACAAGTGTCTATATCTAACAAGTGTCTATATCTAACAAGTGTCTATATCTAACAAAGTGTCTATATCTAACAAGTGTCTATATCTAACAAGTGTCTATATCTAACAAAGTGTCTATATCTAACAAGTGTCTATATCTAACAAGTGTCTATATCTAACAAAGTGTCTATATCTAACAAGTGTCTATATCTAACAAAGTGTCTATATCTAACAAAGTGTCTATATCTAACAAGTGTCTATATCTAACAAAGTGTCTATATCTAACAAGTGTCTATATCTAACAAGTGTCTATATCTAACAAAGTGTCTATATCTAACAAAGTGTCTATATCTAACAAGTGTCTATATCTAACAAAGTGTCTATATCTAACAAGTGTCTATATCTAACAAAGTGTCTATATCTAACAAAGTGTCTATATCTAACAAGTGTCTATATCTAACAAAGTGTCTATATCTAACAAAGTGTCTATATCTAACAAAGTGTCTATATCTAACAAGTGTCTATATCTAACAAAGTGTCTATATCTAACAAAGTGTCTATATCTAACAAAGTGTCTATATCTAACAAGTGTCTATATCTAACAAAGTGTCTATATCTAACAAAGTGTCTATATCTAACAAGTGTCTATATCTAACAAAGTGTCTATATCTAACAAAGTGTCTATATCTAACAAAGTGTCTATATCTAACAAAGTGTCTATATCTAACAAAGTGTCTATATCTAACAAAGTGTCTATATCTAACAAAGTGTCTATATCTAACAAAGTGTCTATATCTAACAAAGTGTCTATATCTAACAAGTGTCTATATCTAACAAGTGTCTATATCTAACAAAGTGTCTATATCTAACAAGTGTCTATATCTAACAAGTGTCTATATCTAACAAAGTGTCTATATCTAACAAGTGTCTATATCTAACAAAGTGTCTATATCTAACAAAGTGTCTATATCTAACAAAGTGTCTATATCTAACAAAGTGTCTATATCTAACAAAGTGTCTATATCTAACAAAGTGTCTATATCTAACAAGTGTCTATATCTAACAAGTGTCTATATCTAACAAAGTGTCTATATCTAACAAAGTGTCTATATCTAACAAAGTGTCTATATCTAACAAAGTGTCTATATCTAACAAAGTGTCTATATCTAACAAAGTGTCTATATCTAACAAAGTGTCTATATCTAACAAGTGTCTATATCTAACAAAGTGTCTATATCTAACAAGTGTCTATATCTAACAAAGTGTCTATATCTAACAAGTGTCTATATCTAACAAAGTGTCTATATCTAACAAAGTGTCTATATCTAACAAAGTGTCTATATCTAACAAGTGTCTATATCTAACAAAGTGTCTATATCTAACAAAGTGTCTATATCTAACAAGTGTCTATATCTAACAAAGTGTCTATATCTAACAAAGTGTCTATATCTAACAAAGTGTCTATATCTAACAAGTGTCTATATCTAACAAGTGTCTATATCTAACAAGTGTCTATATCTAACAAAGTGTCTATATCTAACAAAGTGTCTATATCTAACAAAGTGTCTATATCTAACAAGTGTCTATATCTAACAAAGTGTCTATATCTAACAAAGTGTCTATATCTAACAAGTGTCTATATCTAACAAGTGTCTATATCTAACAAGTGTCTATATCTAACAAGTGTCTATATCTAACAAGTGTCTATATCTAACAAGTGTCTATATCTAACAAGTGTCTATATCTAACAAGTGTCTATATCTAACAAAGTGTCTATATCTAACAAAGTGTCTATATCTAACAAGTGTCTATATCTAACAAGTGTCTATATCTAACAAGTGTCTATATCTAACAAAGTGTCTATATCTAACAAGTGTCTATATCTAACAAAGTGTCTATATCTAACAAAGTGTCTATATCTAACAAAGTGTCTATATCTAACAAGTGTCTATATCTAACAAGTGTCTATATCTAACAAGTGTCTATATCTAACAAGTGTCTATATCTAACAAGTGTCTATATCTAACAAGTGTCTATATCTAACAAAGTGTCTATATCTAACAAAGTGTCTATATCTAACAAAGTGTCTATATCTAACAAAGTGTCTATATCTAACAAAGTGTCTATATCTAACAAAGTGTCTATATCTAACAAAGTGTCTATATCTAACAAAGTGTCTATATCTAACAAAGTGTCTATATCTAACAAAGTGTCTATATCTAACAAAGTGTCTATATCTAACAAAGTGTCTATATCTAACAAAGTGTCTATATCTAACAAGTGTCTATATCTAACAAAGTGTCTATATCTAACAAGTGTCTATATCTAACAAAGTGTCTATATCTAACAAGTGTCTATATCTAACAAGTGTCTATATCTAACAAAGTGTCTATATCTAACAAGTGTCTATATCTAACAAGTGTCTATATCTAACAAAGTGTCTATATCTAACAAGTGTCTATATCTAACAAGTGTCTATATCTAACAAGTGTCTATATCTAACAAAGTGTCTATATCTAACAAAGTGTCTATATCTAACAAAGTGTCTATATCTAACAAAGTGTCTATATCTAACAAAGTGTCTATATCTAACAAGTGTCTATATCTAACAAGTGTCTATATCTAACAAGTGTCTATATCTAACAAGTGTCTATATCTAACAAGTGTCTATATCTAACAAGTGTCTATATCTAACAAGTGTCTATATCTAACAAGTGTCTATATCTAACAAGTGTCTATATCTAACAAAGTGTCTATATCTAACAAGTGTCTATATCTAACAAGTGTCTATATCTAACAAGTGTCTATATCTAACAAAGTGTCTATATCTAACAAGTGTCTATATCTAACAAGTGTCTATATCTAACAAGTGTCTATATCTAACAAAGTGTCTATATCTAACAAAGTGTCTATATCTAACAAAGTGTCTATATCTAACAAAGTGTCTATATCTAACAAGTGTCTATATCTAACAAGTGTCTATATCTAACAAAGTGTCTATATCTAACAAAGTGTCTATATCTAACAAAGTGTCTATATCTAACAAGTGTCTATATCTAACAAGTGTCTATATCTAACAAGTGTCTATATCTAACAAGTGTCTATATCTAACAAGTGTCTATATCTAACAAGTGTCTATATCTAACAAGTGTCTATATCTAACAAGTGTCTATATCTAACAAGTGTCTATATCTAACAAGTGTCTATATCTAACAAAGTGTCTATATCTAACAAGTGTCTATATCTAACAAGTGTCTATATCTAACAAAGTGTCTATATCTAACAAGTGTCTATATCTAACAAGTGTCTATATCTAACAAGTGTCTATATCTAACAAGTGTCTATATCTAACAAAGTGTCTATATCTAACAAAGTGTCTATATCTAACAAAGTGTCTATATCTAACAAAGTGTCTATATCTAACAAGTGTCTATATCTAACAAAGTGTCTATATCTAACAAGTGTCTATATCTAACAAGTGTCTATATCTAACAAAGTGTCTATATCTAACAAAGTGTCTATATCTAACAAAGTGTCTATATCTAACAAAGTGTCTATATCTAACAAGTGTCTATATCTAACAAAGTGTCTATATCTAACAAAGTGTCTATATCTAACAAAGTGTCTATATCTAACAAAGTGTCTATATCTAACAAAGTGTCTATATCTAACAAAGTGTCTATATCTAACAAAGTGTCTATATCTAACAAGTGTCTATATCTAACAAAGTGTCTATATCTAACAAAGTGTCTATATCTAACAAAGTGTCTATATCTAACAAGTGTCTATATCTAACAAGTGTCTATATCTAACAAGTGTCTATATCTAACAAGTGTCTATATCTAACAAAGTGTCTATATCTAACAAAGTGTCTATATCTAACAAAGTGTCTATATCTAACAAAGTGTCTATATCTAACAAAGTGTCTATATCTAACAAAGTGTCTATATCTAACAAAGTGTCTATATCTAACAAAGTGTCTATATCTAACAAAGTGTCTATATCTAACAAGTGTCTATATCTAACAAAGTGTCTATATCTAACAAGTGTCTATATCTAACAAAGTGTCTATATCTAACAAAGTGTCTATATCTAACAAAGTGTCTATATCTAACAAGTGTCTATATCTAACAAGTGTCTATATCTAACAAGTGTCTATATCTAACAAGTGTCTATATCTAACAAAGTGTCTATATCTAACAAAGTGTCTATATCTAACAAGTGTCTATATCTAACAAGTGTCTATATCTAACAAGTGTCTATATCTAACAAGTGTCTATATCTAACAAGTGTCTATATCTAACAAGTGTCTATATCTAACAAAGTGTCTATATCTAACAAAGTGTCTATATCTAACAAAGTGTCTATATCTAACAAAGTGTCTATATCTAACAAAGTGTCTATATCTAACAAAGTGTCTATATCTAACAAAGTGTCTATATCTAACAAGTGTCTATATCTAACAAGTGTCTATATCTAACAAGTGTCTATATCTAACAAGTGTCTATATCTAACAAAGTGTCTATATCTAACAAAGTGTCTATATCTAACAAGTGTCTATATCTAACAAAGTGTCTATATCTAACAAGTGTCTATATCTAACAAGTGTCTATATCTAACAAGTGTCTATATCTAACAAGTGTCTATATCTAACAAGTGTCTATATCTAACAAGTGTCTATATCTAACAAGTGTCTATATCTAACAAAGTGTCTATATCTAACAAAGTGTCTATATCTAACAAAGTGTCTATATCTAACAAAGTGTCTATATCTAACAAGTGTCTATATCTAACAAAGTGTCTATATCTAACAAAGTGTCTATATCTAACAAAGTGTCTATATCTAACAAGTGTCTATATCTAACAAGTGTCTATATCTAACAAAGTGTCTATATCTAACAAGTGTCTATATCTAACAAAGTGTCTATATCTAACAAGTGTCTATATCTAACAAGTGTCTATATCTAACAAGTGTCTATATCTAACAAGTGTCTATATCTAACAAGTGTCTATATCTAACAAAGTGTCTATATCTAACAAAGTGTCTATATCTAACAAAGTGTCTATATCTAACAAAGTGTCTATATCTAACAAAGTGTCTATATCTAACAAAGTGTCTATATCTAACAAAGTGTCTATATCTAACAAAGTGTCTATATCTAACAAGTGTCTATATCTAACAAAGTGTCTATATCTAACAAGTGTCTATATCTAACAAAGTGTCTATATATCTAACAAAGTGTCTATATCTAACAAAGTGTCTATATCTAACAAAGTGTCTATATCTAACAAAGTGTCTATATCTAACAAAGTGTCTATATCTAACAAGTGTCTATATCTAACAAGTGTCTATATCTAACAAAGTGTCTATATCTAACAAGTGTCTATATCTAACAAGTGTCTATATCTAACAAGTGTCTATATCTAACAAGTGTCTATATCTAACAAGTGTCTATATCTAACAAAGTGTCTATATCTAACAAAGTGTCTATATCTAACAAGTGTCTATATCTAACAAGTGTCTATATCTAACAAAGTGTCTATATCTAACAAAGTGTCTATATCTAACAAAGTGTCTATATCTAACAAGTGTCTATATCTAACAAAGTGTCTATATCTAACAAAGTGTCTATATCTAACAAGTGTCTATATCTAACAAAGTGTCTATATCTAACAAAGTGTCTATATCTAACAAAGTGTCTATATCTAACAAGTGTCTATATCTAACAAGTGTCTATATCTAACAAAGTGTCTATATCTAACAAGTGTCTATATCTAACAAAGTGTCTATATCTAACAAGTGTCTATATCTAACAAGTGTCTATATCTAACAAGTGTCTATATCTAACAAAGTGTCTATATCTAACAAAGTGTCTATATCTAACAAAGTGTCTATATCTAACAAGTGTCTATATCTAACAAGTGTCTATATCTAACAAAGTGTCTATATCTAACAAAGTGTCTATATCTAACAAAGTGTCTATATCTAACAAGTGTCTATATCTAACAAGTGTCTATATCTAACAAGTGTCTATATCTAACAAAGTGTCTATATCTAACAAAGTGTCTATATCTAACAAGTGTCTATATCTAACAAAGTGTCTATATCTAACAAAGTGTCTATATCTAACAAAGTGTCTATATCTAACAAAGTGTCTATATCTAACAAAGTGTCTATATCTAACAAGTGTCTATATCTAACAAGTGTCTATATCTAACAAGTGTCTATATCTAACAAGTGTCTATATCTAACAAAGTGTCTATATCTAACAAGTGTCTATATCTAACAAGTGTCTATATCTAACAAAGTGTCTATATCTAACAAAGTGTCTATATCTAACAAAGTGTCTATATCTAACAAGTGTCTATATCTAACAAAGTGTCTATATCTAACAAAGTGTCTATATCTAACAAAGTGTCTATATCTAACAAAGTGTCTATATCTAACAAGTGTCTATATCTAACAAAGTGTCTATATCTAACAAAGTGTCTATATCTAACAAAGTGTCTATATCTAACAAAGTGTCTATATCTAACAAAGTGTCTATATCTAACAAAGTGTCTATATCTAACAAGTGTCTATATCTAACAAGTGTCTATATCTAACAAGTGTCTATATCTAACAAAGTGTCTATATCTAACAAAGTGTCTATATCTAACAAAGTGTCTATATCTAACAAAGTGTCTATATCTAACAAAGTGTCTATATCTAACAAAGTGTCTATATCTAACAAAGTGTCTATATCTAACAAGTGTCTATATCTAACAAGTGTCTATATCTAACAAGTGTCTATATCTAACAAGTGTCTATATCTAACAAAGTGTCTATATCTAACAAGTGTCTATATCTAACAAGTGTCTATATCTAACAAAGTGTCTATATCTAACAAGTGTCTATATCTAACAAGTGTCTATATCTAACAAAGTGTCTATATCTAATCTAACAAGTGTCTATATCTAACAAGTGTCTATATCTAACAAGTGTCTATATCTAACAAAGTGTCTATATCTAACAAAGTGTCTATATCTAACAAGTGTCTATATCTAACAAGTGTCTATATCTAACAAGTGTCTATATCTAACAAGTGTCTATATCTAACAAAGTGTCTATATCTAACAAGTGTCTATATCTAACAAAGTGTCTATATCTAACAAAGTGTCTATATCTAACAAGTGTCTATATCTAACAAGTGTCTATATCTAACAAGTGTCTATATCTAACAAGTGTCTATATCTAACAAGTGTCTATATCTAACAAAGTGTCTATATCTAACAAAGTGTCTATATCTAACAAGTGTCTATATCTAACAAAGTGTCTATATCTAACAAGTGTCTATATCTAACAAAGTGTCTATATCTAACAAAGTGTCTATATCTAACAAAGTGTCTATATCTAACAAGTGTCTATATCTAACAAAGTGTCTATATCTAACAAGTGTCTATATCTAACAAGTGTCTATATCTAACAAGTGTCTATATCTAACAAAGTGTCTATATCTAACAAAGTGTCTATATCTAACAAGTGTCTATATCTAACAAAGTGTCTATATCTAACAAGTGTCTATATCTAACAAAGTGTCTATATCTAACAAGTGTCTATATCTAACAAGTGTCTATATCTAACAAGTGTCTATATCTAACAAGTGTCTATATCTAACAAAGTGTCTATATCTAACAAGTGTCTATATCTAACAAGTGTCTATATCTAACAAGTGTCTATATCTAACAAAGTGTCTATATCTAACAAGTGTCTATATCTAACAAAGTGTCTATATCTAACAAAGTGTCTATATCTAACAAAGTGTCTATATCTAACAAGTGTCTATATCTAACAAGTGTCTATATCTAACAAAGTGTCTATATCTAACAAAGTGTCTATATCTAACAAGTGTCTATATCTAACAAGTGTCTATATCTAACAAAGTGTCTATATCTAACAAAGTGTCTATATCTAACAAGTGTCTATATCTAACAAGTGTCTATATCTAACAAAGTGTCTATATCTAACAAGTGTCTATATCTAACAAGTGTCTATATCTAACAAGTGTCTATATCTAACAAGTGTCTATATCTAACAAGTGTCTATATCTAACAAGTGTCTATATCTAACAAAGTGTCTATATCTAACAAAGTGTCTATATCTAACAAAGTGTCTATATCTAACAAAGTGTCTATATCTAACAAAGTGTCTATATCTAACAAAGTGTCTATATCTAACAAAGTGTCTATATCTAACAAGTGTCTATATCTAACAAGTGTCTATATCTAACAAGTGTCTATATCTAACAAGTGTCTATATCTAACAAGTGTCTATATCTAACAAAGTGTCTATATCTAACAAAGTGTCTATATCTAACAAGTGTCTATATCTAACAAAGTGTCTATATCTAACAAGTGTCTATATCTAACAAGTGTCTATATCTAACAAGTGTCTATATCTAACAAGTGTCTATATCTAACAAGTGTCTATATCTAACAAGTGTCTATATCTAACAAAGTGTCTATATCTAACAAGTGTCTATATCTAACAAAGTGTCTATATCTAACAAGTGTCTATATCTAACAAAGTGTCTATATCTAACAAAGTGTCTATATCTAACAAAGTGTCTATATCTAACAAGTGTCTATATCTAACATAGTGTCTATATCTAACAAAGTGTCTATATCTAACAAAGTGTCTATATCTAACAAGTGTCTATATCTAACAAAGTGTCTATATCTAACAAAGTGTCTATATCTAACAAAGTGTCTATATCTAACAAAGTGTCTATATCTAACAAGTGTCTATATCTAACAAAGTGTCTATATCTAACAAGTGTCTATATCTAACAAGTGTCTATATCTAACAAGTGTCTATATCTAACAAAGTGTCTATATCTAACAAGTGTCTATATCTAACAAGTGTCTATATCTAACAAGTGTCTATATCTAACAAGTGTCTATATCTAACAAGTGTCTATATCTAACAAGTGTCTATATCTAACAAGTGTCTATATCTAACAAGTGTCTATATCTAACAAGTGTCTATATCTAACAAAGTGTCTATATCTAACAAGTGTCTATATCTAACAAAGTGTCTATATCTAACAAGTGTCTATATCTAACAAGTGTCTATATCTAACAAAGTGTCTATATCTAACAAAGTGTCTATATCTAACAAAGTGTCTATATCTAACAAGTGTCTATATCTAACAAGTGTCTATATCTAACAAAGTGTCTATATCTAACAAAGTGTCTATATCTAACAAGTGTCTATATCTAACAAGTGTCTATATCTAACAAGTGTCTATATCTAACAAGTGTCTATATCTAACAAAGTGTCTATATCTAACAAGTGTCTATATCTAACAAGTGTCTATATCTAACAAAGTGTCTATATCTAACAAGTGTCTATATCTAACAAGTGTCTATATCTAACAAAGTGTCTATATCTAACAAGTGTCTATATCTAACAAGTGTCTATATCTAACAAGTGTCTATATCTAACAAGTGTCTATATCTAACAAGTGTCTATATCTAACAAGTGTCTATATCTAACAAGTGTCTATATCTAACAAGTGTCTATATCTAACAAGTGTCTATATCTAACAAAGTGTCTATATCTAACAAAGTGTCTATATCTAACAAAGTGTCTATATCTAACAAGTGTCTATATCTAACAAAGTGTCTATATCTAACAAAGTGTCTATATATATCTAACAAAGTGTCTATATCTAACAAAGTGTCTATATATAACAAAGTGTATATATCTAACAAAGTGTCTATATCTAACAAAGTGTCTATATCTAACAAAGTGTCTATATCTAACAAAGTGTATATATCTAACAAAGTGTCTATATCTAACAAAGTGTCTATATCTAACAAAGTGTCTATATCTAACAAAGTGTCTATATCTAACAAGTGTCTATATCTAACAAGTGTCTATATCTAACAAAGTGTCTATATCTAACAAAGTGTCTATATCTAACAAGTGTCTATATCTAACAAAGTGTCTATATCTAACAAGTGTCTATATCTAACAAGTGTCTATATCTAACAAGTGTCTATATCTAACAAGTGTCTATATCTAACAAGTGTCTATATCTAACAAGTGTCTATATCTAACAAGTGTCTATATCTAACAAGTGTCTATATCTAACAAAGTGTCTATATCTAACAAGTGTCTATATCTAACAAAGTGTCTATATCTAACAAGTGTATATATCTAACAAGTGTCTATATCTAACAAAGTGTCTATATCTAACAAAGTTTCTATATCTAACAAAGTGTCTATATCTAACAATTGTCTATATCTAACAAGTGTCTATATCTAACAAAGTGTCTATATCTAACAAAGTGTCTATATCTAACAAGTGTCTATATCTAACAAGTGTCTATATCTAACAAAGTGTCTATATCTAACAAGTGTCTATATCTAACAAAGTGTCTATATCTAACAAAGTGTCTATATCTAACAAGTGTCTATATCTAACAAGTGTCTATATCTAACAAAGTGTCTATATCTAACAAGTGTCTATATCTAACAAGTGTCTATATCTAACAAGTGTCTATATCTAACAAGTGTCTATATCTAACAAGTGTCTAATATCTAACAAGTGTCTATATCTAACAAAGTGTCTATATCTAACAAAGTGTCTATATCTAACAAGTGTCTATATCTAACAAGTGTCTATATCTAACAAAGTGTCTATATCTAACAAGTGTCTATATCTAACAAAGTGTCTATATCTAACAAGTGTCTATATCTAACAAAGTGTCTATATCTAACAAGTGTATATCTAACAAGTATCTATATCTAACAAGTGTCTATATCTAACAAGTGTCTATATCTAACAAGTGTCTATATCTAACAAGTGTCTATATCTAACAAAGTGTCTATATCTAACAAGTGTCTATATCTAACAAGTGTCTATATCTAACAAGTGTCTATATCTAACAAGTGTCTATATCTAACAAGTGTCTATATCTAACAAAGTGTCTATATCTAACAAGTGTCTATATCTAACAAGTGTCTATATCTAACAAGTGTCTATATCTAACAAGTGTCTATATCTAACAAGTGTCTATATCTAACAAAGTGTCTATATCTAACAAGTGTCTATATCTAACAAGTGTCTATATCTAACAAAGTGTCTATATCTAACAAAGTGTCTATATCTAACAAAGTGTCTATATCTAACAAGTGTCTATATCTAACAAGTGTCTATATCTAACAAAGTGTCTATATCTAACAAAGTGTCTATATCTATTATATAACAAAGTGTATATATCTAACAAAGTGTCTATATCTAACAAAGTGTCTATATCTAACAAAGTGTCTATATCTAACAAAGTGTCTATATATAACAAAGTGTCTATATCTAACAAAGTGTCTATATCTAACAAGTGTCTATATCTAACAAGTGTCTATATCTAACAAAGTGTCTATATCTAACAAGTGTCTATATCTAACAAAGTGTCTATATCTAACAAGTGTATATCTAACAAGTGTCTATATCTAACAAGTGTCTATATCTAACAAGTGTCTATATCTAACAAGTGTCTATATCTAACAAGTGTCTATATCTAACAAAGTGTCTATATCTAACAAGTGTCTATATCTAACAAGTGTCTATATCTAACAAAGTGTCTATATCTAACAAGTGTCTATATCTAACAAGTGTCTATATCTAACAAAGTGTCTATATCTAACAAGTGTCTATATCTAACAAGTGTCTATATCTAACAAGTGTCTATATCTAACATAGTGTCTATATCTAACAAAGTGTCTATATCTAACAAGTGTCTATATCTAACAAGTGTCTATATCTAACAAGTGTCTATATCTAACAAAGTGTCTATATCTAACAAGTGTCTATATCTAACAAAGTGTCTATATCTAACAAGTGTCTATATCTAACAAAGTGTCTATATCTAACAAGTGTCTATATCTAAGAAGTGTCTATATCTAACAAGTGTCTATATCTAACAAAGTGTCTATATCTAACAAGTGTATATCTAACAAGTGTCTATATCTAACAAGTGTCTATATCTAACAAGTGTCTATATCTAACAAAGTGTCTATATCTAACAAGTGTCTATATCTAACAAAGTGTCTATATCTAACAAGTGTCTATATCTAACAAGTGTCTATATCTAACAAAGTGTCTATATCTAACAAGTGTCTATATCTAACAAAGTGTCTATATCTAACAAGTGTCTATATCTAACAAGTGTCTATATCTAACAAAGTGTCTATATCTAACAAAGTGTCTATATCTAACAAAGTGTCTATATCTAACAAGTGTCTATATCTAACAAGTGTCTATATCTAACAAAGTGTCTATATCTAACAAAGTGTCTATATCTAACAAGTGTCTATATCTAACAAGTGTCTATATCTAACAAAGTGTCTATATCTAACAAGTGTCTATATCTAACAAGTGTCTATATCTAACAAGTGTCTATATCTAACAAAGTGTCTATATCTAACAAAGTGTCTATATCTAACAAGTGTCTATATCTAACAAGTGTCTATATCTAACAAAGTGTCTATATCTAACAAGTGTCTATATCTAAGAAGTGTCTATATCTAACAAGTGTCTATATCTAACAAGTGTCTATATCTAACAAGTGTCTATATCTAACAAGTGTCTATATCTAACAAGTGTCTATATCTAACAAAGTGTCTATATCTAACAAGTGTCTATATCTAACAAGTGTCTATATCTAACAAGTGTCTATATCTAACAAGTGTCTATATCTAACAAGTGTCTATATCTAACAAAGTGTCTATATCTAACAAGTGTCTATATCTAACAAGTGTCTATATCTAACAAAGTGTCTATATCTAACAAGTGTCTATATCTAACAAAGTGTCTATATCTAACAAGTGTCTATATCTAACAAAGTGTCTATATCTAACAAGTGTATATCTAACAAGTGTCTATATCTAACAAGTGTCTATATCTAACAAGTGTCTATATCTAACAAGTGTCTATATCTAACAAGTGTCTATATCTAACAAAGTGTCTATATCTAACAAGTGTCTATATCTAACAAGTGTCTATATCTAACAAAGTGTCTATATCTAACAAGTGTCTATATCTAACAAGTGTCTATATCTAACAAAGTGTCTATATCTAACAAGTGTCTATATCTAACAAGTGTCTATATCTAACAAGTGTCTATATCTAACAAGTGTCTATATCTAACAAGTGTCTATATCTAACAAGTGTCTATATCTAACAAGTGTCTATATCTAACAAGTGTCTATATCTAACAAAGTGTCTATATCTAACAAGTGTCTATATCTAACAAGTGTCTATATCTAACAAAGTGTCTATATCTAACAAGTGTCTATATCTAACAAAGTGTCTATATCTAACAAGTGTCTATATCTAACAAGTGTCTATATCTAACAAGTGTCTATATCTAACAAAGTGTCTATATCTAACAAAGTGTCTATATCTAACAAGTGTCTATATCTAACAAGTGTCTATATCTAACAAGTGTCTATATCTAACAAGTGTCTATATCTAACAAAGTGTCTATATCTAACAAGTGTCTATATCTAACAAGTGTCTATATCTAACAAGTGTCTATATCTAACAAGTGTCTATATCTAACAAAGTGTCTATATCTAACAAAGTGTCTATATCTAACAAGTGTCTATATCTAACAAGTGTCTATATCTAACAAAGTGTCTATATCTAACAAAGTGTCTATATCTAACAAAGTGTCTATATCTAACAAGTGTCTATATCTAACAAGTGTCTATATCTAACAAAGTGTCTATATCTAACAAGTGTCTATATCTAACAAGTGTCTATATCTAACAAGTGTCTATATCTAACAAAGTGTCTATATCTAACAAGTGTCTATATCTAACAAAGTGTCTATATCTAACAAGTGTCTATATCTAACAAGTGTCTATATCTAACAAGTGTCTATATCTAACAAAGTGTCTATATCTAACAAGTGTCTATATCTAACAAGTGTCTATATCTAACAAGTGTCTATATCTAACAAGTGTCTATATCTAACAAAGTGTCTATATCTAACAAAGTGTCTATATCTAACAAGTGTCTATATCTAACAAGTGTCTATATCTAACAAGTGTCTATATCTAACAAGTGTCTATATCTAACAAAGTGTCTATATCTAACAAAGTGTCTATATCTAACAAAGTGTCTATATCTAACAAGTGTCTATATCTAACAAAGTGTCTATATCTAACAAAGTGTCTATATCTAACAAGTGTCTATATCTAACAAGTGTCTATATCTAACAAAGTGTCTATATCTAACAAAGTGTCTATATCTAACAAAGTGTCTATATCTAACAAAGTGTCTATATCTAACAAGTGTCTATATCTAACAAGTGTCTATATCTAACAAAGTGTCTATATCTAACAAAGTGTCTATATCTAACAAGTGTCTATATCTAACAAGTGTCTATATCTAACAAGTGTCTATATCTAACAAGTGTCTATATCTAACAAAGTGTCTATATCTAACAAAGTGTCTATATCTAACAAAGTGTCTATATCTAACAAAGTGTCTATATCTAACAAGTGTCTATATCTAACAAAGTGTCTATATCTAACAAAGTGTCTATATCTAACAAGTGTCTATATCTAACAAGTGTCTATATCTAACAAAGTGTCTATATCTAACAAAGTGTCTATATCTAACAAGTGTCTATATCTAACAAGTGTCTATATCTAACAAGTGTCTATATCTAACAAAGTGTCTATATCTAACAAAGTGTCTATATCTAACAAAGTGTCTATATCTAACAAAGTGTCTATATCTAACAAGTGTCTATATCTAACAAGTGTCTATATCTAACAAGTGTCTATATCTAACAAAGTGTCTATATCTAACAAGTGTCTATATCTAACAAGTGTCTATATCTAACAAGTGTCTATATCTAACAAGTGTCTATATCTAACAAGTGTCTATATCTAACAAAGTGTCTATATCTAACAAGTGTCTATATCTAACAAAGTGTCTATATCTAACAAGTGTCTATATCTAACAAAGTGTCTATATCTAACAAGTGTCTATATCTAACAAGTGTCTATATCTAACAAAGTGTCTATATCTAACAAGTGTCTATATCTAAGAAGTGTCTATATCTAACAAGTGTCTATATCTAACAAATTGTCTATATCTAACAAGTGTCTATATCTAACAAGTGTCTATATCTAACAAGTGTCTATATCTAATAAAGTGTCTATATCTAACAAGTGTCTATATCTAACAAGTGTCTATATCTAACATAGTGTCTATATCTAACAAAGTGTCTATATCTAACAAGTGTCTATATCTAACAAGTGTCTATATCTAACAAGTGTCTATATCTAACAAAGTGTCTATATCTAACAAGTGTCTATATCTAACAAAGTGTCTATATCTAACAAGTGTCTATATCTAACAAAGTGTCTATATCTAACAAGTGTCTATATCTAAGAAGTGTCTATATCTAACAAGTGTCTATATCTAACAAAGTGTCTATATCTAACAAGTGTATATCTAACAAGTGTCTATATCTAACAAGTGTCTATATCTAACAAGTGTCTATATCTAACAAAGTGTCTATATCTAACAAGTGTCTATATCTAACAAAGTGTCTATATCTAACAAAGTGTCTATATCTAACAAGTGTCTATATCTAACAAAGTGTCTATATCTAACAAAGTGTCTATATCTAACAAAGTGTCTATATCTAACAAAGTGTCTATATCTAACAAAGTGTCTATATCTAACAAAGTGTCTATATCTAACAAGTGTCTATATCTAACAAAGTGTCTATATCTAACAAAGTGTCTATATCTAACAAGTGTCTATATCTAACAAAGTGTCTATATCTAACAAAGTGTCTATATCTAACAAGTGTCTATATCTAACAAAGTGTCTATATCTAACAAGTGTCTATATCTAACAAAGTGTCTATATCTAACAAGTGTCTATATCTAACAAAGTGTCTATATCTAACAAGTGTCTATATCTAACAAGTGTCTATATCTAACAAGTGTCTATATCTAACAAAGTGTCTATATCTAACAAGTGTCTATATCTAAGAAGTGTCTATATCTAACAAGTGTCTATATCTAACAAAGTGTCTATATCTAACAAGTGTCTATATCTAAGAAGTGTCTATATCTAACAAAGTGTCTATATCTAACAAAGTGTCTATATCTAACAAATTGTCTATATCTAACAAGTGTCTATATCTAACAAGTGTCTATATCTAACAAGTGTCTATATCTAACAAGTGTCTATATCTAATAAAGTGTCTATATCTAACAAGTGTCTATATCTAACAAGTGTCTATATCTAACATAGTGTCTATATCTAACAAAGTGTCTATATCTAACAAGTGTCTATATCTAACAAGTGTCTATATCTAACAAGTGTCTATATCTAACAAAGTGTCTATATCTAACAAGTGTCTATATCTAACAAAGTGTCTATATCTAACAAGTGTCTATATCTAACAAAGTGTCTATATCTAACAAGTGTCTATATCTAAGAAGTGTCTATATCTAACAAGTGTCTATATCTAACAAAGTGTCTATATCTAACAAGTGTATATCTAACAAGTGTCTATATCTAACAAGTGTCTATATCTAACAAGTGTCTATATCTAACAAAGTGTCTATATCTAACAAGTGTCTATATCTAACAAAGTGTCTATATCTAACAAGTGTCTATATCTAACAAGTGTCTATATCTAACAAAGTGTCTATATCTAACAAGTGTCTATATCTAACAAAGTGTCTATATCTAACAAGTGTCTATATCTAACAAGTGTCTATATCTAACAAAGTGTCTATATCTAACAAAGTGTCTATATCTAACAAAGTGTCTATATCTAACAAGTGTCTATATCTAACAAGTGTCTATATCTAACAAAGTGTCTATATCTAACAAAGTGTCTATATCTAACAAAGTGTCTATATCTAACAAGTGTCTATATCTAACAAGTGTCTATATCTAACAAGTGTCTATATCTAACAAAGTGTCTATATCTAACAAGTGTCTATATCTAACAAGTGTCTATATCTAACAAAGTGTCTATATCTAACAAGTGTCTATATCTAACAAGTGTCTATACCTAACAAAGTGTCTATATCTAACAAGTGTCTATATCTAACAAGTGTCTATATCTAACAAGTGTCTATATCTAACAAGTGTCTATATCTAACTGTTGGGCCCTAAACCACTCTTCTTAGGCTCAACTGGTATGCTGCCACCAGAGTTATACAGTTTCCTCTACTATTCCCAAATAACTCAGATCACTTGTTATTGAATAAGGATAAATGTAAGAACTGCAATACATGAGGTCAGGGCTGGCTTTTATACAATAACCAGTCACCTGACCATGACATCATATGTGGGGTGATGTGGTGATACAAGAACAATGGTAATTCACCACATGCATATGGATGTGTGGGTGACCTTATCTAATCTTAGTCAGATACTGTTTAAGCAGGCAATTGCCTGCTTATGTGAGGGCCATCCTTCTTCAGAAGGTGAGTCCGACATCCCCCCCGGACTGGTCCGAAGCCGTCCCTGGCTGAGTTAATGTGGAGATGTCTGGCCATGCCTGTCTGGACATCCCATCCGCATTCAAGTTCTCCTTACCCGGACGATAATGCACCTTGTAGTTGAATCCTTGCAGGCGGAGAGCCCACCTGGTCAATCGTTTGTTGGACAGATGAGCAGTGTTCAGATACTCCAACGCTTTGTGGTCTGTCTGCAGCAAGAAGAACCGACCATCCAGGTAGATCTCAAAATGCTTGATGGACTCGACCACTGCCAAGCATTCCAACTCAGTAGCAGCATAACGTGTTTCTGCGGACTTGAGCTGGCGACTATAGAATGCTATAGGCAGCTCCTTCTCATCCCTGACCACACTGAGGCATCCACCTATCCCCAACAGAGAGGCATCAGTCTGCAGAACCAGTTTGTCCTCTGGCCTGGGCAAATGCAACCTGCAGGTCTCTCCCAGCACAGACTTCAAATGTGTAAAGCATCTGTCTTGCTCTTCAGTCCACTGTATCTTGGTGGGGGCCTCCAGTTTGGTCGCTTCATTCAGTGGTTTGGAGTATTCTGCGTATCGTTCGATGAATTTTCTGTAATATCCGGCCAACCCGAGGAAAGACTTCATTTGCTTCTTGTTGATTGGCCGGATGTATTGCAAGAGAGCTTGCACCTTGATATCAGGTATACCCACCTGTCCATTTCCAACAATTTGGCCAAGATGAACCAACTCACTCTGAGCCCACTGACATTTGCTCATCTTTACAGTCAGCCCAGCTTTCTTTAAACGTCCCAGTATATCTCGGACGTGGCAGAGATGGTCCTCCCAGCTGTATGAGAAAATTAAAATGTCATCTATGTAGGGGAGTGCAAATTCGTCTGCCCCTTCCAGAACCACATCCATAATCCTCTGGAATGTGGCAGGGGCGTTCTTCAGCCCGAAAGGCATCCTGGTGAATTCGTATTTTCCCAGTGGAGTAACAATGGCTGTTTTCTGCCTGTCTCCCTCCTCCATTTCCACCTGGTAAAACCCTTTGCTTAGGTCCAGCTTGCTGAGGTGAGTGGCTTCTCCCACCTTGGAAATGAGCTGATCAATTACTGGCATGTAGTAGGGATCAGGCTGAGTAATGGCATTCACCTTCCTGTAATCAATGCACAGGCGCACTGATCCATCCAGCTTCTGGACCGGAACGATGGGAGATGACCATGGGCTCACAGACGGTACCAGAATGCCCTTCAGGATGAGGGTCCGCAATTCGGTCTTTACACCCTCCAGCTTGGCTGCGGAAATTGCATAAGGGACGGACCGGATGGATTGTGCATCTCCAGTGTTGATGGCATGCTTGCAAATATGAGTGAGTCCAGGTTCATCAGAACAGACTCCCTCTTGCTCTGCGCAGGCCGTCTTCATCTCGGCCTGCTGTGAAGGTGTCATCTGGTCTCCTTTCAGGGTCGGGATAGTGTTTATCTCATCCATGGTCTGCTGGGCCACAACCACAACTCGCAGGATGGCTGCCTCTGGGTAAGTGTACGTCTTTACATGGTTGACATATACCACCTTGTGTTTCTTGTGACCCGGAGTGCCTATTTGCAGATTGACAGAGTTGGGAATACTGATGATTTCGTAGGGTCCCGTCCAGGCGGCTTCAAGTTTACCAAACAGCCCGGGTGACCTCAGCAGGACCATTTCTCCCACCTGGAAAGTTCTGGCCATGGTGTTCCGGTCATGGTAAATTTTTGCTTTGGCTTGAGATTGTTTTCCGGTCCGGAAGCTGACCTCTCTGACTGCCTCCATACGTTTATCCAGCTGGTCCATGAACTGGGTGATGTTGACACCTGGTTCTGGATCCGTGCAGGCGTCCAGCAGCAGGTCCACCGGGGTCCTCATGTTTCTACCGTACAGGAACTCAAATGGGGAGACTCCAGTGGATCGGTTAGGAACGGATCGTATGGCAAATAAGCACAGTTTGACTTGCTGGACCCAGTTCCACTCTTGGTCAATCAGCTTCTTGATCATGGGCAACAGGGTACCATGAAACCGCTCCACGACTCCATTGGCCTCCGGATGGTAAGCCGAGGTCTGGATCTTGTGGATGTGGAGTCTGTCACATAGCTGCTGCATGACCTTTCCTGTAAGCTGCTTGCCTTGGTCAGATAGCATCTCCCTGGGAGGACCATGTCTGCTAAAAACCTCCAGGAGTCCCTCTGCCACTTCTGCCGCTGTAGCTGTTTTCAGGGGGATGGCTTCTGGGTACCTGGACGCCAGGTCAATAATGGTCAACAAGTACTGGTAGCCACCCTTGGCTTTCTTGAAGGGACCCACCAGGTCGATTGCGATCTTCTCGAAAGGTACTGACACTATAGGAACTTCAACCATGGGTGCCCTCAGAGGCCTGTCTTTTCTGTTCCTTTGACATGTGGTGCACTGCTTGCACCATCTAGTCACGTCAGTCTGTTGACCAGGCCAGGCAACTCTAGTCCTCAGGATGGCCTTTACCTTCTTGGGCCCGAGATGGCCATGCCAGTCATGAGCCGCCTTGAAGAAGGTTGCCCTGAGGGCTTCTGGTACCACCAGCAGCTGAAGCTCCTCCCCCAGGATGTCGTGTGTGTTCATGTACAGGAGGGACTGTTTCCACTTTAGGCAGTCACCTGGGTTTTCCGCCCTCTTCCTCCAGTTGGTAAGGGTGGAATCCTCCAGAACTGCCTTAGCGAACTCCTCCCTGGAGACTCCCCCTGGGCTTGCTACAGGGCATTCCAGGACGTCAGAGCTTTGATGTTGTTGCAAGAAATCCGATGTAATGTCCACTCCACCCTCTGACACTTCAGCTGGATCTCTGACGGGCAAGGCATCCCGGGCTTCCGTCTCCCGGTCCTTCTGTTCCTGCTGCTCGGTTGCAGTTTTCTGGGCCCTGGTGAGGAGCACTTGTCTCGTCTGGGGGACTAAAAGTTCCGGTACGGTTGCCAACTGCATCATCATAGGGTCGGATGTTGGGAGACCCAGCAGCACGTCCTCAGGTAAAAGATCGTCCGGAACCACAGCAGCCCGCCTAGGGAACACCAGATTCCCAATATGGACTGTGAGGTCAGCTGCCTGGTGCAGAACACCTTCTTTATCCGTCATGGTGAATGTCCGGAAAAAAAAATTCCGTAGTTGTTCTCTCCGGACCAAGGACTTGCTCACCAGAGTGGCTTCAGCACCTGAGTCCACCATCACCCGGACTTCCTTGCCATTCACCATGCCCTGGTATGTACTCTCCTCCAAGTTCCGACCAAATGGCTCCTTTACCTGGAGAAGGTTAATCCGCTCCTTCTTGATGTGGGAGGTGTCCTTAAGGGTGCACTCTGCGAACTTGTGCCCTGGCTTTAGGCAGGAGTAACACAAAGGCTCTGGTCTGCCTCCACTAATTCTGTCTTTGAAAAGGTTCGGCGAAAAGCTGTTAAATCTGTTGCCCGTGGCTGGTTTATCCTCCTTGGGGAATTTGAAGAATTTCTTTGCTGCTGTCTTCCTAGCCGAGCCATGGCTTGTCTCGAATTGCAGCACTGCAGCGATGAGTTGACTTGCATTCTTGGGCTCCTGCTGCAGGATGGTTGCTGCACACTCCGGAGTGTACCAGTGTAAGGCAACCGCCCTAGCCAACAACCATAGGATTTCTTTTCCGGATTTCCCTTTTCTAGTCACCCTGTCCAGTGTCACTTCTGTTTGGTGTACTAGGTCTCCAATCGACACTTCCCCTGGAGGTTCCTTGAACAACTGTTCCGAACAAGCTTGTATGGTTAACCCCATAGCGTTCAGGAGGGCTTCTTTAGTGAGGTCATATGAATCTCTTGCCTCCTCTGGAATGGCTGTTGCCAGTCGGTCGGCTGCCTGACCTGTAAGCATCGTCCGGAGGTAAGGTAACCACTCCTCTCGCTCCACCCCTTCTGCCTTGAGTGATATTTCGAACAGGCTTAGGTATAGGCCCAAGTCTTTTTTTTCCTCGTATTTGGGGAGCTTACTCGGAATCTTGTCGAGTTTGTGCTTCTCGACTGCCAGTCGGACCGCCTCCATTTTCTCAAACGTCCTGGCAGCCACTTGGTCCTCCATGAAAGCCTTGAGGGACTGCATATGGCGGGTCTCAGCAGCATCTAACGCTTCCCGGTGTCTAGCCTCGGCTCGGTTCTGCTCTTCCCTCCTTTCTGCCTCAACTTTCCTGTGCTCTTCCCTCCTTTCTGCCTCGGCTAGGTTCTGCTGTTCCCTCCGGACAGCTTCCTTCCGTTCCGCCTCCTGATGTTGCAGTAAAAACATCTGCATCAGCTCCTGGTATGTTGTGTGGGCCGGACTGCTAGCCATCAGGGGTCTTTCTGGAGACTGTCGGGCAGCTTCGTCTTCTTCTTCCCTCTTTTTTTCTTTTTGTCGGGTATCCATGCTTTTGAATCTCCCTACACAACTCTGTCTGGGCCTATCAACGTTCTGGACCCGCAACTAGCCTTGGTAAGCTTTGAACTATCCACTCAGAAACTCAGCTAACAATATAGCTTAGCTAATCTGACTTTTCGATGGGTGGTACGACTAAACCGCTGCCACCAGATGTTGGGCCCTAAACCACTCTTCTTAGGCTCAACTGGTATGCTGCCACCAGAGTTATACAGTTTCCTCTACTATTCCCAAATAACTCAGATCACTTGTTATTGAATAAGGATAAATGTAAGAACTGCAATACATGAGGTCAGGGCTGGCTTTTATACAATAACCAGTCACCTGACCATGACATCATATGTGGGGTGATGTGGTGATACAAGAACAATGGTAATTCACCACATGCATATGGATGTGTGGGTGACCTTATCTAATCTTAGTCAGATACTGTTTAAGCAGGCAATTGCCTGCTTATGTGAGGGCCATCCTTCTTCAGAAGGTGAGTCCGACACTAACAAGTGTCTATATCTAACAAGTGTCTATATCTAACAAAGTGTCAATATCTAACAAAGTGTCTATATCTAACAAGTGTCTATATCTAACAAGTGTCTATATCTAACAAAGTGTCTATATCTAACAAGTGTCTATATCTAACAAAGTGTCTATATCTAACAAGTGTCTATATCTAACAAAGTGTCTATATCTAACAAGTGTATATCTAACAAGTGTCTATATCTAACAAGTGTCTATATCTAACAAGTGTCTATATCTAACAAGTGTCTATATCTAACAAGTGTCTATATCTAACAAAGTGTCTATATCTAACAAGTGTCTATATCTAACAAGTGTCTATATCTAACAAAGTGTCTATATCTAACAAGTGTCTATATCTAACAAGTGTCTATATCTAACAAAGTGTCTATATCTAACAAGTGTCTATATCTAACAAGTGTCTATATCTAACAAGTGTCTATATCTAACAAGTGTCTATATCTAACAAGTGTCTATATCTAACAAGTGTCTATATCTAACAAAGTGTCTATATCTAACAAGTGTCTATATCTAACAAAGTGTCTATATCTAACAAAGTGTCTATATCTAACAAAGTGTCTATATCTAACAAAGTGTCTATATCTAACAAGTGTCTATATCTAACAAAGTGTCTATATCTAACAAGTGTCTATATCTAACAAAGTGTCTATATCTAACAAAGTGTCTATATATAACAAAGTGTATATATCTAACAAAGTGTCTATATCTAACAAAGTGTCTATATCTAACAAAGTGTCTATATCTAACAAAGTGTATATATCTAACAAAGTGTATATCTAACAAAGTGTCTATATCTAACAAAGTGTCTATATCTAACAAAGTGTCTATATCTAACAAGTGTCTATATCTAACAAGTGTCTATATCTAACAAGTGTCTATATCTAACAAAGTGTCTATATCTAACAAAGTGTCTATATCTAACAAGTGTCTATATCTAACAAAGTGTCTATATCTAACAATCTAACAAGTGTCTATATCTAACAAGTGTCTATATCTAACAAGTGTCTATATCTAACAAGTGTCTATATCTAACAAGTGTCTATATCTAACAAGTGTCTACATCTAACAAAGTGTCTATATCTAACAAGTGTCTATATCTAACAAAGTGTCTATATCTAACAAGTGTATATATCTAACAAGTGTCTATATCTAACAAGTGTCTATATCTAACAAAGTGTCTATATCTAACAAAGTGTCTATATCTAACAAGTGTCTATATCTAACAAGTGTCTATATCTAACAAGTGTCTATATCTAACAAAGTGTCTATATCTAACAAGTGTCTATATCTAACAAGTGTCTATATCTAACAAAGTGTCTATATCTAACAAGTGTCTATATCTAACAAAGTGTCTATATCTAACAAAGTGTCTATATCTAACAAGTGTCTATATCTAACAAGTGTCTATATCTAACAAAGTGTCTATATCTAACAAGTGTCTATATCTAACAAGTGTCTATATCTAACAAGTGTCTATATCTAACAAGTGTCTATATCTAACAAGTGTCTATATCTAACAAGTGTCTATATCTAACAAAGTGTCTATATCTAACAAAGTGTCTATATCTAACAAGTGTCTATATCTAACAAGTGTCTATATCTAACAAAGTATCTATATCTAACAAGTGTCTATATCTAACAAAGTGTCTATATCTAACAAGTGTCTATATCTAACAAAGTGTCTATATCTAACAAGTGTATATCTAACAAGTATCTATATCTAACAAGTGTCTATATCTAACAAGTGTCTATATAACAAGTGTCTATATCTAACAAGTGTCTATATCTAACAAAGTGTCTATATCTAACAAGTGTCTATATCTAACAAGTGTCTATATCTAACAAGTGTCTATATCTAACAAGTGTCTATATCTAACAAGTGTCTATATCTAACAAAGTGTCTATATCTAACAAGTGTCTATATCTAACAAGTGTCTATATCTAACAAGTGTCTATATCTAACAAGTGTCTATATCTAACAAGTGTCTATATCTAACAAAGTGTCTATATCTAACAAGTGTCTATATCTAACAAGTGTCTATATCTAACAAAGTGTCTATATCTAACAAAGTGTCTATATCTAACAAAGTGTCTATATCTAACAAGTGTCTATATCTAACAAGTGTCTATATCTAACAAAGTGTCTATATCTAACAAGTGTCTATATCTAACAAGTGTCTATATCTAACAAGTGTCTATATCTAACAAAGTGTCTATATCTAACAAGTGTCTATATATCTAACAAAGTGTCTATATCTAACAAGTGTCTATATCTAACAAGTGTCTATATCTAACAAAGTGTCTATATCTAACAAGTGTCTATATCTAACAAAGTGTCTATATCTAACAAGTGTCTATATCTAACAAAGTGTCTATATCTAACAAAGTGTCTATATCTAACAAAGTGTCTATATCTAACAAAGTGTCTATATCTAACAAGTGTCTATATCTAACAAAGTGTCTATATCTAACAAGTGTCTATATCTAACAAGTGTCTATATCTAACAAGTGTCTATATCTAACAAAGTGTCTATATCTAACAAGTGTCTATATCTAACAAAGTGTCTATATCTAACAAGTGTCTATATCTAACAAAGTGTCTATATCTAACAAAGTGTCTATATCTAACAAAGTGTCTATATCTAACAAAGTGTCTATATCTAACAAGTGTCTATATCTAACAAAGTGTCTATATCTAACAAAGTGTCTATATCTAACAAAGTGTCTATATCTAACAAGTGTCTATATCTAACAAGTGTCTATATCTAACAAGTGTCTATATCTAACAAGTGTCTATATCTAACAAAGTGTCTATATCTAACAAGTGTCTATATCTAACAAGTGTCTATATCTAACAAGTGTCTATATCTAACAAAGTGTCTATATCTAACAAAGTGTCTATATCTAACAAAGTGTCTATATCTAACAAGTGTCTATATCTAACAAGTGTCTATATCTAACAAAGTGTCTATATCTAACAAAGTGTCTATATCTAACAAAGTGTCTATATCTAACAAAGTGTCTATATCTAACAAAGTGTCTATATCTAACAAAGTGTCTATATCTAACAAGTGTCTATATCTAACAAGTGTCTATATCTAACAAGTGTCTATATCTAACAAGTGTCTATATCTAACAAGTGTCTATATCTAACAAAGTGTCTATATCTAACAAGTGTCTATATCTAACAAGTGTCTATATCTAACAAAGTGTCTATATCTAACAAAGTGTCTATATCTAACAAAGTGTCTATATCTAACAAAGTGTCTATATCTAACAAAGTGTCTATATCTAACAAGTGTCTATATCTAACAAGTGTCTATATCTAACAAAGTGTCTATATCTAACAAGTGTCTATATCTAACAAAGTGTCTATATCTAACAAGTGTCTATATCTAACAAAGTGTCTATATCTAACAAAGTGTCTATATCTAACAAGTGTCTATATCTAACAAAGTGTCTATATCTAACAAGTGTCTATATCTAACAAAGTGTCTATATCTAACAAAGTGTCTATATCTAACAAGTGTCTATATCTAACAAAGTGTCTATATCTAACAAAGTGTCTATATCTAACAAAGTGTCTATATCTAACAAGTGTCTATATCTAACAAAGTGTCTATATCTAACAAGTGTCTATATCTAACAAAGTGTCTATATCTAACAAGTGTCTATATCTAACAAAGTGTCTATATCTAACAAGTGTCTATATCTAACAAAGTGTCTATATCTAACAAAGTGTCTATATCTAACAAAGTGTCTATATCTAACAAAGTGTCTATATCTAACAAGTGTCTATATCTAACAAGTGTCTATATCTAACAAAGTGTCTATATCTAACAAAGTGTCTATATCTAACAAGTGTCTATATCTAACAAAGTGTCTATATCTAACAAGTGTCTATATCTAACAAAGTGTCTATATCTAACAAGTGTCTATATCTAACAAAGTGTCTATATCTAACAAGTGTCTATATCTAACAAAGTGTCTATATCTAACAAAGTGTCTATATCTAACAAAGTGTCTATATCTAACAAGTGTCTATATCTAACAAGTGTCTATATCTAACAAAGTGTCTATATCTAACAAGTGTCTATATCTAACAAAGTGTCTATATCTAACAAGTGTCTATATCTAACAAGTGTCTATATCTAACAAGTGTCTATATCTAACAAAGTGTCTATATCTAACAAAGTGTCTATATCTAACAAAGTGTCTATATCTAACAAAGTGTCTATATCTAACAAAGTGTCTATATCTAACAAGTGTCTATATCTAACAAAGTGTCTATATCTAACAAGTGTCTATATCTAACAAAGTGTCTATATCTAACAAGTGTCTATATCTAACAAAGTGTCTATATCTAACAAAGTGTCTATATCTAACAAAGTGTCTATATCTAACAAAGTGTCTATATCTAACAAAGTGTCTATATCTAACAAAGTGTCTATATCTAACAAGTGTCTATATCTAACAAGTGTCTATATCTAACAAGTGTCTATATCTAACAAGTGTCTATATCTAACAAGTGTCTATATCTAACAAAGTGTCTATATCTAACAAGTGTCTATATCTAACAAGTGTCTATATCTAACAAAGTGTCTATATCTAACAAGTGTCTATATCTAACAAAGTGTCTATATCTAACAAGTGTCTATATCTAACAAGTGTCTATATCTAACAAGTGTCTATATCTAACAAGTGTCTATATCTAACAAAGTGTCTATATCTAACAAAGTGTCTATATCTAACAAGTGTCTATATCTAACAAAGTGTCTATATCTAACAAAGTGTCTATATCTAACAAGTGTCTATATCTAACAAAGTGTCTATATCTAACAAGTGTCTATATCTAACAAAGTGTCTATATCTAACAAAGTGTCTATATCTAACAAGTGTCTATATCTAACAAAGTGTCTATATCTAACAAGTGTCTATATCTAACAAGTGTCTATATCTAACAAAGTGTCTATATCTAACAAGTGTCTATATCTAACAAGTGTCTATATCTAACAAGTGTCTATATCTAACAAGTGTCTATATCTAACAAAGTGTCTATATCTAACAAAGTGTCTATATCTAACAAGTGTCTATATCTAACAAAGTGTCTATATCTAACAAAGTGTCTATATCTAACAAAGTGTCTATATCTAACAAAGTGTCTATATCTAACAAAGTGTCTATATCTAACAAAGTGTCTATATCTAACAAGTGTCTATATCTAACAAAGTGTCTATATCTAACAAAGTGTCTATATCTAACAAAGTGTCTATATCTAACAAAGTGTCTATATCTAACAAAGTGTCTATATCTAACAAAGTGTCTATATCTAACAAAGTGTCTATATCTAACAAAGTGTCTATATCTAACAAGTGTCTATATCTAACAAGTGTCTATATCTAACAAGTGTCTATATCTAACAAGTGTCTATATCTAACAAAGTGTCTATATCTAACAAAGTGTCTATATCTAACAAAGTGTCTATATCTAACAAAGTGTCTATATCTAACAAAGTGTCTATATCTAACAAAGTGTCTATATCTAACAAAGTGTCTATATCTAACAAAGTGTCTATATCTAACAAAGTGTCTATATCTAACAAAGTGTCTATATCTAACAAGTGTCTATATCTAACAAAGTGTCTATATCTAACAAAGTGTCTATATCTAACAAAGTGTCTATATCTAACAAGTGTCTATATCTAACAAAGTGTCTATATCTAACAAGTGTCTATATCTAACAAAGTGTCTATATCTAACAAGTGTCTATATCTAACAAAGTGTCTATATCTAACAAGTGTCTATATCTAACAAGTGTCTATATCTAACAAGTGTCTATATCTAACAAAGTGTCTATATCTAACAAGTGTCTATATCTAACAAAGTGTCTATATCTAACAAAGTGTCTATATCTAACAAGTGTCTATATCTAACAAAGTGTCTATATCTAACAAAGTGTCTATATCTAACAAAGTGTCTATATCTAACAAGTGTCTATATCTAACAAAGTGTCTATATCTAACAAAGTGTCTATATCTAACAAAGTGTCTATATCTAACAAAGTGTCTATATCTAACAAAGTGTCTATATCTAACAAAGTGTCTATATCTAACAAAGTGTCTATATCTAACAAAGTGTCTATATCTAACAAAGTGTCTATATCTAACAAAGTGTCTATATCTAACAAAGTGTCTATATCTAACAAAGTGTCTATATCTAACAAAGTGTCTATATCTAACAAAGTGTCTATATCTAACAAAGTGTCTATATCTAACAAAGTGTCTATATCTAACAAGTGTCTATATCTAACAAAGTGTCTATATCTAACAAAGTGTCTATATCTAACAAAGTGTCTATATCTAACAAAGTGTCTATATCTAACAAGTGTCTATATCTAACAAAGTGTCTATATCTAACAAGTGTCTATATCTAACAAAGTGTCTATATCTAACAAAGTGTCTATATCTAACAAGTGTCTATATCTAACAAGTGTCTATATCTAACAAGTGTCTATATCTAACAAAGTGTCTATATCTAACAAAGTGTCTATATCTAACAAAGTGTCTATATCTAACAAGTGTCTATATCTAACAAGTGTCTATATCTAACAAAGTGTCTATATCTAACAAAGTGTCTATATCTAACAAAGTGTCTATATCTAACAAGTGTCTATATCTAACAAGTGTCTATATCTAACAAAGTGTCTATATCTAACAAAGTGTCTATATCTAACAAAGTGTCTATATCTAACAAAGTGTCTATATCTAACAAGTGTCTATATCTAACAAAGTGTCTATATCTAACAAGTGTCTATATCTAACAAGTGTCTATATCTAACAAAGTGTCTATATCTAACAAGTGTCTATATCTAACAAAGTGTCTATATCTAACAAAGTGTCTATATCTAACAAAGTGTCTATATCTAACAAAGTGTCTATATCTAACAAAGTGTCTATATCTAACAAAGTGTCTATATCTAACAAAGTGTCTATATCTAACAAAGTGTCTATATCTAACAAGTGTCTATATCTAACAAAGTGTCTATATCTAACAAGTGTCTATATCTAACAAAGTGTCTATATCTAACAAAGTGTCTATATCTAACAAAGTGTCTATATCTAACAAGTGTCTATATCTAACAAGTGTCTATATCTAACAAGTGTCTATATCTAACAAGTGTCTATATCTAACAAAGTGTCTATATCTAACAAAGTGTCTATATCTAACAAAGTGTCTATATCTAACAAAGTGTCTATATCTAACAAAGTGTCTATATCTAACAAGTGTCTATATCTAACAAAGTGTCTATATCTAACAAGTGTCTATATCTAACAAAGTGTCTATATCTAACAAGTGTCTATATCTAACAAAGTGTCTATATCTAACAAAGTGTCTATATCTAACAAGTGTCTATATCTAACAAAGTGTCTATATCTAACAAAGTGTCTATATCTAACAAAGTGTCTATATCTAACAAAGTGTCTATATCTAACAAAGTGTCTATATCTAACAAAGTGTCTATATCTAACAAAGTGTCTATATCTAACAAAGTGTCTATATCTAACAAAGTGTCTATATCTAACAAAGTGTCTATATCTAACAAAGTGTCTATATCTAACAAGTGTCTATATCTAACAAGTGTCTATATCTAACAAGTGTCTATATCTAACAAGTGTCTATATCTAACAAGTGTCTATATCTAACAAGTGTCTATATCTAACAAGTGTCTATATCTAACAAGTGTCTATATCTAACAAGTGTCTATATCTAACAAAGTGTCTATATCTAACAAGTGTCTATATCTAACAAGTGTCTATATCTAACAAAGTGTCTATATCTAACAAGTGTCTATATCTAACAAGTGTCTATATCTAACAAAGTGTCTATATCTAACAAAGTGTCTATATCTAACAAGTGTCTATATCTAACAAGTGTCTATATCTAACAAGTGTCTATATCTAACAAAGTGTCTATATCTAACAAGTGTCTATATCTAACAAGTGTCTATATCTAACAAGTGTCTATATCTAACAAGTGTCTATATCTAACAAAGTGTCTATATCTAACAAGTGTCTATATCTAACAAAGTGTCTATATCTAACAAGTGTCTATATCTAACAAGTGTCTATATCTAACAAAGTGTCTATATCTAACAAGTGTCTATATCTAACAAAGTGTCTATATCTAACAAAGTGTCTATATCTAACAAGTGTCTATATCTAACAAAGTGTCTATATCTAACAAAGTGTCTATATCTAACAAAGTGTCTATATCTAACAAGTGTCTATATCTAACAAAGTGTCTATATCTAACAAGTGTCTATATCTAACAAAGTGTCTATATCTAACAAGTGTCTATATCTAACAAGTGTCTATATCTAACAAGTGTCTATATCTAACAAGTGTCTATATCTAACAAGTGTCTATATCTAACAAAGTGTCTATATCTAACAAAGTGTCTATATCTAACAAAGTGTCTATATCTAACAAAGTGTCTATATCTAACAAAGTGTCTATATCTAACAAAGTGTCTATATCTAACAAAGTGTCTATATCTAACAAAGTGTCTATATCTAACAAAGTGTCTATATCTAACAAAGTGTCTATATCTAACAAAGTGTCTATATCTAACAAAGTGTCTATATCTAACAAAGTGTCTATATCTAACAAAGTGTCTATATCTAACAAAGTGTCTATATCTAACAAAGTGTCTATATCTAACAAAGTGTCTATATCTAACAAAGTGTCTATATCTAACAAGTGTCTATATCTAACAAGTGTCTATATCTAACAAAGTGTCTATATCTAACAAAGTGTCTATATCTAACAAAGTGTCTATATCTAACAAAGTGTCTATATCTAACAAAGTGTCTATATCTAACAAGTGTCTATATCTAACAAAGTGTCTATATCTAACAAGTGTCTATATCTAACAAAGTGTCTATATCTAACAAAGTGTCTATATCTAACAAAGTGTCTATATCTAACAAAGTGTCTATATCTAACAAAGTGTCTATATCTAACAAAGTGTCTATATCTAACAAAGTGTCTATATCTAACAAGTGTCTATATCTAACAAGTGTCTATATCTAACAAGTGTCTATATCTAACAAGTGTCTATATCTAACAAGTGTCTATATCTAACAAGTGTCTATATCTAACAAAGTGTCTATATCTAACAAAGTGTCTATATCTAACAAAGTGTCTATATCTAACAAAGTGTCTATATCTAACAAGTGTCTATATCTAACAAAGTGTCTATATCTAACAAAGTGTCTATATCTAACAAAGTGTCTATATCTAACAAAGTGTCTATATCTAACAAAGTGTCTATATCTAACAAAGTGTCTATATCTAACAAAGTGTCTATATCTAACAAAGTGTCTATATCTAACAAAGTGTCTATATCTAACAAGTGTCTATATCTAACAAAGTGTCTATATCTAACAAGTGTCTATATCTAACAAAGTGTCTATATCTAACAAAGTGTCTATATCTAACAAAGTGTCTATATCTAACAAGTGTCTATATCTAACAAAGTGTCTATATCTAACAAAGTGTCTATATCTAACAAGTGTCTATATCTAACAAGTGTCTATATCTAACAAAGTGTCTATATCTAACAAGTGTCTATATCTAACAAGTGTCTATATCTAACAAAGTGTCTATATCTAACAAAGTGTCTATATCTAACAAAGTGTCTATATCTAACAAAGTGTCTATATCTAACAAAGTGTCTATATCTAACAAAGTGTCTATATCTAACAAAGTGTCTATATCTAACAAAGTGTCTATATCTAACAAGTGTCTATATCTAACAAAGTGTCTATATCTAACAAAGTGTCTATATCTAACAAAGTGTCTATATCTAACAAGTGTCTATATCTAACAAGTGTCTATATCTAACAAGTGTCTATATCTAACAAAGTGTCTATATCTAACAAGTGTCTATATCTAACAAGTGTCTATATCTAACAAAGTGTCTATATCTAACAAGTGTCTATATCTAACAAAGTGTCTATATCTAACAAAGTGTCTATATCTAACAAAGTGTCTATATCTAACAAAGTGTCTATATCTAACAAAGTGTCTATATCTAACAAAGTGTCTATATCTAACAAGTGTCTATATCTAACAAAGTGTCTATATCTAACAAAGTGTCTATATCTAACAAAGTGTCTATATCTAACAAGTGTCTATATCTAACAAAGTGTCTATATCTAACAAAGTGTCTATATCTAACAAAGTGTCTATATCTAACAAGTGTCTATATCTAACAAGTGTCTATATCTAACAAGTGTCTATATCTAACAAGTGTCTATATCTAACAAGTGTCTATATCTAACAAGTGTCTATATCTAACAAAGTGTCTATATCTAACAAGTGTCTATATCTAACAAAGTGTCTATATCTAACAAGTGTCTATATCTAACAAAGTGTCTATATCTAACAAAGTGTCTATATCTAACAAAGTGTCTATATCTAACAAAGTGTCTATATCTAACAAGTGTCTATATCTAACAAAGTGTCTATATCTAACAAAGTGTCTATATCTAACAAAGTGTCTATATCTAACAAAGTGTCTATATCTAACAAAGTGTCTATATCTAACAAGTGTCTATATCTAACAAGTGTCTATATCTAACAAGTGTCTATATCTAACAAGTGTCTATATCTAACAAGTGTCTATATCTAACAAGTGTCTATATCTAACAAGTGTCTATATCTAACAAGTGTCTATATCTAACAAGTGTCTATATCTAACAAGTGTCTATATCTAACAAAGTGTCTATATCTAACAAAGTGTCTATATCTAACAAAGTGTCTATATCTAACAAAGTGTCTATATCTAACAAAGTGTCTATATCTAACAAAGTGTCTATATCTAACAAGTGTCTATATCTAACAAAGTGTCTATATCTAACAAAGTGTCTATATCTAACAAAGTGTCTATATCTAACAAGTGTCTATATCTAACAAAGTGTCTATATCTAACAAGTGTCTATATCTAACAAAGTGTCTATATCTAACAAAGTGTCTATATCTAACAAGTGTCTATATCTAACAAAGTGTCTATATCTAACAAGTGTCTATATCTAACAAAGTGTCTATATCTAACAAGTGTCTATATCTAACAAGTGTCTATATCTAACAAGTGTCTATATCTAACAAGTGTCTATATCTAACAAAGTGTCTATATCTAACAAGTGTCTATATCTAACAAGTGTCTATATCTAACAAGTGTCTATATCTAACAAAGTGTCTATATCTAACAAGTGTCTATATCTAACAAGTGTCTATATCTAACAAAGTGTCTATATCTAACAAAGTGTCTATATCTAACGTGTCTATATCTAACAAAGTGTCTATATCTAACAAAGTGTCTATATCTAACAAGTGTCTATATCTAACAAAGTGTCTATATCTAACAAGTGTCTATATCTAACAAAGTGTCTATATCTAACAAGTGTCTATATCTAACAAGTGTCTATATCTAACAAGTGTCTATATCTAACAAGTGTCTATATCTAACAAGTGTCTATATCTAACAAAGTGTCTATATCTAACAAAGTGTCTATATCTAACAAAGTGTCTATATCTAACAAAGTGTCTATATCTAACAAAGTGTCTATATCTAACAAAGTGTCTATATCTAACAAAGTGTCTATATCTAACAAAGTGTCTATATCTAACAAAGTGTCTATATCTAACAAAGTGTCTATATCTAACAAAGTGTCTATATCTAACAAAGTGTCTATATCTAACAAGTGTCTATATCTAACAAAGTGTCTATATCTAACAAGTGTCTATATCTAACAAGTGTCTATATCTAACAAGTGTCTATATCTAACAAGTGTCTATATCTAACAAAGTGTCTATATCTAACAAGTGTCTATATCTAACAAAGTGTCTATATCTAACAAGTGTCTATATCTAACAAAGTGTCTATATCTAACAAAGTGTCTATATCTAACAAGTGTCTATATCTAACAAAGTGTCTATATCTAACAAAGTGTCTATATCTAACAAGTGTCTATATCTAACAAAGTGTCTATATCTAACAAAGTGTCTATATCTAACAAGTGTCTATATCTAACAAAGTGTCTATATCTAACAAGTGTCTATATCTAACAAGTGTCTATATCTAACAAAGTGTCTATATCTAACAAGTGTCTATATCTAACAAGTGTCTATATCTAACAAGTGTCTATATCTAACAAGTGTCTATATCTAACAAGTGTCTATATCTAACAAGTGTCTATATCTAACAAAGTGTCTATATCTAACAAAGTGTCTATATCTAACAAAGTGTCTATATCTAACAAAGTGTCTATATCTAACAAAGTGTCTATATCTAACAAAGTGTCTATATCTAACAAAGTGTCTATATCTAACAAAGTGTCTATATCTAACAAAGTGTCTATATCTAACAAAGTGTCTATATCTAACAAAGTGTCTATATCTAACAAAGTGTCTATATCTAACAAAGTGTCTATATCTAACAAGTGTCTATATCTAACAAGTGTCTATATCTAACAAAGTGTCTATATCTAACAAGTGTCTATATCTAACAAGTGTCTATATCTAACAAAGTGTCTATATCTAACAAAGTGTCTATATCTAACAAAGTGTCTATATCTAACAAAGTGTCTATATCTAACAAAGTGTCTATATCTAACAAAGTGTCTATATCTAACAAAGTGTCTATATCTAACAAAGTGTCTATATCTAACAAAGTGTCTATATCTAACAAGTGTCTATATCTAACAAAGTGTCTATATCTAACAAAGTGTCTATATCTAACAAAGTGTCTATATCTAACAAAGTGTCTATATCTAACAAAGTGTCTATATCTAACAAAGTGTCTATATCTAACAAAGTGTCTATATCTAACAAAGTGTCTATATCTAACAAAGTGTCTATATCTAACAAGTGTCTATATCTAACAAAGTGTCTATATCTAACAAGTGTCTATATCTAACAAGTGTCTATATCTAACAAGTGTCTATATCTAACAAGTGTCTATATCTAACAAGTGTCTATATCTAACAAGTGTCTATATCTAACAAAGTGTCTATATCTAACAAGTGTCTATATCTAACAAGTGTCTATATCTAACAAAGTGTCTATATCTAACAAGTGTCTATATCTAACAAAGTGTCTATATCTAACAAAGTGTCTATATCTAACAAAGTGTCTATATCTAACAAAGTGTCTATATCTAACAAAGTGTCTATATCTAACAAGTGTCTATATCTAACAAAGTGTCTATATCTAACAAGTGTCTATATCTAACAAGTGTCTATATCTAACAAAGTGTCTATATCTAACAAAGTGTCTATATCTAACAAAGTGTCTATATCTAACAAGTGTCTATATCTAACAAAGTGTCTATATCTAACAAGTGTCTATATCTAACAAGTGTCTATATCTAACAAAGTGTCTATATCTAACAAAGTGTCTATATCTAACAAAGTGTCTATATCTAACAAAGTGTCTATATCTAACAAAGTGTCTATATCTAACAAAGTGTCTATATCTAACAAAGTGTCTATATCTAACAAAGTGTCTATATCTAACAAGTGTCTATATCTAACAAAGTGTCTATATCTAACAAGTGTCTATATCTAACAAAGTGTCTATATCTAACAAAGTGTCTATATCTAACAAGTGTCTATATCTAACAAGTGTCTATATCTAACAAGTGTCTATATCTAACAAAGTGTCTATATCTAACAAAGTGTCTATATCTAACAAGTGTCTATATCTAACAAGTGTCTATATCTAACAAAGTGTCTATATCTAACAAAGTGTCTATATCTAACAAAGTGTCTATATCTAACAAGTGTCTATATCTAACAAAGTGTCTATATCTAACAAGTGTCTATATCTAACAAAGTGTCTATATCTAACAAAGTGTCTATATCTAACAAAGTGTCTATATCTAACAAGTGTCTATATCTAACAAAGTGTCTATATCTAACAAAGTGTCTATATCTAACAAAGTGTCTATATCTAACAAGTGTCTATATCTAACAAGTGTCTATATCTAACAAGTGTCTATATCTAACAAGTGTCTATATCTAACAAGTGTCTATATCTAACAAGTGTCTATATCTAACAAAGTGTCTATATCTAACAAAGTGTCTATATCTAACAAGTGTCTATATCTAACAAGTGTCTATATCTAACAAGTGTCTATATCTAACAAGTGTCTATATCTAACAAAGTGTCTATATCTAACAAAGTGTCTATATCTAACAAAGTGTCTATATCTAACAAGTGTCTATATCTAACAAAGTGTCTATATCTAACAAAGTGTCTATATCTAACAAAGTGTCTATATCTAACAAAGTGTCTATATCTAACAAGTGTCTATATCTAACAAAGTGTCTATATCTAACAAGTGTCTATATCTAACAAGTGTCTATATCTAACAAAGTGTCTATATCTAACAAGTGTCTATATCTAACAAGTGTCTATATCTAACAAGTGTCTATATCTAACAAAGTGTCTATATCTAACAAGTGTCTATATCTAACAAAGTGTCTATATCTAACAAGTGTCTATATCTAACAAAGTGTCTATATCTAACAAGTGTCTATATCTAACAAAGTGTCTATATCTAACAAAGTGTCTATATCTAACAAGTGTCTATATCTAACAAAGTGTCTATATCTAACAAAGTGTCTATATCTAACAAAGTGTCTATATCTAACAAAGTGTCTATATCTAACAAGTGTCTATATCTAACAAGTGTCTATATCTAACAAGTGTCTATATCTAACACAAGTGTCTATATCTAACAAAGTGTCTATATCTAACAAAGTGTCTATATCTAACAAGTGTCTATATCTAACAAGTGTCTATATCTAACAAGTGTCTATATCTAACAAGTGTCTATATCTAACAAGTGTCTATATCTAACAAAGTGTCTATATCTAACAAAGTGTCTATATCTAACAAGTGTCTATATCTAACAAGTGTCTATATCTAACAAAGTGTCTATATCTAACAAGTGTCTATATCTAACAAGTGTCTATATCTAACAAAGTGTCTATATCTAACAAAGTGTCTATATCTAACAAGTGTCTATATCTAACAAAGTGTCTATATCTAACAAAGTGTCTATATCTAACAAAGTGTCTATATCTAACAAAGTGTCTATATCTAACAAAGTGTCTATATCTAACAAGTGTCTATATCTAACAAAGTGTCTATATCTAACAAGTGTCTATATCTAACAAGTGTCTATATCTAACAAGTGTCTATATCTAACAAAGTGTCTATATCTAACAAAGTGTCTATATCTAACAAAGTGTCTATATCTAACAAAGTGTCTATATCTAACAAGTGTCTATATCTAACAAGTGTCTATATCTAACAAGTGTCTATATCTAACAAGTGTCTATATCTAACAAAGTGTCTATATCTAACAAAGTGTCTATATCTAACAAGTGTCTATATCTAACAAAGTGTCTATATCTAACAAAGTGTCTATATCTAACAAGTGTCTATATCTAACAAAGTGTCTATATCTAACAAAGTGTCTATATCTAACAAAGTGTCTATATCTAACAAAGTGTCTATATCTAACAAGTGTCTATATCTAACAAGTGTCTATATCTAACAAGTGTCTATATCTAACAAAGTGTCTATATCTAACAAGTGTCTATATCTAACAAAGTGTCTATATCTAACAAAGTGTCTATATCTAACAAGTGTCTATATCTAACAAGTGTCTATATCTAACAAGTGTCTATATCTAACAAGTGTCTATATCTAACAAAGTGTCTATATCTAACAAGTGTCTATCTAACAAAGTGTCTATATCTAACAAAGTGTCTATATCTAACAAAGTGTCTATATCTAACAAAGTGTCTATATCTAACAAAGTGTCTATATCTAACAAAGTGTCTATATCTAACAAAGTGTCTATATCTAACAAAGTGTCTATATCTAACAAAGTGTCTATATCTAACAAAGTGTCTATATCTAACAAAGTGTCTATATCTAACAAAGTGTCTATATCTAACAAAGTGTCTATATCTAACAAAGTGTCTATATCTAACAAAGTGTCTATATCTAACAAAGTGTCTATATCTAACAAAGTGTCTATATCTAACAAAGTGTCTATATCTAACAAAGTGTCTATATCTAACAAAGTGTCTATATCTAACAAAGTGTCTATATCTAACAAAGTGTCTATATCTAACAAAGTGTCTATATCTAACAAAGTGTCTATATCTAACAAAGTGTCTATATCTAACAAAGTGTCTATATCTAACAAAGTGTCTATATCTAACAAAGTGTCTATATCTAACAAAGTGTCTATATCTAACAAAGTGTCTATATCTAACAAAGTGTCTATATCTAACAAAGTGTCTATATCTAACAAAGTGTCTATATCTAACAAAGTGTCTATATCTAACAAAGTGTCTATATCTAACAAAGTGTCTATATCTAACAAAGTGTCTATATCTAACAAAGTGTCTATATCTAACAAAGTGTCTATATCTAACAAGTGTCTATATCTAACAAAGTGTCTATATCTAACAAAGTGTCTATATCTAACAAAGTGTCTATATCTAACAAAGTGTCTATATCTAACAAAGTGTCTATATCTAACAAAGTGTCTATATCTAACAAAGTGTCTATATCTAACAAAGTGTCTATATCTAACAAAGTGTCTATATCTAACAAAGTGTCTATATCTAACAAAGTGTCTATATCTAACAAAGTGTCTATATCTAACAAAGTGTCTATATCTAACAAAGTGTCTATATCTAACAAAGTGTCTATATCTAACAAAGTGTCTATATCTAACAAAGTGTCTATATCTAACAAAGTGTCTATATCTAACAAAGTGTCTATATCTAACAAAGTGTCTATATCTAACAAAGTGTCTATATCTAACAAAGTGTCTATATCTAACAAAGTGTCTATATCTAACAAAGTGTCTATATCTAACAAAGTGTCTATATCTAACAAAGTGTCTATATCTAACAAAGTGTCTATATCTAACAAAGTGTCTATATCTAACAAAGTGTCTATATCTAACAAAGTGTCTATATCTAACAAAGTGTCTATATCTAACAAAGTGTCTATATCTAACAAAGTGTCTATATCTAACAAAGTGTCTATATCTAACAAAGTGTCTATATCTAACAAAGTGTCTATATCTAACAAAGTGTCTATATCTAACAAAGTGTCTATATCTAACAAAGTGTCTATATCTAACAAAGTGTCTATATCTAACAAAGTGTCTATATCTAACAAAGTGTCTATATCTAACAAAGTGTCTATATCTAACAAAGTGTCTATATCTAACAAAGTGTCTATATCTAACAAAGTGTCTATATCTAACAAAGTGTCTATATCTAACAAAGTGTCTATATCTAACAAAGTGTCTATATCTAACAAAGTGTCTATATCTAACAAAGTGTCTATATCTAACAAAGTGTCTATATCTAACAAAGTGTCTATATCTAACAAAGTGTCTATATCTAACAAAGTGTCTATATCTAACAAAGTGTCTATATCTAACAAAGTGTCTATATCTAACAAAGTGTCTATATCTAACAAAGTGTCTATATCTAACAAAGTGTCTATATCTAACAAAGTGTCTATATCTAACAAAGTGTCTATATCTAACAAAGTGTCTATATCTAACAAAGTGTCTATATCTAACAAAGTGTCTATATCTAACAAAGTGTCTATATCTAACAAAGTGTCTATATCTAACAAAGTGTCTATATCTAACAAAGTGTCTATATCTAACAAAGTGTCTATATCTAACAAAGTGTCTATATCTAACAAAGTGTCTATATCTAACAAAGTGTCTATATCTAACAAAGTGTCTATATCTAACAAAGTGTCTATATCTAACAAAGTGTCTATATCTAACAAAGTGTCTATATCTAACAAAGTGTCTATATCTAACAAAGTGTCTATATCTAACAAAGTGTCTATATCTAACAAAGTGTCTATATCTAACAAAGTGTCTATATCTAACAAAGTGTCTATATCTAACAAAGTGTCTATATCTAACAAAGTGTCTATATCTAACAAAGTGTCTATATCTAACAAAGTGTCTATATCTAACAAAGTGTCTATATCTAACAAAGTGTCTATATCTAACAAAGTGTCTATATCTAACAAAGTGTCTATATCTAACAAAGTGTCTATATCTAACAAAGTGTCTATATCTAACAAAGTGTCTATATCTAACAAAGTGTCTATATCTAACAAAGTGTCTATATCTAACAAAGTGTCTATATCTAACAAAGTGTCTATATCTAACAAAGTGTCTATATCTAACAAAGTGTCTATATCTAACAAAGTGTCTATATCTAACAAAGTGTCTATATCTAACAAAGTGTCTATATCTAACAAAGTGTCTATATCTAACAAAGTGTCTATATCTAACAAAGTGTCTATATCTAACAAAGTGTCTATATCTAACAAAGTGTCTATATCTAACAAAGTGTCTATATCTAACAAAGTGTCTATATCTAACAAAGTGTCTATATCTAACAAAGTGTCTATATCTAACAAAGTGTCTATATCTAACAAAGTGTCTATATCTAACAAAGTGTCTATATCTAACAAAGTGTCTATATCTAACAAAGTGTCTATATCTAACAAAGTGTCTATATCTAACAAGTGTCTATATCTAACAAGTGTCTATATCTAACAAAGTGTCTATATCTAACAAAGTGTCTATATCTAACAAAGTGTCTATATCTAACAAAGTGTCTATATCTAACAAAGTGTCTATATCTAACAAAGTGTCTATATCTAACAAAGTGTCTATATCTAACAAAGTGTCTATATCTAACAAAGTGTCTATATCTAACAAAGTGTCTATATCTAACAAAGTGTCTATATCTAACAAAGTGTCTATATCTAACAAAGTGTCTATATCTAACAAAGTGTCTATATCTAACAAAGTGTCTATATCTAACAAAGTGTCTATATCTAACAAAGTGTCTATATCTAACAAGTGTCTATATCTAACAAAGTGTCTATATCTAACAAAGTGTCTATATCTAACAAAGTGTCTATATCTAACAAAGTGTCTATATCTAACAAAGTGTCTATATCTAACAAAGTGTCTATATCTAACAAAGTGTCTATATCTAACAAAGTGTCTATATCTAACAAAGTGTCTATATCTAACAAAGTGTCTATATCTAACAAAGTGTCTATATCTAACAAAGTGTCTATATCTAACAAAGTGTCTATATCTAACAAAGTGTCTATATCTAACAAAGTGTCTATATCTAACAAAGTGTCTATATCTAACAAAGTGTCTATATCTAACAAAGTGTCTATATCTAACAAAGTGTCTATATCTAACAAAGTGTCTATATCTAACAAAGTGTCTATATCTAACAAAGTGTCTATATCTAACAAAGTGTCTATATCTAACAAAGTGTCTATATCTAACAAAGTGTCTATATCTAACAAAGTGTCTATATCTAACAAAGTGTCTATATCTAACAAAGTGTCTATATCTAACAAAGTGTCTATATCTAACAAAGTGTCTATATCTAACAAAGTGTCTATATCTAACAAAGTGTCTATATCTAACAAAGTGTCTATATCTAACAAAGTGTCTATATCTAACAAAGTGTCTATATCTAACAAGTGTCTATATCTAACAAAGTGTCTATATCTAACAAAGTGTCTATATCTAACAAAGTGTCTATATCTAACAAAGTGTCTATATCTAACAAAGTGTCTATATCTAACAAGTGTCTATATCTAACAAAGTGTCTATATCTAACAAAGTGTCTATATCTAACAAAGTGTCTATATCTAACAAAGTGTCTATATCTAACAAAGTGTCTATATCTAACAAAGTGTCTATATCTAACAAAGTGTCTATATCTAACAAAGTGTCTATATCTAACAAAGTGTCTATATCTAACAAAGTGTCTATATCTAACAAAGTGTCTATATCTAACAAAGTGTCTATATCTAACAAAGTGTCTATATCTAACAAAGTGTCTATATCTAACAAAGTGTCTATATCTAACAAAGTGTCTATATCTAACAAAGTGTCTATATCTAACAAAGTGTCTATATCTAACAAAGTGTCTATATCTAACAAAGTGTCTATATCTAACAAAGTGTCTATATCTAACAAAGTGTCTATATCTAACAAAGTGTCTATATCTAACAAAGTGTCTATATCTAACAAAGTGTCTATATCTAACAAAGTGTCTATATCTAACAAAGTGTCTATATCTAACAAAGTGTCTATATCTAACAAGTGTCTATATCTAACAAAGTGTCTATATCTAACAAAGTGTCTATATCTAACAAAGTGTCTATATCTAACAAAGTGTCTATATCTAACAAAGTGTCTATATCTAACAAAGTGTCTATATCTAACAAAGTGTCTATATCTAACAAAGTGTCTATATCTAACAAAGTGTCTATATCTAACAAAGTGTCTATATCTAACAAAGTGTCTATATCTAACAAAGTGTCTATATCTAACAAAGTGTCTATATCTAACAAAGTGTCTATATCTAACAAAGTGTCTATATCTAACAAAGTGTCTATATCTAACAAAGTGTCTATATCTAACAAAGTGTCTATATCTAACAAAGTGTCTATATCTAACAAGTGTCTATATCTAACAAAGTGTCTATATCTAACAAAGTGTCTATATCTAACAAAGTGTCTATATCTAACAAAGTGTCTATATCTAACAAAGTGTCTATATCTAACAAAGTGTCTATATCTAACAAAGTGTCTATATCTAACAAAGTGTCTATATCTAACAAAGTGTCTATATCTAACAAAGTGTCTATATCTAACAAGTGTCTATATCTAACAAAGTGTCTATATCTAACAAAGTGTCTATATCTAACAAAGTGTCTATATCTAACAAAGTGTCTATATCTAACAAAGTGTCTATATCTAACAAAGTGTCTATATCTAACAAAGTGTCTATATCTAACAAAGTGTCTATATCTAACAAAGTGTCTATATCTAACAAAGTGTCTATATCTAACAAAGTGTCTATATCTAATATCTAACAAAGTGTCTATATCTAACAAAGTGTCTATATCTAACAAAGTGTCTATATCTAACAAAGTGTCTATATCTAACAAAGTGTCTATATCTAACAAAGTGTCTATATCTAACAAAGTGTCTATATCTAACAAAGTGTCTATATCTAACAAAGTGTCTATATCTAACAAAGTGTCTATATCTAACAAAGTGTCTATATCTAACAAAGTGTCTATATCTAACAAAGTGTCTATATCTAACAAAGTGTCTATATCTAACAAAGTGTCTATATCTAACAAAGTGTCTATATCTAACAAAGTGTCTATATCTAACAAAGTGTCTATATCTAACAAAGTGTCTATATCTAACAAAGTGTCTATATCTAACAAAGTGTCTATATCTAACAAAGTGTCTATATCTAACAAAGTGTCTATATCTAACAAAGTGTCTATATCTAACAAAGTGTCTATATCTAACAAAGTGTCTATATCTAACAAAGTGTCTATATCTAACAAAGTGTCTATATCTAACAAAGTGTCTATATCTAACAAAGTGTCTATATCTAACAAAGTGTCTATATCTAACAAAGTGTCTATATCTAACAAAGTGTCTATATCTAACAAAGTGTCTATATCTAACAAAGTGTCTATATCTAACAAAGTGTCTATATCTAACAAAGTGTCTATATCTAACAAAGTGTCTATATCTAACAAAGTGTCTATATCTAACAAAGTGTCTATATCTAACAAAGTGTCTATATCTAACAAAGTGTCTATATCTAACAAAGTGTCTATATCTAACAAAGTGTCTATATCTAACAAAGTGTCTATATCTAACAAAGTGTCTATATCTAACAAAGTGTCTATATCTAACAAAGTGTCTATATCTAACAAGTGTCTATATCTAACAAAGTGTCTATATCTAACAAAGTGTCTATATCTAACAAAGTGTCTATATCTAACAAAGTGTCTATATCTAACAAAGTGTCTATATCTAACAAAGTGTCTATATCTAACAAAGTGTCTATATCTAACAAAGTGTCTATATCTAACAAAGTGTCTATATCTAACAAAGTGTCTATATCTAACAAAGTGTCTATATCTAACAAAGTGTCTATATCTAACAAAGTGTCTATATCTAACAAAGTGTCTATATCTAACAAAGTGTCTATATCTAACAAAGTGTCTATATCTAACAAAGTGTCTATATCTAACAAAGTGTCTATATCTAACAAAGTGTCTATATCTAACAAAGTGTCTATATCTAACAAAGTGTCTATATCTAACAAAGTGTCTATATCTAACAAAGTGTCTATATCTAACAAAGTGTCTATATCTAACAAAGTGTCTATATCTAACAAAGTGTCTATATCTAACAAAGTGTCTATATCTAACAAAGTGTCTATATCTAACAAAGTGTCTATATCTAACAAAGTGTCTATATCTAACAAAGTGTCTATATCTAACAAAGTGTCTATATCTAACAAAGTGTCTATATCTAACAAAGTGTCTATATCTAACAAAGTGTCTATATCTAACAAAGTGTCTATATCTAACAAAGTGTCTATATCTAACAAAGTGTCTATATCTAACAAAGTGTCTATATCTAACAAAGTGTCTATATCTAACAAAGTGTCTATATCTAACAAAGTGTCTATATCTAACAAAGTGTCTATATCTAACAAAGTGTCTATATCTAACAAAGTGTCTATATCTAACAAAGTGTCTATATCTAACAAAGTGTCTATATCTAACAAAGTGTCTATATCTAACAAAGTGTCTATATCTAACAAAGTGTCTATATCTAACAAAGTGTCTATATCTAACAAAGTGTCTATATCTAACAAAGTGTCTATATCTAACAAAGTGTCTATATCTAACAAAGTGTCTATATCTAACAAAGTGTCTATATCTAACAAAGTGTCTATATCTAACAAAGTGTCTATATCTAACAAAGTGTCTATATCTAACAAAGTGTCTATATCTAACAAAGTGTCTATATCTAACAAAGTGTCTATATCTAACAAAGTGTCTATATCTAACAAAGTGTCTATATCTAACAAAGTGTCTATATCTAACAAAGTGTCTATATCTAACAAAGTGTCTATATCTAACAAAGTGTCTATATCTAACAAAGTGTCTATATCTAACAAAGTGTCTATATCTAACAAAGTGTCTATATCTAACAAAGTGTCTATATCTAACAAAGTGTCTATATCTAACAAAGTGTCTATATCTAACAAAGTGTCTATATCTAACAAAGTGTCTATATCTAACAAAGTGTCTATATCTAACAAAGTGTCTATATCTAACAAAGTGTCTATATCTAACAAAGTGTCTATATCTAACAAAGTGTCTATATCTAACAAAGTGTCTATATCTAACAAAGTGTCTATATCTAACAAAGTGTCTATATCTAACAAAGTGTCTATATCTAACAAAGTGTCTATATCTAACAAAGTGTCTATATCTAACAAAGTGTCTATATCTAACAAAGTGTCTATATCTAACAAAGTGTCTATATCTAACAAAGTGTCTATATCTAACAAAGTGTCTATATCTAACAAAGTGTCTATATCTAACAAAGTGTCTATATCTAACAAAGTGTCTATATCTAACAAAGTGTCTATATCTAACAAAGTGTCTATATCTAACAAAGTGTCTATATCTAACAAAGTGTCTATATCTAACAAAGTGTCTATATCTAACAAAGTGTCTATATCTAACAAAGTGTCTATATCTAACAAAGTGTCTATATCTAACAAAGTGTCTATATCTAACAAAGTGTCTATATCTAACAAAGTGTCTATATCTAACAAAGTGTCTATATCTAACAAAGTGTCTATATCTAACAAAGTGTCTATATCTAACAAAGTGTCTATATCTAACAAAGTGTCTATATCTAACAAAGTGTCTATATCTAACAAAGTGTCTATATCTAACAAAGTGTCTATATCTAACAAAGTGTCTATATCTAACAAAGTGTCTATATCTAACAAAGTGTCTATATCTAACAAAGTGTCTATATCTAACAAAGTGTCTATATCTAACAAAGTGTCTATATCTAACAAAGTGTCTATATCTAACAAAGTGTCTATATCTAACAAAGTGTCTATATCTAACAAAGTGTCTATATCTAACAAAGTGTCTATATCTAACAAAGTGTCTATATCTAACAAAGTGTCTATATCTAACAAAGTGTCTATATCTAACAAAGTGTCTATATCTAACAAAGTGTCTATATCTAACAAAGTGTCTATATCTAACAAAGTGTCTATATCTAACAAAGTGTCTATATCTAACAAAGTGTCTATATCTAACAAAGTGTCTATATCTAACAAAGTGTCTATATCTAACAAAGTGTCTATATCTAACAAAGTGTCTATATCTAACAAAGTGTCTATATCTAACAAAGTGTCTATATCTAACAAAGTGTCTATATCTAACAAAGTGTCTATATCTAACAAAGTGTCTATATCTAACAAAGTGTCTATATCTAACAAAGTGTCTATATCTAACAAAGTGTCTATATCTAACAAAGTGTCTATATCTAACAAAGTGTCTATATCTAACAAAGTGTCTATATCTAACAAAGTGTCTATATCTAACAAAGTGTCTATATCTAACAAAGTGTCTATATCTAACAAAGTGTCTATATCTAACAAAGTGTCTATATCTAACAAAGTGTCTATATCTAACAAAGTGTCTATATCTAACAAAGTGTCTATATCTAACAAAGTGTCTATATCTAACAAAGTGTCTATATCTAACAAAGTGTCTATATCTAACAAAGTGTCTATATCTAACAAAGTGTCTATATCTAACAAAGTGTCCTATATCTAACAAAGTGTCTATATCTAACAAAGTGTCTATATCTAACAAAGTGTCTATATCTAACAAAGTGTCTATATCTAACAAAGTGTCTATATCTAACAAAGTGTCTATATCTAACAAAGTGTCTATATCTAACAAAGTGTCTATATCTAACAAAGTGTCTATATCTAACAAAGTGTCTATATCTAACAAAGTGTCTATATCTAACAAAGTGTCTATATCTAACAAAGTGTCTATATCTAACAAAGTGTCTATATCTAACAAAGTGTCTATATCTAACAAAGTGTCTATATCTAACAAAGTGTCTATATCTAACAAAGTGTCTATATCTAACAAAGTGTCTATATCTAACAAAGTGTCTATATCTAACAAAGTGTCTATATCTAACAAAGTGTCTATATCTAACAAAGTGTCTATATCTAACAAAGTGTCTATATCTAACAAAGTGTCTATATCTAACAAAGTGTCTATATCTAACAAAGTGTCTATATCTAACAAAGTGTCTATATCTAACAAAGTGTCTATATCTAACAAAGTGTCTATATCTAACAAAGTGTCTATATCTAACAAAGTGTCTATATCTAACAAAGTGTCTATATCTAACAAAGTGTCTATATCTAACAAAGTGTCTATATCTAACAAAGTGTCTATATCTAACAAAGTGTCTATATCTAACAAAGTGTCTATATCTAACAAAGTGTCTATATCTAACAAAGTGTCTATATCTAACAAAGTGTCTATATCTAACAAAGTGTCTATATCTAACAAAGTGTCTATATCTAACAAAGTGTCTATATCTAACAAAGTGTCTATATCTAACAAAGTGTCTATATCTAACAAAGTGTCTATATCTAACAAAGTGTCTATATCTAACAAAGTGTCTATATCTAACAAAGTGTCTATATCTAACAAAGTGTCTATATCTAACAAAGTGTCTATATCTAACAAAGTGTCTATATCTAACAAAGTGTCTATATCTAACAAAGTGTCTATATCTAACAAAGTGTCTATATCTAACAAAGTGTCTATATCTAACAAAGTGTCTATATCTAACAAAGTGTCTATATCTAACAAAGTGTCTATATCTAACAAAGTGTCTATATCTAACAAAGTGTCTATATCTAACAAAGTGTCTATATCTAACAAAGTGTCTATATCTAACAAAGTGTCTATATCTAACAAAGTGTCTATATCTAACAAAGTGTCTATATCTAACAAAGTGTCTATATCTAACAAAGTGTCTATATCTAACAAAGTGTCTATATCTAACAAAGTGTCTATATCTAACAAAGTGTCTATATCTAACAAAGTGTCTATATCTAACAAAGTGTCTATATCTAACAAAGTGTCTATATCTAACAAAGTGTCTATATCTAACAAAGTGTCTATATCTAACAAAGTGTCTATATCTAACAAAGTGTCTATATCTAACAAAGTGTCTATATCTAACAAAGTGTCTATATCTAACAAAGTGTCTATATCTAACAAAGTGTCTATATCTAACAAAGTGTCTATATCTAACAAAGTGTCTATATCTAACAAAGTGTCTATATCTAACAAAGTGTCTATATCTAACAAAGTGTCTATATCTAACAAAGTGTCTATATCTAACAAAGTGTCTATATCTAACAAAGTGTCTATATCTAACAAAGTGTCTATATCTAACAAAGTGTCTATATCTAACAAAGTGTCTATATCTAACAAAGTGTCTATATCTAACAAAGTGTCTATATCTAACAAAGTGTCTATATCTAACAAAGTGTCTATATCTAACAAAGTGTCTATATCTAACAAAGTGTCTATATCTAACAAAGTGTCTATATCTAACAAAGTGTCTATATCTAACAAAGTGTCTATATCTAACAAAGTGTCTATATCTAACAAAGTGTCTATATCTAACAAAGTGTCTATATCTAACAAAGTGTCTATATCTAACAAAGTGTCTATATCTAACAAAGTGTCTATATCTAACAAAGTGTCTATATCTAACAAAGTGTCTATATCTAACAAAGTGTCTATATCTAACAAAGTGTCTATATCTAACAAAGTGTCTATATCTAACAAAGTGTCTATATCTAACAAAGTGTCTATATCTAACAAAGTGTCTATATCTAACAAAGTGTCTATATCTAACAAAGTGTCTATATCTAACAAAGTGTCTATATCTAACAAAGTGTCTATATCTAACAAAGTGTCTATATCTAACAAAGTGTCTATATCTAACAAAGTGTCTATATCTAACAAAGTGTCTATATCTAACAAAGTGTCTATATCTAACAAAGTGTCTATATCTAACAAAGTGTCTATATCTAACAAAGTGTCTATATCTAACAAAGTGTCTATATCTAACAAAGTGTCTATATCTAACAAAGTGTCTATATCTAACAAAGTGTCTATATCTAACAAAGTGTCTATATCTAACAAAGTGTCTATATCTAACAAAGTGTCTATATCTAACAAAGTGTCTATATCTAACAAAGTGTCTATATCTAACAAAGTGTCTATATCTAACAAAGTGTCTATATCTAACAAAGTGTCTATATCTAACAAAGTGTCTATATCTAACAAAGTGTCTATATCTAACAAAGTGTCTATATCTAACAAAGTGTCTATATCTAACAAAGTGTCTATATCTAACAAAGTGTCTATATCTAACAAAGTGTCTATATCTAACAAAGTGTCTATATCTAACAAAGTGTCTATATCTAACAAAGTGTCTATATCTAACAAAGTGTCTATATCTAACAAAGTGTCTATATCTAACAAAGTGTCTATATCTAACAAAGTGTCTATATCTAACAAAGTGTCTATATCTAACAAAGTGTCTATATCTAACAAAGTGTCTATATCTAACAAAGTGTCTATATCTAACAAAGTGTCTATATCTAACAAAGTGTCTATATCTAACAAAGTGTCTATATCTAACAAAGTGTCTATATCTAACAAAGTGTCTATATCTAACAAAGTGTCTATATCTAACAAAGTGTCTATATCTAACAAAGTGTCTATATCTAACAAAGTGTCTATATCTAACAAAGTGTCTATATCTAACAAAGTGTCTATATCTAACAAAGTGTCTATATCTAACAAAGTGTCTATATCTAACAAAGTGTCTATATCTAACAAAGTGTCTATATCTAACAAAGTGTCTATATCTAACAAAGTGTCTATATCTAACAAAGTGTCTATATCTAACAAAGTGTCTATATCTAACAAAGTGTCTATATCTAACAAAGTGTCTATATCTAACAAAGTGTCTATATCTAACAAAGTGTCTATATCTAACAAAGTGTCTATATCTAACAAAGTGTCTATATCTAACAAAGTGTCTATATCTAACAAAGTGTCTATATCTAACAAAGTGTCTATATCTAACAAAGTGTCTATATCTAACAAAGTGTCTATATCTAACAAAGTGTCTATATCTAACAAAGTGTCTATATCTAACAAAGTGTCTATATCTAACAAAGTGTCTATATCTAACAAAGTGTCTATATCTAACAAAGTGTCTATATCTAACAAAGTGTCTATATCTAACAAAGTGTCTATATCTAACAAAGTGTCTATATCTAACAAAGTGTCTATATCTAACAAAGTGTCTATATCTAACAAAGTGTCTATATCTAACAAAGTGTCTATATCTAACAAAGTGTCTATATCTAACAAAGTGTCTATATCTAACAAAGTGTCTATATCTAACAAAGTGTCTATATCTAACAAAGTGTCTATATCTAACAAAGTGTCTATATCTAACAAAGTGTCTATATCTAACAAAGTGTCTATATCTAACAAAGTGTCTATATCTAACAAAGTGTCTATATCTAACAAAGTGTCTATATCTAACAAAGTGTCTATATCTAACAAAGTGTCTATATCTAACAAAGTGTCTATATCTAACAAAGTGTCTATATCTAACAAAGTGTCTATATCTAACAAAGTGTCTATATCTAACAAAGTGTCTATATCTAACAAAGTGTCTATATCTAACAAAGTGTCTATATCTAACAAAGTGTCTATATCTAACAAAGTGTCTATATCTAACAAAGTGTCTATATCTAACAAAGTGTCTATATCTAACAAAGTGTCTATATCTAACAAAGTGTCTATATCTAACAAAGTGTCTATATCTAACAAAGTGTCTATATCTAACAAAGTGTCTATATCTAACAAAGTGTCTATATCTAACAAAGTGTCTATATCTAACAAAGTGTCTATATCTAACAAAGTGTCTATATCTAACAAAGTGTCTATATCTAACAAAGTGTCTATATCTAACAAAGTGTCTATATCTAACAAAGTGTCTATATCTAACAAAGTGTCTATATCTAACAAAGTGTCTATATCTAACAAAGTGTCTATATCTAACAAAGTGTCTATATCTAACAAAGTGTCTATATCTAACAAAGTGTCTATATCTAACAAAGTGTCTATATCTAACAAAGTGTCTATATCTAACAAAGTGTCTATATCTAACAAAGTGTCTATATCTAACAAAGTGTCTATATCTAACAAAGTGTCTATATCTAACAAAGTGTCTATATCTAACAAAGTGTCTATATCTAACAAAGTGTCTACAAAGTGTCTATATCTAACAAAGTGTCTATATCTAACAAAGTGTCTATATCTAACAAAGTGTCTATATCTAACAAAGTGTCTATATCTAACAAAGTGTCTATATCTAACAAAGTGTCTATATCTAACAAAGTGTCTATATCTAACAAAGTGTCTATATCTAACAAAGTGTCTATATCTAACAAAGTGTCTATATCTAACAAAGTGTCTATATCTAACAAAGTGTCTATATCTAACAAAGTGTCTATATCTAACAAAGTGTCTATATCTAACAAAGTGTCTATATCTAACAAAGTGTCTATATCTAACAAAGTGTCTATATCTAACAAAGTGTCTATATCTAACAAAGTGTCTATATCTAACAAAGTGTCTATATCTAACAAAGTGTCTATATCTAACAAAGTGTCTATATCTAACAAAGTGTCTATATCTAACAAAGTGTCTATATCTAACAAAGTGTCTATATCTAACAAAGTGTCTATATCTAACAAAGTGTCTATATCTAACAAAGTGTCTATATCTAACAAAGTGTCTATATCTAACAAAGTGTCTATATCTAACAAAGTGTCTATATCTAACAAAGTGTCTATATCTAACAAAGTGTCTATATCTAACAAAGTGTCTATATCTAACAAAGTGTCTATATCTAACAAAGTGTCTATATCTAACAAAGTGTCTATATCTAACAAAGTGTCTATATCTAACAAAGTGTCTATATCTAACAAAGTGTCTATATCTAACAAAGTGTCTATATCTAACAAAGTGTCTATATCTAACAAAGTGTCTATATCTAACAAAGTGTCTATATCTAACAAAGTGTCTATATCTAACAAAGTGTCTATATCTAACAAAGTGTCTATATCTAACAAAGTGTCTATATCTAACAAAGTGTCTATATCTAACAAAGTGTCTATATCTAACAAAGTGTCTATATCTAACAAAGTGTCTATATCTAACAAAGTGTCTATATCTAACAAAGTGTCTATATCTAACAAAGTGTCTATATCTAACAAAGTGTCTATATCTAACAAAGTGTCTATATCTAACAAAGTGTCTATATCTAACAAAGTGTCTATATCTAACAAAGTGTCTATATCTAACAAAGTGTCTATATCTAACAAAGTGTCTATATCTAACAAAGTGTCTATATCTAACAAAGTGTCTATATCTAACAAAGTGTCTATATCTAACAAAGTGTCTATATCTAACAAAGTGTCTATATCTAACAAAGTGTCTATATCTAACAAAGTGTCTATATCTAACAAAGTGTCTATATCTAACAAAGTGTCTATATCTAACAAAGTGTCTATATCTAACAAAGTGTCTATATCTAACAAAGTGTCTATATCTAACAAAGTGTCTATATCTAACAAAGTGTCTATATCTAACAAAGTGTCTATATCTAACAAAGTGTCTATATCTAACAAAGTGTCTATATCTAACAAAGTGTCTATATCTAACAAAGTGTCTATATCTAACAAAGTGTCTATATCTAACAAAGTGTCTATATCTAACAAAGTGTCTATATCTAACAAAGTGTCTATATCTAACAAAGTGTCTATATCTAACAAAGTGTCTATATCTAACAAAGTGTCTATATCTAACAAAGTGTCTATATCTAACAAAGTGTCTATATCTAACAAAGTGTCTATATCTAACAAAGTGTCTATATCTAACAAAGTGTCTATATCTAACAAAGTGTCTATATCTAACAAAGTGTCTATATCTAACAAAGTGTCTATATCTAACAAAGTGTCTATATCTAACAAAGTGTCTATATCTAACAAAGTGTCTATATCTAACAAAGTGTCTATATCTAACAAAGTGTCTATATCTAACAAAGTGTCTATATCTAACAAAGTGTCTATATCTAACAAAGTGTCTATATCTAACAAAGTGTCTATATCTAACAAAGTGTCTATATCTAACAAAGTGTCTATATCTAACAAAGTGTCTATATCTAACAAAGTGTCTATATCTAACAAAGTGTCTATATCTAACAAAGTGTCTATATCTAACAAAGTGTCTATATCTAACAAAGTGTCTATATCTAACAAAGTGTCTATATCTAACAAAGTGTCTATATCTAACAAAGTGTCTATATCTAACAAAGTGTCTATATCTAACAAAGTGTCTATATCTAACAAAGTGTCTATATCTAACAAAGTGTCTATATCTAACAAAGTGTCTATATCTAACAAAGTGTCTATATCTAACAAAGTGTCTATATCTAACAAAGTGTCTATATCTAACAAAGTGTCTATATCTAACAAAGTGTCTATATCTAACAAAGTGTCTATATCTAACAAAGTGTCTATATCTAACAAAGTGTCTATATCTAACAAAGTGTCTATATCTAACAAAGTGTCTATATCTAACAAAGTGTCTATATCTAACAAAGTGTCTATATCTAACAAAGTGTCTATATCTAACAAAGTGTCTATATCTAACAAAGTGTCTATATCTAACAAAGTGTCTATATCTAACAAAGTGTCTATATCTAACAAAGTGTCTATATCTAACAAAGTGTCTATATCTAACAAAGTGTCTATATCTAACAAAGTGTCTATATCTAACAAAGTGTCTATATCTAACAAAGTGTCTATATCTAACAAAGTGTCTATATCTAACAAAGTGTCTATATCTAACAAAGTGTCTATATCTAACAAAGTGTCTATATCTAACAAAGTGTCTATATCTAACAAAGTGTCTATATCTAACAAAGTGTCTATATCTAACAAAGTGTCTATATCTAACAAAGTGTCTATATCTAACAAAGTGTCTATATCTAACAAAGTGTCTATATCTAACAAAGTGTCTATATCTAACAAAGTGTCTATATCTAACAAAGTGTCTATATCTAACAAAGTGTCTATATCTAACAAAGTGTCTATATCTAACAAAGTGTCTATATCTAACAAAGTGTCTATATCTAACAAAGTGTCTATATCTAACAAAGTGTCTATATCTAACAAAGTGTCTATATCTAACAAAGTGTCTATATCTAACAAAGTGTCTATATCTAACAAAGTGTCTATATCTAACAAAGTGTCTATATCTAACAAAGTGTCTATATCTAACAAAGTGTCTATATCTAACAAAGTGTCTATATCTAACAAAGTGTCTATATCTAACAAAGTGTCTATATCTAACAAAGTGTCTATATCTAACAAAGTGTCTATATCTAACAAAGTGTCTATATCTAACAAAGTGTCTATATCTAACAAAGTGTCTATATCTAACAAAGTGTCTATATCTAACAAAGTGTCTATATCTAACAAAGTGTCTATATCTAACAAAGTGTCTATATCTAACAAAGTGTCTATATCTAACAAAAGTGTCTATATCTAACAAAGTGTCTATATCTAACAAAGTGTCTATATCTAACAAAGTGTCTATATCTAACAAAGTGTCTATATCTAACAAAGTGTCTATATCTAACAAAGTGTCTATATCTAACAAAGTGTCTATATCTAACAAAGTGTCTATATCTAACAAAGTGTCTATATCTAACAAAGTGTCTATATCTAACAAAGTGTCTATATCTAACAAAGTGTCTATATCTAACAAAGTGTCTATATCTAACAAAGTGTCTATATCTAACAAAGTGTCTATATCTAACAAAGTGTCTATATCTAACAAAGTGTCTATATCTAACAAAGTGTCTATATCTAACAAAGTGTCTATATCTAACAAAGTGTCTATATCTAACAAAGTGTCTATATCTAACAAAGTGTCTATATCTAACAAAGTGTCTATATCTAACAAAGTGTCTATATCTAACAAAGTGTCTATATCTAACAAAGTGTCTATATCTAACAAAGTGTCTATATCTAACAAAGTGTCTATATCTAACAAAGTGTCTATATCTAACAAAGTGTCTATATCTAACAAAGTGTCTATATCTAACAAAGTGTCTATATCTAACAAAGTGTCTATATCTAACAAAGTGTCTATATCTAACAAAGTGTCTATATCTAACAAAGTGTCTATATCTAACAAAGTGTCTATATCTAACAAAGTGTCTATATCTAACAAAGTGTCTATATCTAACAAAGTGTCTATATCTAACAAAGTGTCTATATCTAACAAAGTGTCTATATCTAACAAAGTGTCTATATCTAACAAAGTGTCTATATCTAACAAAGTGTCTATATCTAACAAAGTGTCTATATCTAACAAAGTGTCTATATCTAACAAAGTGTCTATATCTAACAAAGTGTCTATATCTAACAAAGTGTCTATATCTAACAAAGTGTCTATATCTAACAAAGTGTCTATATCTAACAAAGTGTCTATATCTAACAAAGTGTCTATATCTAACAAAGTGTCTATATCTAACAAAGTGTCTATATCTAACAAAGTGTCTATATCTAACAAAGTGTCTATATCTAACAAAGTGTCTATATCTAACAAAGTGTCTATATCTAACAAAGTGTCTATATCTAACAAAGTGTCTATATCTAACAAAGTGTCTATATCTAACAAAGTGTCTATATCTAACAAAGTGTCTATATCTAACAAGTGTCTATATCTAACAAAGTGTCTATAGTCTATATCTAACAAGTGTCTATATCTAACAAAGTGTCTATATCTAACAAAGTGTCTATATCTAACAAAGTGTCTATATCTAACAAAGTGTCTATATCTAACAAAGTGTCTATATCTAACAAAGTGTCTATATCTAACAAAGTGTCTATATCTAACAAAGTGTCTATATCTAACAAAGTGTCTATATCTAACAAAGTGTCTATATCTAACAAAGTGTCTATATCTAACAAAGTGTCTATATCTAACAAAGTGTCTATATCTAACAAAGTGTCTATATCTAACAAAGTGTCTATATCTAACAAAGTGTCTATATCTAACAAAGTGTCTATATCTAACAAAGTGTCTATATCTAACAAAGTGTCTATATCTAACAAAGTGTCTATATCTAACAAAGTGTCTATATCTAACAAAGTGTCTATATCTAACAAAGTGTCTATATCTAACAAAGTGTCTATATCTAACAAAGTGTCTATATCTAACAAAGTGTCTATATCTAACAAAGTGTCTATATCTAACAAAGTGTCTATATCTAACAAAGTGTCTATATCTAACAAAGTGTCTATATCTAACAAAGTGTCTATATCTAACAAAGTGTCTATATCTAACAAAGTGTCTATATCTAACAAAGTGTCTATATCTAACAAAGTGTCTATATCTAACAAAGTGTCTATATCTAACAAAGTGTCTATATCTAACAAAGTGTCTATATCTAACAAAGTGTCTATATCTAACAAAGTGTCTATATCTAACAAAGTGTCTATATCTAACAAAGTGTCTATATCTAACAAAGTGTCTATATCTAACAAAGTGTCTATATCTAACAAAGTGTCTATATCTAACAAAGTGTCTATATCTAACAAAGTGTCTATATCTAACAAAGTGTCTATATCTAACAAAGTGTCTATATCTAACAAAGTGTCTATATCTAACAAAGTGTCTATATCTAACAAAGTGTCTATATCTAACAAAGTGTCTATATCTAACAAAGTGTCTATATCTAACAAAGTGTCTATATCTAACAAAGTGTCTATATCTAACAAAGTGTCTATATCTAACAAAGTGTCTATATCTAACAAAGTGTCTATATCTAACAAAGTGTCTATATCTAACAAAGTGTCTATATCTAACAAAGTGTCTATATCTAACAAAGTGTCTATATCTAACAAAGTGTCTATATCTAACAAAGTGTCTATATCTAACAAAGTGTCTATATCTAACAAAGTGTCTATATCTAACAAAGTGTCTATATCTAACAAAGTGTCTATATCTAACAAAGTGTCTATATCTAACAAAGTGTCTATATCTAACAAAGTGTCTATATCTAACAAAGTGTCTATATCTAACAAAGTGTCTATATCTAACAAAGTGTCTATATCTAACAAAGTGTCTATATCTAACAAAGTGTCTATATCTAACAAAGTGTCTATATCTAACAAAGTGTCTATATCTAACAAAGTGTCTATATCTAACAAAGTGTCTATATCTAACAAAGTGTCTATATCTAACAAAGTGTCTATATCTAACAAAGTGTCTATATCTAACAAAGTGTCTATATCTAACAAAGTGTCTATATCTAACAAAGTGTCTATATCTAACAAAGTGTCTATATCTAACAAAGTGTCTATATCTAACAAAGTGTCTATATCTAACAAAGTGTCTATATCTAACAAAGTGTCTATATCTAACAAAGTGTCTATATCTAACAAAGTGTCTATATCTAACAAAGTGTCTATATCTAACAAAGTGTCTATATCTAACAAAGTGTCTATATCTAACAAAGTGTCTATATCTAACAAAGTGTCTATATCTAACAAAGTGTCTATATCTAACAAAGTGTCTATATCTAACAAAGTGTCTATATCTAACAAAGTGTCTATATCTAACAAAGTGTCTATATCTAACAAAGTGTCTATATCTAACAAAGTGTCTATATCTAACAAAGTGTCTATATCTAACAAAGTGTCTATATCTAACAAAGTGTCTATATCTAACAAAGTGTCTATATCTAACAAAGTGTCTATATCTAACAAAGTGTCTATATCTAACAAAGTGTCTATATCTAACAAAGTGTCTATATCTAACAAAGTGTCTATATCTAACAAAGTGTCTATATCTAACAAAGTGTCTATATCTAACAAAGTGTCTATATCTAACAAAGTGTCTATATCTAACAAAGTGTCTATATCTAACAAAGTGTCTATATCTAACAAAGTGTCTATATCTAACAAAGTGTCTATATCTAACAAAGTGTCTATATCTAACAAAGTGTCTATATCTAACAAAGTGTCTATATCTAACAAAGTGTCTATATCTAACAAAGTGTCTATATCTAACAAAGTGTCTATATCTAACAAAGTGTCTATATCTAACAAAGTGTCTATATCTAACAAAGTGTCTATATCTAACAAAGTGTCTATATCTAACAAAGTGTCTATATCTAACAAAGTGTCTATATCTAACAAAGTGTCTATATCTAACAAAGTGTCTATATCTAACAAAGTGTCTATATCTAACAAAGTGTCTATATCTAACAAAGTGTCTATATCTAACAAAGTGTCTATATCTAACAAAGTGTCTATATCTAACAAAGTGTCTATATCTAACAAAGTGTCTATATCTAACAAAGTGTCTATATCTAACAAAGTGTCTATATCTAACAAAGTGTCTATATCTAACAAAGTGTCTATATCTAACAAAGTGTCTATATCTAACAAAGTGTCTATATCTAACAAAGTGTCTATATCTAACAAAGTGTCTATATCTAACAAAGTGTCTATATCTAACAAAGTGTCTATATCTAACAAAGTGTCTATATCTAACAAAGTGTCTATATCTAACAAAGTGTCTATATCTAACAAAGTGTCTATATCTAACAAAGTGTCTATATCTAACAAAGTGTCTATATCTAACAAAGTGTCTATATCTAACAAAGTGTCTATATCTAACAAAGTGTCTATATCTAACAAAGTGTCTATATCTAACAAAGTGTCTATATCTAACAAAGTGTCTATATCTAACAAAGTGTCTATATCTAACAAAGTGTCTATATCTAACAAAGTGTCTATATCTAACAAAGTGTCTATATCTAACAAAGTGTCTATATCTAACAAAGTGTCTATATCTAACAAAGTGTCTATATCTAACAAAGTGTCTATATCTAACAAGTGTCTATATCTAACAAAGTGTCTATAGTCTATATCTAACAAGTGTCTATATCTAACAAAGTGTCTATATCTAACAAGTGTCTATATCTAACAAAGTGTCTATATCTAACAAAGTGTCTATATCTAACAAAGTGTCTATATCTAACAAAGTGTCTATATCTAACAAGTGTCTATATCTAACAAAGTGTCTATATCTAACAAAGTGTCTATATCTAACAAGTGTCTATATCTAACAAAGTGTCTATATCTAACAAAGTGTCTATATCTAACAAAGTGTCTATATCTAACAAAGTGTCTATATCTAACAAAGTGTCTATATCTAACAAAGTGTCTATATCTAACAAAGTGTCTATATCTAACAAAGTGTCTATATCTAACAAAGTGTCTATATCTAACAAAGTGTCTATATCTAACAAAGTGTCTATATCTAACAAAGTGTCTATATCTAACAAAGTGTCTATATCTAACAAAGTGTCTATATCTAACAAAGTGTCTATATCTAACAAAGAGTGTCTATATCTAACAAAGTGTCTATATCTAACAAAGTGTCTATATCTAACAAAGTGTCTATATCTAACAAAGTGTCTATATCTAACAAAGTGTCTATATCTAACAAAGTGTCTATATCTAACAAAGTGTCTATATCTAACAAAGTGTCTATATCTAACAAAGTGTCTATATCTAACAAAGTGTCTATATCTAACAAAGTGTCTATATCTAACAAAGTGTCTATATCTAACAAAGTGTCTATATCTAACAAAGTGTCTATATCTAACAAAGTGTCTATATCTAACAAAGTGTCTATATCTAACAAAGTGTCTATATCTAACAAAGTGTCTATATCTAACAAAGTGTCTATATCTAACAAGTGTCTATATCTAACAAAGTGTCTATATCTAACAAAGTGTCTATATCTAACAAGTGTCTATATCTAACAAAGTGTCTATATCTAACAAGTGTCTATATCTAACAAAGTGTCTATATCTAACAAGTGTCTATATCTAACAAAGTGTCTATATCTAACAAAGTGTCTATATCTAACAAAGTGTCTATATCTAACAAGTGTCTATATCTAACAAAGTGTCTATATCTAACAAAGTGTCTATATCTAACAAAGTGTCTATATCTAACAAAGTGTCTATATCTAACAAAGTGTCTATATCTAACAAGTGTCTATATCTAACAAAGTGTCTATATCTAACAAGTGTCTATATCTAACAAAGTGTCTATATCTAACAAAGTGTCTATATCTAACAAAGTGTCTATATCTAACAAGTGTCTATATCTAACAAAGTGTCTATATCTAACAAAGTGTCTATATCTAACAAAGTGTCTATATCTAACAAAGTGTCTATATCTAACAAGTGTCTATATCTAACAAAGTGTCTATATCTAACAAGTGTCTATATCTAACAAAGTGTCTATATCTAACAAAGTGTCTATATCTAACAAAGTGTCTATATCTAACAAAGTGTCTATATCTAACAAAGTGTCTATATCTAACAAAGTGTCTATATCTAACAAAGTGTCTATATCTAACAAGTGTCTATATCTAACAAGTGTCTATATCTAACAAAGTGTCTATATCTAACAAAGTGTCTATATCTAACAAAGTGTCTATATCTAACAAAGTGTCTATATCTAACAAAGTGTCTATATCTAACAAAGTGTCTATATCTAACAAAGTGTCTATATCTAACAAAGTGTCTATATCTAACAAAGTGTCTATATCTAACAAAGTGTCTATATCTAACAAGTGTCTATATCTAACAAAGTGTCTATATCTAACAAAGTGTCTATATCTAACAAAGTGTCTATATCTAACAAAGTGTCTATATCTAACAAAGTGTCTATATCTAACAAAGTGTCTATATCTAACAAAGTGTCTATATCTAACAAAGTGTCTATATCTAACAAAGTGTCTATATCTAACAAGTAACAAAGTGTCTATATCTAACAAGTGTCTATATCTAACAAAGTGTCTATATCTAACAAAGTGTCTATATCTAACAAAGTGTCTATATCTAACAAAGTGTCTATATCTAACAAAGTGTCTATATCTAACAAGTGTCTATATCTAACAAAGTGTCTATATCTAACAAGTGTCTATATCTAACAAAGTGTCTATATCTAACAAAGTGTCTATATCTAACAAGTGTCTATATCTAACAAAGTGTCTATATCTAACAAGTGTCTATATCTAACAAAGTGTCTATATCTAACAAGTGTCTATATCTAACAAAGTGTCTATATCTAACAAAGTGTCTATATCTAACAAGTGTCTATATCTAACAAAGTGTCTATATCTAACAAAGTGTCTATATCTAACAAAGTGTCTATATCTAACAAAGTGTCTATATCTAACAAAGTGTCTATATCTAACAAAGTGTCTATATCTAACAAGTGTCTATATCTAACAAAGTGTCTATATCTAACAAAGTGTCTATATCTAACAAAGTGTCTATATCTAACAAAGTGTCTATATCTAACAAGTGTCTATATCTAACAAAGTGTCTATATCTAACAAGTGTCTATATCTAACAAAGTGTCTATATCTAACAAAGTGTCTATATCTAACAAGTGTCTATATCTAACAAAGTGTCTATATCTAACAAAGTGTCTATATCTAACAAAGTGTCTATATCTAACAAAGTGTCTATATCTAACAAAGTGTCTATATCTAACAAAGAAACTGGAGGTGGAGCTAGTGTTTAGAACGTTATGGGGGGGTTGCAACCCCAGAACCCCCCCCACCCCCTGTGGATCCACCCCTGATGTTGCATCCCTGGAGAATGTCTACATACACTCCCCTACTCATGTTGCACCCCTGGAGGATGTCTACATGCACTCCCCTACTCATGTTGCACCCCTGGAGGATGTCTACATACACTCCCCTACTCATGTTGCATCCCTGGAGGATATCTACATACACTCCCCTACTCATGTTGCACCCCTGGAGGATGTCTACATACACTCCCCTACTCATGTTGCATCCCTGGAGGATGTCTACATACACTCCCCTACTCATGTTGCACCCCTGGAGGATGTCTACATACACTCCCCTACTCATGTTGCATCCCTGGAGGATGTCTACATACACTCCCCTACTCATGTTGCATCCCTGGAGGATCTCTACATACACTCCCCTACTCATGTTGCATCCCTGGAGGATGTCTACATACACTCCCCTACTCATGTTGCACCCCTGGAGGATGTCTACATACACTCCCCTACTCATGTTGCATCCCTGGAGGATGTCTACATACACTCCCCTACTCATGTTGCATCCCTGGAGGATGTCTACATACACTCCCCTACTCATGTTGCACCCCTGGAGGATGTTTACATACACTCCCCTACTCATGTTGCATCCCTGGAGGATGTCTACATACACTCCCCTACTCATGTTGCACCCCTGGAGGATGTCTACATACACTCCCCTACTCATGTTGCATCCCTGGAGGATGTCTACATACACTCCCCTACTCATGTTGCATCCCTGGAGGATGTCTACATACACTCCCCTACTCATGTTGCACCCCTGGAGGATGTCTACATACACTCCCCTACTCATGTTGCATCCCTGGAGGATGTCTACATACACTCCCCTACTCATGTTGCATCCCTGGAGGATGTCTACATACACTCCCCTACTCATGTTGCATCCCTGGAGGATGTCTACATACACTCCCCTACTCATGTTGCACCCCTGGAGGATGTCTACATACACTCCCCTACTCATGTTGCATCCCTGGAGGATGTCTACATACACTCCCCTACTCATGTTGCATCCCTGGAGGATGTCTACATACACTCCCCTACTCATGTTGCATCCCTGGAGGATGTCTACATACACTCCCCTACTCATGTTGCATCCCTGGAGGATGTCTACATACACTCCCCTACTCATGTTGCATCCCTGGAGGATGTCTACATACACTCCCCTACTCATGTTGCACCCCTGGAGGATGTCTACATACACTCCCCTACTCATGTTGCATCCCTGGAGGATGTCTACATACACTCCCCTACTCATGTGCACCCCTGGAGGATGTCTACATACACTCCCCTACTCATGTTGCATCCCTGGAGGATGTCTACATACACTCCCCTACTCATGTGCACCCCTGGAGGATGTCTACATACACTCCCCTACTCATGTTGCACCCCTGGAGGATGTCTACATACACTCCCCTACTCATGTTGCACCCCTGGAGGATGTCTACATACACTCCCCTACTCATGTTGCATCCCTGGAGGATGTCTACATACACTCCCCTATTCATGTTGCACCCCTGGAGGATGTCTACATACACTTCCCTACTCATGTTACACCCCTGGAGGATGTCTACATACACTCCCCTACTCATGTTGCACCCCTGGAGGATGTCTACATACACTCCCCTACTCATGTTGCACCCCTGGAGGATGTCTACATACACTCCCCTACTCATGTTGCACCCCTGGAGGATGTCTACATACACTCCCCTACTCATGTTGCACCCCTGGAGGATGTCTACATACACTCCCCTACTCATGTTGCATCCCTGGAGGATGTCTACATACACTCCCCTACTCATGTTGCACCCCTGGAGGATGTCTACATACACTCCCCTACTCATGTTGCATCCCTGGAGGATGTCTACATACACTCCCCTACTCATGTTGCATCCCTGGAGGATGTCTACATACACTCCCCTACTCATGTTGCATCCCTGGAGGATGTCTACATACACTCCCCTACTCATGTTGCATCCCTGGAGGATGTCTACATACACTCCCCTACTCATGTTGCATCCCTGGAGGATGTCTACATACACTCCCCTACTCATGTTGCACCCCTGGAGGATGTCTACATACACTCCCCTACTCATGTTACATCCCTGGAGGATGTCTACATACACTCCCCTACTCATGTTGCATCCCTGGAGGATGTCTACATACACTCCCCTACTCATGTTGCACCCCTGGAGGATGTCTACATACACTCCCCTACTCATGTTGCACCCCTGGAGGATGTCTACATACACTCCCCTACTCATGTTGCATCCCTACACACACTCCCCTACTCATGTTACACCCCTGGAGGATGTCTATATACACTCCCCTACTCATGTTGCATCCCTGGAGGATGTCTACATACACTCACCTACTCATGTTGCACCCCTGGAGGATGTCTACATACACTCCCCTACTCATGTTGCACCCCTGGAGGATGTCTACATACACTCCCCTACTCATGTTGCACCCCTGGAGGATGTCTACATACACTCACCTACTCATGTTGCACCCCTGGAGGATGTCTACATACACTCCCCTACTCATGTTGCACCCCTGGAGGATGTCTACATACACTCCCCTACTCATGTTGCATCCCTGGAGGATGTCTACATACACTCCCCTACTCATGTTACATCCCTGGAGGATGTCTACATACACTCCCCTACTCATGTTGCATCCCTGGAGGATGTCTACATACACTCCCCTACTCATGTTGCACCCCTGGAGGATGTCTACATACACTCCCCTACTCGTGTTGCATCCCTGGAGGATGTCTACATACACTCCCCTACTCATGTTGCATCCCTGGAGGATGTCTACATACACTCCCCTACTCATGTTGCATCCCTGGAGGATGTCTACATACACTCCCCTACTCATGTTGCATCCCTGGAGGATGTCTACATACACTCCCCTACTCATGTTGCACACCTGGAGGATGTCTACATACACTCCCCTACTCATGTTGCATCCCTGGAGGATGTCTACATACACTCCCCTACTCATGTTGCACCCCTGGAGGATGTCTACATACACTCCCCTACTCATGTTGCACCCCTGGAGGATGTCTACATACACTCCCCTACTCATGTTGCACCCCTGGAGGATGTCTACATACACTCCCCTACTCATGTTGCACCCCTGGAGGATGTCTACATACACTCCCCTACTCATGTTGCACCCCTGGAGGATGTCTACATACACTCCCCTACTCATGTTGCATCCCTGGAGGATGTCTACATACACTCCCCTACTCATGTTGCACCCCTGGAGGATGTCTACATACACTCCCCTACTCATGTTGCATCCCTGGAGGATGTCTACATACACTCCCCTACTCATGTTGCACCCCTGGAGGATGTCTACATACACTCCCCTACTCATGTTGCACCCCTGGAGGATGTCTCCATACACTCCCCTACTCATGTTGCATCCCTGGAGGATGTCTACATACACTCCCCTACTCATGTTGCATCCCTGGAGGATGTCTACATACACTCCCCTACTCATGTTGCACCCCTGGAGGATGTCTACATACACTCCCCTACTCATGTTGCATCCCTGGAGGATGTCTACATACACTCCCCTACTCATGTTGCATCCCTGGAGGATGTCTACATACACTCCCCTACTCATGTTGCACCCCTGGAGGATGTCTACATACACTCCCCTACTCATGTTGCATCCCTGGAGGATGTCTACATACACTCCCCTACTCATGTTGCATCCCTGGAGGATGTCTACATACACTCCCCTACTCATGTTGCATCCCTGGAGGATGTCTACATACACTCCCCTACTCATGTTGCATCCCTGGAGGATGTCTACATACACTCCCCTACTCATGTTGCACCCCTGGAGGATGTCTACATACACTCCCCTACTCATGTTGCACCCCTGGAGGATGTCTACATACACTCCCCTACTCATGTTGCATCCCTGGAGGATGTCTACATACACTCCCCTACTCATGTTGCACCCCTGGAGGATGTCTACATACACTCCCCTACTCATGTTGCACCCCTGGAGGATGTCTACATACACTCCCCTACTCATGTTGCATCCCTGGAGGATGTCTACATACACTCCCCTACTCATGTTGCACCCCTGGAGGATGTCTATATACACTCCCCTACTCATGTTGCACCCCTGGAGGATGTCTACATACACTCCCCTACTCATGTTGCACCCCTGGAGGATGTCTACATACATGTACACTCCCCTACTCATGTTGCACCCCTGGAGGATGTCTACATACACTCCCCTACTCATGTTGCACCCCTGGAGGATGTCTACATACACTCCCCTACTCATGTTGCACCCCTGGAGGATGTCTACATACACTCCCCTACTCATGTTGCATCCCTGGAGGATGTCTACATACACTCTCCTACTCATGTTGCATCCCTGGAGGATGTCTACATACACTCCCCTACTCATGTTGCATCCCTGGAGGATGTCTACATACACTCCCCTACTCATGTTGCACCCCTGGAGGATGTCTACATACACTCCCCTACTCATGTTGCATCCCTGGAGGATGTCTACATACACTCCCCTACTCATGTTGCACCCCTGGAGGATGTCTACATACACTCCCCTACTCATGTTGCATCCCTGGAGGATGTCTACATACACTCCCCTACTCATGTTGCACCCCTGGAGGATGTCTTCATACACTCCCCTACTCATGTTGCATCCCTGGAGGATGTCTACATACACTCCCCTACTCATGTTGCACCCCTGGAGGATGTCTACATACACTCCCCTACTCATGTTGCACCCCTGGAGGATGTCTACATACACTCCCCTACTCATGTTGCACCCCTGGAGGATGTCTACATGCACTCCCCTATTCATGCCTAGTGCCTTGTTCGCGCCCACTCACAACACCAAGGGCAGTGACGGAAGGTTAGGTCGGACCTACATCCATTGACAGATGGACAACAGCAAGCGCCCAGGGATCCCTGCTCGAACAGACAAGGGAAAGTGCCCCAGGGCACCCCCACAAACAGGCATATCAGGGCAAACACCCAGGAGAGGTCCGACCAGATGTACAGAAAGGCTGATGCAGGCAAACACCTATTATGTTACACACACACACAACTGGAGCTGTGGAGTTGGATTTATACCAATATAGACGACCAGGCACTGAAGCCTTGTCACATGGCCGGAGGGACAGGTGCGTGCACCCTTAGCAAGTAGTCACAGCGAGGGGTGGTACTTGTATGTTACCAACACTTTCTCCACCTTCACACAAGATGCGAATAAGCCTTTGGTATAATTGCAAGAGCATCAAATTATGCTGCCTGATGCAGTACGATGTGGTGTGATGCAATATGATGCAGTGTTATACAGTGCGATGTGGAGTGATGCAGTACGATGTGGTGTGATGCAATATAATGCAGTGTTATACAGTGCGATGTGGAGTGATGCAGCATGATGTGGCAGGATGCAGTACGATGTGATGTTATAGAGCATAAACTGTTGTGATGCAGCATGTTTAGTCTGATACAGCATGGCGTGGTATGATGCGGTGTGCTGCAACCACTAGTTTTGTGGTGTGGCACAAGCTGGTGTGATATGGCATAATCTGTGTGATGTGGCATAAGCTGATGTGATGTGACATAAACTGGTGTGATGTGGCACAAGCCTGTGCGATGTGGCATATACTGGTGTGATAGGTGTAAGTGGCACAATCTGGTGTGATGTGATGTAGCATAAGATGTGTGGTAAATGGCACAAGCTGGCGTGATGTGGTGTAACCTGGTGTGATGTGGTGTAATGTAGCATAAGCTGGTGTGATATGGTAAGCTGGTGTGATGTGGCATAACTGGTATAAGCTGGTGTGATGTGGTGTAATGTGGTAAGCTGGTGTGACGTGGCATAAGCTGACGTGATGTGGTGTAAGTGGCATAAGCTGGTGTGATGCGGTGTAAGTGGCATAAGCTGGTGTGATGCGGTGTAAGTGGCATAAGCTGGTGTGACGTGTGTAAGTGGCATAAGCTGGTGTGATGTGGTGTAATGTAGCACAAGCTGGTGTGACGTGGTGTAAGTGGCATAAGCTGGTGTGATGTCTGGTGTGCACACACTGGCTGTCATTTTAAGAAATATATTGCCTGCCACTCATGTGGCAGGTGTGATGTGGAGTGCAAATGCCTTACTGCATTGTTGTACCACACAGTGACTGCAGGAGTGGGCAATTGCTCAGGATACACTCTAGAAACAGGAGGTTCATCTGCTCCACACAAGGACTCATTGCAAGATTGAATCTTGAACAAGGTAGGACAGAGGGATGCGGAGTAAGAGGATGAGGGGAGAGAGGGGGAGGGAGAACAATGACAACAACACAGGTAGAGCACACACACACACATGTACATACTTGCAGGACATCTGCAGAGAAAGACTCCACAGAGAAGCAGCTTGGCTGGTTTGTGCAGAAGCTTCCATTTGACTTGTTTGACAGGTAGTAGACTGGACATGTGTCCACTGGTAGGGAAGAGTTACGTGCTTCTGTGTCCAGACTTTGAAATAAAGTACAATTGTTCCCCTTACAGGCACAGATGCTGATGATGGGGTCTTGGGCAGCGACTGTGAACCCAGCCTGGTAGGAACGAAAGAAAGTGATCGGGTCCAACTCCAAAGAGCTCTTGAGCAAATATTCAGCCACGTAAGAATTCATAGTGTCCAGAGGAGATGAGGTGTCTGAGAAGAGGCTGAGAGAGGGGGGAGAGGGGCAGAAGTCTTCATTGCTCAAGAGTGATGCAGATAGTGGCCGAGTGCAGGAGGAAATCATTGCATTGGTCGCATCACAGCAGCTGAGGAAGAAGGGGAAGGGAGAAAAGGAGGGGAGAGATACGAGAGAAGAGGGGAGGACAGGAGGAGAAGGTAAGAATGATAGAGAGACGAGGGGGCAAGAGGAAGGAGAACACCAAGACTAGAATAGTTCATGTATGACACACATGTACAGACAGAGCATGTAAGTGTGGTTTAGTGGCCGTGTATCTGAAGGAGTCAAGCTTACCGCTTACCTGAGACATGTATCTATGCACTGATGGTACCCAAAAGTGGTGTTAGCCTTACAAGCTTCACTAAGCTCCCCCTGCATACACAAACAATAAGAATAAGGGGCTTGCGGAAGGGGAAGAGTTTGACACCAGGTGTGTGCTTACAGCAGTCCTAGAAGCACAGAACTTGTCCAGCAGTTGGTGCTCATACTTGCAGCAATCTCTAACATCATTGACAGGAGTCACTGTGTCCAATATACCACTAGCTCCTTCACTAATGTCCAGGTAGTCGGTCACCAAAAGATCTCCAGCTGAAAATCCCTAGTCATTCCAAGAAATAGGTATGATAAGTGGGATGGAAGGAGGATAAAGGGGAGGAGGGGGTGGAGAGGAGGGAGGGCAGGGAAGGAAGGAAGAGGAAGGAAGGACAAGGGAAGGAAGGAGGAGGGGAGGGAAAGGGATAGGGAGGGAGGAAGGAGGAGGAGGGAAAGGGATAGGGAGGGAGGAAGGAAGGAGGAGGCGGGAGGGAAAGGGATAGGGAGGAAGGAAGGAGGAGGGGAGGGAAAGGGATAGGGAGGGAGGAAGGAGGAGGAGGGGAGGGAAAGAGGGAGGGGAGGAGGGGGAACAAAAATAATGAAGAGGAAGGAAGAAGAAGGCTCACAGAAAAGTTCATTGTGCTTCCAAACTCAGCAAAGAATAGTTTGGTATCTTGTGGATCCAGGCCAGAGTTGTTCATGAGGAGTGCACGAGGAGGGTCATCATCCGCATCATCCTGCACTCCAGGGATGATGTTCGCTAGCAGGAGGGAAATGATGACAGCTATAAGGGGGACAAGGAACTGGATGATCAAGCCAGGGTAGAAGCGGAGGCTGCTGTACACTCGCTTGAGGAACATAGCCCGGAACTGCTGCAACCAGAGGGAGATGCCTTTATTGGGTTCTGCAAAGTTTGTAAAGGAAGGGTAGTTGAGGAGGAAGAGGACAGCCAGAAGGAGGAGGAGAAATAGGCCAAGGAGCAGGCAGAGGAGTGAGAGCAGAATGAACTTCTTGGCCCAGTTCTTAGAGGACTATGTTTACAGACTGTGCATTCAGTGAAGTGGTAAGAGAGGTGCTGCAGGTCTTCAGTGAGCCCCACTTGCTAACTGTTGGTATTCCTATTGCCACTGTTGTGTGCAGTATCTGTCACATCAATGGCTGGGGAGGGTTGGGGGGAGGAGGTGTGATGTGTGTAAGCTACATCATGCACACAACATGGTCACTGTGTACACTCCAATCACCACACACCAGCTAGTGCCTCATCACATCAGTTAGTGGAGTGTTACTGATTACACCATGGGCTTAACTACCCCCATGGGGTTTTGCCGACTACGGCCTGCCGACTACGGCCTGCCAACTACCCCCACAGGGTTTTGCCATCTGTAGAGGGGATAATTTTCCTGTGCACTTCTCTTGGCCTTTTTGGTGCACATAGACCATCACTGGCTGGGGGTGGGGTTAGCATGAACAAATATGTGGGGTGGTGGGATGGGGGAGTTTAGCCTACATGTGTGTGTGTGTGTGTGTGTGTGTGTCGTAGTAGTCTTGCATAGCCAAGTGATCACTACCAGTGTAGTGATTGGTAAAGGCTATTAAAAAAAAAATCTTAGCAAAAGACAAGGTGAGCTATATATACCCTCTCACTCTCATCCAGTGACTAGAGTCCAAACTGAGAGTGGGAATGTCCTCTCATACAGCTAATAATTATAACTGACTCTCACAGAGCTGCTGAGGTATGGAGCTTTGCAAACCCATCTTCTAAGGTAGGGGGGGCAAGTGCCCCCCCCTCCTCCTGCTCTGCAGCCACTGCATATATAAATATGTATTATCTGACACATTCTGGTGTGATTTTGGATTGAAAACTATTAGTGTGAATAGGTAATGAATTAACCACAATTGGAAGTTAACATTGTGAGTTTAAACATTCTTGGCTGTGGGTAGGAGGAACTAGAAGTTGGGGGGGGGGGGGGTGGGGGTATCCCAGGCCAACTACACTGAATATTCTTAAAGGGGAAACATCGATTTCTTTCTTTGGGGGGGAAACTATACTTTGGGAGGGGAGGAGGGAACTTAAGACTTTGAGGTCCCAAGGCACCACCTCCCCTCTTGAAGCACGGGATGGCAGTTTAGTATGCGATAGAAAAAAGATGGCGTTGCCTTGTGTACACTTAATGAGGAAACAAGTGGCTCAACCAGAACCTTGAGCAGCCACATAGAGATTCAGATATCCAAGCACACGTGTATGTATGTGTGTATGTGTGTACATAGGATCATGTATGTATGTGTGTGTGTGTGTGCATATGATTCAAGCACACACGTGTATGTATGTGTGTGCATGTGGGTGCATGCTTGTGGCTTACCAGTGAGTTGACTGTTGTGGTTCCCATCCCTCTGGAAGTTGGTGGCATTCGTGCTGACATGGGGGACAATAGAGCCAAATCATGACTGGCACATATTGTGAGCAACTCTAAATTGTATTTACTTGTGCTTTACAAATGAAAAAAGCTTAGGATTTTTTTGCCCGACTATACAGTGCAATATCGGTGTGCATGATTGTTAAGGTAAAGGGTCCTTGAAATGTCTGGTCTACATTGACATGTGCTTGTTTCCTTCCCTTTTTGACACGCCCATCCAATGCCATTTTGTCTTGTTTCATTGTTGCTGTTATTGTCTCTCTATGAATATTATAATCAAGCTGTCTCCTTCAAGAACTTGCTAGCAGTTGCTCAGGATAACTCCAGATCTAGCCAACCACAGCAGATGCCTCTCTACCATGTTAATTAATAAAGTACACACATACACACACACACACACACATGCATGGGCACAAGTAGTTAACAGGCTTTGTTGAAGAACTATGTCACAAAGGAAGCTTCTAAGTAAACGTCCAATTCTATGCAGTGGAATTTGTAGGAGCTACAGGATCAGCTCAGCTAGACCGAATATTGACACATCCACCAGCATGACTGCCATGCTGACAACCTCCACACTGATTTTCATGCTCTACTTGGTAGAGAAGAAGATTAATTGTTGCAAAATTTGGAGTCTTTTGGTAGTAAAATTGTTATAATGATAATCGAGCTATGGGATTGGTCGAAATTAAACGATAGATACAAAGATAGATCCTGAATGACAAATTAACAGTTTCAACTTTTTCCTACCTTAGAGAAGGATTCAAGGCATGCAGTAAGTCTTCTTGGAGCTAGTGGCAGCCATACCATTTAGGCTGCTTAAGAAGCTGCCAAACAGAGTCTTCACTGAGACATGAGGGTTTTGAGAGTTGTGTGTGTGTGTGTGTGTGTGTCTATGTGTGTGAGTGTGTGTGTGTTTGGCCTGCACTCCCTGGTAGGGGGGAATTGAGATTCACATTCAGGTTTATAATCAACAATCAACTTCACTTATCTTCTCCATGTTTCGGCTAGAAGCTCTAGCCTTCATCAGGAATAATGAGATGCTAAGACTCACATGAGGTTAGCCAGTTTATAAGGTGTCCAAGATACACTCTATTTATCTTATGAACTTAAAAGTACTTGTCCTTTAGTGTGGACCTTAAATTACCTTGTCCTTAGTCTTTCATCTGTCTCTTCTCCCAACTTCATGAAGACGTCCTTCATGGTAGTGACCGACACACCAAGACTTTGGACGCCCAAGTCCTCCATGCTTTCTGAAGAGACAGAGAAAGAAAGACAAAGGGTGACGTCTTGCTGGTGTAGGTCATCTAAGAGCTTGCACAGTCAGGTCCTTTTAACAAAGGACACTCTCAAACATGTGTTTGCTATAAAGGGAATTATGTAAGATTACAAATCATGTGTGTGAGTGTGTTGTGTGCGAGTGTGCATGTGTGTGTGCACACATACAGTAATATACATATATACATGTATATATAGAATGTTTTACCTATTAATTGACTTATCAAAAAAAGTCCAAGAATTTTAGACGACCCTTTTCCTTTCAATAAGCAGAACTTTAAAAGGTAAAGGGTCTCCGAAATTGTTGTGGTCCACATTGTTTTTTTTTGACAAGTCAATCTATTTGTTTTGCTTGCATTAATATTCCATTAATATTCCAGTCCAACAGTCTCTTAACAGTCTCTTTAAGAGGTTGCTCAGGATAACTACAAAACCAACCAATCAGAGTACATGTACATGATTTTCTTTGCCATTGTTCAAGGTCTGTGCCGTTAACTATTGTCACAAGCTCGTCAGTAAGCACTGACTGTTCACTTCTTTGCAGTGAAAACATAAATCAGCTCACAGGCTCGGCTCAATATTGCACACACAAACGTGTCTGTGTCTTAACAATCTTTACCAATTTTCAAGTTTTACCGATTCAAGAAACAGATGAGTCATTGACATTTACTGAAAGATTTGATACTCGTCATTAGTTATGAATGGACGTATGGTACTACGTTATGGGGTTGATGGAAAAGAGATTCACACAGAGAAATAGTTAGAAGATAGGTAGATAGAAAGATAGATAGATCCTTGAGGACGAAGTTTATAGTTTTCAATGTTACTTTCGTTAGTGAAGGATTAAAGGCGTGCAGAAGTCTTTTTGAACAATTAGAATGCTAAGATACTAGCAGAGTGAGATAGGAGGAGGCTGAGAGGAGCCTTGTTCTTTTGCGTTCATTCTTGGCATCCACCATTTTGAAATAAAAACATTGAGTGCCAGTACACTCCCTGATAGGTACATGCTACACATCTAGCATGTGACATGTCATGTGTACATACCATAAAGTACGCAGCAAGCACCCTCCACGTAGCAAGCGCCCACTAGGCTGTTTTCAGCGATCTAGGATTTTCTAGGGTTCATGTAGCAAGCACCCACTATATAGAAATTGATCGTAATATAAGCGCATGCGCCTTTCCCCCCCCCTCCCCTTTTCCCCTTATTTTTAATTTTTGATAGTACCACCCTGGCAGAACTGTTACCTGTAATTGAAAATGTCATGCAGGACAAAAAATAAGAAACTTTACTGTTTCTGCCTATGGATGTGTCCATAAATAAGCCCTTTATAGAGAAAATGAAAGTGTTGTGGATGGAATGGCGTAGGACTTGCAACAGTAGAACATCCCATGGCAATCTCAAGCAGCCCTCAAGACAACAAGCCATTGATTTGGTCTCTGCTGCCTGGGAGTCAATTCCAGGAAATTTGATGGTTCCTTTCTCTCTTGTGGCATCTCCAACAGCATTGATGGCTCTGAGGATAGTCTAATTAGAGATTGCATTCCGACGCTGAGCGAAGACCGAGAGGAGAGAGATAGCGACGAAGATCCGTTTGCTGATTTGGATGAAGATGTGAACGACTTGGCATCTTTCAGTGAACCTGAGGAATAGCACTAGCTAAATGTTAGTTTCCAGAACAAAATAACATTTTAACCTTAGTCTCATTTTACCCTTGACTAGAGATAGATATTTTTGGCTTGAACTCTTCGACTTTATTTGTTTCAAAACAGCCCGATGTGCATTATTAAGAATTGTTTCACCAATATCACGAGGCAAGCGCCTACTACATGTAGCAAGCGCCCACACCTACGATTTGGGGTTTGAAAGGTAAGCGCTCATGGGCGCTTGCTGCGTACATTACGGTACTTACTAAACTCTAGCTACAACTGTGCATAGGCTGGTACACATGTACATCTAGCATGTGACATGTGATGTGTACATACTTACTAAACTCTAGCTACCACTGTGCATAGGCTGGTACACATGCACATCTAGCATGTGACATGTGATGTGTACATACTTACTAAACTCTAGCTACCACTGTGCATAGGTTGGTATTATTAGAAGGCACTAATTTTAGCTATTTTAGGATTCCTTGGGTTTAGTAGACACTAAATTTTTAGAACCAATTTGAATCAATTTTTACGAGCTCGCAAGAAATGAAGTCACTTCCACCTTAAAGTGAGTCAGTAGTTGTTGAATGAGGCAACTCAGTGAGCTTTTAATGCAAGGCATTATGAAGCACCTTGCCAAGCCTTTTGCTTCCTGTCTTTTAGGTCTATTATAAGTCCATATGAATGTTGTCTACAGATGCCCAACCTATGCATGGCTGCACGACCAGATTCCCAGCAATACAACGGTCGACTGGTTCTTAGGTGAAGTATGGCAGTGAGAGGCAAGTTCTGAAGGAGAGATCATGTAGAAGCTCAACAAGAACACCAGACATTGAGTGAGGTCATCAGGAAATACCTACTGGCCGACACAGTTATCAGAGGACTGAAGGAAAGACATGCAACAGCCGACAATAACTTCAGACATTCCGTTATCAATATTGTTTGCTGTCTTGCTGTTTGCATGTTCTCCACCATTAGCTCCTCTCTCCTGTATAGACTGTATGCAGTCAGTTATCTTCCCTCCATTTAGCAGACCAACCTATATAACCTGTTCTCTTTGTACTTGCTGTCTGAGAGAGCGGCACTCACGAGTTGTAGTACGTGGAAGGAATTGTGTTTTTTCCTTCTCAAGGCAAACGGTGTTTCCATCTCCATAACTATTAGGAATTGAGAAGCTATGTCATACTGAGACTCCAGCATCCCAGCTTTGACAGCTACTAACTATGCAGCCCACCCACACTCCGTGTGGCCAGTTTTCTTTCCTCGATCTTCGAATCTGCCAACCAGTTTGTGCATTTTTTAAAAATTACTATGGTGACCATTTCCAGTTTACACACACTCGTACTTTTTGTGTGGGAATGTAAGGTGAATGCTTAGATAGATAGATGCTTATGCCATTCGTGGAAATACAGAGTTTTCTATCCAACTCCCCAGTAAGGACACACTTGGCTCACCATAAACAGCATTATTACACTCCTTGAAGAATGTGACAATTTTGGAATTGGTGGCCCCTACTCTAGTTGTATGCATAATCATGGACAATGAGGAACTGAGATAAGAGATTAGAATGGGTATTATATATGTGGTGGAATGGTGGATATGAAGATGGGGTGTTGCAGATGGGGTGCCCCATCTGCGAAACTGTCAATCACCCCATTGTATCCACTAATCACCCAATCTACATATCCACCATTCCACCTCATATATAACCAACTCTCATAATTATTAGTTCTTCATTGTCCAAACCTGAAGCTATTATTGGCTTCAGGAGGTGAGTTACTGCTAGTCTCCAAGTCACAGTCCTTGAGGTTGCAGCAGAAAAGGAGGAAACAGACGACATTTTGTTCATTATACTATTAGTTATATCCACATATAATTTTATACCTCTCTGTAGCAATATTTGTAGCAATATTGAAATGAATCAATCAATAACCCCCTTAAAAACACACCACCTACTATATTAGTACATGTACCAGCCTTTAGGTAGCAAACTAAACTAATGGTTGGCGTTGGGTTTTCACTTGCCTTCCAACTGATCAAATAGCTCAGGGAACTTGAGGGATTCATTAAAAGGAAGTAGAAAAGTGAGCTCTGCCCCCACATCCGTCACCTGTTCTGCTGTGAGCACACAGGATTTGACCAGACGCTCCACCTTGGATGACACACACTCGGCTTCCTTCACTATAGTCAGGTGATAACCCACGCCATACCTGCATGGGAAGACATGTGTCGAATATGAGTACCCAACAGAAATAATCTTTGAAATACTATCCCTGAACTAAACTACCCCTGAACTAAACTCCCCCTGAACTAAACCACCAACATAACACCCTGAACTAAAGGACCCAATTTACATACTAGCAAAAATACCCACCCCCCGGTGAATATTCCTGACACTCCCCCACCTAAACCAGCTCTAGTCTACAACATTGCACTTCATTGCTGAGCCTGTATCTGGCCCAGTTTAGTCGTTATGCCTGTTTTAAAGCTTTTGTTGAATGGCATGGCCAGGGGTCACAGTCACCCAAAACTAGGTCCAAAACCTTTTCAGGTTCAACAGGTTTCCATTATGTGGGAAGGCACAAGCACTGCCGAGTCTATCAGCCACACCTACACACACAAACAGACAGAGACACACAATCCTACATGTACTTAGCTGCCAAAGTGGCCTGCTTTTGGAGCATGGCCAGGGTGTGTGGTTTATGGAACTAAAACTTTGCCCACGTCCTTCTCCTGATCAAGTTACCCCTATACTACCTGGCCACACCCTCGCTGGGTCCTCTGTGTGGATGGCCGTTGAGATGAAAGAAAAGGAGCACCAACACACCAGATATGGAAGGGCTGAAAGAAGTATTAGATAATTACTTATCAATAGTCTGATATCCTCAAGCTAGGATTCATCTATTGATTTTGTAGTCATATTAAACACACACAAATGCAAGTAGCTGTAGTGATGATTGGAGAGAGGAAGGTGTAGCTAGTCTTTGCAGCAAAAGGAAGTGCACACAGATGAGAGTAGTGATGGTTGGAGAGAGGAAGGTGTAGCTAGTCTTTGCAGCAAAAGGAAGTGCACACAGATGAGAGTAGTGATGGTTGGAGAGAGGAAGGTGTAGCTAGTCTTTGCAGCAAAAGGAAGTGCACACAGATGAGAGTAGTGATGGTTGGAGAGAGGAAGGTGTAGCTAGTCTTTGCAGCAAAAGGAAGTGCACACAGATGAGAGTAGTGATGGTTGGAGAGAGGAAGGTGTAGCTAGTCTTTGCAGCAAAAGGAAGTGCACACAGATGAGAGTAGTGATGGTTGGAGAGAGGAAGGTGTAGCTAGTCTTTGCAGCAAAAGGAAGTGCACACAGATGAGAGAGATGCTAATGAGTGCAGGTCTGCACGTATTCTCAATTTATTGTAATGTTTGGTGTCAGAAAGATATCATGTGAGATCGCCATTGTTATCCTTGTTATTGCCCTTGTGGATAATTTGTTTCTTCACCTATCTCTCATTCTCTTTCCTTTGAGAGACTTTCACTTCCTTATGAGCTCTTTCACATTTGTCATGATGTACTTGGACTGTGATGTTAGACGTACAACTTGACCAGTTGTCTTCCCAGCTATGGCTAGGACCAGCGCCACCATCACTGACACCACACTCTACCTCTTGAGCATTATTCTGTTATATAAACATATACACATGCACTGGTATAACAACTCGTTACAGGAATGTTGAACTAATGGCACTATTGTTTGGTTGCTTCCTCACATCACAATCGCAGCCTGTTATCATCATCATGACATCATTGCTGTACACAACACAACACAACACATCCGACTATGGATCTAACAGATATGATGAAATACATGAGTAGGACTATGGATCTAACAGATATGAAATACATGAGTAGGACTATGGATCTAACAGATATGAAATACATGAGTAGGACTATGGATCTAACAGATATGAAATACATGAGTAGGACTATGGATCTAACAGATATGAAATACATGAGTAGGACTATGAATCTAACAGATATGAGTAGGACTATGGATCTAACAGATATGAAATACATGAGTAGGACTATGGATCTAACAGATATACAGTGGGATGTCAGTTATCCGGACAGGTTGGGACCGGAAGGTGTCCGGATAACTGAAATTTCTGAGTCACTAGTTGTACACAAATGTGTACACTAATATAATGTTAAAAGAGTGAATGTACACATGTATAATGTGCATTAGTCATGTTTACAGTGCATGTAATCACTGATTTTTGTCTGTTTTTGTGTTTCATATCTCTTCTTCACTGCTTCCATGATAAGGCCATTAACCCTTTAACGGTCACGGGCGCTTTAAAGCGCCCTAAGAAGTCTCGCAGTTAAAAAATTCATAAAAAATAGATCGTTCGAACTTACCCCCATAAAAATCTTATTAAACGACGCCTAAAACGTTGCTCTATCACGTGGTATTCACAAAACAATGACAGCATAACGGTTGCTAAGGACTTTGAACCCGGAAAGCTCACACGGAAATCATGGCTAAGCGCTTGAACGTTAGCGATGTGCTGCTTTTACTGGAAGACGACGATTTCGGCCTTTCTGAAGCGGATGACAGTGATTTTGAAGGCGAAGGTGTTGATAGCTACCTTCCCAGAGCAAAGCCTGAGCTTAGTCACTCAGAAGTAACGGAGGAAGATGAAGATCCAATAGATATAGTTTCTGTTGACAGCTCCAGCTCTAGTGATAAGAGTCTTACTCAGCCTTTAGGTAAGTATTACTGTTCAAAAAGGTATAGAATATAAAAATATCTGTTTCTATGTCCACAGTTTTTGGATCTACACAAAGTCACAGCAGTCCCACCTCTCACAGAGCTCAAATACCCATCAGTCACGATGTCTCATCGTGACTGATGGGTATTTGAGCTCTGTGATGTAAGCTTTCTTCTGTTTTTCATAATTCCATGCTGCAGTCAGTCTGGTCATTATGGTTGAAATGTGTGTACCTGCAAATGTATAAAACATGTTATCATAAAAATATACTTGAAAATAGAACAATAATTGACTTGAAATTCAAAAATTAATTACTAAAACCACAATTACAACCACATACTTTGTTGCTAGGCAACATAAACCACACCTACCTATAAAGTAACTATGTGTGATTCCAAAAATATATGGTTGCTATGGTATTTGAGACAATACAGTTAATTTTAGTAATGGTAGCAATATTTATAATTAAAAAAACGACCATGAAAGGGTTAATTAGCACTGTAGCATTCATGGGTACATGAGGTTGCTGTTCCAGGTACAGCAGGACAGTTTCAAATGCCTGGCAAGCCTGTGCATGTGAAACAGTGGGAGCAGTAGTCTCCTCATCTTCATCTTCATTAAAGTTATTTTCACCCTCTTCTCTCACAACCGTGACAATTTCTTCTTCACTGTAATCTGGAGCATTATTGTCTGAAGTGAGCCAATCCACTCTTTCAGCAGATGGGATGTTGAGTGTATCCAAAGCTTTATCAATCCTAGACTGCACATTGGTAGACTCAGGATCCTGCTGAGATGCAACCTCTTGCTGGGGTGAGGCAGATGATGACAACAACCTTTTCCAACTTTGAGCAGCTGCATCTCAGCACATGCAGATCATGTGAGCTTACCTAGCAAGAAATGAGCAGCTGCATCTCAGCACATGCAGATCATGTGTTGATTAGTACCCTAATGTGATGATTGTTGCTTGGGACCATGCTTGGGACCAAAGTACATGTACACTGTACTGTACATGTACAGTGTATGTACATGTACACCTGTTCTGGTTAACTGAAGTTTCCGGATAACTGGAGTCCGGATAACTGACATACTGTAAGTAGGACTATGGATCTAACAGATATGAAATACATGAGTAGGAGGACTATGGATCTAACAGATATGAAATACATGAGTAGGACTAGGGATCTAACAGATATGAAATACATGAGTAGGACTATGGATCTAACAGATATGAAATACATGAGTAGGACTATGGATCTAACAGATATGAAATACATGAGTAGGACTATGGATCTAACAGATATGAAATACATGAGTAGGACTAGGGATCTAACAGATATGAAATACATGAGTAGGACTATGGATCTAACAGATATGAAATACATGAGTAGAGGACTATGGATCTAACAGATATGAAATACATGAGTAGGACTATGGATCTAACAGATATGAAATACATGAGTAGGACTATGAATCTAACAGATATGATGAAATACATGAGTAGGACTATGGATCTAACAGATATGAAATACATGAGTAGGACTATGGATCTAACAGATATGAAATACATGAGTAGGACTATGGATCTAACAGATATGAAATACATGAGTAGGACTATGGATCTAACAGATATGAAATACATGAGTAGGACTATGGATCTAACAGATATGAAATACATGAGTAGGACTATGGATCTAACAGATATGAAAATCATGAGTAGGACTATGGATCTAACAGATATGAAATACATGAGTAGGACTATGGATCTAACAGATATGAATACATGAGTAGTATTTGATTCAACTAGAAGTATTGAAGTGGTGAGGGGCTTTCCCAACCTCTGGCAGGTCTGAGGCATTAGGGCCAAAGAAAATGTCTGGAAGGAAGTGGCTATCCAATAACTAGCTAGTTATTACCAGCTATAAAATATTTCAGCTGCAGCGGAATGGAATGGATTGCGCTACACATGCAATGGAAACGGATTCAATGGAACGGATTGCCATCTGTCATAACTGGCCTGAAGCATCCATTTGGATTCTATTAGCTATGTCCTTGCCAAGAGAGCCACACAGTCTTGTAGGAAGCAAAGTGGAGCTGACTAGACTCCTTAATAATAGAAGAGCAAAAAAAGTTTCTACTTAAAAACAAACAAGAAAGAACAAACAAGACCTTTCCCATGTAGAGCACACCCTGAGAGACGACCCTTTCCCCCGTGCTTTTAAATGGTAAAGGGCCAGCTAACTGGTTGTGCTCACATGGGAACCTGTTGACTAGCCAATACAATTTATTGTTATTGTTGTTGTTGTTTTTTCTTTCCCTTTTGTTGTTGTTTTACAGAGCCCCTCAACATGATGGCAGGGGAGAACTGCACAAGGAAACCAAGCAGCAGAGATGGAGCACGCCCGTGAAGCAAGAGATCCAACTTACTGTATGCAACATGTCAGCACATCACACCAAGGTTACATACAGACATGGCGGGCATGGTTACTATTCTTTCAAAAAGTTCCACAAAGCAGCTGAAAGCACTGTGGGCATTTCAGACTGACAACAAAGTACTCATCTTCAAGACCATTCTCTTGTTGAAAAGTACATGATCATGACAGCTATCTGTTAGAGAATTCTTCCAAAAGAGTGTTCCCTGGACCTGTCATTTGAAGATAAAGATGAGGAGCCTTCATCAGGAGAGTCTGAATTGGACAGCCAGCCATTCCTCAAGCTCCCAAACGTATCTCAAAACCAGCCAAGAGTTAGGTTAACCCTTTCACTGGCATAAGCGACTTAAGTCGCGTAAAACTGATTAGTCGCGACGAAAAAATTCGTTAAAAATTAACCGTTCGCGGTATATACTTCAAAAATTGCACGAGTATGCCTAAAGCATGCCTTTAATATACCCCTGAATATCTGGAAAATACGGAATGAGGAAAGGGAAGTAAACGTGCCAGCAAACATCACTTCCGGTTCATTCCCGGTCTCGAAGAAGAAATGGCGACCCGCTTTAGTAGAGACAAAGCGTTAAGACTTCCTATTTGAGGATGACTTCGGCCTGTCTGAGATTGACGTTAGTGAAGAAGAGGAAGAAGGTGCCTGTGCTTACCTGGGAAGTGGCGTAGTTGACGGTGATGCTATGGCAGCTATAACAGAAGCTGTTGGCACCGACCACGAAGAAAGTTTTCAAAGTATAGGTCGCCCTACTCTGCCAAGCGAAGCTTCAGACGATAGTGATGATCATGAAGACTTCCCCCAAGGTAAGAATAGATAAGAGTTGTATAGTAAAGCCTAGTAACTAGCATAATAATCGGAACTATTTCTCCTTGGAAGGTAGTTTCACTCATGGACCTGGAGGAGGATGAGGAAGCAGCAGAGGAGAAGACAGGGTTGGAGGAGAGGTTATTATTTATATATATATATATATATTTTATAATGTAGCATTATGTGTTTGTCTGAGTTATGCTGAACATGCAGACCTTCACAGTGCCAAGCATTGCCCTTTTATTTTTTATCTATATTTATTTATAATTATGTTATGCACACTTTGCACATACTTTTATTTATTTTTCAGTACTATGGACCCTAGCCCTTACTTCCTCTTTGTTATGCTATTCACATCTTTGTGATTTGATATAAAAATGTTGTTGACAAATAGTTGTTGTTGGCCAAACGTTGACTAGCTAACATTGCTGATTTCATGTGCATGAAACCGAGCTGAAATAGCCTTTTTCAACTTATAATGATATTCACATCTTTGTGGTTTGTTATAATCAACCAAAAAATTGTTGTTGACAAACAGTAGTTGTTGTTGACCAAAAGTTGACTGGCTAACATTGCTGGTTTCATGTGTAATATGAAATTGAGATGATATAAACCCGATATAAACCCTTATATTTTACTTCCCGTCTCTTATAACATTCACCTTTCTGTGGTTTGTTGCTAAGCAACTAAAATTTACCATAACTTCCCTTCATGCATCAGCTATCACCTGATATATAGTTGTTGGGTACTTGTCTTCATGTGGTCCTCTATATTAAAAAAATATGAAATTGTGTCAATTTTTGTAAAAAGTCCTCCGTAAATCTGCCAGTGAAAGGATTAACTAACAGCATTACCTTGGTTACAGAAAGGAATGGGAGAAAACATATTGTTTAGTTATTAGTCAGCCAAGGACCTCCTACAACCTCCTGAAGGTCTTGATGCCACACCCCTGATACACAGATCCTTGAAGATGAATTCCAGTTTCCTTTCACACTTTTCACAATTTTTAGATTGGCTGGTTTACTAACTTAGCAAAGGATTGAAGGCATGCTGGGGTCTTTTTTTGGAGCTAATATCAACCGAAACCATTTCAGCAGCTAAGAAGATGCTATCCCACAACCACATGCCACACCCACCTTTTGTTTAGAAAATGAGAGGACCCTGAGCAGCATAGCTTGCCTTCAGCCATGATGGCGATACGATCAGCTAGAAGATCTGCCTCGTCCCTAGAGGCAGACATTTAAAAGAGAGTAAGTTTGTACTCCAATTAACACAACACATCCCCCCCCCACCCCCTCCCCCCACCACACACACCCCTCCCTTAGCCCTATAATACTCCATGCAGTGCAGAGTTCACATACTTACATGAAATGAGTGCTCATGACTATGCAGCGATCTTGCTTGTATTTGGTGAGTAGGTCCCAAATGGTCCGTCTGGCAAGAGGGTCCATACCAGAGGTCGGCTCGTCCAGGATGACCACCTTGGAGCCTCCAATCAGAGCAATCCCCACACTATTGTATAACATTGTGACAAATACTTAAAGAGTACTTGAGAACACATACTGAAGAAGCCACTCATTGCTCTAAAGGCTGTGGTGAGGCTATTGTTCAATGTTGGCAGCACGTCGTGGAATGCAGATTTTATTGTCCTTATTATTATTATTATCTTTGCATTGCTTCATATTTCCTCAAGCAACACCTCCATATATTGATGCACTAGGGAGAGCACTATATTGATTTGATATTTCTAAATGACAGACACCAGGTAGCACTCTAAATGCAGACCCAGCTAACTGTATAGAAGGCAGGTGCATTATACACAGGCAGCACTCTCAATGCTATTAATCAGACCCAGCTAACTGTATAGAAGGCAGGTGCATTATACACAGGCAGCACTCCCAATGCTATTAATCAGACCCAGCTAACTGTATAGAAGGCAGGTGCATTATACACAGGCAGCACTCTCAATGCTATTAATCAGACCCAGCTAACTGTATAGAAGGCAGGTGCATTATACACAGGCAGCACTCTCAATGCTATTAATCAGACCCAGCTAACTGTATAGAAGGCAGGTGCATTATACACAGGCAGCACTCTCAATGCTATTAATCAGACCCAGCTAACTGTATAGAAGGCAGGTACATTATACACAGGCAGCACCCTCAATGCTATTCTAATCTTCAGAATTTCCAGTTGTTGTTGGGTTGGGGGAAGGGAAATGTTACATATTGCACAGAACATGCAGGGCTCTATACACTATACAACCTGCCTGGCTGCCTGTAGAATGCCTGTCTAATTACACATGCACAACAAATTATTCCCCCCTACATTTAGTTGTGAATATTTTAGTTACTACACTCTACATAATATTGTTCCACTCACTGCACCTCTTCCTGCCACTTGTAGTAGTAAGAGTTCAAGATCTTTTTGGATGTGCTCCTATTAGAATATCAGTATCCCATTTATTGCCAGCTTATGGAGGTATAGCTAACTTTTTAAAAGTGTTTTCAAAACCGCTGAAGAAGAGTTAAAGAACCTCCAGCACACAAGCAGCATGATAGTTTAAAAATGAGTGGATATTCAGAGAGTCACAGTGATTTTTGTAAGTGAAAGTGAATTTGAATGAACTTTAATAAAGCATGCCAATCACCTAAGCTTTCTTTTCTCTCCTCCAGAAAGATGACGTGCCCAGGTGTTTCTAACCCTGTACAACCGTAGATCTCCAATCATCTCATTCACTTCTTCCTCTATACCATCATGGATACCCTATCAGTGAAGAGGAGAAGGGGGGAGAGATGAGGGGGATTAGGTGAAAGAGAGGGGGAATAAAGCAAGCAAGCGAGTGAGATTGAGGAGAGGGAAACAGCAGGGGGGAGAGGTTGGAGAGAGGGAAATAGGGAACGAAGCAAGAGAGAGGAAAAAGGGAAGAAGGGACAATGGAAGGAGCAAGTTGATGGAGGAGAGAGAAGAACTCATCAATGATCTCCACTAAGATTAAAATTATCAATGATCTCATTCCTCTATACCTTGAGATGCATGAAAAAGTAGAGATGCTCTCTAACTGTCATGTCATCAAACAGAGTACTATGTTGTGGGCAGAAACCAAAGTTTTTCCTGATCAAGTCCATGTCAGTCAAGATGCTATACCCATTGATAGTTGCAGTTCCCTCTGTGGGTGGATACAGGCCTGTGTGTGTGTGTGTGCATGCATGAGTGTGAACATGTGTCCGTACAAATGCATGCATGTGTAGATATAAAGAGGCTTAACCATTAAACCTGAACACCCCTTACCTGTCAGCATGGACATGATGGTGGTCTTGCCAGCACCGTTACGTCCCAATAGAGCCGTGATCTGTCCCATGTACATGTTGAGGTACAACTTGTCAACAGCTCTCGCTCGTCCCTTCTTATGGGTAAAGATCTGCACGTACACGCCCACAAAACCAAACAGAAAGTGAACTTCCAATAAGTGAACAGCAAATACTTATCCTTCAGCAGATTACCACTGCACTGCCCTAGCCACTTACTGTATGCATGTGCCAACTTCATGCCTCACATGATGTATTTGCACGTGCCATATGCATGCATGTGTAGGCTGATTGTAGTTGTACTGATAGACACCTATGAACTGTGGATATGTATACATATATAATATATATAGAGTGAGAGAGATGTGTTGATCCAGTGAGATAGTGGAGAGGACTAAGGTGTTTAAGTGTGCTTGTGTGCTGAAAAATTTGAATCCTAAGAGATTTATTGATAGTAAAATTGGTAGAGAATGGTTGAATGGCACATCAGTATACCCAAGACTTTTACTAGTGGTGATGTAAGGGAATGGTTTCTGAGATATGCTGTACAGCTAACAAATGGGAAAATTCAACAAAGACATGCAAACTTCCGACTCTCTTGGAAGGAGAGACACTGGCAGTATGGCTTGAACTCAGCCCCCGAATAACAAGGAGATTATGCTACAGCCAAGAGGGAAATTGCTGCTGTTCTTAGCCCAATGGAGTTTGTGCTGCTGGAACACCTTCACAAACGTAAGCTGGACCTGGAGAATGTTTGTTCATGTAGTGAAGAAATTGCCAGATCAAGCCTCGCCCACGATGCCTGCAATCACTTATTACTTCACCAGTTTGTAGCAGGACTTCCAGCTAGTGTGGAGTGGCAAGTGAGAGTGACAGGAGAACTAACTGCACTGGAGGCTGCTGTGATGATTGAGGGCTCGATTAGTAATGACACTTGATGAACTAAGTCAAAATGTTCCAGAGACACCCAATGAGGTAGCTTCCCATAGGACCACATTGCTCTATTAAAGGAACAAGTAACAGCTCCCTCACCATCATTTACGATGCCAGCAGAAACATCATCCAATGAACAACCAACACACTATCCACCAAGATGCTATCTTGAATGCAGCCGAGCAGGACACTTGCAGCGTGATTGCCCTCTGCTCAATCAGAAAAGACTAGACAACAGCCATTGTTTTGGGTGAGGAAAAGTGGGACAGCTGGCAAGAAACTGCTATCAGGAAAACAAACAAGGGCCGCCTGTCAGGGGCAACAGGCATCACTACTCCCAATCAGCCCTCACCATGTGAGCATGTTGACTGTAGCAGCTGTTTAGTCCAACGTGGCTGCTACAATGGGGAGGAGGGGAGGTGGAAGTGGTGATGAGGTTGGACTCTGGATCATCAGTGTCATTGATGCAGAAAGAGGTTCTCACACTGGCAAAAGGAGTTGTCCATATTGAAGGCCCAACACAACTAAATCTTATGATGGTGTCAGGACAACAGCTGCCCATACTCAGCCATGTCTACGTTCCCATACACATGGTGAGCTACAAGTCAAACGTCATGTTGTCGTGGGTACTTGGGTATCACCGGTAATTCTGGGGGTGCATCTCCTATGCAAGCATGGTGTGGGCCTTGCTTGTACTGGACCATCTGTAATAGTCCGTAATACACTGCAAGTAGCAGAAAAATATGTGAAGGTGAGCCATCTTACCGATTTATGAAGCTGCAATAAAAATAGAGGGTAGAGCATTTGAAATCGAACACCCGAGGACAGACCTAGTTGAGGAATGTGTAGTGCCAATGTATCACAAACCAACTAGTTTTGAATTACAATGACCTTCTCAATAATCAACTTGAAATTGAAGCTCTCAATATTTCGACTAATGCTCTAGCCTTCATCAGGAATGAGATTTTAAGACTCGCATAAACTTGTTATATACCAGTAGCTAGCTATCCGCCATGTGATACAAACCACACCCTTGTACACTAGTCCAGCACGTGAACCGGATGTGGCAAAAATACAATAAAGAATAATGGAAACCAAATAAACACCAAAATACTAAATATAAAACGGAATAAAAATTCATAAAAAAAAAAAAATCTAAACAAAAATACGTATAAAATAATATTAATGCACTAAAAATATTAATGCACTAAAAATAAAAAGACATGCTTGAAAGTAAAACACAACAAAGAACTGAATATGTTGAGAGTGGCCACCACCCCAGCAGCCAGGCAAGTCCATTCCACAATCTCCACTGAACTGCTCACACTTTGGTGCTAGGCTGTTAGGCAATGCCTCCTTCACTAGCAGTTCTGTCTTCTGGCCTCGTATAAGATGGTGGCTTCCTCCCACAAAATAGGACGTCCATTGTCCCATGCATGTTCAGCAATTGCAGATTTCTCTTTTGAACACTTTCTACAGGCATCTTGATGTTGTTTCTTTCTGGTCTCCAGTCTTCTGTTGGTCTCCCCTACTTCCCACAGCTGCAAGAGATACAGTACCTTCACTCTGCCAAGATGTGCCCTCAAAGTTCTTTGAATTGCTGGAGTGTCTCTCGGGAGTTGTACAGGAAGGCCTAATCTTATTCCAAACAGCACTAGGGGCATAGGGGCAACAGAGGCTGCCTTGCACTGTATAACCACAAAGGGCAACCCCTCCACGTCGAATACCAGCACATTATAGAGAGGAAATTGCACGCTATGTTAGAGCAGGGCATAACTGAAAAAAATGTTCCAGCCCTTGGATGGTGGCAGCAGTGTTTGTTCCAAAGACTACAGGTGGTATTAGACTGCGTGTTGACTACAGGGAACCTAATAAGAGGTCCACCAGTGATGCTTACCTTCTTATCTTCTTGGGTTGAATGGAGTGACCAGTTCCTTAGTGACATACATGTATGGATAAAGTGTTAAGAGGTTTTCCTTTTGTGACGACCTACTTGGACGATATTTTAGTGACCTCCACCGATGACTCACATTGTGCTCACCTACGAAGTCTTTGAACGAATCTGTGCTGCTGGCCTTACACTCTGAGGAAAGAAATGCCATATCAGACTCCTTACTTACATATCTGGCCACACCTTTACAGGAGCAGGCATGTCCCCATATCCACACAAGATCCAAGTAGTATTACAGATTCCAGAACCAATGGACATCAAGGCCACATTATTGGGCTTGCAGCCTATTATCAGAGATGTAGGCCCAGGTGTCCAGATATTGCACACCACTCAATGCTTTCTTGTAAGAACACCTGGTTAGTGCCCCTATCTTGGCATACCCCGTTTTGATCAGTTCTCCCCAGAATTCAATCTGCAAACAGATGCAAGTGCTGTTGGTATTGGAGCAGTATTAGAACAGGATGGACACGCCATCACTTATGCCAGTCCTTCACTAACACAACACAGTCAGAGTGGCATAACAGTGTAATTCAGAGCTAGAGAAGGTTTGGCAATCATATAAGCAGTAAAGCAATTTCGTCATTACCTTCTTGGACGACATTTCAAATTGTTTATGGACCATGCCCCACTGCAGTGGCTTTCAGCCCAAAAGATGGCGGGTGTGCTCTGTCGTTGGGCATTAGTTTCTAAAGGAGTACAATTTGCAAGTGGTGTATGGAAAGCGCTCACTCAACAAATGCAGATGCACGACTAAGAAGTCTTCCTTGTGCTCTCACACTAGTCCTTCCCATTATTCTACCACTGAACTTGGAGAAGCACAAGAAGTATATCATCTCAAAAGCTATACAAGCTGAAGCAGGAATGTCAAGTCCTCCTCGATACAAGCTGAAGCAGGAATGTCAAGTCCTCCTCGTGGTCGAGAGTGCGGCCACTATCCTTGGTGCAGGTAGATGAACCTGTGGTCAGTTTAGGTTTATCAATGGTGTCCTCTGCCCACGCTATATACCCAACCCTATGTCCAATGCTGTCACTGTGCCTGTCCTTCAGCTAAACATGCACAAACAAGATGACTGGAAAAACATTTACCACTCGTCCCACATGTATATGCCTATCACACAACATCCACCCACTCATCCACTCCCTCCACCATGACTCTCTAGATGCATGGAAGAAACCACTCTAATGCATCTCTCACCACTTTGGCTACATTTGAGGCTCATCATACCCTGAGAACCTGCAGGCTAAATTAGCAGAACTCAGAGGTTTTGTCGAGACAAACCTGGCATATGTTTCACATACGCAAAAGTGCACTTAAGTCCAACACTTGTTCACCACGCAATATTCAGAGAGTGGTACTATCTAGCTTTCTGTACCCACTGCTGGAAGTTGGAGCCCCAATGGGAAGGAGGTTGGGTGGTGAAATCAATCAAGAGCTCACTCAATGTTGAAATTTGGAATGGCAATCGACACAAAATTGTGCATGTCAACCTCCTACGACAAAATTCAACCAGACATTCCGGAGCCGAGATAGTGAAATAACAAACACACCACTGGAACGATCATGGAACCCACAGAGACGTTACCCTCAGGGGGAGCATCATTCTCAGGCACACTATGGAACCTAAAGCTTGGGACCAGCTTTTATAACGGGGGAGCGTAGGCAGGCTAATTGTAGTTGACTGAGATTGTAATTAGTGACTCATGATTACATAATAGGAATGATAGACACCAATGTTGTGGATATAGCTAGAGATAAATGATAATTGATCATGTGAGAGTAGAGAGGACTGAGATGCTTAAGTGTGCTTGTGTGCTGAAGATAAATCTGAATCCTAAAATATCTGTTGATAGTTATACATGCATGCACATGTCAGTCTTACATTGTGGGAGTAGATCTTGCTGAGGTTTTGGATGCTGATGCCAACCTGGAGGCTAGAGTCCACCTCTTCATGTGCCTCCGGATCTTCCTGCACACCCTGCTCCATTGCTTCTCTCATCTGCACACATGGAGTACCATGGGTCATGTGATAGTCACATGATCCTAGTGATGCATCATAGTTGGACTATGTACAATATAGTGATGTGCACATGTATGTAGCAAGCTTGGGTTTTGAAAGTGCATAGCATTCCAAGTGTGCTTGTTATAAACCAGAATTTAGGCTGCATAAATATACACACCATATTTGCTCAATCAGAGGCCACTCTCAGGTAGTCGCCCTCCCTAAAGGCTTGTCCACACTGCACTTATACCAATGCACATTGGGTCCGAGGAAAATGCTGATGTGCATCGTCGTGTCTCTAATAGCACCAAAATAAACCGTACGAAGCATAAATAATCAGCTTGCCAGGGTCAGTCAAAATCATATACTCTATTGCCGTAGTTGAGATGGAGTTTGCTTTTGCGTCGTTTTCTTGCTGATTAACTACCTACAGATGCACAGGAATCATTTTCTGCAGAGAAGAAGAAAGGAGAGAGCTGCTGGAAAGGCAGAACCAATGGAAGTTGTGACTGCACAAACTTCAGAAGTCCAGATGCAGGTCGTATAAACATAGCAACATTTCTCTTGCTACTCTAGCTAGCTAGTTTGGCTGCAGGGCACAGATAGTATAGAGCTAGCTCCAAAGTTCTCAACTGCTACATCGTGAAGACGCGAGTGAATGAAATTCTTTTAAACACACATTCCCCTAGTTATTTGAAGGCTTTAATTTGTTGCTCTGATTCGCATCAAACCACCTATCCAAGTGGACCAGAATAATGCACATTATTTCAATTCTAATTCAGTGTGGATGCGACCAATGCACATTAATGTGCACGGGCTTGTGCAGTGTGGACAGGCTTTAATAGTGGCCTCACGCTTCCTCTTGCCGAGTAAAATTGTGAGAGTTCTAGAAACCACATCCACTGTTGTCCTGCCACTTGGCCCACATGTGCTGTGCATTTTAAGTGCATGTGCATAACATGCACATAGCACAGCACTGTTTTGTTCAGTCCACAACAATAGATGCCTCTCTGGGGTAGTAGCTAGGAATGTTGCTGAACTTGAACAAAATGGAGTTGTTCTAGAAGACGACTGCTAGTAGATCTCATAAAGTTCTTGCTGTGTGGTAGACTAGTTTCCCTTGTACAGGGCTCCTAGTCCACCCTTGCCGCATCATAGTTTACTTTGCCTCGTGATGTGCCTGCACTCGCCCTTCCAAATAAATAGACGACACTCTCATTGAGTCGTCACTCTCTAATAGTAGCCTCCCTCTCCGCCTGGCTGAGGCATTTAGTAGCCGTGGCTTCCGATTGAGCAAATATGGTATATAATATAGAGAGAGTGAAGCTCACATTATCGTTGTCGGCCTGTCTTGAGGTACCACACCAGTAGGAGGGGAGGAAGGGAAACCACAACGGCTTAGGAAGGCCATACTTACCCGGCTTAACAGCACTGACATACCTTATAGAAGTAAAAAATATATATGTACCATCACACAAGGCACCCACCCTTTACCAGACATAGCAGCACATGTCAGTTATTGCTGTGGTTAAGTACATTACTAGCAGCCCCTCCCTCCCTCCTCACCAAGCCATGAGCATGTAGAGGACAGCGTCTATTAGTAACATGCCCAACACCCACGCCATGCTGAAGTTGTCATCTGCATTAATGATAATGGGCGAAGCCACATTGGTCCATGTGGCACCTGCGCCACTCAGTTCTTGTTGAATCAAAACTGTAAGTCCCAATCCCAGGCATGTGTTGTAGAAGAGACAAAGAACTAACTTGTAGCCTCTGCATATGTGTATCCGTGTGCACCATATGTGGGAGTGTGTGTGCATGTGGTGTGTGCAAGTGTATATGTGCACAAGTGTGAGACAAGAGGAAATATTAGAAAGGGTATGGGCGGTGATCAGTAGTAGTAGTAGTAGTAGTAGTAGTAGAGTTACATACATAACTTTCTCTACATGCATACATGAGCCATACCAGGTATATGCTATCATGTGTACATGCCAGGTACATGCTATCATGTGTACATGCCAGGTACATGCTATCATGTGTACATGCCAGGTATATGCAACCATGTGTGCATGCCAGGTACATGTATATGCTACCATGTGTTTATGGCAGGTATATGCTACCATGTGTACATGCCTACCATGTGTACATGCCAGGTATATGCTACCATGTGTGCATGCCAGGTACATGTATATGCTACCATGTGTTTATGGCAGGTATATGCTACCATGTGTACATGCCTACCATGTCTACATGCCAGGTATATGCTACCATGTGTACATGCCAGGTATATGCTACCATGTGTACATGCCAGGTATATGCTACCATGTGTACATGCCAGGTATATGCTACCATGTGTACATGCCAGGTATATGCTACCATGTGCAAATGCCAGGTATATGCTACCATGTGTACATGCCAGGTATATGCTACCATGTGCACATGCCACTACCATGTGTACATGCCAGGTATATGATATCATGTGCACATGGCAGGAATATGCTATCATGTGCACATGCCAGGTATATGCTATCATGTGTACAAGGAAGATGTAGTGAACTCAAGGTTGGTGTGGCCACTTAAAGGTCACTCAAGGTTGGTGTGGGCCACAAAGCTTGGTATAGGCCACACAAGGTTGGTGTGGACCACTCCAGGTTGGTGTGGGCCACACAAAGTTGATGACCACTCTTGTCAGGGATTCTCCACCTGAAAGTCACCCCTGACAAGATTCCAAAATGCCAGCACAAGAATACCCTCAACCCTGAACCCCATGCAAACACATTAAACCCTTAGCAATAACACCTAGAACATCAAACAATTAAGTTAATTTGTGGAGTTTACCATGTAAGGTCAAACCCAAGTTCACAGCTGGTAGCCTATTTAAGGGGGTGCTAGGGGTTGGATTTAAATTTAATTTTTTAATATTATTACTATTGTTTTATCTCACCCAACTATGCTTCAACATACTGGAAAGGTGGATTCCAAGTTAAAGAAAGATTTGGATGCTCTATTCTGGACTTACAGTGGCTTTTGCATACACCATCCCCCCAGGAAGGCGATCAAGAAGCCTACCCGAATTCAGTGGGGGACAATGGCATTTCCCCCCTTTTTTTCTTATGGTTACCACTTTAGAGCTCCATAGATTCTGTAAACTTCATGGTATGGACTTGATATATAGCTCAAAAGATAGGTCTCTCTGTGTGCTCTCTTTTGATACTAAAATATGTTTCATTGGTATAACTATAGGCAAGTTACTAGACTCTAAAGCGGAGCGACCTCAAAAGCTAGAATGCCTCAACCTCTGCCAAGATAACTCCAGATTGCTAAGTGCCAAAAAAATAAAAATGGTACGAGTGGCTAGAGGAAGCCCGCCTCTATGCAAACACCTTTTTGATTAGGCGTTAAAAATTTATTACCTGGTCAAGCGAAAAATTTATTACCTGGTCAAGCGGGGTAGAAAATTGAAGGCGTTGTAAAAGCAACACCTTCAATTTTCCACCCACACGCTTGACCAGGTAATAAATTTTTAACGCCTAATCAAAAAGGTGTTTGCATAGAGGCGGGCTTCCTCTAGCCACTCCACCAATTTCAATTTTTTTGCATTTAGCAATCTGGAGTTATTCTGGATGGGGACTTTGGGATGCAGGTTTTTGAGGTCCCTCCTCTTTAGGCTCTAGTAACTTGCCTATAATTATCCTATGAAACATATTTTAGTATCAAAAGAGAGCACACAGAGAGACCTATCTTTTGAGCTATATATCAAGTCCATACAATGAAGTTTGCAGAATCTATGGAGCTCTAAAGTTGTAAACACAAGTTAAAAGGGGGGGGGGGGGGGGAAGAATGCAGCTGTCTCCCCTGTCAGTGCAAAACCCAAACTTCAATGTTTACATTGCCATAACTTTTTTTGGTCAAAAATGTTGACTCCTTGCCTCCTGCCCACAATAACTCATTCGAATAATTTTTTTATGTCTAACATTTTATACCATTATGTAGCTCTGTCTTTACTCTACAAATTGAATGGTTTCAAAAAAAATTCATTGCCTCTTTTGTGAAGTTATTGATGATCTAATGATGATCTAAGGTAAAATTTTACATTTGTACTCGCCATAACTAGTGGATTTGTTTTAAAAAGATTCTAAACCATTCAATTTGTAGCACTATGCATGCTCTAGCCACTGAAGCAATTACAAGCCAATACAAAATACTAGTAAGGGTGGGGAGTGGGCGGCATCTTCTTCAATGGTGCTTGCTTCTTTGAGTTACCTTGAAGGAGGACAAAAAGAAAGTATATGATTATGCATATCATTTGAAAGCATGACAAATGGGCTATCTTTTGATAGCAAAATTATGTTCATAGGAGTAGAAACAAAAAAGTTATGATCAGTTGTATTTGAGATTAACTTTTTTCTTAAAGTACTTAAAGTACCCCTAGCACCCCCTTAAGGGAGCCAGTTGCTGAGCTGAGGGAGCGTCTCAGGAGGTAGGACAGTATTTGTGAGTGTGTGGAGATTTGTTCTAATGCTTTACTCTACTTACTACAAGTCCTGGTAGGATTACTTGGTGTGGCATAAACCAACCATAATCCTCCTCCACATTGGTGGCAGCGACCGACTTGAACCAACCTCATCGAAACAGAGCAGCTTGGAACATGGCCACGAGAACCAGAAGACAGCAACCCACCGAGAATAGAACCCTACCGACCCCTCCACCCTCAGCAAGTCGACCTCAGCAAGTAGGACAGATGTTGAAGACATGAGCAGTGAGGATGAAATAGAGACTGCAGTCGATGCAGTGACCCAGAGACTGGCAAAGTTTGTGTCTCAACACAGGAAACAAATGAAGTTTATGGCAGAGGAATTGTGAAGGAGAGAAGAGAAGGAAGACCAATGACACGAAGCAGACATAGTCAGGGAGAAGAGGCCCCTACAAGACACTCAAGACCGAGAAGCGGCCATTAGGAAGGAGATGGAGGAACGAAGAAAAGAGGATGCAGAACGATGAATGCAATTCATGCAGATGACCGTCCAGAATCGTTCTTGGAGAATTCTGAAGCACACATGCTGACCTTTAAGGTAGACACTGACTATTGGATTGCCAACCTCCACACTGTCCTGGATGAGAAGTCCCTCAGCTTTCAGGCTGGCCTCCCCATCAACAGGAGGAAGGACTTCGCCACCCTCAAGCAGACACTGACAGACTACCACGGAATCACACCAGCCTTTTACAGGTCCAGGTGGAGGGACCTCACCATGCTCCCTGGAGAGTCGGGACAGGAGATAACAAAGTGACTCCGGAAATGGACCAAGGAGACAACCTACAAGCAAGACCTAGAAGACATGATAGCTGTTGATAGCTGTTAAGAAGTCACTCACCATGCTACCTGACCAAAAGATGGAATTCTTGGTGCGTGAACGTCAACCCACCACCCCAGCAGAGGCAGGACAACTCGTAGATGAGTACCGCCATCTCCAACCCAGAACAGAGGAGCCCTGACCTCACCACCAGGTGGAGGTGACAGATTCAAACCCAGAAGATGGCAGGAGCTTGATAAGATGAAAGGAGAGACTAGACAAACCACTGAAGCCACCGCAGAGACCACCAGCCTTCGACCCTGTACTAGGACCCAGATGTTTTCATTGCAGTGACTACGGCCACATTGTGGCAAAGTGCGCCAAGAGAATAACACACTATGGGGCAAGGACAAAAATTGGTGACATTGGAGGTCCGGAAAAAAAATTCATGGCAATGCCAAAAAAAGTTTATGGGCATGAAGTAGACTCCTTGGGGCTTAAGGAAAAGTTGGTTTTAGATTGATATCTTTACTCATGACTCCACGCCATTGCTTTGAAGTTCAGTGAAAATTTTTAATGGTTTTTTGACAAAGATTGTCTCAGCTCCATGAAAGTAGAAATCCATGTTAGCTATGGCATATATGGTTACATTTTTGTGTGGGAATTTTTGTTTAGTTTCATCGTCCAAAACATTTTTTTGCCCTCATGGGTATGGAATGGAGCCCTGCATTGCTTTCTAATTACAAGTTTTCTTGTAACGTGCGTACCAAAAATTTCGAAAAGTTCCCACTGTTTCCAAAGTTATAGGAGGCAGATAATTCCATTTTCTCTTCCCTTACTATGTGATGGTACTTTATGCTAAAAATGGTACCAATTGAAGGAGCAGTTGTCTGGCCATTTCACGTTCAAATTTGTAACGTGCGTAACACAGGTCAGCCAAATACAACTATACAATGTGTACAAAAGTATCGGCAGCGCAAGGCCCTCGAGCACCTTGCACCTCAGATACTCCTTCCAAAACTGTGTTCGGTAGTGCCAATGCACTGGGTAAGGCCACATCCCGTCTTCGCCTCAGTCTACCCAATGATCCAAACAAAAAGAAAGCAGTATGCAGGAAAATTTGTGCAGACTATGGGTTCGTGGATCCCCACACACCCAATCCTATCCAAACAGAACTCAGTGAGACAGACCAGCTCGTCATCTCTTTCTATGAACGCGATGACATCAGTCATCAAGCCCCTGGTCGGAAAGATGCCAGGAAAGTGGGAATGGAGAAGAAACAGATCCTTTACTTGGTCTGTACCCTGAATGAGTGTCATGCTCTTTTCACCCAGGACTACCCCAATGCAAAAGTTGGTCTAACAAAGTTCAAGACTCTTAGACCAACCCATGTACTCTGTGTAAGCCAGACCCCACACAATGCATGTATCTGTCAGTACCATGAGGATGTCATCTTTGCATTGGAGGCACTCCACAAGGTGTAGGTATCCCCTGGTACTCCCCCACTACCCCTAACCCTTCAAACAAGTGCTGGCTGAATCAGTGCAACAACTGCCGTGATGGTCAATGCTTCCTTGAGCAGTATGATCAGGTGGTGCAAGTGGAACAGGCGGTCACATGGCTTGAGTGGGAGAAAGACGAGAATGAGCGCCCAAAGAAAGTTGTTCATGAGGGGATGGCTGATGACTTGAAGGAGCACATCCTCGCCCTTCTTCCCCATTTCCTCAATCACGTGCACAGGTGGAGGAATACAACAAACAGCGTGCTACTGTGGAGAAGTCTGCATCTGACTACAACCCCAGCCATGGAATGATGCAGGCATGTTCACACATTCACTCACTCACTCTCACTCACCTTTCTTCCAGGTGGACTTCTCAGAAAATTTTGAATGAATCGAGCAAGATGAGATTCAGTTAGCCCATTGGACCCATGCTGGTATCTCTCTCTTCACATATTCGCTTTGGTACACTGGCGAGCATCACAGTGGGATCCTCTCTTCTGACTGTAAGGATCACTCAAAACTAACTATTCTTCCCTACCAGGACAAGCTTCTTGAGACACTCCCAATGAGGTAAAATCTGAAACATTCAATCAGTCCTTCATTCATCATTCACTGAGTACCATCATCTAGGTCACTGAGCTCAACATTTGGTCGGATGGGACTTCTGCCCAATTCAAGAGCCGCTACATCATCGATGCGTTGCCTACCATGGAGGAGCGACACAGGCTCAACATCACATGGAAGGATTTTGCTACGTCCCATGGCAAAGGTCCAGTTGACGGGACTGGCGGGAGTGCAAAGCGCTATGTATGGAACAGGATAAAGTCGCGTCAAGTGCTGGTCAAAGACTCTGCTTCATTCGCAGCTGCTGCAGGAACTATGCCGTCTGTAAAGGTTACCGACATCACAGAGAAGGAGATTTCTCAGCGCAATGCTAGAATGGGATTCAATGAGGGGTTCTGGAGTAACTCACCAGCCGTGGTCGGGATATGAAGCAAGCACTGCATTCACAACATTAAGGGTGCCCTCCATCACTCTATACTGGCACGTGACTTTGGTGTGTTGGCTCAGCAGCAGCAGGAGATGGAGGTGGATGGGTAAAATTTGATTACTGCACAGTTTTGTGCTTTGTCACAGCTGTCTACGACAGAAAATATTTTGTGGGAGATGTGGAGAGCAGCACTCCCACTCATCTGTCGCAAAATTTTATGAAATCTGCTGGGCTAAAGAGATGGAACTGGCCAGCGAGAGCCGACTGTCTCCCTATTCTCTCCCGTATTGATCCTCCTGCCCCCATTACCAACTCATCGCGCTTCTTCGTTATGTTGGATATGGATCAGAAGAGGACAGATAAAGAATTCATAAGATGGAAATCTACAAACTGACTTCTTAAACTGCCTATGTACTCACCTCACCCTGCCCCTTTGCCCACCCACCCTCACCCATACACACAGCACTCACCCTTACCCCTTGGCATCATTTCTATAAATACAGTGATTTTCCTTATTCCTCAGTAAGAATTATGCTCCTCATACTCGTAAATTAGTGTGTAACGTGAGTTACGTAACATGCGTTACAGCACACATTTTACTATGGTGAGCGCCACAAGCATGTGCATTATGATAGAACCATTTGTAGTCAACGTAGTCCTACTGAATATATCTAGAAATAAGTGAAATTCCAGGAGCACTTTTAAGAGAATCCTGCTTTGTAAAAATTGGTGAGTAATTACATGCATCTTTCTTCTAGATTAGGAAAATTACATCAGATTTACCTGTCAACACATGCCATAGCAGTGCACATGCAAAGTGTGTGACACGTAACGCGCATAACAGTGTCCTTGCCCTATGGTATGTCACTCTGATTACTTGGTTGACTTGTTTCACCTCCCAGGTATCATCAACGGGTAACGGGTAAAGACTCTGACGATAGACATCAGGTGCATGAAGACCCAAGTCCAAATTCGATGGATCCGGAAGGAAGCACTGACTGGAGAACATCTCCAGGTCACAGGACCCCACACCACACTCACACACTCCCTCTGGCCAAGGCCACCATCACCGTAAAGAAGAGGTCACTGCATCTCATCGTGGCAGTCAACAAGAACCTGGCCTACAACGCCTTGCTAGGGATGGACGTCCCTAACCTTCTTGACCTGGCTCCACAACAGACAAAGAGAATCAACTACAGGCCCAGATGTAAGCGCCCCCGGCCGGTTACCTTGCAGACCTTCCTGACCATCATAGCGAAGAGTCGGGCAGCAGCATTAGCGAGGATGGAGATAATGCATCCGACGGGTCCGATGAGGAGCAAGAAGATGACCCAATGACCACTCCATAACCAAAAGACCAGCCCCTCCCCCTCACCCCTGACACCCTACCAGCACAGCAGCAGAATGATGGTGCAGGAGTATGGACCATTACAGACCTCCCAGACTTTGATGACGACATCTTCCAGGCATACAGTGCAAAGAAGAAGAAGGCCAAAAGTAAGAAGAGACTAGCACGCAAGCAACACCAAACTATCTGGGGCCAGCAGCTGCCTCTGGATGGAGGGCCCTCCCAGCTCAGGCAGGCTCAGGCAGAAGACCCTTCCCTGGAACACCCACGGAGAAAGTGCAGCAGACCTGGCATGCCATTCTTCAAGTCAGATGGACTCATCTACAGAAGGTGGAAGCCTGCCAGGCAGGAGGAGGAGGCTCACCAACTGGTGCTACCACGATCCTACCGGGAGACAGTGCTGAGGATGGCACACCAGATCCCTTGGGCAGGCCACTTGGGACGAAAAAGAACTACGAGAGACTCATGCTCCACTTCTTCTGGCCAGGGATAAGAGCTGATGTTGCAGACCTCTGTGCCAGGTGTCAGGTCTGCTAGAAGGTGTCACAGGGCACAATACGGAAGGTACCATTAGTGCCTTTACCTGTTATGACTATTCCTTTTCTCCGTATAGCTATGGACATTGTGGGACCATTACCAGAGACAGCAGAAGGACACAGATTCATCCTTACCATATGTGACTATGGAACACAATTTCCAGAAGCATTCCCCTTCAAAACGACCACAAGCACAGAGGTGGCAGATGCCCTGGTAGAACTCTTCTCCAGAGTGGGGTTCCCAGAAGAAATTCTGATAGACAGAGGCTCCAACTTTACCAGCACCCTGCTGCAAGAGTTCCACCGCCTTTTTGGAATCAAGTCTATCCGCAGCTCGGCCTACCACCCCCAAACAGACGGTATGGTCGAGCGTTTTAACAGTATGCTCAAGCAGATGCTCAGAAAATGTATAGGGCAATTTGACCAGTAATGGGACAAGATCTTGCCTTACGCCTTGTTTGCCTATCGCAGTATTCCGCAAGTATCTACAGGGTACTCCCCATTTGAACTCCTCTATGGACGAAACCCGAGGGGACCTCTGGACTTTATCAAGGAGGAATGGGAAGGCCCAGAGAAAGCCTCCGAAAGCATGCTCTCCTTTCTGCACGGAAACTTACCAAAGACTAGAGGTAGCATGAGATCTAGCGGTCAGCTCACAGACGACTGCCAAAGCGACCATGAAGAAATACTATGACAGAACCACCAAGGACAGAACCCTCCAGGTCGGAGATCTAGTACTGGTACTGCCCCCTTCCTCCAGCAACAAACTCCTGGCCAAGTGGCAGGGACTCTTCCCCAGTGTTGAGAAACTTTCAGCGACTACATTCAGGGTGAGGATGGAGGGTTGCCATCGCCCGTTGCACACCACATTAACATGATGTCGAGATGGGAGGCACCTTCTGCAGTGTGCCTGATAGAGAGAATCAAACAGGAGCAGACACAAGAGCCAGACATTCCAACCTGGCCACACACCCAGCCAATGGACGAACCACTCATCAACCCAGATATAGAGGAGGAACAGATGGCACAGATGAGACAACTGCTGCAGATGCACCATCACCTCTTCACCGACACGCCAGGAAGGACAGGGAAAGCCACTCTTGCCATCCACACGGGGGAGACATCCCCATCCACTCACCCCCCTATCACCTTCCCCATGCCAGGAAGGACATTGTGATGAGCAGATGCTGCGGGCTGACTTGATTGAGGCCAGCACGAGCGCTTGGGCATCTCCTATTGTCATGGTGCCTAAGAAGGATGGGTCACTTAGACTGTGTGTTGACTACAGAAAGATCAATGCAGTCACCCGCCCTGACCCATTCTCAATGCCCAGAATTGACGAACTTATCGATGGACTAGAAGGAGCCTCGTTCATCACTACCCTCGACCTCACCAAAGGGTACTGGCAAGTACCAGAAGACAAACACTCCAGAGAGAAGACTGCCTTCGTCACCCCGTATGGGAAGTACTGTTTCAATGTTATGCCCTTCGGCCTAGTGGGTGCCGCAAGTGTGTTTCAACGAATGATGAGCTCCATCTTAGGAGATGTAACCAATTTTGTTGCAGCCTACATGGATGACGTGGTCGTCTTCAGCTCCAACTGGCAGGACCACCTCCACCATCTCGACCAAGCCCTCACCAGAATAGGAGTGGCTGGACTCGCCATCAAGCAAGCTAAGTGCCGCTATGCAATGTTTGAATGCCCCTATCTTGGCCACGTTGTAGACCGAGGACAAGTCCGACCCGAACAAGCAAAGATCATAGCTGTAAAAGAGTTTGCCACCGAAAGAAAAAGAAGGACGTACGGGCGTTCTTGGGGTTGGCAGGCTACTACAGGTGCTTCACCCCCAATTTCGCTACCATTGCAACCCCCTTACCAACCTCACCCGCAAAGAACTGCCAGACCGAGTAGATTGGCAGGAGTCTCATCAGACACCATTCCAGGGCCTGAAAGAAGCACTGACTACCAGACCCGTCCTGCAGGGACCAGACCTCAACAAACAATTTACCATCCAGACCGATTCCACAGATGTTGGAATTGGAGCTGTCCTCAGCCAGTTTGATGAGGTGCTGGGAGACCGCCCCGTGGCATTCTTTTCCAGGAAATTGATATCCAGAGAAAGGAACTACATGCGGTGGAAGGAGTGCCTCGCCATCATTGAGGCAGTTAAACACTTCTCTGTTTACATAACAGGCATACATTTCTCAATCACCACAGATCACAACTGTCTGCGTTATCTAGACCGCATGAGAGATACTGGTGGGTACCTCACCCGGTGGGCCCTGTTGCTCCAGCCCTTTGACTAGGACATCCACCATCGACCTGGCAAAGCAAACGCCAATGCCAATGGCCTATCCAGGCAGGCCTGGGAGGACGACCCAACTACACTGAAGGGGAGGAAAGGGGAGAGTGTCAGGGATTCTCCACCTGAAAGTCACCCCTGACAAGATTCTAAGATGCCAGCACAACGAGAATACCCTGGACCCTGAACCCCATGCAAACACATACCTAGAACATCAAGTTATCTTGTAGAGTGCATGCATGTTACCATGTAAGATCAAACCCAATTTCACAGATGGTAGCCTATTTAAGGGAGCCAGTTGCTGAGCTGAGGGGGCGGCTCAGGAGGTAGGACAGTATTTGTGAGTGTGTGGAGATTTGTTCTAATGCTTTACTCTACTCATTACAAGTCCTGGTAGGATTACTTGGTGTGGCATAAACCAACCATAATCCTCCACACACTCCAGGTTAAAGGACACACATATGACATGATATGGATGGTTACACTTACAAGTTTAATGAGTCCAGTTGCAAATACAGGAAGAACAATAGGAAAGTACTTGCAGCCCATGTTACCAGCACAAAGATGAAACCTACTGCAGCAGAGTTAGACAAGGCACTGCATGATGGGGACAGAGGGGTGGGCATGGAAGAGGAAGAGAGAAAGAGGAGGGAGGGGAGAGGATAAGGGAGGAGGTGAGAGATGAGGAGGGGAAAGGAAAGAAGAGAAAAGAAGTAAGAATGATGACTAGCTCTAAATAAACAATCAGCTTTCTCTTTATCTCAGAACTGATGTTTCCACCAACTCGCTTTTGGCCTTCCTCCCTGGCCACTCTGAGGAAGGCCAAAGCAAGTGCTTCAAAATATGCTGCTTCTATAATTGTTTTTAGTCTGTATGATGATTATAAGAGCATGTGTGCTTGTGATGATGTGCTATAGAGGAGAGGATGTAATGTCCACACTAACTAACTATGTAGAACCATGCACTCACCTGGCAAAGAAGGAGTAGGAAATCACGGAGAGGATGAAGAGAGTGAGGAAGATGAAGAGCAGGATAAAGTCACTGTTGGTGAAGATGAGTACCTAATGAAGAACAAGGCCTAATATGATGATGATCACTCACATATTTGAACATGCAACATGAATTATGCATGACCCTCACCGCCTCCTTGCAAAACAAGGTCTACTGTATAGTGAGTATGTTTCAAGGGAAGACTCTATCGTGGATATGCATTCAGTAGCCATTAGCTTTAGTGGAGGATCTCTAGCCCACACCCATGTTACTGTTCTGCTCATTTGTGGATGAAGCTTTATGGATGGTGCATACTAGTATACTGATTGCTCGGTATTGAGTGGAGAGCGAAGAAATAGAAAAAAGCTAGAGCATGTTGATGAGGCAGAGCAAGTATGTCCATCATCCTGGTGGCTTTAGAAGACTTGCGGGGGTTATTAAGGTCTTGGCTTGTTATTTGTCCTAGTGGCTTGTTCTGCTATCAGGTAAGGGAATCAGTTCTGCTATCTGGTAAAGGGTTCCATCAGCTATTAACTATGCAGCCCGTTCTCACTCGCTCAGCCAGCCCATAGATCTTATAACTCTGGCATGTCACACTTTCACATCACAAAAACTATCTCAGTCTAGGAGACCCTAGATAATTTCTGTTGAAATTGGTCTCCGCTACGACTTTTTAAAACTGAGTTTTAGGATTGTCTTGTCTGCATATTCCTGAAGTATTATGTTACTAGGACACTTTTTATTATAGCTATATGGCATTGGTTAGAAGCAGTATAACCATTCTTAGAATTATGTGGAACTCGACTGTGTATTCTAGATAACTTAAAATCCCCCATATAAAGTCCAAATATAAAATCCCCAATGAAAATCTCCAATATACATAGCTTAACCGTTTGAACATGTGCAGCCGGTATTCGGCCGCCAACTACTGCCGCTAGAAGTCCGAGCGGTCTATATATCGGCCGCCAGTACTTTTTATTTTTTATTATTTTTTTATACTGCAAATGAGTTCTGAAACTAGATTACAGCATCCAGCAGGAACTTGATTACAGCATTATTAGTCGGTGCACTTGCTGCTGCTGCTGCTGATGATGAGAGCATCCATGGTGAAAATTATGGCAACGAAAGTGACTTTGAGAGTGAAGGCAGTATTTATGAGCACGATGAATCCTCTGAAGAGAGCTATCATGAGGACAAGGATAGCAAATTAGAGGTACGTGATAATGCCCCAGCTCTGGTGCAAGCTAGGGTGCGAGGCAGAGTTCGTATTAGAGGTTGACGTGCTCGGCATGCTAGGGGTCGTGCTCCTGTCCGTGGCCAAGGGTATAGGTTCCCTAGGCTCCCCTCTCCACCTGTAGGATGGACTAGGGACACTAGTCATTTTGCTGAAAGTTTACACCACATGAGAAAGCAGGGCCAAAGAATATACCGAGTGAGATAAATACTGACAGTACACACCAGCTGATTTTTTGTCCTTATATTGGAATGATGAGCTATAGGATTTATTTTTGACAGAGACTAATAAATAGGCTCAACTTGTGATTACTGCCAAACCAAATAGCTACATTGCTAAAAATTGTTGAAGCCCCTCACCCTGGATGAACTGAAGGCATTCTTTGGACTTCGGTGTACCATGGAAATATTACTTTACAAGGAACGTTATGAGTATTATTGGAAGACAAATGGCTCAAACTTTGTGAGACCCCAGGATTTCCTAAGACTATGACCAGGGACAAATTTTTAGCTATCTGGTCAATGTTGAATTTTGTAGATGAGGAGGACCCAACCCTTGATAAGGATGACTATATATACAAGGCTCGTCCCGTATTCAGTCATTTGTTGGAACGTTTCAAGCATTACTATGTTCCCGAATGTGAACTGAGTCTTGACGAAGGGATGATTCCTACCAAAAACAGGTTGTCATTTAGACAATATATCAAGGAGAAAACCATATGCTGGAGTATAAAGACTTTCCTACTATGTGATTATGTGAATGGATACATTTCCAATGCCGAGGTCTATACTGGATGGGTTCAGAGAGCAGACGAGATTGATAACCTAGGTGTCACTGGCAATCTTGTAGTTCGGATGACCCGCGAATATGAGGGGCAAAATTATGGTGTATTCACTGACAGATTTTATACGTTGATGACCAGTCAAATTGGCAAAGTATTTTCTGAATAATCATGACATAAGACTCTGTGGCACGGCTATGACAAACAGGCAGGAATTTCCTAAGTCCCTGATTAGGAGACCTAATAAGATGAACAAAGTTGATTCTGACTTGTACTATAATGGCACAGTTGCAGCGATCGTTTGGAAGGATAAAAAACCAATCTACTTTGTATTTGCACTGTATGTTGCTTCCCCGACTGAGCATGTCCAGCGTTATGATCCAGCTGAACACAGGAGAGTACCAATCCGTGCCCGCAAGGCAGTGAAAGCTTATATTGAGTATAATTATGGGGGGAAAGGTAAAAATGACCAAATGACAAAGCTTCAGAAATGTCGTCGCCACTATAAGTGGCCAAGGAGCATGTGGGCTGTGTACAATGCTTACATCCAGATGTGTTTTGTGAAACCCCATGTTTAACCAGGAAAGAGGACCTACACCTTCCATATGTTCATGAGTTGCGTGAGCAGCTTGTGGGGACTGTGTGCAGTACACAAACATGATTTGGTAGACGTGTTTAGGATGTTTTTCGGACACAAAGAGGCTGAAAAGGGATGCTCATCACGACATCGAGAAGCCAGCACATGCCACCGGAAACAATCGTTGCCGTGTCTGCAGAGAGAAGTACCTCAAGGCCAAGAAGGCTAATCCTGATGCAGAGGACAAGGACTTACCCAAGAGATGCAAAACTGTGTATTTCTGCGTATTCTGCAAGGAGTTTTTGTGCATTGGTAGTCCAAGCACCAACTGTGGGTACGATTGGCACCATAAATTGGAATACTGGCATTAGCCCCACCCCCAAAAGAAGGACACAGGACAATTATTTTGACCTTTCTATTCATGAATTCTTGTTTATAATAGTGCTTAAGACTAATAACTTACAAATCGAAAACACTTTTTAATTTTTGGTGAAATTTGCTTCCAGGAACTCAGCGTATAGGCTGCAAAAGGTTCAGGAACTCTGCGTTCAAAGGGTTAAGTATTTTCTGGGGAAGATGAAGTTTTGGATTGGGTTATGTTTATGCATTTATTGGGTTATGTTTATGTATTATTGGGTTATGTTTATGTATTTATTGGGTTGTTTGTGTATTTATTGGGTTATGTTTATGTATTTATTGGGTTATGTTTATGTATTTATTGGGTTATGTTTGTGTATTTATTGGGTTATGTTTGTGTATTTATTGGGTTATGTTTGTGTATTTATTGAGTTATGTTTGTGTATTTATTGGGTTATGTTTATGTATTTATTGGGTTATGTTTGTGTATTTATTGGGTTATGTTTGTGTATTTATTGGGTTATGTTTGTGTATTTATTGGGTTATGTTTATGTATTTATTGGGTTATGTTTGTGTATTTATTGGGTTAAGTTTGTGTATTTATTGGGTTATGTTTATGTATTTATTGGGTTATGTTGTAGTGAATTTACATCGAGATATTCTACCTTTTTATATAATTCTGTTAACCTTTTTGATGTGCTTTGATGTAGCTGTATTATATTCTGATGTGTATATAGAGATGGCTAAATATTTATAATACTGCATGGTTTATATAATAGCACTCATGAGCTGAGCTATACATCATGTCAGGATGTGATGAAGGCAATTCATGGTGAGCTTGAACTGACTTTGTGTGTTATTTTTATGGAATGGGTCCCATCACAGAAAATATGGAGAGAAAGCCTAAGTAGCTGTAAAATCCTCAATCCTCAAGATATGGTCTTCATTTCATGGCACCTGTACACAGCTCCTGTTCAGTCACTTTCAGCTCTTCAGAGGCAAATGAAAGCTCCAAATGTTCTTCCACAACGTCCTTATGTCTACCTTGCAGGCTGGAAATATATCTCCATGGACTTGGATGTTGGTAGCATAGAGCAAAGGGTAGTGCCTGCCAGTATTGGCAGAGATGGTGAAAGTGTGGTTGTTGCTGCATCAATTGCCATTAAGCTGGTTTGACATGGCAAGTGCATGAACAAGGCAAGAGTATCTCACCAGAAATTCTCTCTTTGCATCCCCTTCCATGTCGATCACTTCTGTATATTTGGTTCGTCATGTGATGAGCTTTATTGATATTTGCTGCTTGTTGCGGCAATTCTGATGAAAGTTTCCTCCATTGGTGACTAGAAAAGGAAAGTTCACAGATAGTTCAAGTGCATTGTCTCATGTAGTGCTTGTAGTTCACTGGGATAACATCATGTCTTGAACAGTGGGGCTTACCTAGGAACTGTTGAAAGTTCAACCATGTGTACGAGTCAATACTTGTGTCCAATTCTGGTCGTTGCAGTGTGTGCCAAGTACTGGCAGACTCTTCGTGCATGCATCACAGAACTAGGAAACCATCTGATTTTAAATCTTTCAACAGTTCAAATTTGCGTACCTCAATATAACAGAAAAGGAGGTAAGATTTCAGCATCTTCACTCAAGTCACAAACAAAGTAAGGCACAGATTGAGCACTTGCGTCTGAAGCTAGCCAGAGGTACAGACAAGAGAAGTATAGCTGTGGATAATGAGCTTAACAAGGATTTGCTTCAAGGTTCATCTCAAAGAGTTTTCTGAGAGCATCAGCAAAAAGCCACCAAATTGAAATCTTCTTGTGCAATGCGTTGGGATCCTCTGATAATCTGATGGTGTTTGTAAGTGAGGCACCTTTCAGGAAGGGCATGAGCTTCTCCGGCAGTCTTGGGTTATTACATTACCATCTCAGCAGGCCTTGCAGGATTACCCTAAAGGTGGAAATGGATTTTCAGGTATTTTAAAGTTTTATCAGTTCAATTTTTTTAATATAATGTTGGCAAAACTTTTGTTATTTACCTGAAAAATATCTTGTGTTTGCATATTGTGTTGTCACTATATGAATGCTTGCTCACTTGCACTGCAGATGAAGTCGACTAGCAGTTGGTTTCTGTTGCTAACGCTAAAAGCTGTCCTGAGAGAGAGAAGTAGGTATGCATTGTAATGGTAGAGATGCATATTAAGGCAGGTCTGGTTTATGATAAGCATACAGGTAGTTATTGATTGAATCACGTTAATGATGGTGGTTACAAGTTCTAGGAGCCTTGGTTGGTTTTATCAATATCAGTGATATGAATTTACCTAGCAAAACCTTGTGGTAATGACGAGGATAAACTTGCTGATTCTATGCTTGTTCTCCAACCTCCAATTCCCAAGTGTTCAATTTCCACGTTCCCGAACTGTCTGGAGAACAACTCTATGATCCATTTTGGAAAGCTGTGGGTCGCCTAGAGACATGTGGTTTCTGTGTGATTGGCCTTATTTGTGATGGATTAGCTGAAAACCAACATCTGTTTTTCTTGCATCAGCCTGGAGCAGAACATGTATGCAAAGTGCCAAATTCTTACAGTGATGGTCGAAGCATGCATTTCTTGTCAGACCCTCTTCATCTCATCTAGACTGTAAGAAATGATTGCTTGTTTAAGCAGTAAAAGAAAGTTCTGGTGAGTAGGTTTTCTCCCCCAATATTTTAACAATGTACAGGAAAGGAAACACCATGTCTCATTGGCTGAAACTGTATGAAATTAATTAATCAGAAAGTGGATTAGCCCTCACCCCCAAACTCAAGTTTGAGCATGCGTACTTGACCACTTTCTCAAGAATGAGGTGGATCGAGCTTCTCAAGTACATGAACTGCATTAATATTATGTAATAAACCTGCACATTTTCCTCCCACAGGTTTTGAGTAATTCTGTGGCCAAGGCTTTGGGACTTTTTGGTGATGAAGAAGCTGAGGAGACTGAAACATTTGTAGAAATGTTTAACAAGTTCTTTGATGCACTCAACATTAGCAACTTTACATTTGGGAAGTGCCCAAGAGACCCACTCAAGTCGCCTTATTGAAGGGCACAGGACTTTCATTTGAAGGTGTGGGAAAAGTTAAATGAAATCTAATTTATGTTAGTACAGTATACTAATGACACACCCTCCATTTTAATGGCTTAAGGAGGACTTTCTGGTGCACCTTTCCCAATGAGCGTTCTGGAGAAGGGAAGTTACTGCCCAATCCATAAGAACAAAATGTTGTTGAGTCCTGAAACACTCTTGGGCATTTGTATCACAGCTAACATCATTTCTATTGCCCTTACATGCGTGGGTAGCTAGTACAGATTATGTACATCAAACACATGTACTTTTCCAACACTCCTCCCCTGCTCAACTGAGTTATGCGATATCCATTCTGACACAGTGTTGGTCAATAATATTAGAAATTTTGTTGTACTAAGTGATTAATTAACAGCAGAAGTAAATATTGACTGCCATACACCTTTCCCTTTCTATAGACTCATTTTAGTTGCTTTTGTAAAAAGCTCAACACAAAAAGTTGGCAAAAGTAAAACCTTGAACAGTAACCTCATGTTCGACAAGTATTTTTTATGCAGCTCCAATGAAGAGGCACCATTGGAAGAGAATTTCCCTTGTTGATTAAAACGGCACTCATTACAGCTAGAAATCTTTGTTGTACTAAGTGATGAATTAACAGCAGAAGTAAATATTGACTGCCATACACCTTTCCCTTTCTAGAGAGTTATTTTAGTTGCTTTTGTAAAAAGCTAAACATAAAAAGTTGGCAAAAGAAAAACCTCGAACAGTGACCTAAAGTATTTCTAAAAGCTCCTTTCCATTAGCATTATGCAGCTCCCATGAAGAGGCACCATTGGAAGAGAATTTCCTTGTTGAATAAAACGGCACTCATTACAGCATCCTTAGTTCCTGCATTCATCTTACTTGCAGCTTTAGGCCTGAAGTGAATCTCTACTTCCTCTTCCATCATGTAAAAGAGATTGTAAGCCGATCATTAAGAGCCCACTTCTGTCCAGGAGGTTTGTCCAATCTTCTGTTCCTCTTTCTTCATCTTCTGCATCACAAGAAAGACTGAACAACTTGATGATACATGTTCACAAACAGCATATTTCCTCGACTAGAGCAGTGCCCTCGAATAGCAAGTGCAGCTAAGCAGCTCATGAAATGAATACAATGCGCCCGTAATCAATGAATATGCTAAATCTCCAATGATTTTGTAGGTAAGGGTCATCGTAAACAAGTGTTTGAATAACTTATTCTGCGGTCCCACACCCACTTCAAGGCAAGCAGCAGAGTGAGCAGCCCTCTTATGGTCAGCCCCTACAGGCAGTTCTGTGTGGGAGGGTAGAAATAAAAGTGACATCCAGGGCAGCAGCTAGCCCTCTCCTCCAGTTAGGAAGTATGTATGTGCAGGACGAGTGTGAGAGCCTGGGATAAGGACAGGGATTGCCTTCCTGGGGGCATGGGCAGCAGACTATGACGCAGAGGAGATGGCATCATGGCGGTGAATATGATCCTCGTTACCCCCACAGCCAACCTGGTGGTCACCATAGGAGTCCATCACCACATCACAAGCAGGACAATGAACACCATCCTCGATCATCCTGAGGCCCAGCCAATACTGCAGCCAATGTTGAAATTCTCTATCCCGAAAGTGAGGGATGTAGATGTAGATGGAATGACATTCAGCTAATCACCAGCATGGTCACTAGCAGAAATATAGCTTCAAATCTGCTGCCAAGCATTATCTCAATCGTTCTCTTCAATACCATTCCCTGCTTACATAAGCCTGCATTACTTAAGATGGTGACGAATAATTTTTTTCCTTTCGGGGTGAACGTGCGGTGCATAAATGACACATATGTAGATACACCAAGTTGTAAATCCAACTCCCCACCAAGGGCTTGCTTCACTTGCTCAAACAATAACTGGTCTCAGTCTCACCCCATGTTGTTTGCATGCTGTTGCATGTTAGGGGCAATAAAACAGGTGGAAAGATTACAACAAATAATCCCCACCAGTTTACACATGGACATGCCGCTAGCCACATGTGGTGGACTCCTGGGGGAGGGAGATATAACAACACACACACGAGGGAAAAGGGGGAGAGGAGGAGGAATGTTCACAAATGTACTCAACACACTATAATGGGAGCACTTTTTTTGCATTTTGTAAACCTCAAGTTGACTCCCTCAAAACAGAGCTTGTACACACATCTTGGGAGAACGATGTTGTCCTAGTAAGCAGAGCCCTGAACCAATAGTGTACACACACTCTAGGAGAAGGATGTGGTCCTAGCAACATCCTAATCCCACATAGTCAGACCCTTTACTAATCACTAGGATATAGTTGGTCAGACATTCTGGTCACATGATTAATTAAACTTAGCCAGTGCATCACCACATATAGTGCCTGCCAGCATGAACGTCCCCAAATTGAAATGAAAATAACTTTTTTGTTGTTGGAAATATCATGAAAATAATATTAATTTTGGAATCTACATGAAAAACTGCTCTACATACTAATTTTCCAGATCTTGAAAGTCTAATATAAAAATTGACCAATCAAAGGGCTTATTATGACTCGTTGCCATGGAAACCTATGACCGCATTGCGTAGCACGCGTTCAGAATAGTTTGCGAGTTCATTTCTTGCGAAGTCTGTTTATTGTCAGCTCTTTTATTGCCAGCTCTTTCTTTGTCGTAAGAACGTTCCACGGATGTCTGCTAAGAAGCCTTGGTCAAAAAAAGGTCTGATTGCTAGCAAGCTTTCGGATGCTAGAGCTAAGAAAGTTAAAATGCACAGTGTAGCGATCGCGATTAGCGAAGGTACTCGTCCATCTTCTACTTCTCAACAGCCAGGACCTACAAGTGTACCTGCTGTTCCAGAGACTCATTCTTCTCCATTAGATGGCGTTATGGAGAGCGAGTCTGACAGTATGCCAGAGCTCGAAGCCGTGGAAGATTTTGATGAAGAGCAGGCACAGACTATTTTTGATGACTTCATGGTGGCTCTTCCTTCGTACTATCGCAGGATGTTCGCTGTTTTGCTTATGGAGAGCTTTAAGAAGAGGCAAAACATGTCAGTGAAGGATGCTGCTCTGGAAGCTGGCTCCATTGTTGGTTGGAACGAGAAGACGGTGAGGAAGCACAGGAATGACTTCTTTGACAACGATGGAGAGCTCAGTTCCACCAAACAGGGGAAGTATAAAAGGACAACCGTCTATCAGAATGAGGAGGTTAGCTTGTGTGATAATAATAATATTATTGATCTCACTATATATATATATTTATCTTTACAGATGAATCACACAGCAGCTGAGTGGGTCCGGAAGAATGCCTTCTCTCGTGGGAAGCCCAATATGACGGCTCAAATGTTCTGTGCTTGGGTGAATGAGGATCTTCTACCATCAAGTCACTTACCACCAAACTTCCCCAGGAGCATTTCCTTGAGAACTTCCATGCGCTGGCTCCACCATCTTGGGTTTAAGCCCGTCAGCCACAAAAAGGGAGTGTACATTGACGGGCATGAAAGGGAGGATGTTGTCAAACATCGAAAGGTATAATATTATATTACATAACTGTATTATACAAATATAATATATATAACTGTAATCATATATAGGAGTATCTGGAAGAGTTGGAGTGCCTCTACCAATTGCACAAGCCCCCACCACAGTGTAGCGACGAAGTACCCAGAGTACTGCAGGAGGAGGATGAGGACAAGAAAGCCCTTACAGTACTCTACCATGATGAGAGTATCTACAACTGCAATGAAGGGCAAACATGGATGTGGGGAGAGGAAGACCGGCCAGCGATATTACCCAAGACTAAAGGTAGCGGCATTATGGTGTCAGATTTTGTGGATGAGCATGAAGGCTATCTCAGGCTCACTCCTGAACAGCACAAGAATGCTCAAAGAATCCACCGTGGGATCGAGAAGACAGCAAGAGTTTTTCTCGAGTATGGTGCTGAGCGGCAGGGTTATTGGACGGGTGATCGCTTCATGGGGCAAATGGAAACGGCATGTGATATCGCCCTCTTCAAATATCCTCCGAGCACGAATACAGTACTGTTTATTTTTGACCAAAGCAGCTGTCACAAGAAGTATGGTGAACAGGCACTGATTGCAAGAAACCTTCTTGTTAAGGATGGAGGGGCACGGCGAGTTCGGGACACAGTTTGGGGAGGTGCACTACAGTCCATGGTCCATCCAGATGGATCTGCAAAGGGACTAAGGACAGTCTTGAAGGAGAGAGGGCTATTAAACCTTAGCCACTTGAAAGCTGATGAGCTGAGGGAAATAATTAGCTTTCACGAAGATTTCCGGACCGAGAAAACTCAAGTGGAAAACTATGTTCGCAGTAAGGGTATGAAGTGTATGTTCCTGCCAAAGTTTCACTGTGAACTTAATCCTATCGAGCGAGTTTGGGGTCAGTCAAAGCGGTACTGTCGTGCATACACGAACTATTCTTATTCGGGACTCAAGGAGATCATAAATCCCGCACTCGACTCAGTTTCACTTGAACTTATCAGAAAATACTTTAGAAAGATTAGGGACTATGAGAAGGCGTATTTAGAAGGGAAACGAGCAGGAAAGGAGGTCGAAGGAGCCATTAAACTGTACAAGTCGCACCGTCGGGTATTCAATGAAACTTTCTAACTTTTGCCCACCCTCCGAACTTGAATCATCTATAACTCTGAAAATATTAACTCGATCAAAATTCCAATCAAAACATTTTGTTGCATTTTATCTGTGCATTTAACATGTATAAAATATGGAAATTTAACATAAACTATGAAGGCTGAATATCTATTTGAAGTGGGAAGCATCATTTTCTTGAACTGTTCATTATCTCATTAAAAAAATTAATTATCAAAATTTCACTCAAAACACTTGGTCAACACTTGTGAGTGTTGACTATGTGGGAAGTATGGGGAATTTCCCATCTATAGCCTCCTCTGAATGTCTAAAAGAGTGATTTAGAGGTATACCCCGCAAACATTTTGTTATTTCCTTGTGGTTAACACTATGCAGAAAATGTTTGCATGACTGTATGTGCCAAGGTTTGCTCTATCCGCTGACCAAATTTCAGAGCGTTCATACATTCCTATATTGACTTATGCACCATTATGTAAAAAATGATTTGGGGACGTTGATGCTGGCAAGCACTACATGTATGTAAATGTGTCTTGCGCCATTGTTAGTCTTGATTTGAACATGACAATATACACACGCCACCTGCTGCTGTCATTTCATTTGGCATCACCCAAATTATAGGTCTACAAGAGACTAACAGGTAAGGCCACTGGTCCTGGAGATTATCATCTCACCTTGAGCACTATGCTGAAGATGATGACAGAGACCACGATGAAAATGAACTGCCGGATATACCATGTGCTCCACAGGACCCACGGCTCTAGACCCATCATGAACATGTATTCTCTCATCCCTGTTTCCTTCTCCCTCACCATTTCCTGGCAATGCACACACATACAGACAGTAATATAGAGCTAAAAGGCTGGTCCCCAGCATGGCACATGCAAGTGTTGCATGTCGTGTAATGGATGAATGGACTCGAGGTCCAATAAATACAACGCATCAGTTTGGTGCACTTTATTTGAGATGGTGTGCTTTATTTGTGTTTCAGAAGAAACGTTGGTCTAGAGTGTGAGAAGCTTCCTTTGCATATGGGAGGTGCCTCACAATTCTTGGTGGAACTTGTGCTGCCCCGCTGCCTCTCGTGTGCCAAAGTGGAGATTTCCTCCTTGATGATACTGAAGCTAAAGGCAAACACAAGTAGAGCTCCTTGTCGCTGCATAAAGTCCTGCTAGCTATCTTCACAGGCCATGGCTGTAGAGTGCTCTTGGTTTGGAGTACTAGGGCTGAAGTTTACGCATCAATGGGTGAACATCATAATTACAAGTCAACACATTACACAAGAGCTGATGCTATTGTGAACAGTTTGAAGCAACATCATGCAATGCAGAGGGATGCAGCACGACACAATGGGATGGCCTAGCATCATAGTGCACTCTTGAGAACACAACACTCGACCATGTCAACTTTACCCAGACTGTGATGAAGACTGAAGGAAAGAATCCTAAGACAAAGAACATAGCGAACAAGGCTTGGAATTTGAATGGGAACTGCTCGGCCCGATACGCAGGGTAGGGGAATTGCTATGACAGATGTAATGACAACAAATACATCATGTAAGTATAAAACACACACACACGTCCTATTGGTATTCATGGTGACGGTGTTCATAGTGATGACGTCCACATGGCCGGCACCCATAGAAGGTGTGCATAGTGAGGGAGCCCATAGTGAAGGTGTGCATAGTGAAGGTATGCATAGTGAAGGTGTGCATAGTGATGGTGCCAATAGTGAAGGTGTCATAGTGAGGGTGCCCATAGTGAAGGTGTGCATAGTGAGGGTGCCCATAGTGAAGGTGTGCATAGTGAAGGTGTGCATAGTGATGGTCCCAATAGTGAAGGTGTGCATAGTGAAGGTGTGCATAGTGAAGGTGTGCATAGTAAAGGTGTGGATAGTGATGGTGCCCATAGTGAAGTGTAGTGATGGTACCCTAAAACACCCTAAACACATACATGTACATACATGTCAACTTACTCGGACAGCAACATTGACAGGTTGGTAAGGTACTTCTTTCTCCATGGCTTTCCACTGTACAATGGCCTCTCCCACTAACTTCTGCAGGTGCAGGAAGCCTTCGGCCAGGTACCTAGGGGAGAGGGAGGTGGGGAGGGGAGGGGAGAATGTCGTCGTTCATTGTTGATCATGGACTGAAGTTGCACACATTAATCACTCAGCTACAGGCACAGGCATATAGTTCCTCTTGGATGGAAGTCTAAACTGGTCTTGTCCTATATGCAGCTGAGCAGCACTACCGAGCAGGGCACAGGTGACCCCAACCAGAAGATTGCAACCTACCTTGTCCTCTAAATGTGCCTCCATAGGGCAAAGCAAGTGCCTGATGCAGCCATGCCTTGGCATGGATGCAGATGCTGCATGCACTGAGGTACATGAAAGAACACCTGAAATAGGAAGGCTTCATTTTCACATGAAGAGATTAGGGGGCGGGTGTGCGACAATTAAAACTCAGACAAAACTCTTAAAAACTTTTCCACAATGAATACTGACAGTACAGCAAGTGATGGAGCTTTTGAATTCTAACATTGACATGGCAGACCATCCACAAGCTAATGCATGTCTAAATCAGCAATACGAATACGTCAATCCACCGCAGCCAGGAGGGCACTGGTGCAGTGAGTGTCCAGGCACTGGGTGGCAGGCCCAGAATAATAAAGCATGCATTTGCCTTTGCCATGGACACAGTTGGCATAAAAGTTCAAGGTTCATTTTAGGCGGGAGAACTACCTACACATGACAACTCCTTGTTCACGTTGACAGGTGACCATTTAGGACAAGTGACCAGAATATAAATGAACTGGTCCCTGTCCTAAATATAAATATGAACTGGTCCCTGTCCTAAATATAAATATGAACTGGTCACCTCTACTAAGAACTGGTTACCAGTCCTGTATTGTATATATATATTTAGGACAGGGTCCAGTTCATGTCTATACAAGAACATAAGTTGTAATCTGAATTGGATTGAGAACTGAAACAAAGTTACACCATCGATACCACACACTAGATGACCCTTTACCATTTCAAATGCTATAAATGGTAAAGGTGTATTGTACAGGTGGGTGTCCATTCTTTTTTGACGGGTCAATCTATGTTTGTTTGTTTGTGTGTTTGTTTGTATTGATTAGTTGAACGGTGAAGAACTGCACGCCCGTCTAACTGCCTTCTGGACTCCAGCACTATTCCTACTTGATTCTCTTGTTCTGGCACACACCATATCTTATGGTTATTGTTGACTGTGCCCATGGATGCAAGGTCCTCCCCCACTCAACCAGAAGCAACAAAACAAAACACAAAATTCACCCAACATTGGTTGTACAAGGTATGGAGGGTCAATAGCCGTTACAAGGACAAACAGACAGAACAGTATATTTGTTAGGCCAGGCTGCTGTATTGTCCAATGCTGTTTTACTTCTTAGAAGAATAAGCTTCTCTGTATAGCCACCAACCAAACTCACTCATTTCTTTGGTAGTAGACAAATGCAGCTGAAGAAGATTGCAGCTGCTAGTAATATGCTAGCTAAATTGTTAGATTCGTGACCATTATTCTTGATGAAGGCTAGAGCATCTAGCCAATAAGCAGAGGAATAAAATTTTAGTTGATTATTGAGATCATTTAGATCACTTTATACTGGGCATTAATACTGGGCATAATCCAAAGATCCAAAGCAGTGAAATTGTGTTGAATCAGCGCTAGGTTCAGCACATACATACAGTGTGTTTATTTTTTTGATGACCTGTTACCCATTATGAGGTGTAGTTATATAATCATAAATTAATTGACGAACGTATTGTGCGCGAATTATGTGTGTGAGGAAAAGTAGACAGAATTAAAATCTTGGAAAGAGGATTTCACGTTTTGGGGGCTGCTGGTATATTATCTGCGTGAAGGATCCATGGCACACAGAAGCCATTTTGGAGCTAAAATTGGCCAAAAACATATTTTGGGATACTTAACCCTCTCAGCGTCCGATTGCCGGGAGAGTTTTAAAAAAATCGAACCATCTTGAGTTAAGATCTATAGCAAGTCAGAAATTCACTCAAGCCCCTGGGATAGCTCTATTGCTGATAAAATTGTGGTGTGACCACAAACTGACCACAAAATATAAATATCATTATCTGTTGTTGTTTTAACAATAGAACATTGTTCTTTTTTGCAAGCAATGCAGAATCTATTATTTATACTTACAAACATTCAGCAACCATTTCTTTGAAACATTGGAGCTAAGATACTGAAGATGAAAGAAGCAAATGACTGTATCTCTACAACAATGCACACAACAAAACATAGCTATTATGTGTGCTGGCATTACTGTGTCTCTGCAACAATGCACACAACAAAACATTGCTATTATGTGTGCTGGCATTAACTGTGTCTCTACAAACAATGGACACAACAAAACATTGCTATTATGTGTGCTGGCATTACTGTGTCTCTACAACAATGCACACAACAAAACATTGCTATTATGTGTACTGGCATTACTTTGTCACTGTTATTATGTGTACTAGATTTTCATATCATCTTGTTTACATTATTCTGTCCTTTTTCAACAAAACATAATCCAGGCCTTCCTCTTTGCCACCAGGTCCCACAGACATACAAATATTATCATTCTCACATATGAAATTGTCTATAATGCTTAAATCATATACATTAGAGTAGATGGAGAATGAAGAAGCAAAAGAGAAGCTAGTTGTCCATCATCATCATCTAATTTTGACTCAACACTTACCCATGCCTTCCTCGTCAGATACCAAGCCATCACTTTCTGCTGTTAGGCTCTCCACCCACATTCCAACAGTTGACTATTGTGGTCATCTCATCCAAGACTCCATGTTGCAAGAAGGCTTACCCAATGCGACTTCAATGTGACTTAAGATTGGTTCATAGACACCTCCACTCTAGCAAGCACTTGCTTGTGAATATTGTACCTAATTTACTGTAGTAGACAACTATTCTCCTATTTTAACTCTGGCTGGCTCATTGTTGTGAATAAGTGACCTAATACATCAAGTAGAAGACTACTCTGCTCTATGAAGGAGAGTCATAAAGAAAGGTGCCACAATCTTCTTCCTCTCTAGTCGGACGAGTCAAGAGAACTGCCTGTACGATCACTCCCCTGTCCCCACCCAAAACCAAAGCTTTTGCCAACATTCATCCAACTAGCATTCAGCAAGCCATTTAGTATAATTTGTGTTACAGAGACTCTGGAACACCCGGGGAGGCGGAGTCTTAATTGGTGTCCCTCAAAACATTATCAGGTTTCCATCCAAACTCCCCCTGAAGTCTGCTTGCTCTCAATCTCTCCCCCAATCCTCTTATGCTGCCTCTACCTTTCTCCTCCCAGTGAAGATTCTTACAGACTACAAGCCACTATAATCATAGGGCCTATCACTAACTGTACCTAATTAAAAGACAAATCTAGATTGTCCTCACTCCAGATTCTACTGCTGACGTTCTGGATGGATCTCCAGGACATACTATTTCTGGAGAAATGTCTGGAAGATGAGAATGACTAAATCTGTATTTTCAAGTCTGTCTTATTCGTCGAGTCATCCACCAGATCGATCTAGCTCCACAAAAAGGCTAAAGCATAACTATTGCAGTAGTTCAACTTCACAACATTTTTGTGTTGTCCTATTGTGGAAACTTCCTACCTTCAATTGATCTGGTCTGGGGTTTCCCCACTATCAAACATCTGGCTCAAAGGTGAAGTGTTTTTTTAAAGTGGCCAACACTTGTAAGCTAGGTTAGGTAAATTAGTTGTCCTAAGTGCTTTGACATACCTACACCATAATAGTTGTTTTTGGCAGTCTAACTTCATCCTCAGTATATATAAACATATCAGACTCATCATCTTATTGCCTCGTATGTTGTAAAGTCCAATGATGAAATGGAATGAAAAAAGGTAGCAGAGGTGAGGCTCCCGACACAACTCTCATAACAACTGAAGATGAGGATGCTTATGCCGGGTCTGGAAACTCACAACCTTCAGTTACATACAAAGTTTGTATATGCAATAGCATGGTGGTTCCTAGTGAAGTTTGGTATAAATACCATGAGTAATTTAGTGTGGGGTGGTAAAAAGTTGGCACGAGGCTAAGCCGAGTGCAATTGCTACATGACGAGTGCTAGCTTCACAACAAACCTTTTGCTGTCTCATGTTAATACAGAATGGGCCAAGAAAACAAAGTAATATACAGTAGTTCAACACCTCATTAAGTATAGCTAGTGCTCTAACATAGTTGGTGAGCTACTGCACTTCAGAATCAAAATTCTGTACTTCATCTTCCCCAAACTAACATTAATTACTATAGCAACGTGGTATGTGCACACTTCTTAGAGCGTTCACTTTTCACATGGCCATTTCACTTTTTTTACCACTGACCAGTGAAACAAGTCTATTGCATTCCGATTGGCTAACTAAAAACTGTGAAATATCACATCAATAGCCACAGGACTCTAGAGCATTTTACTCCAGGAAGCAAATCACGTATGGTAAATATTTATATTACAGGCCGTGAGAGTTGGTGTGGTATCAGAGCGGGTGAGATATAGGAACATGAGGCAGAAGTGCAAGATTTACTTGTGTCCTAAGAGGTACTGGTATTCCGCAGGCCAGAGGTGGTACCAGCTGCCCGAGTATCTGACACGGGTTCTAATGTCCGAGCATCGTCTAGCACTGGTTCTAGACATGTCCAAGCACCTGGCACTGGTTCTAGACATGCCCAAGCATCTGGCACTGGTTCTAGACATTCCCAAGCACCTGGCACTGGTTCTAGGCATGCCCAAGCATCTGGCACTGGTTCTAGACATGCCCAAGCATCTGGCACTGGTTCTAGGCATGCCCAAGCATCTGGCACTGGTTCTAGACATGCCCAAGCATCTGGCACTGGTTCTAGGCATGCCCAAGCATCTGGCACTGGTTCTAGACATGCCCAAGCATCTGGCACTGGTTCTAGACATTCCCAAGCACCTGGCACTGGTTCTAGGCATGCCCAAGCATCTGGCACTGGTTCTAGACATGCCCAAGCATCTGGCACTGGTTCTAGACATTCCCAAGCACCTGGCACTGGTTCTAGGCATGCCCAAGCATCTGGCACTGGTTCTAGACATGCCCAAGCATCTGGCACTGGTTCTAGACATGCCCAAGCATCTGGCACTGGTTCTAGGCATGCCCAAGCATCTGGAACTGGTTCTAGGCATGTCCAAGCATCTGGCACTGGTTCTAGACATGCCCAAGCATCTGGCACTGGTTCTAGACATGCCCAAGCATCTGGCACTGGTTCTAGACATTCCCAAGCACCTGGCACTGGTTCTAGGCATGCCCAAGCATCTGGCACTGGTTCTAGACATGCCCAAGCATCTGGCACTGGTTCTAGGCATGCCCAAGCATCTGGCACTGGTTCTAGACATGCCCAAGCATCTGGCACTGGTTCTAGGCATGCCCAAGCATCTGGCACTGGTTCTAGACATGCCCAAGCATCTGGCACTGGTTCTAGACATGCCCAAGCATCTGGCACTGGTTCTAGGCATGCCCAAGCATCTGGAACTGGTTCTAGGCATGTCCAAGCATCTGGCACTGGTTCTAGACATGCCCAAGCATCTGGCACTGGTTCTAGGCATGCCCAAGCACCTGGCACTGGTTCTAGACATGCCCAAGCATCTGGCACTGGTTCTAGGCATGCCCAAGCATCTGGCACTGGTTCTAGACTTGCCCAAGCACCTGGCACTGGTTCTAGACTTGCCCAAGCATCTGGCACTGGTTCTAGACATGCCCAAGCATCTGGCACTGGTTCTAGACATGCCCAAGCATCTGGCACTGGTTCTAGACATGCCCAAGCATCTGGCACTGGTTCTAGACATGCCCAAGCATCTGGCACTGGTTCTAGACTTGCCCAAGCATCTGGCACTGGTTCTAGACATGCCCAAGCATCTGGCACTGGTTCTAGACATGCCCAAGCATCTGGCACTGGTTCTAGACATGCCCAAGCATCTGGCACTGGTTCTAGACATGCCCAAGCATCTGGCACTGGTTCTAGACATGCCCAAGCATCTGGCACTGGTTCTAGACTTGCCCAAGCATCTGGCACTGGTTCTAGACATGCCCAAGCATCTGGCACTGGTTCTAGACATTCCCAAGCATCTGGCACTGGTTCTAGACTTGCCCAAGCATCTGGCACTGGTTCTAGACATGCCCAAGCATCTGGCACTGGTTCTAGGCATGCCCAAGCATCTGGCACTGGTTCTAGACATGCCCAAGCATCTGGCACTGGTTCTAGACATGCCCAAGCATCTGGCACTGGTTCTAGGCATGCCCAAGCATCTGGCACTGGTTCTAGACATGCCCAAGCATCTGGCACTAGTTCTAGACATGTCCAAGCATCTGGCACTGGTTCTAGGCATGCCCAAGCATCTGGCACTGGTTCTAGGCATGCCCAAGCACCTGGCACTGGTTCTAGGCATGCCCAAGCACCTGGCACTGGTTCTAGACATGCCCAAGCACCTGGCACTGGTTCTAGGCATGCCCAAGCATCTGGCACTGGTTCTAGACTTGCCCAAGCATCTGGCACTGGTTCTAGACTTGCCCAAGCATCTGGCACTGGTTCTAGACATGCCCAAGCATCTGGCACTGGTTCTAGACATGCCCAAGCATCTGGCACTGGTTCTAGACATGCCCAAGCATCTGGCACTGGTTCTAGGCATGCCCAAGCATCTGGCACTGGTTCTAGACATGCCCAAGCACCTGGCACTGGTTCTAGACATGCCCAAGCACCTGGCACTGGTTCTAGGCATGCCCAAGCATCTGGCACTGGTTCTAGACATGCCCAAGCATCTGGCACTGGTTCTAGACATGCCCAAGCATCTGGCACTAGTTCTAGACATGTCCAAGCATCTGGCACTGGTTCTAGACATGCCCAAGCATCTGGCACTAGTTCTATGCCTGAGCAGTTTACTGGTTACCATTGGCAACCTAAACTATGATAGGTATATATATATATATATATACATATATATATAAGGTTCATAAACTTTTGATATAATATTGCCGAAGTTTGAGTCAGAGTCCACTTTGTATAAGGAACTTAGTATTGATGAAGCTATGATTCTCTTTCAAGGGAGGCTTAGCTTCAAGCAGCTACATGAATGGTAAGCCCACTATATGGGGAATAATGGCATTTGTCTGTGTGATGCTAGGGATGGTTATGTCTACTGCATGCAAATTTTTACCTGTAGAAGTGAAGGATACTACTGGTCAGGTTGTGTTATAAGATTACTTAAGAGGGATTGGAACACAAGAACTTTCAAGTGTGTGTGGATAATTACTATACAAGTCTAAATTTGTTTCTCATGCTGTCTAGTAAGGGCATTGATGCTTGTGGTGCGGTGAGGTTGACCAGGACAAGCTTTCCCAAGGAGTTGGTTACAAAGGGCACTGTTGGTAATAGAGGTAAGATTGGTCATAGCTTCACTGCTGGCTGTAGATAAACCTTGCATTTACATGATGACTAACTTTCATGCAGCCATGAAACAAGGTATAGAGAAGCACAGTGTAAAAAGGTATAAACCCGATGGCTCTAGAGTGGATGTGCCGCCCCGCCCTCCACGTTTGCTGACCTTCGGTCATTTGTTTGAGGTGTGGATGGATCAGAGGATGGGCTGCTATAATTTGGGGAGACGGTCAAGGACATGGTAGAAAAGAGTATTTGCTCATTTGGGGTTGTATTTTGAATGCCTTTATATCGTTGTCCGCTCCTGCATCTCAGAGGAAGGGTAATTATCTATGTATTCTAACTTCTCTAAAGGCTTTCATCGGTTCCTTCTCTTCTCGGCAGCGTAGAGTTCGGCCTTGTAGTATAGTAACTGCACAGCTTGATGCTCTCAATTTGAATCTTGGCCACTTCCCCCAGTGTTGTGCTCAGGGCCGCTGTGTTGTGTGTACTAGGAATAATGAGAGGCATGAGAGTCACAATGAGTGTAGTTATTGTAAGGTGTGCTTGTGTGCCGGACAAACTGGCCGGAACTGTTCTAGAGAATACCATTCCTTGGTGGTAGCAACTCGCTGCATCTTCACCCACCTTGATTCTACTCCTCTCCTCCCACTCTGTCCTGCTATCTGGTATCACCATCACACAGTGTGAGTTTGTTGCACCTTGCAAGTCACTTGTATTTATACACAGAGGAAGTATTTTATTGCCGTGTCATGTCTTACATTCCTGAGATGTTTGGCATACTTGGATGAGGTCTTAATGTGTTGTTTTTACTTGTGTCATGTGCTGTGCAGGATAAAGGCTGTGCACTCGACTCAAAGGTAATGTCTATACATGCAAGATGACTCCCAAGCTGACATCATAATATGCTTCAAGATTTATCTTTATGGCATTGAAGCCAACGTTTCAACAGAAATACTTGGGTCTTCACCAGGGCAAACTACTTCTGCTGAAACGTTGGCTTCAAGGCTTCAAAACCAAAAAGCTGATTTAAAGATAAATCTTAACCGTCTATATATATATTTTATATTCTATAGACTTTTTGTGGTATTAATTTTATGTTACATATACAATTTATACATGTATGTTGGAGAAAAAAATTATATTTAAAATGATATGTTTGATAGCTAGCTCCCATTTGGGTCAACAGGCCTTGGTTCTTCGATATGAAGTAGACCAATCTTGGGTCTATAATATTACAAGGTGTCGGGGATTGAATCCTAGCAGGAAAATATATTTTGTATAATCAAAAATAGAAAAATTACCACAGCCACGTAGAAATTTGGCGGTTAATCGGTTAAGAAGCTCCCACAGAGAGTTTTTGTTCCTTTTTGTGTTTTAATGGCATCCACCATTTAAAAATAGGTGCAAACCAATATAGGGAGTGCTCCACACTCCAATTTAGGAGAGGTGGCCAGTCATATTCATAATACAACCATTCATTGTACATTGTACATTTCAATCATAGACAAACAATGCAATGATGCAACACCTGCCCATTCAACTCCACTGTGAGAGCTCACTCTACTCACCAACCTTCAGTAAAACCTACACAGCACACTTCAGCACGTGGGGCCATGGATAATTCCAGGATCATCTAAAGTTCAAAGTTGTTGCCCATCTACTAATAGCATTAGCCCTAGTTCATGGCCCGGGCCAGTACCAGACAGCAAAGAACTAGACACATGTGCTAGTAAGCATCAACTCACAAGTTTATTACTCGAGGTCCAGATCCAAAACTAGGCTCCGTGAGTTGAGTGAACCACGAGTTTGATTGCCCCACTTCATGACGAAGACGGATCTTGTATGAAAGTTCATTTCCAGTGAGGCTCTCAAATACAATACCTGCACACAAGATGACCACCTGTTCATCAGCCAGGTGTGTGTGTGTGTGTGCATGTGTGTGTGTGTGTGTGTGCATGTGTGCATGTGCGTGTTTGCATGCATACATGCCTGCCTGCTCACCACACATGACCACCTATATATCAGTAAGGTGCACCTAGGTATGCATACATGCCTACCTGCTCACCACACTACATAAGACCAACTATACATCAGTCAGGCGCAGCTAGGTATGCATACATGCCTGCCTGCTCACCACACTACATAAGACCACCTATACATCAGTCAGGTGCAGCTAGGTATGCATACATGCCTGCCGGCTCACCACACTACATAAGACCACCTATACATCAGCCAGGTGCAGCTAGGTATGCATACATGCCTGCCTGCTCACCACACTACATAAGACCACCTATACATCAGTCAGGTGTAGGTATGCATACATGCCTACCTGCTCACCACACTACATAAGACCACCTATACATCAGTCAGGTGCAGCTAGGTATGCATACATGCCTACCTGCTCACCACACTACATAAGACCAACTATACATCAGTCAGGCGCAGCTAGGTATGCATACATGCCGCCTGCTCACCACACTACATAAGACCACCTATACATCAGTCAGGTGCAGCTAGGTATGCATACATGCCTGCCTGCTCACCACACTACATAAGACCACCTATACATCAGCCAGGTGCAGCTAGGTATGCATACATGCCTACCTGCTCACCACACTACATAAGACCAACTATACATCAGTCAGGTACAGCTAGGTATGCATACATGCCTACCTGCTCACCACACTACATAAGACCACCTGTACATCAGTCAGGTGCAGCTAGGTATTCATACATGCCTACCTGCTCACCACACTACATAAGACCACATACATGTATACATCAGTCAGGTGCAGCTAGGTATGCATACATGCCTGCCTGCTCACCACACTACATAAGACCACCTATACATCAGTCAGGTGCAGCTAGGTATGCATACATGCCTGCCTGCTCACCACACTACATAAGACCACCTATCATCAGTCAGGTGCAGCTAGGTATGCATACATGCCTGCCTGCTCACCACACTACATAAGACCACCTATACATCAGTCAGGTGCAGCTAGGTATGCATACATGCCTACCTGCTCACCACACTACATAAGACCACCTATACATCAGTCAGGTGCAGCTAGGTATGCATACATGCCTACCTGCTCACCACACTACATAAGACCACCTATACATCAGTCAGGTGCAGCTAGGTGTGCATACATGCCTACCTGCTCACCACACTACCTATACATCAGTCAGGTGCAGCTAGCTATGCATACATGCCTGCCTGCTCACCACACTACATAAGACCACCTATACATCAGTCAGGTGCAGCTAGGTATGCATACATGCCTGCCTGCTCACCACACTACATAAGACCACCTATACATCAGTCAGGTGCAGCTAGGTATGCATACATGCCTACCTGCTCACCACACTACACATAATACATGTACCTCCTGTACATCAGTCAGGTGCAGCTAGGTATGCATACATGCCTACCTGCTCACCACACTACATAAGACCACCTATACATCAGTCAGGTGCAGCTAGGTATGCATACATGCCTGCCTGCTCACCACACTACATAAGACCACCTATACATCAGTCAGGTGCAGCTAGGTATGCATACATGCCTACCTGCTCACCACACTCATAAGACCACCTATACATCAGTCAGGTGCAGCATACATGCCTACCTGCTCACCACACTACATAAGACCACCTATACATCAGCCAGGTGCAGCTAGGTATGCATACATGCCAGCCTGCTCACCACACTACATAAGACCACCTATACATCAGTCAGGTGCAGCTAGCTATGCATACATGGCTACCTGCTCACCACACTACATAAGACCACCTATACATCAGCCAGGTGCAGCTAGGTATGCATACATGCCTACCTGCTCACCACACTACACATAATACATGTACCTCCTGTACATCAGTCAGGTGTGTGTGTGCATGTGTGTGAGCTTGTGTGTGTGTGTGTGTATGTGTGTCCCACCTAATAAAGGAGTATGAAATTATAGATAATTAACGGAGTAATAGGAGTACGCTATAGATGAGTACTGTATTTGCTGAGATATAGTTTGCAGCCCGAAATATGCTTAAACAAGCATGCGCCGTATAAAAGTGGGGTGGTCCAGCCACACAATATGGCTCGCACTAATTGAATAAACCAAAACTGGCATCCTCTGATAAACACACAGTCCCAAGCATTCTTTTATGTAGCAGGATGCAAATGCACTTCCAGGTTCAACTAATTGAGGAGAGCCGGGTGTTCGTATTTTAGCATGCCAGACCAAGATGACTGCTGAAGTGAAGTGAGCAAAACAGCGTGAGAGAATACGGTACATGATGACCATTCATCTTGACAGTGTGGGTGAGAGCAAGCTTTTCAAGCTGAGAGACAAGATTACTACAATGTAGCTCACAATATGAACATAATCTCAACTTGCATCTATGCCAGAGCACTTAGGCAACTTCCACTCACATCACACACTCAATGCATGGCCTCCACCCCCAAATGGTCTGCCATTGTTACAAATGGAACTCGATTTAAATTATAATAAGCTATTCGTAACTATGGTTTTCTGCATGCAGTCCCGATAAGTTGCACCATTTTGGGGGGGGGGGGGGGGGGGGGGGGGGGGGGGAGGATGATGAAGAAAGTGTACTCATCAGTACTTACATAACTATGTATATATCACACAGTCTGGCATTATATCTCTACAGTCATCTCTCCCTGTCCTCTGTGCCTTCCTCAACAAGTACTCCACATCCATCTACACCCTGAGATCTGATGGGAGTCTCCAAAACTTCCTGAAGAGGTTGTGTCTCTTCTCTGCATTGGCAGGGTGGGGGTCGCACGACCCTCTGAGGAGATCAGGCAGCTTCTGGATGACACATGGTGCACAGAAGCATGCCACACAATGGTTTTGGCCACGGTGCATGGGAGCACCTGCCAGCTGTCAGTAACCTCTTGGTAGGTCATGCACTGCCACTATGAAGACAAAGTGACATGGTAATTGGCAATGCCGTAAACTGTGTAAATAACATCACTGTTCTCGTTGTTCCAGTCCATCAGTTCCCTGCTGGCTACTCTCTCCCACTCAATTTGGCAGAGAATCTCTTTGTGGCTGATGGTCCTTGATGAATTGGTTCATCTGAGAAATGCAGCTCTGGGGAGGAGTGTCCTTGTATTCTACTTGACTCTCTAGGAGGAGGGTCCACATTATATATGATGTTTAAGCCTGTCTTTCTTACTATTAGTTCTATTCTGTCCTCCTGTCCTGCCATGACTGAGCGTGCAGTGTACTTGCTAACTCTGAGGTGTGCCTAGTTTTGTGTTCTGCCCCGTGCATGTGTGTCCTAGTAGTTCCAGGTGTGTGTGCTAATAAGGATGGGAAGTGTCTTGAGTGTGTGAATAAGTAGGTGAAAGCCGGAGAGAAGAGGAGAAGGCAGTCATTGAATGTTGCCACCTGTTGCTTTCCTGTTTACTTCCGGCCAGACTTTTATACCCGGCTCTCAGGCTTTTATACCCGGGTCTCAGGCTTTTATACCCGGATCCCAGGCTTTTATACCCGGGTCTCAGGCTTTTGTACCAGGGTCTCAGGCTTTTATACCGGGGTCTCAGGCTTTTATACCCGGATCTCAGGCCTTTATACCCGGGTCTCAGGCTTTTATACCCGGGTCTCAGGCTTTTATACCCAGGTCTCAGGCTTTTATATCCAAGTCTCAGCTACCGTGCTCAACATCATAAGAATAGAATACGATGCGCTAGCTCGGCTGATACGTGATCATAATTTTATTCAACGTGTGCACTAACCTTCATCAGGAGTAATGGCTCGAGCGTCTAGTTCAAACATCGAGAATAAAATTCCAAGTTGATTATTAAGTAGGTCATTGTAACGTGTTGCATTGTTGGTTTTCCCAAGTATAAATAGTCGGTCATCTTATTAGTCTCGGGCAGATTCTCCCCCACTTACCCTATGTACAGTATATACTCCCGTTCCGTTCTCGAGTCGAGCGTCCATCTTCTCCTACCTGAAGCATTTTTGTTCCACAGTCGAGCATAGGTCTCCGCACCTCTTGCTTGCTATAATTACTTATTTAGAGCAAGCAAAAGGTGCGGAAACCTACGCTAGATAGTAGAACAAAAGTGCTTCAGGTAGAAGACAGATGCTTGACTGCACTGCTGTGCTTTCGCTGGGACCGACGCTCAATTGGAGTACGGAATAAGAGACTTGCACTACTTCATTTGGGAAGAATGAAGGTTCTGGAACTAAGAAAAGACTCTCCCAGCCCTCCTGTGTGAATACTGATGAGCGCCAGAAGCTTTGTTTTGTTGATAGAAGCAAATTGCAAATTTAGTTTTGTAGTTCCACTTTTGAGAGACCTCCTTCAAATCCACAACCCACCACTATTCAAGATTATCTGGCATGGATGGGACAACTTCATATTGGAGCTCCAGGCACTGGTGGAGTTACCTGAGTTAACACATCTTCCATCTCAAGGCACTGGTGGAGTTACCTGAGTTAACACATCTTCCAGCTCAAGGCACTGGTGGAGTTACTTGAGTTAACACATCTTCCAGCTCAAGGCACTGGTGGAGTTACCTGAGTTAACACATCTTCCATCTCAAGGCACTGGTGGAGTTACCTGAGTTAACACATCTTCCAGCTCAAGGCACTGGTGGAGTTACCTGAGTTAACACATTTTCCAGCTCAAGGCACTGGTGGAGTTACCTGAGTTAACACATCTTCCAGCTCAAGGCACCGGTGAGTTAACACATCTCCAGCTCAAGGTACTGGTGGAGTTACCTGAGTTAACACATCTTCCAGCTCAAGGCACTGGTGGAGTTACTTCAGTTAACACATCTTCCAGCTCAAGGCACTGGTGGAGTTACTTGAGTTAACACATCTTCCATCTCAAGGCACTGGTGGAGTTACCTGAGTTAACACATCTTCCATCTCAAGGCACTGGTGGAGTTACCTGAGTTAACACATCTTCCAGCTCAAGGCACTGGTTGAGTTACCTGAGTTAACACGTCTTCCAGCTCAAGGCACTGGTGGAGTTACCTGAGTTAACACATCTTCCATCTCAAGGCACTGGTGGAGTTACCTGAGTTAACACATCTTCCATCTCAAGGCACTGGTGGAGTTACCTGAGTTAACACATCTTCCAGCTCAAGGCACTGGTGGAGTTACCTGAGTTAACACATCTTCCAAGTGCTTATTTATTATTTCTTTATAATATATATATTTGTAATGGCTGCTCTCTTATTTTGTTTGCTGCCTGGGCAACACATGATTATAAAATGTTGTTTCAATTTAATTGTTGTGTGCTTTGTTGGCAATAAAATACATTTTCCCTCTGAATTGGGGAAATGTTTAGAATTATTTTAAAAAGTGGTAGAGTCCCACTTTTGAGTGACCACCTCCAAATCAACGGTCTGAAAGAAGGTGGTATAGCAGTAAGGTAGATGGAGCAATGTATGCCAACTTCATTGAACCTTGAGAAGGCACTGGAGAAGGCTGAAGCACTGGGAGTTACTGAAGGCAAACTGTTCTCCAGAAGTGGCACACGGTGGGTTAGCAATGAAGAACATTCTATTATCACATATGCTAAAGAGAAGAACTATTGCATTGTCCAATAGAGTTTTGGATGCATTTCTAACTTTTTTAATATCCATCTCCAAATAAGAATGTGTCCACAGATTGGTGGGCTGGACAGCTGCACACATGTTGGTGGAGACCTTGGAAGGGTTAATTGGTGACCTAGGGGTCATCACCAAAATCCTACCCCTGACATTTTATTTGTTGCCAATCAGCATGTTCAAATTACCTTATGAAAAGGGCCATCTTCTTTTTCCCTGTCTCACTATCTTCCTCTTCTAATCTAACTCAGACAAAACAAACGACACGCTGCAATAATACCAGTTAGAGAATGCCGATACACACACTATACTCTAGTCTGGATAAAGTTTAACTACCGACACTTTATAGAGACACCCCCACACATAGCTAAAGGCTTGCACAAAGGCTATCTGAGCCTTTCTTATGGAACAACTTAATAAGAAACAAAAGGCTTGCAAATACTAGCTAGTACAGAAGCTCTGACTTACAAACCTGTTAAAGCCCAGCTAGCTGATAAGAGGTCTTGACCATGCCACAATCATATACAGAAATTACTCAGTTTTCCACCATGGGCATCATGATAGCTTTTCAACAACTTATGCTAGTAGAACAGGAGCTGTAGAACAAAGATGATCTGCCTCTCAAACGCTCAAAGCAAAGAAGAGTCCTAGCAGCCAAAAAATAATTTGCCACCTGGCACAAATCTTACTGCAATTACATAGGTGACCTAAGGAAGGCTGGTGCGCGGACGTTCTGACCTTTTAGTTGGTGCCGCTGCAGCCAAAAGTCACGTAAACATTAAGCGTTTTTGTGTTGGTTAGTGTTGATTGTTCCAATTTAGTAACAGTTGGAAATGGTAAGCATCTGTATATGTGCATTCAAAATAAACGCAGTTTTTATTACCTCTACTGTACACACACCCAGATTTGTACTTGGTTCTTCTGAGGATTTAAATGGGCACTTGCAAATTACTTTACAATTGTTGTCTTTAAAATGAAAAAATCATTATTGTAATTGGAGGGTATGCACCCTCACTCAATTAGGCTCCCCCCACCTTTGTGAGTATTTAATAGGAATTTTTTTTGGCCACATACCAGCTAAGCTGCAGATCACTGGACTATGGCAAAGCTAAGCAGCTCCAATTCCTTTAATTACAACAGTACAGTTAAGCAGCAAAACAATTCTCTACACTTCAATTCTATTCTTTCCAGCATCACAAGAGATGGCCAGCAGCTTAGAGCTAGAGGTGAGGCTCGTATGTTTCTTGCTGGTAGCATATGCAGCTACACACTAGTGCAGCTTCATAATGATTTGACATGCTTGTTGAGGCCACACCCACTGATGGACCTAATATTATTTGTGCTTTAGTCACATCTTTTTAATTGAAGAGGAAATTTGCAGCCACTGATGGACCTAATATTATTTGTGTTTTAGTCACATCTTTTTAATTGAAGAGGAAATTTGCAGTCACTGACTAGGTCCCAGCAAATACAGTGTGTAATGAGAGGAATACATAATCACAGGAGCATGCAATTAGCAGTCGCATTAGTAATCCTTCCGCCAAACCTGGAAGCTAGATCACATGACTGGTTTTAACTACACCCCTTCTACTCAACTCACCTGCACCATTGCGGAAGCAAGTGTTCTTCTGAGTGGAGTTAGCTAGAGCCATCAACGTCGACACCATCTCGTCCTCTGTAGCAAAAGCCTCGATGTTCAATGGCGCTAATGCCAGGGATCTGTTTAACTGACTGCGGACGAGGTCCATCACGGAATCAGCTGCATCCACATGAACAATGTTTCCAGTGAGAGGAATAATAGCAACTCCACTAGAAATGCATGCAAGGCATTGTGTGGAGACCTGAGCACCTTGCCAAGCATGCTACTCTAAACCTGGACCAACACATCTCATGAGATTAACTCCATGCAATCCCTGCTCAGAATATCTTAATGCAGCACTTGGCCCACTCCACAATATCATGCAATAGTGCATCATCTCTAGACCAACCCTGATCAACAACATTGCACTTCAGTGCCGACCCTGTATCTGCCCAGGTTTGGCCATTATGGCTGTTTTAAAGCTTTCCAGGTGTGGCACGGCCACAAGGTGTGGCCTAACAACCTGTAACCAGGTTCTAAACCTTCCCGGAGTCAAGAGGTTTCCAATGATCAACAGTAAGTGAGAGTAGGCCTCAAGTATCCAGTTTCCAGGATACTAAATGACAAATGAGGTTATATCCTTCAGCAATGTTGCTCAACATTGATAATTAGATGCGCTGCCCATGGGTTGGGTGACTCCAGGACACATTTTGGGTGACCCACCCCACCCCCTAAATTAAGTCTACTGCACTCAGTGGCGACCCTGTACCTAACCTAGTGTGGCCATCATTGTAGCTGCTTTGGGGTGTGGCATGGCCTACAGGCCGAAAACTGGTCCAAAACCTTCCCAGGGTCAAATGGTTTCCAATTATGTGCAAATGTGGCTAGGCCTAATTGAGTCTCATCTGCTCTTCCTATATGTGTGTGATGACTGGAACATCCCCAGCCCTAGCATCTGCTAACTAAGTGGACATAGCTTTCTTACCTCATCTGCTAGCTTTCTCTTCCTATATGTGTGTGGTGTCTGGAACATCCCCTGCCCTAGCATCTGCAAACCAAGTGGACATAGCTTTCTCTACATCATCTGCTCTTCCTATATGTGTGTGGTGACTGGAACATCCTCTGCCCTAGCATCTGCTAACTAAGTGTGCATTACCTACATCATCTGCTTTTCCTGCATGCCTTTGCTTCCGATTGCCCACTTGGTTTAGTGCAACTTCTGCAAGAATTTCTTTTTTCCATTACAGGATCTTGCCAATAATTGTTGACTGAGAGCTGCTGGGAAAGTTCTGCCTGAGAGACCTTCTCTGAAGAAAGCTAGATAATGTCCAGCCTTTGAGTGAAGGATAGATGTGTATGCTTATGTTGAGTGCTGGTGAAGGTCAAAACCAGAGAGCCAAGGTTCAAGGTTCAAGACTATTCAACAACTACATGTACACACACACACACACAGAAAAGTGCTTGATTTGGAATACTGAAGCTGCAAGAGTTTGTCATGCAAGTAGTGTGGTTTAGCCAGCAGGCAATTGCACACACAGCACAGTACATGTAGCCTTATAAGGGAAAAAAAATTGACATGGAGCATGCCTGGCACAATTACCAGGTGGCATAATGTGCAATATGACAAAAGTATGACAATTCACCAATTCACCTTGTTTTTTGGTTGCATGTGTATAGGAAGTGATTTGGGCATTCAAAAGTAAGTGATATTGGTATGATAGTAAGTGCCCTACTGTGTGTACAAGACACTTTATTTAAATTGGATTGACTGGTGAATGAAACAAGAGCTTTCCAATGTAGGCCACAAACATTCACAGGATCCTTTCAACCCCAAATATAATACAGATTTAAAAAAAGCAGTATTGGTCTGCATTGTATTAATAGGTAAAGGCTTCTCAATGTTTGTCTATTGGTAAATTTTCAATTTTTTGACAAGTACATCCAATATATATATACATTTGACTTGTTTCTATTTGTTTCTATATCAAGCAGCCACCTGTGAGAAGTTGCTCTAGAACACTGCAACTAACCAATCATAGAGGATATTGTTTACCATATTTATTAGCAAAGTAGGCACACGTGCCTTGTCATATAATACACACGGACACATGCATCATAAGTAGTTGACAGTCTATTGATTCAGCTCAATTCTAGAGTTCTGTTAAAAGAAAAAATTCTGAGGAAACCAACTGATACACATGCATTATAAGTATATATAGTTACCTGGTTTTGTTGAAGGTGTGTGCTGTTAACTAGTCATGTCCTGAGGAAACCAACTGATACACATGCATTATAAGTATATAGTTACCAGGTTTTGTTGAAGGTGTGAGCTGTTAACTAGTCATGTTCTGAGGATACCAACTGATACACTGCATTATAAGTATATAGTTACCAGGTTTTGTTGAAGGTGTGTGCTGTTAACTAGTCATGTTCTGAAGAAACCAACTGATACACATGCATTATAAATATATAGTTACCAGGTTTTGTTGATGGTGTGAGCTGTTAACTAGTCATGTTCTGAGGAAACCAACTGATACACATGCATTATAAGTATATAGTTGCCAGGTTTTGTTGAAGGTGTGTGCTGTTAACTAGTCATGTTCTGAGGAAACAAACTGATACACATGCATTATAAGTATATAGTTGCCAGGTTTTGTTGAAGGTGTGAGCTGTTAACTAGTCATGTTCTGAGGAAACCAACTGATACACATGCATTATAAGTATATAGTTGCCAGGTTTTGTTGAAGGTGTGTGCTGTTAACTAGTCATGTTCTGAGGAAATCAAATTGAACGAAAAAGTGCAGATTTTACTGACTCAGCTCAGCTTGACTAATAATTATTGCCTGAGTAGAGAGTGCTGAATCAAGAAATGGGTTAGTTTTTTTTCCAACCATTTTTCAATGCATTTGGAGTCTTGTGATAGTAGAATTATGAGGAATGGACATACTAGATGCAAGTGTGTGGAGAACACTGGATAGACACATTCATATATAGGTAAAAGGTCAGGAAAATGGAAAAATCATTGTTTTAACGGCTTCTGGGGCTCACCATTTGCTACCTTCGCAAAGGATTCATAGCACGCTTGAAGGGTTTTGGGGGTTAAAATCGGATGGAGACGCCACACTGCTTATGATACTAAGAAGCTGCCAAAGTAAATTTTAGCTGAGAATTTTTTTTTGTCTGCCATTCTAAAAGGCCAACCAATACGGCACTCCCCTATAGGTACTAGCTGAGATACCCGCACTCCATGTGGCATCAGTCACCTCTAAACAAACGCATATAAATACAGATAGACACAGCTACCCATAAACAACAGCATCTTTTGAAGACATAAAATGATTCTTCACGCTCCGTGAGTGAATGACCATGATTTTCACACACCAATAGATGCACTTTTGTACTCAACGACCACCGGCATGCAGGTAGATGTGTGGATGCTCCCAACACTATGCCACACAACTTCACCATGTTACACTATGCAGAGGGTATGTGAAGCTATTTGTTGCTGCTGCTGTTGGGGGAAGTGCTACTGTACTAGCAACTCATACTCACCTCATAAATATCGGTCTATGAAAAGTTCAACATCCACCTCCCAACTAACCCCCTCCTTCTCCAATGTGCATCGACTACAAGCTACATATTCACATACTTAGTGTAATGACATTATGTATATGGGTGTGGCACATGTGATTACTTTTACATCTCATTTAATCAATTGATTGTCAACTACTAGCATGGCAGATTACTACCTAGAGTGCTACACTTTCCTAGCACAGGAGACAAGTCATCTAGCTAGTAATCTGTTGTCCCCATCTGTGCCTTGAGAGTCACTTACTCTCGTTGGTCTGAGGAGAGTAGAAGATGTTGTACGAGTTGTTCACTCTATCTTGCATCCCTGGTACCCTGTCTGGGATGCTGAGCTGGTCAGAGTCAAAACTCACAAAGCATTGGTCTCGACTGCTAGACCTAACATACCTGATGAGGACACAAACAAAACAAGGTCACGTTAGATTTGGAACTGCACAGATAGCTTCTTGATATTTTCAGTGAAGGGGACAATGGTGGGGAATATAATTATATTCAATGGGGAGGTCAATAATGAGAGGTATAATTTCGGTAAATAATAAGATGAGGGGATAAATTCCCAATAACAAGATCAATGTTGAGGGGGTGATGGGTCAATAACAAGGCTTAATGGGAGATGAAGGGGTTAATGGCGAGGGACATATTTTGAATGAGAGGGTCAATAATGAGGTGTTATATTCTTAATGAGAGATGAAGGGTTAATGGTGAGGGACATATTTTGAATGAGATGGTCAATAATGAGGTGTTATATTCTTAATGAGAGATGAAGGGGCTAATGTGAGGAGTATATTTTGAATGAGGGTCAATAACGAGGCATTATATTCTTAATGAGAGACGAGGGGCTAATGATGAGGGGTATATTTTGAATAAGAGTGTCAATAATGAAGTGTTATATTCTTAATGATAGATGAGGGGGCTATATAATGATGAGGGGTATATTTTGAATGAGAAGGTCAATAATAAAGTGTTATTTTCTTAATGAGAGATGAGGGGACTAATGATGAGGGGTATATTTTTAATGTCAATAATAAAGTGTTATATTCTTAATGAGAGATGAGGGGACTAATGATGAGGGGTATATTTTTAATGTCAATAATAAAGTGTTATATTCTTAATGAGAGATGAGGGGGCTAATGATGAGGGGTATATTTTTAATGTCAATAATAAAGTGTTATATTCTTAATGAGAGATGAGGGGACTAATGATGAGGGGTATATTTTTAATGTCAATAATAAAGTGTTATATTCTTAATGAGAGATGAGGGGACTAATGATGAGGGGTATATTTTTAATGTCAATAATAAAGTGTTATATTCTTAATGAGAGATGAGGGGGCTAATGATGAGGGGTATATTTTTAATGTCAATAATAAAGTGTTATATTCTTAATGAGAGATGAGGGGACTAATGATGAGGGGTATATTTTTAATGTCAATAATAAAGTGTTATATTCTTAATGAGAGATGAGGGGGCTAATGGTGAGGGGTATATTTTTAATGTCAATAATGAAGTGTTATATTCTTAATGAGAGATGAGGGGGCTAATGGTGAGGGGTATATTTTTAATGTCAATAATAAAGTGTTATATTCTTAATGAGAGATGAGGGGGCTAATGATGAGGGGTATATTTTTAATGTCAATAATAAAGTGTTATATTCTTAATGAGAGATGAGGGGGCTAATGGTGAGGGGTATATTTTTAATGTCAATAATGAAGTGTTATATTCTTAATGAGAGATGAAGTGGCTAATGGTGAGGGGTATATTTTGAATGAGAGGGTCAAGAGGGTCAATAATGAGGTGTTATATTCTTAATGAGAGATTAGGGGGCTAATGATGAGGGGTATATTTTGAATGAGAGGGTCAATAATGAGGTGTTATATTCTTAATGAGAGCTAATGTGTGGGGTTAATTTTGAATGAGAGGGTCAATAATGAGGCGTTAAGAAGGGGCTAATCGTGAGGGTTGAATGAGAGGGAGGGCTTTATTCACTAATATAGAACATCCACAACAAAGACAGAGGCTTCAAAGAAAGGGGGGAATTAAACTTATTAAAAAGGGGGTGTTTCTACTTCAGAGCGCCATAAATTCCACATGCATCAGATAATCAATTTATATCATACTTTAAATTTGACACTAAATTGTGGGTGGAGGTTTAAAGTGTGGCTTGGTGTTGCTATTGAAACCTCTTTGCTAAACAAATATATTATAATTCTTGCACCTTATTTGTGGGTGATAATAATAATAATAATAAGCTAAAGATTATACGCTTCTCGCCAAGAAAGGCACTGCCTCACCGAGCTTACCATCAGGTAAGTGAAAAGCAACTATCTGTGGCTGGAGAAATCTTCTTTTCGAACACCACATTTCCAAGTTCCTCTCTAACGATACAAAACTTGTGTCTCCCCTCCCTCCACTCCTAAGGCTGTCCACACTGCACAAGTCAATGTGCATTAATGTGCATTGGTCGTCGCATCCACACTGAATTAAAATTAAAATAATGTGCATCAATGCGCATTATTCTGGTCTACCTCGATAGGTATGAGTCAAATCAGAGCAACAAATTAAAGCTTGCGAATAACTACGTGAGTGTGTGTAGAAAAGTATTTCATTCACTCGCGTCTTCATGATGCTGTAGTTGGGAACTTTGGAGCTAGCAGTACACATTTGTGGCCTGCAGCCAAAAGCTAGCTAGAGTAGCTAGCTAGACTAACTACATAGCTACTATGTTTATACACACTGCATCTGGACTTCTGAAGTTCTTGTAGTCGCAACCATCATTGGTTCTGCCTTTCAAGCAGCTCTCTCCTCGTTCTTCTTTGCAGAAATTGTTTTCTATGCATCTGTAGGTAGTTGATCAGCAAGAAAAGGACGCAAACACAAACTCCATCTCAATTACAGCTACAGTATGTGATTTTGGTAGGCTGATTATCTTTGCTTCATACAGTTTATTTCGGTGCTAGTGTGGATGCGACGAGCCTACGTTGACTTGAAGGATTTTTTTCTAGGACCCACAGCGCATTAATGCGCATCAGTTTAGGTACAGTGTGGCCAGGACTCTAACCCTTCATGTCAGCTCTTACTTGAGGTCTGGTATACACTTGTGGTTTTCCCTACCTCACACTCATTAACCAGACAGCCCTTATTATTGATGTTGCAGTACCCACTAGGGGTTTCCCCCTACTCCACCAACTTACTATCTGGCCATTAATTAGGCTGAGAGCACACATGCAGGTTTCATGTTCAGAACAAAATGTATATATCTGCACAAAGAAATGCAACTTGGTATAGCCCATTATTAAAAGCTTCACTAAAGCTCGCACGGAGGAACCTACTCAAGCTGTTGGCTAGCAAGTCTGCATCTTACCCTGTACTACTAGAAAAACACCACACTTGCTGAAATGGCGAGGTTTGCAGCGGCAAGTGGCATCATTGTCTGCGACCAAAAAGGCAAAAAAATTATGATTAGCTGTAAAGATGCTCTAGAAAAGTGAAAGATTGAAGGCAGGCTGGAAATGTTTCTAGAGTTAGTAGCCTAAACCATTTGGGCTGGCCAAAACCAGCCAAAGTGAGTTTTAGCTGACATATGAATTTGCTTTTGTTGGGGTTTTGCCAGCTGCCTTTTAAAAAGTGGTTCAAACGATATATGTAGGGAGTACTAATATATAGCTTCCTCCATGATATTATACTGCTTCCTCCATGATATACTGCTTCCTCATGATATACTAATATATAGCTTCCTCCAAATGATATACTGCTTCCTCCATGATATACTAATCAGGGTTTCATACAGGGTGGGAAGCCCTGGGATATCCCCCCCCCCCCCCCCCCCCCCCCCCCAAAATGATTTCTCCCACCACCAAGAATTTTCACAATAAAAATTTATATAAATGAAATTTCTTATGTAATACATTACAGTAACGGGAAAAAGAGCAGTACAGAGAAGAGAACGTAGAAGCAATAGCAAATACAAAGATGATCAACAGTAATAAAATTATGCATGAACAATTTATTATATATAAGCGAAGATATACTAATGTATGGTGAAAATTACAATACAGTGAGTTCAGTAGTACTAAATTAAAGCAAAATGCGTCTATTTTTCTGTTTAAAAAGTCGAGAATTGCATTAAAGTCTACATCGGTCAATGGAGGACCCTCTATACTAATTTTCATTAAATGTTCTAGGTTCGAGTCAGATAGACAACTGCGTAGGCGAGTTTTAATAACTTCATTTGACTAAAGGAACGCTCTACTGTTGCTGTGCCAACAGGAAGTGCAATTGTAATGTTCAATAGCTCAAGGAAAATTCCTCCGTACGTATATGACTTGTTCATCTCGTCCAGGATTTCTTGCATGCTAGGAGATACAAACTCTTCTTTACGTTCCATTATTGTCCACTAGCAAAGCCTGTCTAAATATCTTCCACTCTGAAAGAAGCTAATTGCCATCAAGCAATGGAGGTGAAGTATAAGTCGTACCTGCATACTCAACCTCTGCTTCTTTTCCATAGAACTAAGGAAGAATCTTGATTTGTTTGCTGCCATACGATGGGGATGCTTCAGCGGGTAGTAGGGAGGGACTGAATATGGACATGGCAGTAACAATCTTCACGGCTTTATCAGTAAATCAACTTAGAAGAAGGAAATTGACGTATGGAATTGCAACTAGAGTTCGATACTCGGCTGTGGTTGTGATAGAAGACCAACGGCTTCGTGCAGATACATGTGTGGCCGAGTGTTATATCGTGTTTTTCCTTCAACAGAGATATTTCAGACTCGACTGAACCCAACCACTCACTTCTTTCATCCTTTAGATGCTCAAGTTGATCCATCGTGATTTTCAGAAGTACCGGTAACCTGCTCAAATCGAGTAGCTTTCTTTGCATCAAAACATTCATCCATGCCAGGACATCCAGAACTTCTGACAGGAACACGATACTAGCAACTCCAGTGTAAGTAGCAAGGAGAGCACCAATACCGTATGCTTCAGCATCACCTGATGTCTCATAAGCTGTTATAGGGTCGATAAGGGCAGGAAGCTCTCAGTAAATAGCCCGTACACAGTGTTTGTGCGATAGCCATCTGGTATTACTAGGCTTCATAATCTTAAGATCAGGTAGCTTGACGACAGACTGGACTGCTTTGGGAGATTCTGCTTTCTTGGATGAGTAGAAGAAGAGCTTCCATATATTTCCCATAGTTCCAAACATCTTCTTGATTTCTGGAACACTGTTAGCAGCTTGCATGCTTGCTAGTTGAAGCCTGTGGGCAGGCACAGTGGATGTAAAAGGAATGTGCAGCTAGAGTTCGCATCCTTTTTTTTTTAACTCCATGGTCTTCTCCCTGCTCCATCATAACCTTGGCCTATTAGTTTATGATAGTCCAGGTTCTTTGACTCAAGGAAGGAGCTGATTGCATCTGAAATGGTAGCAGCAACTTGGGCACATATGTAGAGCACTGTAAGGAAGTGCTCCTCTGGTTTTCCATTTACAATCCACCGACAACAGATGGACAGCTCTTCTATAGTACTAATATCTACACACTCATCAGCTAACACAGAGAAGTATGGGCTTGATTTTAAGCTCTCAATTAGCTTCCTATCAAGCCAGCTATTGATAGCCTCTAAAAGCATCACTGCAGAAAATTTGGTTGTTTTTTTACTGAGAATTTTGTGGCCCCTCTTTGACATGTTGCTGGAGAAGTTCGTCTCCATTTGCAACTGGACCAGGGGATCGAATGTGGTTGTAAGGGCCAGGCGATTTTTGGCAAGAAAATATATCGATCTCAAAAGCTTAAGCACTATGTTTCTGTTCTTTGCACTCCTTTCTTCAGCCTCCTTAGCAGCTGCTGAACATTGTTGTAGGACACTCTGCTCCTTTCCTTCTTCTGCCATTCGAGCATGGATAACAGCATCTCTGTGTCATTTTGACTGGCTGTGTTCCTTGAGTTGTTCAGTAGCGTGATTTCAATCCTGAATTCCCCGAGTGGTCCATGAACCCCTGGCTGTAGAAGGTCACTTCTGGCAGAGCTTGCAGAAAATGCCCTGCTTAGGATCATCGCAGTACACCTAAGGATATTTCTGCTCCCACTCCTTCTTGTAGCTGAGCCTGGACAAGTAGAGTTTCCTCTTCTGCGCTTTGGAACACACTGATCTACCTACTGATGCTTCGGAATTGGTGGAAGTCAAGGCATCACTAGTCGACCTAGTTGGGACTACATCTTCGTCATCCTCAGAATCTCTACTAGACCCAGCAGGCACTCACTTTCTGGTAAAAAAGTTCCTGAGGTCCATTTGTGTAGGTTTGTATTTCTCTGGGTCGTATTTAGTTGCAGAATGCTACTAGCTGAAGCATTTGCTCTTTATTATTATACAAAATTGTGGAATATTCTGTGCCACAGTTCAATCATGTGTTAGTCTAGAATGTTCTGTCCATGTGCTATTATTATGTGGTTAGCCTTCCTAATTGTAGTGCAAATTTTAATCACTCTACAATTAGGAAAGCTAACCACAGAATAATAGCACATGGACAGAACATTCTACCAGCCATATATTCAAACTTCTCTATGCTAGATTAAAAAGGTTATGCAAATTGTCAGCCTTGCTTGAGCACTGAAGTTGATCCCCTAAAAGGCAGCCTCTAAAACTTACTTCTATGGGGTTATGTAGTATGGGGGTTAAATAGGAGCTAGCTCCTCTAAGAGTGATCCAGGAAGATAATTATGACACAATTACATCTTGCCACAAAACTATTCTGTGGTAAGATGCAATTGTGTCATAATCTAGAATGTTCTGTCCATGGGCTAGTACTTTAACTATAGGAAAGTACCCTCAAAAAGTCTCAGAATCAATCTGAGAGCATCGATTTTGCAAAAAAAATATTCTGGGAGAACATGCTCCCAGACCCCCCTACTTGGGGCTTGCTTACGCACGCCCATCAGGTAAACGCCAAACGTTTTGAGTTTCCCCCCCAAACTGTAAATCCCCTGTAATACATAGCTTCCACCATGATATACTGCTATCTCCATGATATACTAATATATAGCTTCCTGTTACATAATAATATATAGCTTCCTCATGATATACTAATATATAGTTTCCTCCATGATATACGCTTCCTCTATGATATACTAATATATAGCTTCCTCCATGATGTGTACTAATATATAGCTTCCTCCATGATATTGTTGGGGATCCCTGAAGCTCAAGGAACCCCCAACAATGTGAACACTATACATATATATATAAACTATAAATGATGTGACAGTGCATATATTAGAGCATGCAACCCACACACCACGCGCACATTCCTTTCTCATGATATGTACAGTCTTGTGATCAGGACCAGACCGCTACTTAGTTATGCATTTTACCATATAAGGTCTTGGCTGGGTTCTTGGCTGGCAGCCTATTTAAGGGAGCCAGCCTATGGAACCCAGCAGATCAGTCCGTGATTGTGCAACTCTACCTCTGCTCTACTGTTAATAATACTTTATCATATTCTACTCTGAGAGTAAGTGCGTATCGGGGATAAGAATCCTCAACACTGGTGGCAGCGAAACTCCAACTCAACGCCATTGCAGTGGAGCAAGAGCAAGAGCGACTGGACTATCTCAAAAGGTGAAGCAATTTTATTCTCTCAGTTCTCTCTCTTTCCCATCCTAGACAAGCATGTCCACAAGGAGTTCAAAGACGAACCTCCCAGAGAGAGCAGAAGAGTCAGAGGAATCCGACACCACACTGGACGAGTCTACTCCCTCTGCTCTCGCTGCATCATCCTGCTCTGCAACTACAGGGACCCCAGTTGCTGATATGTCAATGATGATGACGATGTTCATGAATTTGATGGACAAGAACAATGAGGCCATGGAGAAGAGAAGAGAACATGATGATCTGCGTAGAGATGCAGAACGGAAAGAAGACAGAACACGAGAGGAGAAGAGGTGGCAGACTATCATCCATTCCAAGGGGATGGCTGATAAAGACAAGGAAGCTGCGCTGGAAAACAGGTGGCTCAGAGAGGAAGATGCACGGAAGGAAAGAGAAGGCAAACGAGCAGTCCGAGATGCCCCCACCTTCCCACAACTAAAATATGTAGCTGACACTGCAGGAATTCCAACTTCACATGGAAACTTTTGGTGTACCAAAGATATACTGGATAGGTACGTAGATGCCTACCCTAGATCCTGCATCTCGCAAGTTTCATGCGACAATGCCGGCAGAGACAAAGAACGACTTCCCCTCGGTGAGGGAAGCTCTTGTCAACCTCCATGGCATCACGTACTCTTACTATAGGAAGAAATTGGATGCCATAGCCAGAGAACCAGAAGAGACTTACCAACAACTCCTCATCCGCCTCTCCAATATAATGACATACTGGGCCAAAGATCACCAGACTCGGGAGAAACTTTTTGATCTCATAGCTATGGAGAAACTATTAAGTGCCATAACCAACCCCACAACACAGGCCTATGTACGGAATCATCACCCACTCACAGCAAAGGAAGCGGCCAGGCTGACCGATGACTATGAGTTCAACCAACCCAAGAAGCTGGAAGAACCCAAACGGTGAAACAAGCTCTCCAGCACCCGTTCTTTCCCTTCTAATGACCGTTACCGACCAAGGCAACCCGGACATGAACAGTCACCACTTCTCAACACACCCGAGATTCCAACTAGCAACTACTATAACAACGAAGGACCCAAACTACCTCCCTATGATGCAGCCAAAGGAGGATTCCTCTGCTTCAACTGCAAGCAGTATGGGCACAAGGCGGCACTCTGCCCCAACAAGAAATGCTTGGTAAGTTGTCAGAGCAATACTTATTCCCTTCCCACCCTTTCAGGTGCAGTGGATGGAGTCACAGTTCCCCGGCTATTGGTGGACACAGGCTGCAACATCACCCAGATTCATCCATGTTGGTTGAAGAAGGATTATAAGAAGCAAGGTTATGTCTTTATCTCTGGAGCCAACACAAAGTCCCACAAGTATCCGACTACTACCATCAACCTCACCATCCAGGGACAGACCAGGGCAGCCACAGTGGCTGTTAACCCAAATATATCCTTTGATGGTATCTTAGGGATAGATACCCAATATGTCAGAGATCTTTTTTTACATACAGATCTGGGAAGGAAGAGCACCACACCACCTCGACTTTCGCTAAGGAAAGTCCGGAGACCTGCTACATACAGAGAGAGGAGCAACTCTGAGAACTCCGAAAGCTCTGCGACTACTGCTCACCACCGAGGCAGGACAGCACGAGTACGGGCAAGAAGACCCCACCAGTCTTCTAGAGAGGTGCACCAAGGCAAGCCAAGAGAGGTGCCGGTGCACAGGTTCATCACTCAAGAGTCAGATGAATCAGCCCAGGAGACTGACTACAGAGGCAGGTCCACCCAGTCACTGGTGAGTCAGTCTTCCCCTTCTTCTTCCTCCACCTCAGAGACAGAGTCTGTCCAGACAATGTCTGAAGAGGAAGAGCCCTTCTCAGCCAAGGAGAGCGCATGAAGAGTGATACTCCATCTCCCACCGATGCAGCACACCCACCCATGGACCTACCCGAGTTCTCGGATGACATGTTTCATCAAGCCTCTACCAAGACCAGACACTCTAAGAACGAGAGGCAGGTTGCCAAGAGACAACATGCACAGACGTGGGGCAGACTCCCTGAACTCGATGGCGGGTCTGCACAGTTATGCCAGGCTCAGCATGAAGATCCCTCCCTTTCCCTCATCAGAAGAAAGTGTGATGCTGGAAAGGCTCCGTTCTTCATGGTTGATGGGTTGCTGTTCCGAAACTGGACACCACACCGTCAGAGTGAGTCAGTAAAGCAAATTATTTTACCTCTAATGTACAGAGAGAAAGTCCTTCGACTGGCCCACTACATTCCCCTTGCCGGGCACTTCGGAAAACGAAGGACTACTGATCGCATCCTGAGGCGTTTCTTCTGGCCAGGTGTCAGGGACGATGTGGCAGAAATGTGCAGAAGATGTCAGGTCTGCCAACGCACAGCACGTAGCAACCACCGGAAGGCTCCCCTTGTGCCACTCCCCATCATCCCCACACCCTTTACTCGCCTGGCCATGGACATGGTCGGCCCTCTTTCCAGGACGGAGGACGGTCACAAGTATATACTTACTATTGTTGACTATGGGTCAAGATATCCAGAGGCAGTTCCCCTATGCACCACGACCAGTGCCGATGTGGCGGAGGCACTGGTCAGCTTCATCTCAAGATTCGGCATCCCTCGGGAAATCTTAACGGACCGAGGGAGTAACTTTTGCAGCACACTAATGGAAGAACTCTACCGGCTCTTGGGGATTCGCTCCATTAGAACGTCTGCCTACCACCCTGAGACTGACGGAATGGTGGAACGGTACAATGCCACCCTTAAGAGCGGCCTACGCAAGTATGTCAAGCAGTTCCGAGGTCAGTGGCACAAAATGCTACCATACCTACTATTCGCCTTCCGAGAGATACCGCATAGCAGCACCGGATTCAGCCCATTCGAACTGGTTTTTGGCAGAAACCCCCGTGGTCCACTCGACGTCCTGAGTGAAGACTGGTCAGAACCCAAGGATGTCCCAGACAGTGTGGTCTCCTACTTACTGCACACATATAACCATCTCAGACACGCAAAGGATATCGCCATCACCAACGAGCAAGACTCCAAAGACAGCATGAAGATGTGGTTTGACAAGAAGGCCAGGGAGAGACTCTTTGTACAGGACGACCTGGTGCTAGTACTTCTCCCTACTTCCACCAACAAGTTGTTGGCGGAATGGTCAGGCCCCTTCCCCATCATCGAGGTGCTCTCCCCTACCACCTACAGGATCCGTACTCACAGAGGTAAAAGAGGATTACAGACCTTTCATGTCAATATGCTCCGTAGGTGGGAGTCGCCCTCGGCAGTGTGCCTGGTGGGGGTCTCATCCACTGAACCCATCCTCTCTCACGAAGAGATTCCCTCCTGGACTCCTCCAGCCAACTCACAGTCTCTACCCACCCTCAACTCTGAGCTCCAGGATGACCAGAACAGGGAGCTCGTTGACCTTGTCGCAGGCAATCAACAGATTTTCAGAGATCATCCAGGACTAACCACCCTGGCTGAAATCCACATTGATACCGGTGAGTCACCACCACCTTGTAGTTCACCTCCATACCGTATCCCACAGGCCAGACAGAAACTGGTGAAAGAGGAGTTAGCTACTCTGCTGCGGGCGGGACTGATAACAGAGAGCACAAGCCCTTGGGCATCACCAATTGTGCTGGTACCTAAGAAGGATGGGTCACTGCACTTCTGCGTAGACTATCGTAAACTCAATGCAGTGACCCGTCCTGACCCCTTCCCGATGCCCAGGGTGGAAGATCTTCTGGATGGACTGGCAGGAGCCCAGTTCATCTCGACGATTGACCTAACAAGGGGCTAGTGGCAGGTTCCCGTAGCCGAGGGATAACGTATGAAGACAGCCTTCACCACACCCTTCGGCAAGTACGAGTTCACGGTGATGCCCTTTGGCCTGGTTGGGGCACCTGCCACATTCCAGAGGCTCATGAACAGATTATTTGGTGATATTTCCATGTATGCTTGCGCTTATATGGATGATGTTGTAGTCTTCAGTGCGTCATGGCCTGAACACATCAACCACCTCACTACCACCTTTACCCGGCTCAGACACGCTGGGCTTACTCTGAAGGACTCCAAGTGCCAGCTCGGAATGGCTGAGTGTGCCTACCTAGGACACCATGTTGGACGTGGGCAGGTCAGGCCAGATGACGGGAAGATAGCTGCTGTGAAGGACTTCCTACGGCCCAAGACCAAAAAAGATGTCCGAGCCTTTCTCGGATTATCTGGGTACTATAGACGGTTTGTTCCCCATTATGCCACCTTGTCCACCCTACTCACTGATCTAACCAAAAAGGAACTCCCTGACAAGGTGAAGTGGGAGGATATCCATGAAACTTCATTTCAGGCCTTGTAGGATGCCCTGGTGTCGGAACCTGTACTGCAAGGACCGAACTACTCGCTACCCTTCACCCTGCAGACGGACGCCTCCAACGTTGGCATTGGGGCAGTCCTAAGCCAGAAGTCTGTGGAAAACGGTGACAAACCAGTCGCCTTTTACTCAAGGAAACTATGCCAACGCGAAAGAAACTATGCTGCCGTAGAACGTGAGTGCCTCGCCATAGTCGACGGCATCCATCATTTCGCCATTTACTTGACAGGAGTCAGATTTACGGTTGTGACAGATCACAGCTGCCTCCGTTATCTTCACAACATGAGAGATATCGGAGGCCGACTGACGAGGTGGTCACTCCGTCTTCAACCGTTCAACTTTGCCGTCATCCACCGACCAGGTGCCGACAACGGAAATGCTGATGGACTGTCGAGGCAGGCCTGGGAAGTGGATGTCGTCCACACCCCATCTCCCAGCTTCGCTGCAGAGAGGGAGGGGAGGAGTGTTGGGGATCCCTGAAGCTCAAGGAACCCCCAACAATGTTGAACACTATACATATATATATAAACTATAAATGATGTGACAGTGCATATATTAGAGCATGCAACCCACACACCATGCGCACATTCCTTTCTCATGATATGTACAGTCTTGTGATCAGGACCAGACCGCTACTTAGTTATGCATTTTACCATATAAGGTCTTGGCTGGGTTCTTGGCTGGCAGCCTATTTAAGGGAGCCAGCCTATGGAACCCAGCAGATCAGTCCATGATTGTGCAACTCTACCTCTGCTCTACTGTTAATAATACTTTCACTCTGAGAGTAAGTGCGTATCGGGGATAAGAATCCTCAATAGATATACTAATATATAGCTTCCTCCATGATATACTAATATATAGCTTCCTGATATACTGCTTCCTCCATGATATACTAATATATAGCTTCCTCCATGATATACTAATATAATGCTTCCTCCATGATATACTAATATATAGCTTCCTCCAATGATATACTAATATATAGCTTCCTCCATGATATATATACTATATAGTATATAAAACAGACCTTTTGAGGTTTTGTTATTTGGTCTCAAAATTTAGATTGATCCAGTTTCCCACCTTTCTCCCAAGTGTGCCTTTCTCCCAAGTGTGCTACACTGACCGTTTGCATACTTGCAGAAAACATTCAGTCAAAACATTCAAAGTCATTGCTAAGAAAAGTGCAAATCAGGAAAAGGGTCTTCATAGTGAAGAGAACATGAGAAACAACAGCAGATTCCTAGCTAGAGAAAGAAAACGGGCTACACAAGTGGAATGGTGCTGCCTATGTAAGAGAACTACCTTATAAAGAAATGGACATGGTTCCATAAGCAGTGAGTTTACTGTGGAAGCCACAGGTATGAATATGGCCGAGCCTAGACCAGTGCAGCTGCTATTGATACAGCTGTAGCTATAGCTTTTTCACAGCACTCAAGCTTCATTGAAAACCACAATATTGAAAATTGCTAGCTAGCCTAGCTGTGGGCCTTTAGAAACTTGGTGGCCAATCAAGTAAATTTTCGCTTGTGGACTTCCTTCTATGGACCAAACCTAGACCAATGCAGCAGCCATAGCTACAGCTGTAGTTTGTAGCTATAGGTAGCTTTCTCACAGTTCTAGAGTGTTCTTTCAGTGCCATTTTGATATTAAGTAAGTTAATAGCTTTATCAGTATAAGCTGTGTAGAAACTCAAGTAGCTTACCTGAGGGTGCTTCTGAGCTATTTGTGCTCACAGAAGTTGTAGATCTTGGATGGACAAGCAAAAACCATCCTCTTTACTACTTTTGGACATGGACATCATTACACAAAGTAAAGTTTAAAGTTTTATTATATTTTAAAAAGCAGTTTCAGTGTGTGTGTTTCAGTGTGTGTGTGTGTGTGTGTGTTTCAGTGTGTGGGTGTGGGGGGGGGGGTTACCATGATTGCTCTTTCTGCTCCAAAGAATTAAATTTTTTAATAAATGGGGGGGGGAAGGAAAATTCGAAATTCGACCACAACTTTATCTACACATGTACAGTGTACATATGCACACATGTGGACATGGTCAGCTCATTTGCTCCACGTTCAAGCTAAAGAAGAGAACTATTGTAGCTAGCTATGTCTAATCACTGAGTCCTGTCAGGGCCAGCTTAGTGCACAGTACACATGGTGTATATTGTACAGCAGTAAAAAGTTGATCTTAAAAGGACTATCCTGATTTTTATTATGCCTGTGAGAGGAGTTACTAATACAGTAGGAGGATCATGATCTGGAAACAGTCCTTCATACAAAAGAGGAAGATATTGCTCTACCCGAAGCCTGTTGGCAGAGCAACAAAGACATCACGCTCGCACAAACTGTACATGCTCTGGCTTGATGGTTGAAAATCCTAGTTGCTGCAAAACTTTGCTAGCTGGACAGAGGATCTTAGATGTTTCATCCATTTTCCACTGCTCTTCTTCCTTGAAACAAACCAGTGAAGTACCTCATGACAATGAGTTCTGAGAAGAACTAGCAGCAAGCTCACAGGTAGACTCAGCGCCAACAACACTTGTGGACTTAACACTCCATACTCCCCAGTAGTCTGCTCGAATGTATACAAACAAGAATTGGCTCTCCACATGCCTGGAATGTAATCAACAGGAATACTTCAGTCTGATTGTCACACAACTATAGTTGAGGGACACAAGTCATATACACTAGAGACGCCACACCCTTTTCTCACCGTGGCCCCAAAGGTAAGGAAGGTACAGGGTCGGCCACACCAGACTACGTAGAATTCCCAGACCTAGACTTCCTGTGATGCTAACTCAGCTCTGCCCTAGAGATGTGTAGCTAGTTTGGTATGTTGGCAATGGTATCTAGGAGAGTACAAAGGTGATGTGAAGTGCAAGGATAATAATTGATTGTCTAGATCTCTCAGGCAAGTCTCACATAACTTACTTTGTTATTGGTGGGTTACCAAAGTTTGGGGGGGAATCTGTTGAGGTGCACGGATGTCTGGCTGCTGCCCAGATGAGGAACTGTTTTGAGTTTCAAAGAGAAACTACTGCTTCAACATCCTGGATGAGAGCTACTTCTCTGGCATCTACCTCTAACGGCTCCGCCTGTTGTAAAAGCTTAGTAGTGTTTTAGCTAAGTTATATTTTGTTATTCCTTCAGGAATGCTCATAAAATATTCATCACTCTCACCCATTGGAAATAGTAATATTATCCATACCCACTATCAAGAGGCTCCTCCCTACAACAATTGTCCTTAACCGATTAAACACCGTAAGCGCCATATGGCGCGAGACCTTACATCCTTCGCCACACAAAAATATATAAAATGAACCGTTACGAGCTAACAGCCCCGGTTGGGTTCTGCACATGCCTAGTAGACTAGAGAACGTCACAAAAATGATTATTTCCGGTTGATGCATCGTGCAACAAAAATCCTGCGGTTGAACGCCATTTTTGTTGGTCGAGCTTTTTTTTTTTTACTGCTCAAAGATGCTCTCCTGTGAGGACGTTATTTCTCAACTTTTAGCCGACGATTCTGGCGATTCTGGGTCAGATTCATTTGGGGAAGAAGGTGAAGACATCTATGCATACCGAGGAAACACTCTGGATCCAGTTGCTCTAAGAGAAGAGGCACGCTTGGATGGACTTCTCGATTGTAAGTTTCTTCTAACCTTAGCGCTTCACAGCGCTTCATAGCCTTTGTTTACCATAGTCAACTGAGAGTGTACTATTGCCAAATACTAGCTTATTCTGTTGGTATTCCAAATTCAGACAGGATAGTTATAGAAAAAAAGTTATAGCTAAGAGTGTAGGTTGGAGTTGTTGATGTTGATTTCCATTTGAATTTGAATTTTCAAATGTTGACCACAAACTTGATATATATATCTCTCTTGTTTTTCCCACCCTCCCCACTACTTTCCCTACAGCATCAGATGATGAGAGTGGAGATGAGGCATCTATGACTCCTTTTGTTACATTGGAGGATGAGGAAGCCTTGCCTGAAGTCTCTACAGGGCGTGGGAACACGACTGGTGCTGGAGTTGTGCGAGGGAGAGGCGGGCGAGGGAGTACTGGCCGAGGGAGAGGCGGGCGAGGGAGTACTGGCCAAGGGGGAAGCAGCTCAAGTGGTAGTGGAGTCGTAAGTGTTGCTAGTGGTCCTCCAAAAGGTACTGGTAGTAGGCGGGCCAGAGGTTATAGGCGTGTGCGAGCATCTGGCACTGGTTCTGTCCGAGCATCTGGCACTGGTTCTGCCCAAGCATCTGGCACTGGTTCTAGGCTAACTGAGGTCACAGGTAAGTGGGAAATAAAGGAGCCAACTCCTTTGAAATTGGACTATACAGCAACAGCTGGTCCAACTTCTTCATTGCTTGGTGCATCAAGTACATTTTTAGATGCATTTTACCTTTTTTTTACTCTTGAAGTGTGGGAACTCCTAGTAGCAGAGACGAACAGTTACGTTTCTAGGATGGCTAGTCTCTCCAGGCCATGGGTAGATACTAATATAGAGGAAATGAAAGCTTTTGTAGGAATGTTGATAATAATGGGAGTTTCCACACTTCCATACTTAGAATTGTACTGGTCCACTAATCACTCGGATTTGTCTGGATCTTTGGTTCGTAAAGTAATGCCTAGGACTCGGTTTTTGGAGCTAATGCGTTATGTACATGTAAATTCTATTGATGGTTTGTTGGTTACACTTTGTAACCTGAATTATGATCGGCTTTATAAGGTAAGGAAGTTATTAGATTTGATTACTCCTAAGTTTGAGAGTGAATATACTTTGCATCAAGAGCTTAGTATTGATGAAGCTATGATTCCCTTTCAAGGTAGGCTTGGCTTCAAACAGTATATGAAGGACAAACCAATAAAATGGGGGATAAAAGTGTTTGTCCTTTGTGATGCTAGGAATGGGTACATTTATCGGTTGCAGATTTATACAGGTAAGAACGTGGAAGTAGCTGATAAAACTGGTTTGTGTAGTAGAGTTGTTTTAGATTTGTTAGAAGGATTAGAACATAAGAACTTCCATGTGTACATGGACAATTATTATACTAGTCCTAATTTATTTCAAACGCTTACAAGTAAAGGCTTTGGTGCATGTGGTACAGCTAGGTATACTAGGAGGAACTTTCCTCCAGATTTAGTAACAAAAGCTTCGATTAGAAATAGAGGTTATTATGATTATAGGTCTAATGGTGCACTCCTGGCTTTAGTTTGGGTAGATAAACGGTCAATCTACATGATAACTAATATACATCCCGCGGAAAATAATTTAGTACCTCCTACTGTAAAAAGGCGCAAAATTGATGGTTCTAGAGAGGATCTGCCATGTCCCCCATGTTTGCCTGATTATCAGTCATTCATGAGAGGTGTGGACAGAGCAGATCAGAGAATAGGCTACTATAATTTGGGTAGAAAGTCTAGGAGATGGTAGAAAAGGGTTTTTTCGTATTTGATAGAAGCTTGTTTATTGAATTCATTTATTTTGTTTTCTTCTGTCCGAGCTCCAATATCAGTAAGGAAGGGTAATTATCTAGAAGCTAGGATTGTTCTAGCTAAATCTTTGATTGGTTCTTTCTCTTCTCGGCAGCGTGCAGGTCAACGTTGTAGTCAGGCAAATAGTCGGCTAGATTGCCTCAATTTAAAACTAGGTCATTTCCCACAGTGCTGTGCAAAGAAGCGCTGTGTAGTTTGCATTTGTAAAGGTTACAGGCATGAGGCAAGGTCCCAGTGTTGTTTTTGTAAGGTTCCTTTGTGTGGTGGATCAACAGGCCGTGACTGTTTTCGTAAATACCATACCTTGGTGGACTATCAGTAATGTTTATGCACCCCCTGCTCCTTTCTGTGCTTCTCTCTTGTTCCCTGCTCCTTCGTCTACTTCTCTCTTGTTCCCTGCCCCTTCGTCTACTACTTCTCTCGTCTCTCCAGTATTCAAGTGTTATTCTTATCCTGGTATCTCATGTTTGTGTAGAATAAAAACATGGTGAAATATCATGCCGGAGACCAAGCAAGCTATACCCAAGACTGAGCAAGTTCTACTCTACCCGTGACAGCAAGACCGGAGCTCTACCCAAGACACTCCCTTACATAATTGTGTTTTATATTATGGTTTTATTCTAGTATGTGTTAGCATTTTCACTCTCTTATAATTTGTTTTTTGTATTATTATTTGTTAGCATTTTGATGGGGAAAACAACCCACTGGCTTTGCATATGGTAGAGGGTTTGTAAATAGATGCTCCATCTTGTGTTGGCATTATAATGTGTGTAATAGTGTGAAAATATGAAAATATTCACCCCCAAGAAGATGACAAGGTTTTATAATGCTGGTTAGTTCTGCCCAGTTGGTAAGGAAGGCTCGATTTTTTTACAGGAAGTAGAGCTATCATGTGGCTTAATATGACCCAAGTTTCATGGGTGGAGTCCCTGCAGAACGGAAGATATAAAAATAATAAGTAAAATACCTCGTTAATTCATGAATAATTTGCCCGCGGGTACTAGGAATACGGCGTGTAATCGGTTAAACCACACGTAGCAAAAAATTGCAACAAGTCTGTTGTTTGTAAATCTGGTCATATATATATACTAGCAGAGGTAACCGGCATTGCCCGGGAAAGAATATATATCTAGGACGATGACTCTGCCCTCCATGAATCTCACCATGATGGTGTTTTTCAAATAGAGTAAGGCTAGAAGCACCCTCGCTAGAAAACTGCTTGCATTAGGTGAGTGCTAATGTAGCTAGCGTAGTTGGTTGGTAATGCTGCCATATTACGCTGTTGTGTAAGTGCGAACACGAGAAAAAAACATTTCTTTAAAAAAATGGCTGACTTGGCAACTGCCAAGTGTCATGTCATTCAATGGTTTCCATGCTGAGGATAAAGAGCATCCAGGCATCCATGCAGTCCCAAAGGTGAAGTTTCACTTGCATCTGACCTTCTGTTCAGCCGTGCATAGCAGACAATACATACACACTGACAGAAAAAAGACGCGATTACATTAAAATGACCCTCTCAATAATCAACTTGACATTATTTTACTCTCTCAACATTTCGACTAGATGCTCTATCCTCCATCAGGAATAATGAGATGCTAAGACTGGTGTGAGTTGGTTATATACTGGTAGCCAGCTATTCACCACGTGATACAAACCCTGGCACACGCATCCAGCACGTGAACTGGATGTGGCAAAATACAATAAAGGTAACTAGCAAATACCCGCAGACACTGTGAGATATATAAATGTTTGTGTGTTGTGGTGGAAGGTGTTTATTTGTTTCTTATTATTTATTATGTTATAAAAAGTTGCAATACTGTATCATAAATTCTTTCAAGAAGACCCTTCTATAAATAATCCACCATTGTTCTATTCTTTGTTGTTTGTGAATTTGTTTAGTGCCATAATTAATAAACATCAAATATATCAGAAAGGGTAAAGTAGGTATGAGAATAAATTCTGCACATGCGTATAAGCGTGACACACTAACGGACCATCGGTCAAGGCGTATTATTAGCTAGATAATAATACCTAATAATAATAATAAATAAACATCAAAACAATAATTTAGAATAAAATCAATAAATAAATAAAAATTAAAAATTAAAATAAACCAACAATTCTGAAAGCCTTGGGCAAGTTGTGGGTAAGGATACCAACTGGTGAGGAGAAGGCAGGGTCGTACCTCATCCAGAAACTGTCTGCGGCCGTGCAGAGGGCAAATACTGCATCAATACTTGGCTCAACTAGTTTTTCTACATTTAGTTAGTTACCTATAATTAATTTGCTTCGTTTCCCCGTAAAAGGACAGTGCATTAAATAAATAATAATTAAAAAAAGTTATTCTTATTTTTGAGTTTTGATTTTTTCCCCTTCATTTTCTACATTATTGTTTTGTTGTTAATTACTCCTTTATTGTATTTTGCCACATCCAGTTCACGTGCTGGATGCGTGCGCCAGGGTGTGGTTTGTATCACATGGTGCTAACTGGTGCATATCAAGCTCACGCGAGTCTTAACGTCTCCTTGTTCCGATGAAGGCTAGAACATCTAGTCGACACGTCGAAAGAGTAAATTTCAAGTTGATTAATTGAGAATGTCATTGTAATTTAGCCATGTCAATTGAGAGTTCACTGTAAGTAAATCTCTTGGCCTTTCCTCTCTCTCTCCCTCTGTGTGTATGTGTGTGTATGTGTGCGCAGAATGTGTGCATGCGTGTGTGTATGGTGTGTGTGCGTGCGTGTATGTTCCTTTTCTTTGTCCCCAGTGACCACTCAACTCACACGTAAGACCCAGGAGGGTGGGACCAATGGGATAAGGGTGACTCAACCAGGAGAAAGACATGGGCAGGGTTTAGGGCCCATAGAACATGTCCTCTGCCAATGTCACCACACAAAAGCTTTAAAACAGGTCAGGACTGGAATATATCCCTCGTCTGTTTCTGCCTGTGTCCTCAATCTCTTGGATAGGGTAACACCTGCCACAGGAGCTAGCCAAAAACCAGCCAAAAGGACCACTTTTGCAGCTGCTATAGACATTATTATATTCTACTTTTGTAGGCTTCTAACGTGTAGTGATACTTTGAAGGACACATTTCTATCCTGTTTCCTTAGCATTTACTTTACTTTATAAGGCACATCTTCATGGCTGTTGGTTGACATAGCCAGAATGTAGAATGGCAAGCAGAGGCCATTATGCTAGTCAGCTACAAGAGCATAACTAGGTCAAGCTAGAGTCTGGTCTTCATATGATGTGGTGAGGAGAAGAATTCCTTGAAAGTGAAAGAAGCTGAAGAAAATCAACACATGAGATTTCCATTGAGTGAATGGTTGCTGGCAGAAGTTTAGTCTAGCACCGACTTCAGTGCTTTAGTGACTAAAGGCCGCCGGTTCACAATGTGCCACGTGCAATAGCGACGCAATGCGTTCATTTTGTGATAATGTGACCATGAAGTCATGCCGTCACTTCGCTTTCAGACTGGATTTCTGTTCTAGATCGGGTTGCAACGGTCGATACGTGTTGGTGTGCTTTATTTGTGTTTCCACCAAAAAAAATCCAAGGAAGAGTTGAATATGGAAAGGTTGATAGAGGCAGTGAGGACCTTTCTTATTATATGGCTGTATCCAATAAGTCATTTAGAGATTGAAGGGACTAATTAATGCGTGGTTTTCATAATTGGGGGTGAAAGTTTAGTTCAAAGCAATGTGTCATGACAAGGCGGATATTGTGAACTGCTGCATGCAACCTGAAGGCCTCACAACATATTGTGAGCCAGCCTTTAATAATTCTATACAGAGATAGGGAATTAAACAATGCAGCCAGTGGAATTTGAGAGCCCAGGAGTTGGCGATGTGTGACTTCTATGAACATGCTCTAGTTTCAACATTTAATCCTTTCACTGTCAAACAAGTGGAATACTAAGTGAGATGTCTTTGCCTTTGATCTACATACTTGTATAGAGGAATGCAAGCCACTTGATATGCATGCATCCCCACCCACCCACACCACCCATGAAGATAAACTCACCAAATGACTATGGCCATCGATGCCATCAATATGGGAGAGAGAAATTCAACTGCCATCGAAACAATATTCAATGCCTATATTAAAAATAACACATGCATATGTAGGTCATGTGATATATACAGTGAAGCATGTGACACACTCACTTGCACCCACCCACCACTCACCCCACCACCCCCATCCACCCACCCACACAGGATGTTACACACAGGTTTTCTGATCTAAAGGAGCTATCGCACGAGGTGTGCAACCTTAGCCAAATCTTGAGAAGTAGCTGCTAAAAATCCAGTCATCTCTGTTTGGTATCAGGGCCAGTGCAAGCAGTTTTAGGTGGTATGATGGATGGGGACATTTGGTGGCTGCACCTCCTATACCTGAGTGCAAGTTTGTTTCAACTTTATCTCAAGTGACCCAATAACTTGAGGGCTGGTTTCTCTAGTGCCAACAAAATCATTTGCAACACCAACTCAATTCTTTGGTCTTTGTGGGTATTCAGGATCATCAAATCATTTGCTTTTTTCAGACAAGGTTGGTCTGAGATTTTCTTGGGTCCTTCCCAAAGTGACTACCAATATTTGTAGTTTACAGATATAACAATAAATCAATGGCCTTGCACGATTTTCTTACAAAAGCTGGTCCGGCTATTACCTGCCATATCTGTTGTACTGCGTATTCAATTGCACGTCTCTATGTTAGTGATTGCAGCTCTCCTACTTGGCTCCTCCCAGAGACTTGCATGGTTAGTTGGAGCTAATGCTCGCCATAAGCTTGCATCTCCACACCAACAACATGCTCCATGGTGCCCCATCTCCATGCAGCAGGGAAACTAAAACAATTTCATTACATGCTACTAGTGTCTCGACTTTGTGGGATTCTTACTCTATGAATCTCATTACAGCACTTCCTGTCGTATAGACACCAGTGCCATAGCTCCTTAACCCTCTCACCATTGCATTGCTGGGAGTGTTTAAAACAATTGAACCAACTTCAGTTAAATATCTATACAAAGACTAAAGTCCCTAGCAAGCATATATTATAGGATAGCTCTATTGTTGATACATATTGCGGTCAGGGTTTTATGACCACAAATATGATTGAATAAGACTAGAATACAGTTCTTTTTGCATTTAATGCAAAATCTATTGCTTACAAAGGTTCAGCATTCATTTGTTATTTTTGTGCAAACCTGAGGCTATAAGTAGCTAAGGTATTATAGACAAAACAAGCATATCACTATATATATGTCCTCCACACAATGTTGATATTATATATTATAAGTATTGAACTTTTGTATGTTATTGTTTACATGTCTTCTGTCCTTGTTCAACAAAACATAGACCTGGACTTACTCTTTGCCACCAAGTGCCACACATATTATACTTGCTACATTTGACATGTTTATCATGTGAATCTGTTTTTACAAATATAATTGAATTGTGAGAGGAGATGGAGACCAAGGAAGCAAAAGAGATGCTGGTCCTCTGGCATCATCATCAACAAGGATATACTGGGAAGCTAGGTATAGGCACTACCAGCATTGGAAAATATAACTAGTGCTTTTGGAGAACAAACAGGCTAATTCTATAGCTAGATCCCATTTACAAACTTGAGAAGTCTTCTTATCCAAACCTTCCTCTTCAGAGACCAAGCCATCACTTTTTGCTGTGGCACTAAGCTCATTCACCCACGTTCCAACAGTTTCTACAATGGTGGCCATCTTATCAAGGCTCCACGTTCAGAAGAAGGCTTTGCCAAGTAAAAAATGGTGCCACAATCTTCGCCTTTGAAAGATTCATGACAAGTCAACAGTACCACCTGTCACTAGAAAAATGACTTCTGCTACACTTTGCCTCATCATTATTTGAGTCATCAAAACCACAAACAGTGTGCGTTTCAAGATTTCCCCCTCGAAAGTAACACACTTCAAATTAGGTGCATAATAGAGCAGCTATTTTATGACAAAAACTATTGTGCATCAAGAATCGTGTGTGTGTGTTTTCGATGGATGTGAGTGGGTTAATGATAGAAACTAGAAATGAATGTGCGGCATTGGTTGGTAACAAAAGCATTTGCCAAGCCTTTTCCTCTGTGCATATTATGCGTATGAGAAGTGTACATATATTGCATCCAGTTATTCAGAGGCTTAGCTTGTGCCACCGGCAGCCCTGCAACACAATGGGATGGCTAGTTGTGAAACATCAAGTCAAATATGACCAGGAGGGGAGATTTTTGTTGGAAGCTGCTTTTCCTGGTGATAGCAAACACACTCAGAGTGAGGTCAACGATTATCCTAATAGGGAAGGAAACCTTGCAGTCGCTGACAAGACTCCAGATGTCTAGTTACTACAGGAAGTGCTATGCATAATAGCATGCAAAAAAAAGTCCACCACACAAATTTTAGCCCCTATGTAAACTCAGCTAAATTTGTGTGTTGGTATATTGGTTTTGAGATGATCACCAAGGAGTATATATGTGTGAGAGGAATGCAGTTTTCTGTTGGTGCAGTTGAAAGCTTATGGTACTCAATCAGCAGAACCAATTTTGTTGGAAGTCAATGGAGGAGCCGAGCAGGAAACATGCAATCTCCAACAAAGAATCACATCCAGTGCACGCCCTCAGCCCACTTGATTTATAACAACTTCCTTTCAGGGTACAGCTTAAAGTATACTAATGGCATGGGAGAGCTACTCTAATAAGTGCATAGACAATATACACAAACCTGACCCACAAGCAAAATGGCTAAGTCTTGCTATTTCACCCAATGAATCCACAACCAGGGCAACAAGAGTGAGCATGTCTCGCCATCAAGAGGCTGACAACAATGCTTGTACTAATAAGCTGCTAGGAAAAATAATTTGGTAGGTAATTGATAAGGAGCACATCACTCTTTTCTCCATCGTCTTCCATCTTTCCGACATATGCACCAGAAATCTTCCTCTCCCTCATTGCTCTCATTATTAGAACAGCACACAGCAAAGTTCACACTAAATCCACGAAAGTATTAGATCAAAACCTCAATTGCCATTTATCTTCTCAATATATGTCTCAGACTTTACTAGTAGTTCTCCCTCAACAATCTTACTGTTCCTCTGTGTGGGAACCTCCTCCCTCTTATTACAAAATATCTGGAATGAACCCAGCATTTTGTACCAAGACTCTGCACATGCCTTGCTCCACTTCTCAGCTCCCTGATCCCTCAAGATGATGGACTCAGGCCAAGCTCTATCTGTAAATCCACTTTTCTCCAGCCTCCATTCATCCAATCAGCGCCAACTCCCCTCTTGCCCTCTCTCTGCTACCTCCATCAAATATCAGAATCCCTTGCTCCTACACATTAGCTATGCAGTGTACAGTTTCTTCCCTCTGCCACTGCACTAGGCAACTCACTCCTTCTCTCATTACATCCTCTTTCTCTCTTTCCCTTTAGAAACTAAACCATAGAACATTTATTAGCTACCCATTGACATGTACCATCTGTAATGCTCATAATTAACTCACTGCTATTGAGTTCATTTTTTCCATGTAAAATAATAATAATTTTAAAAGTAAAACCAAGGGACTCACCACCACTAACCAAGCTTGGCGGCAACCAAAAGCAGGGGCAACAACAAATAGCCCTTTGATTCTCTGTCTGCTGGAGGCCGACAAATACAACAATTCCAGCAGGAAACTTCTTGATGGCCAGTTCTTGATTAAGTGCATACTTCAGTGTAACCTAACTGGCATGCTGAATATCATAGAAGGCAGTCTCAGTGGTAGCCTAAACATAGTGGCATTTTACTCCACCTCTAGCTCTGTGCTTAATGCTGTGCATGTAATAGACCACACCTGTCACATGATTTCTCTAATGATCTAATTGGCAGTCTCAGAATCCTGATAAAGGCACATGGAAACATGGCAATTTTTCACTCACCACACACTCTCTTTCACCTTCCATATCTTGCAAATAGGTCCATAGGACCACCCCAACCCTACCAGCAATAACACTACTAGTCCAATAGGACCACCCCAACCCTACCAGCAATAACACTACTAGTCCAATAGGACCACCCTAACCCTACTAGCAATAACACCTCCTGACCATTCACTAAACTTGACTAGCCCAATCCAGCAGTCCTGCCAAAGCATCCTAAAAACATGCCATGGTTGTACCCAGGAGATCAATGTAGTCAAAGTTGTTAAGCTCACCGGGTTTTTTTAATCAAGGTAATGAACTACAATATTATTCATAATTTTCTTTCTTGCAACAGATACCCACCACAGCAGGTTCCACCCTTTGCATCAACTTAGACCATGTGTCTGTCTGTCTGTCTGTATGTATGTCCACTATGCACAGCCAAACAGAAGGTCAGATCCAAATGAAAATTCACCTATGGAACTAATGGATGCATGGATGATTTTGTCAACATTTGGTCAGGATTTCGACTTGAAGTCACCATCATATGGCAGACACTTGGCTTTGTCTGCCAGTCAGCCATTTTTGTTTAGGTCATACATTTTCATGTTCAAGACCATAGCAACTCCCAATAAGCATTTATTACTGGACCTCTTACAGCTCTTTTGACTAGCATGTACAAACCATGTAATAGAACACTAGGACTGCCAGACCTAAATATCAGTATTATACATCCTCTTGTGGAGTGCTAGCAATCTATTAACAAATTATCACTTTCAGTCATCTGAACAAATTCACATAGAGGCCTGGATTAGTGAGGATCCTAACCCCTACTGCATTGCACTTGGTGAGCTCTATTTTTCTGTAACTGGCAAAATTCAAGGGTGCTTCTTCCTTCTAGCATATTTGGTGTTATAAAGACCTACACTACTGTAGTCTGATCTCCTACAGCCCTCACTTCAACCTACTTTCACCATCTCAAGACTTAGTTGTGCATGGAGCCATCACAAAAGAATGCGAGGCAGCAGTCCATTGCAGATTTCTTCAGGTACATATACCCACGGTAGTAAGACACAGTAACTAAGACATTGTATAATATTAAGGTTAGACTCCACCTGCTAGCTAGCTAGATACATGTAGCTTCACTTTAAAAGATTTAGCTCAGGACCTGACCTAGTTCAGGTGCATTTTATAATTAGCCAATTCAATAGTGCATACAGTGACAATTCTATTGAAATTGCATTTGTAGGGTTAGGTCAGCTTCTGGTGATGGTTCTTCAGATAATACTTCTGCAAGTAGCTCTAGCAGCCCAGAACTCCTTGGTGAAGGTACTTCATCAGTGAGTACTTGCCAAGCTTCAACCACTAGTACTGAACCCTCTTGTGCTGATGCTGTGCCCAATTGACCTCTTTCCTATGACATAGGGGGTTCTTGCTTCAGGGCAGGTGCAAGGTAATTCTACGATAGATTCAGACAAGTATAACTACCTCACACAGGAGAGTACCACGGAACTTACTTTGCTAATTATGAAGTAACAAAGAAAGAAAAATGAATCCCACTTACTTTCCATGCTACTTGTTTGAAAGAATTTGAGTGGCTGTCTTATTCGCCCTCCCAGGGTGGTGGATACTGTAAGTACTGTGTACTGTTTTGATAAGCCAAGTGGAAAAAAGGTTGTTTTGGGTACTCTAGTTAAAACACCTTTCCGAAACTTCAGCAAAGCTAAAGGCAAGAATGGATATCTTACTACCCATGATACGTTTGAGTTACACCATGATGCTATGATGATTGGAAAATTAGTTATAAAAACCTAAACCCAACCTGAAACCAGGGTCGATAGTCTTATACAGAGAGAGCATCATGGCTATCAGAAAAACAAACACATCCTCTCAGCAGGGGTAACCTTTAAGGGGAGACAGAGCTGACTGGACTGCTGTTTGTGCAACTAACAGGCAATTCCATTGCATCATTGAACATACTGCCAAGAGTGACCCTATCTTGCAAAATTTGGAACAGGGTAAGAAGAACCAGTGCTACATGTCAAGAATGACTCAGAATGAGCTTATTGGCATCATTGCCCACAACCTGCAGGAGAAAATCCTGGAACCTCTGAAAAAAGTGCACTACTACACAATCATGGCTGGGAGTTACAACCCCCCGTGGAAACCAGGAGGTACTGGCCCTCTGTTTGAGGTATATTGACATGACTGGCACAGAGCCTCATATCAGGGAAGCCTTCATTGGCTTCCTCCATCTAGAGGACATGGCCAGTGCTATCCTGGAGCTTCTTGCCAAACATGGCTTGGATGGTCAGCACACGTGAGGGAAGTCATTTGATGGTGCTTCAGCAATGGCTGGTGAGAAAAGAGGAGACCAGGCACTGATCAGGGAGAAAAACCACCTTGCGATATATACACACTATGGTTCTCATGTTCTAAGTCTGGCAACTGGGAAGTCATGCTCAGTTCTTAGCTCTTAGAAACATAATCAATGACGTGTACTTGTTCTGGGAGACAGCACGAACTTGTCCTGTGTGTGTGTGCTCCTGAAAGCAGAGTTTCCAAACTCAAAGTCCTCTGTAAGAACTGAAAGACATGATTGCTTAGAAACATTCCATGCTCTGTATGAGTATATCTTCACCACGCTCCATGCTATGCTGGAGTCACATGAGTATCCACAGATTGAGGAGGCAGGAGGAGATAAACAGAATTCGTCCTGGGACACATCCACTCAGACCAAAGCAGAGAGGTTGAAACAAACTGGCTGCAATATTGTTGCACTTGTTACTCTGCTGAATGGCCAGGATCCACTGAAAGGGCTCAGCATCAAACTTCAGAAGCTGATGTTAATGTGGTAGCTGCACTAATTACATTGACACAGTCATTAATGAAGTCCATATGCAGAGACAACTTCAAGTCTGTATGGATTGATTGATTCAGAGATGCTAAGACGATTGCTACCAACATCGGATCAGAGATCACAATCCCAAGAAGATGCATCATCAGAAGCATCCAGCAAGCACTCCTGCTGATACAGCAGGGTAATATTTGAAGTGTTCCAATAATCAACCCTAGCAAGATTAAACTTGGGAGGTGTTCCCAGTAAGAAGAACACCACATTTTAGAGCCTAGAGATGTCATACTGTGGAAATTAGCAGATAAATAGAAGGTCTTGAATGTCTTACTTAATGTGGTCACTTAAATGAGTAACAACTGAACATAGAGACTAATCTCCATAGTCAGAAACGAAAGAGTCTAATACAAAGCACTTTCATTCAAGTGGATGGATACTTTTGCACACTGGCGTATGCCTAATTTTGAATTGTTGGTTTGGTCATTATCTCCAGTGACTACTACAGACGGACAGTTGAAATACACTTCCTGGACAGTCTGCTGCAACAACTAGATACCAGGTTTTCAGAGGACAGTCAGAGAGTTAAGTCCTTCATGCCTCTTATACCAGTAGTCATTAACTTGTCTGATCAACACTTGCTGTACTCACTGGAAGGTGATCTACACTTTTGGGCTAGAGACTTATCACCGCAACTTGTCCTCAAGGTTAGTTCCTCTGTACATGAGTTTTGATATGTAATGATAATTGTAGCACCTTATATTTTTGGATAATTGTAGCACCTTATATTTTTGGATAAATGTATAATATGTGACTAATTATTTTGTTGTGAAATAAGAAATATTAGTTTAATTTTTGAGAGAGAGCTACGGCATTGCAAAACCTTCTGGTTGTCAAAGAAAAATCAAGTACCGCAAAATTTGATTGAGACATTGCCTCATGCTGATGTGGATATCTTTCCGAACATCTGGGAGCTTCTTCTCATAGGGTGTGTCTCTCCTGTGTGAAGCAGAAAGGTCTTCCACTGTCCTTCGACATGTGAAGAACCATCTGTATGCAGTCACATCTGAAGAGAGGTTAGCAGGACTAGCACTGATGACTCTGCACTACACAGAGGCACTGAAGCTTAACAATGAGCAAGTTGTCAAACGTTATACACAGGCTAATCCCAGGCGCCTCTTCTACAACTCAGTCTTATTTGACAATTGGTAGGATAAAAAGGCTGGACATATAGCTATATCAATCTCTGTGCCTACATTATATTATACCATATATTGTTTAAATGACCATAATTATTAGTACACCTTTCATCCTTCCCCCGTTCCCCACCTTCTCAAAATCCCTGAAAAACACAGCAATAGAGATAGAGGGTAGAATAGTCATGCTGGTTTGACTTTATTTGTTTTGTACCATAATAGGGGGTTGAGTAACATTGTGAGTCAACAGTTGAGGGAGGGGTCATTTTGTGCTCCTCTAATCAGCCAGCTATTTTATCCTTGCCAGGGCAACGCCTGACACCACAGCTAGTATTATATACCGATACCTTGAGTTTGAATCTTCTCTGAAATAACAGTAGAAACTGCCGCCACCTCCTGGAACAATCTCCCGCCATGCTTATTCTGACGTGGCCAACCCTTGACTCTTTCGTTCTCAGGTGTCGGTTGCTGACCTAGCAGCATTGCCCGCACCCACCAAATTCCCGCCGAAAGTGCGAGTAATGTTCCATGCTCGCACATGTAGCCAAATTACTTCCCTCGAAGATATTCTGTCACCAGACGACCGTAGCAGCATCTGCGGTGGGGTCAGTTCAGGTACACACTGAATTTGTTCATACAGATGTTTTGTTATAGTTTCAAATGTTAGTTATTTTTGGGGGGCTTTTTATTATCCAAATAAAAAACTGATAGGAAATGTTTTTATCACATATATTTGTCTTTTTTTAAAAAGATTTGGACAAAGGTAATGTAGGTTTTAATTATCACAAAAAGGTATGGTTGATTACCAGTGTACAAAATACCAACAGAAATCACATTTCTAAAGTTAGCAAGAGTTAGCCATGTAGGAGAGAGCGAGAAACACAATTATTAATTAGTCAACAAGTCTTATAACCATGGCCCTTGGTCAGTCACTCGAAAACCCTGCCCGAGCTCTTGAAACATCAAATATCTGCTGTGGTTGTGTTGTGGTTTCCTTTCAGGGATGACAGCAGCAGGGGGTCCTTCTGTCTTCCCTGACAACTGCCTCTTCCTCAGTCGACTACTTTCTACAATATTCAATTATTAACGGTGATCAAAGATCTCCTTATAAGGTGTAGCCTTTCTGTCGGGGGCAAGCATATGATGGTGCAGCCAATATGCAATGGAAACGAACAGGAGTAGTAAACATTTTAAGGGAAAATCTGGCAGCCATACCTGTGCACTGTAACGCCCATTCTTTGAATTTGTGTCTTCAGGGAACTGGAAGGCAGATAGTATGCATAAGAGATGCTTTGGACACAGTGAAAGAAATTGGCAAACTAATTTTATTTTCTCCCAAAATATCTCATCTAGTCTCTTCAAAGCTCCAGCAAGCATGTGATGACATAGTTAGCCTAAAGTTGTTTTGCCCGACAAGGTGGACTGCTCGAACCTCAGCAATTAATGCTATTCTCAAAGATTATGGTGTGCTTCTACAGACATTAAAAGAAATTCATGCAACAACCCATGTTGAGTATGGCATGAAAGCAAATGGTTTGCTGCAGTCACTGGAAAAGTTCAATACACTATTTGCCCTCATGCTCAGCCACCGATTGTTCAGTGCAGCCGAACAAGTATCACTTGTTCTACAAAAGAAAAACATAGCAATTCAAGATGCTCTAGCTGCTGTTGAAACAGCAAAGAAATTTTTCAAACGTATCAAATCTGAGGAAGAGTTCAATCGATTCTACGAAGAGTGTATTCAATTTTCTGAGAAGGAGGGAATTGGACAACCAGTGCTACCTAGGAGTAGGAAACAACCTGCACGTTATGACAGTGGAAGTGAACACTATTAGTTCGATTCAGTGAAGGTCTACTACAGAAAATTCTACTTTGAAGCCTGTGATCGACTCTCTGGTGAACTTCAAAATCGCTTTGAAACCAAACAGATTCCATTAGTGGTATGAATGGAGCAAGCACTTATGAAGGCAGCAAACAAGAAAGATTTCAAGAATGAAGTAACAAAAATCGGGGAGTCTTGCTTCAAAAATGATGTAGACCTTGAAGAGTTAAAGGTGCAGTTAGCACTTCTTCCTGACATCATCAAGAAAGGTACACCAGAAGTAAAGACCTTCACTTCAATAAACACTGTGTGCTAAGCCATGAACAGCAATGAACTATTCAAAGAAATGTTACCTGCTGTACACAAATTGCTTCGACTCTATCTGACCATACCCATTACATCTGCTACAGCTGAAATAACATTTTCCGCCCTTAAGCATCTCTTCACCTACTTACGTTCAACCATGACTGAAAAACGGTTGAACAACTGTTTGATGCTTCATGTGCACAGAGAATTTACAGACTCATTAAATTTGATTCATGTAGCCAAGATATTTGTGTCAGCATATGATGAGCGTAAAAAGTATTTTGGTAATTACGATGTAAAACTATTTTTCACTGTTCATTTTTCAACAAAATACAGCTCTTCTAGGTCGTTACCTCCCACATCCACTCCCTGCAGCTGCATCAGGTTCATACCCCCCTAAATTGTCAGCCCCCCCCCACACTTTGAAAGTGGTGTCTCAGCCCCTGCCAATTCTGCCTCTGACATTCCTTTAGCAATATTCGATACTGAATATATATTCATGCTCCTGTCAATTTTGAAATTTGCATGGAACGAGTGCAGCTGTGACAGAAGATCATCCTTTATTAGATCTTCTGAATAAAGTGACAATACCTCATCTTTATCACCATCTTCTTGCTCTTGGCCACCACTCAAAAGCAACTTGATGATATTTGATAGCCTTCCTGGTCAAATCTGTGCGAAATGCAGCTGGTGACAGTATCAAGACATTCAAAGTAAATTGCAAGACTGTAAATTTCTGGTGGTGTGGCTGCAGCACTGCAGCAGTACCACTGGTATATACTGTGAGAGTCAAGGCATTGTGGAGGTCTGCTTTTATGCAGTATTATTGGCTCTTGAATATCACATTCATCAGCTTCTTTTGTTACACGCTGCCAGAATAGAATGTAGCTATCGTCTGATCTCATTCACTGCATAGGGTCACATAGAAAAATAGAATTGTGAAAGATTCCAGCGATCAAGGAGCAGTATATAACATGGTCCCATTACCAATCAACAACACATCCACAAAAACCTATCCTGCACAAACATTTCTATATACTACACAAATATCTACTCACTAATATAATTATACACAAACATCTACCTACAAGCTATCGCTATCGATGAAGAACACAATCATAACACATAACTATCTGGCTATATACCCACAAACTATTACAACCAATCAACAAGTCTATCACTACCATAATAATAATCAACTTCAGGTAGTTGTGTCATTTTAGCCATCCTTCTTCATTTTTGTGTGCTTCAGGGTCTTGCTCAAGTTGTCAGAGTGCCTGAGAATGGAGAAGCCCCATAGAATAGTCATCTCGCTTGCAACACCGTTAATGCGTGCTCTGACTTCAATCAAGACGACCATCCTACAATTTTAAAAGCACTCCATAGTTAGCTTTTAAAAGTTTAGTTTTGCACAGTCCAGCATGTTGGGCAAAAATCTGAAATCCAGAGATTGCTCAGAATGAATGGATTTAAGAGTCCTGCAAAAGCCTGCTGATTTCATAGGTTGTCTCCATGTTGGATTGTAGCATTGTCACAACCAGCAATACCCAGACTTAGGCATGGCCATAACAATGGGAAAATAATGCATAAGGCACTTCTTTAAGAATCTGCTCCTTTACAATACCCCATCTATATTTCCTGCCACATTGCTCTCACCATCATAGCACTGCCCTCCAATCGTGATATATAGGTTGAGATTAAGCCTTGTTAGTGTGTCTTTATGACTCACAAGTGTACTGGCAGTGATGTCTGGATAATGATACAAATCAAATAATGTCTTCATGAGCAGACAGATCTGCTCCAACATGCCTAAAGCATAATATCAACTATTCCTTACCAGATGAATCCACACATTCATCCTCCATAATGGTAAAGTAATCAGCACCTTGAATTTGTTCAACTATCCCATGAAGAATTATGTGAGACATGAGTTGTAACGTTTCATTCAGGATATCCGGACTTTTGTATTTGTCACTTTCTTTCTATATATATGGCCATTCAATACATAATTTATGTTACATATATATAGCTATGTATAATGATGATAGATGATCATGACTTCTCATCACCAGTAGCTGAATAAAATTGCACTCGTTATGATCATGTCCTCTTAATGGCAATACCTATCAGCAAAGAAACTGCACATTTTGAAGAATGTGCACTTCCATTGAGCTTCCTTTCTTCTTTGTGTGCTTCCTCCAACATCTCTGCAACATTTCTGCCATGTGAACTGGTTATTGGTTATCACTCTAATAGCATCAACATGGTACTTCGATAGTTGGTGTTTCTATCGATTACAGTGTGGTATGCATGAAAAATAGTAAGTAACATGTTACATGAATTGATCTAGCTAAAGAGCTTAGCTATATATATAGCGAACCTAAATCTTAAAAAAGTATCTTTCTAGCCTTTACTGATGTAGACTTCCTCTCTTTTATTGTGCAAATCTTTTGGCAGGAAATTAATTTTGTCTTCCTGAGAACAGTGGAAATAAAGTACAGAGTTTTGGGCTTCTTGAAAGCCCAACCACGACCACTCTGCAAACCAAGCAGGTTTGAACTTCTTTTTTCTCCCTTGCTACCAAAACATCTCAATGGAAAAGATTGGCTCAGTTCTTGTGATGTACTAGCCATGATAATTTACAGCAAGCTAGTCTTCTGAGATAACGAATTGTTACTGTAGTTGCACATTTGTGTGATTGGTATTTTTCCACACCCACTTATTTCCCTTCCCCCTTTTTTCTTCTTCCCCCCTATCTTTCCCCCCTTTATTGGTGCGGCAAGCACCGCATGGCCACACCTGCTCCTACACCTATGATCGTATCATAGACTAATACAATCAAGACCATGGAGACACATCCCCAATGCCCTTTGGAGTTTAAAATTAGTACATTGCTTGAGTTCATAGTGGAAAAGTGAAGTGGGACATTCAAAAGTGGATATTAGAGTCCACCAATTTAATCAGTTATAGGTTTTAGACAACCACATGTAGTTGCTATGACTATAATCATCATCTCCACCAACAGTATCTAACATTATATCATAAACGTTCAGCCTGTACATAATGTCCTCACTACATCCACAACCTGTTCACAATGCATATACTTCCATGCTTCTTCTTCTGTAAATAACATGTCTCAACATTGTCATGGTGAGACACATGGAACTTTATAGTTAGTGTTGTGAGAACCTCAGGACAGCTGCAGTGCAGTGACTGGGATATCCATGGGCCACCATAAAACTGCCATAAAAACTGGTTGTTAAACTGGGCCACTTATTACATCAGTTAACAAGAAAATGGGCACTAAAAACTGAGCAACCACTTAAAACAGCGAAGGTACAGAGCATGTGCATATTAGGAAAACCTTAATCGTTGTTTGTTCGTCTACTATTTCTGCACTGTGCATGAGAGCTAGAGAATTAGCCTCCCAATCTTCAGGAGTTCTGGCAGAGCACACTCTGAACAGTGTAGTTTGAGGTCATCATACATGTTCATGGAGAATTGGTGACCATATGATGGAGAAAGATCAAGTGTAGAGACAGGAGGGTGAGCTTAATAAATAATCCTCGATATCAATAACTAAATAGCTAGACACTTAAAACAAAAACAGGTACTTAATATAACATAAATCCCAGCTTATCCACAGCTTTTATGATACTGCTACATTATGTATAAATATATCAGTATCTACATATACTCATCCAACTATAAACATCCTTTGCCAAGTGGTCCAATAATAGTTGTGCTTAAGATGTACCTGATCTTGATGTGCACCGTTGATGTCATGGACCTCATGCAACACCTTCTGCTTCTTATCAATTGAGAACACGACCAAGTGTTTATAACTTTATTAGGATGGTTTTTTGCTGGTTATGTGTATATAGAACATTCCTCCACCTATAACCAAGATAAACTGTGTCATGTGAAAGGTGTGCTGGACCACTCAGTACATTATTGCAGAGGCCTTTATAACAACAAGAGACATAAAATATTTCACTTTAAATAAATCTGCCAAGATCTATGAAATCAAGTGTACAACACAAACTGTGATCTAAAACAATGGTTGATGTAGGTGTAATTTGTTGTGGCAAATATTGATTATATATTGAGGCTTATGAAATTGGAATTGATCAATTTATGTCTACATGACAACCATGATATCAGATCTGTAGATAACCACCACAAACAGGTGATGTATACATACCAAAGATACAGATGCAAATACCACTGCGTTTAGCCAGTGTCACAGCTATACATGGGTGGATCCAAGAGGGTGCCCAGGGGGCCCAGTACCCCTGAAATTTGTTAGTATGGTCAACACTGTCTGATATATTTATATAGCTGTAGTGTTAACTATGCCAATAGTCTGTCAAACAGACTTTGCACTGATGACATAGCTGCACATGAGATTGATAGCTGCCATGGTGAATTGAGATGAAGGAGATTTATAACTGATTTCTTTGTGCCTGCCACTGGGGAAGTTCCTGAGAAAAGACAGTCCTGTGATGGTCCTTCGGCAGATGACAATTCAGACTCAGATGGAAATATTTCTACGGATACAGTAAACTGCTTTTAGTGTGTGGCCAGAGCCTGTGGCTGAACCTATTGATATCAGTGATTACCTGGAATGTGCTAGCTTACCAGATCAAACTAAACTGTTACTACTCAAAGGGAGATGTCCTGACAAAAATTTCCTTTATAAGGACAAAAATAGTTTATGGGTATTAAGAAGCAATATTGCCAGCATGAATGGTTTAAAATCTACCCTTACTCCACTAAGGAGATGGAATTAACCACCTATCATGTCTGCTTTTTCCTGTCAAACCTGTATATGGGCAAAGAGTATCATTGTTGATAACCAAAGCTTACAAAGATTGGAAAGATGCACATGATTTGCGAGCACACTCTTGCCTTGAGTACCACAAAATGTCAGAAGCTCATCTTAAAGCAAACATCTGAATGCCCACTCACCAGGATTGATTGCTCAATATCTGAGCAAACTGCAAAAAGAAGGGAGGAAAATATTTTGGAATCTATAATTAAGTGTGTTGAATTTTGTGCGGAGACAAGGAATTGCATTACATGGTCACAAGTTTCTTTGAATCCAGGCTATCTATTATCACTAATCGACTTACATGTATATAGAAAGGAACAATTAGAAACATGTGCATGCAATGCCCCAAGTATGTTTCAAAGACAGCACAAAATGAGCTTCTGTTTTGCATTAAGTATTTTATGCACATTGAGATCATAAAATAAATTTTTTAAATCAGGAAAATGGATCCTTATATGGAATTGAACCTGTTGAGGTAACTGACAAATGAAATTGGGAGCAACTACGTTACACTGTAGGTACCTCCATTGTTGAAATATCAATCGAGCTTGTGAACAAATTACTAGGGAAGCATTGTGCTCTGAAATAATTAAACTTCTGAGACATCTGAACTTAAAGCCTGAAAACTGCCAAGCACAAACTTATGATGGTGCTGGGAATATGATGGCGGTGTTGTAGATCAACCTCTGTGATCTACAATGTCTCCATACTACGACAATTACAGGATTAAACAATATTGATAAGCTTCACAAAAACTATTTCACAATCCCCAGCCTGACATGAGGTGGGGTGATGGTGCTCTCCTTTTAGACCCCCATCGACCCTTTACCTCGTGTCACTACTTATCACATTATATCAGTTCATGTTCTAGGTTTGCCTGTGCAGGCCTCTTAGCTGTCATTCTTCATGTCGGGACTTGTAGTTGGGGCTTGCCCAGGCGGATGATCCCCAACAGGTAGGGTATTGAAATGGTTGTGCAGCAAATTTCATGAAGTTTGCTCCTAAAGCTCCCTACTTCCATTGTTGTGGTATGATCTCTCTCAAGAGCATCATCAGTGCCAGAAATACGATCTACAATCACTTAGCTAGGATTTTTTTTAAATAGTCACCAAAAAGGAAAAGGTATTTAGAAAATATATAGAGAACTACAACTTGATCAGAAATGAGAATTTGATCCCAGTCAAGGAAGTTAAGCTGCCTTGTGCAACTCACAGGGTTGAAAGATACACATCTTTGTAAGATTTTCAGATAATATATGTGTATTTCATTAAATGTCTAGATGACAGTCATTAAAGACAGGATTCTGGCACCCAGTGGGATAGCAAAACAGTAACTGAAGCAAATAGTCCCCTTTCTCAGTTAACTACATCATCATCCATTGCTTCCTTTCAGTGTGCCAGATATTTTTTCAGCTTTACATCATCACTAGCAACTATGCTTCAGGGATTCAGTATGGAAATTATTGCAGCATACCAACAGATTCAGATTTATTCAAAGATATGAGAAAAGAGCACGATAATTTTTTTCAAATGATGTATGGGAGTGTGCTTGCAATGGCTGAGGTTGCAAACATTCAAATTTCTGTGCCTCATAGATGTGCCACACAAACAATGTGAACTAATGCTAGTGGTAAAGCATAATGGGGGCGAGCTCTTCTTGTTCCTTATCTTGACAGCTTGATTGCTGAATTATCATCGCAATTTTGTCACTGTAACAAAGTTGCAACACAGTGGTAAGGACTTACTCCTAGTAACTTTTAACAACTAACACAGGAAAAATTTCTGCCTATTTTGAAAGACTTACCTAGCATCCAGTTTCTAGTGCAAGAAGCCCAGCTATGGCAGAGGCTTTGGCAGGACAATGAGGAAAGACCTGATACAATTCACGACACTTTACAAGAAATGAATCAGCAATTATATCCCAACATTACCACTATTTTGCGTGTACTAATTACTTTTGATTCCTGTGATCATTGCTTCAGTTGAGCAAAGTACTTCATCACTAAAATTTATCAAATCACTTTTGTGCTCAACAATGGGTGAAGAATGACTAAATGCTTTGATACTATGTATGTTCATAAAGATGTAGCATTGAAGTTATTGATGTAATTTGCTAACAGGAGTCCAAGACGTATATTCTTAAATAATATTAAAACTTTTTCTTGTCAAATGATGAATCTTTTTATAATGCAGGCTTTTATAATTTATCTTTCATATGTGATTTGCACGTACATGTCATGTCCTAATCTCACACCCTCAGGTCAGGATCTATCTACTGGAGGGCGGGAGGGCTTCCCCAAAAAGTCCAGGAATTTTAATACAAATTTTGTCCTGCATGGTTAAGGTAAAAGCTTCTCCCCCATTTCTAGATGGAACAGTGACCATCCCTGGTACTCTTGGCCTCCAAATAATCTGACTGCTGATCCAGGGAAAGCCTTGACTTAATAAAGGTAGTGAATGAGTGGTTTCTCCTAGTAGCTGGCGATAGAAGAGAGTTTTTGAGAGACCGCTCCGGTCCTGACTCCATGTTCTCTGTCTTTATTGGGGGGTAGTTGAAAAGAGTCATTTAAACTTAGCGCTGGGAGGAGATCTCTCTGGTCAAGGGTCAGCCCACCTCACTCTATCTAGTAAAAAAAATTATTAACGACATAAGACCTTGTTGTATATAACCAAGTCATGGAAGGAAAAGTAGATATGGAAATTCACACTAGCCAATTCATATGGATATAGACTTTTGTGGTGTGTGTGTAGGGAGGGGGGGGGGATTTGATGTGGAGGCAGTGATTTTTTAAAAATCTTGATATGTACTGTTGATCAAGTTAGGATGATCACATACACAGCATTATTGAGACACAATACTTTGTGTAAAATACTAATGCCAGTCTAACAAATATGTTGTTATTGATAAGAACAACAGACAACAGCAGTTAAGTAGCTAAGCATGGGATGGGAGGGAACCAAAGATCATTCATCTACTCACCATACGACAGTTAGTTCCTTTCTCCTCTTCCACTACTTCAAGCATAACACACTCACCCACCTCCTCTATCACTGCATCTCAGACTCTCTCCACATTTCCTCAACAGCAATACCACCAATCCTTCCCCACTTTTCCATATCCACCAGCCAAAATCCAGTTCCTACATATATATACACACAACTCTCCACACCTCATACAAAATTAAAATTATTAAAATTTGCATTTTTTAATCAAAAAAGTAATAATATATAACACCTTGCTATAATAATAAGTACACTTCATATGCTACTATGTTATGTATTATTGCAGTTATTACAAGTTGCATCAAATGTTAAAGAAATGTTTGTTTTCTTCAATCATCTTTTGTCTTAGCTGAGGAATATATATATGTCAGGATAAAGGTATTGGCAAAGAGACAAAACATTACAACAATAATGTTAGTATACAAGTGTGACTAACCTGACAAAACTTGAATTGCAAGTCCAATGCTTGGAAATGTGCATACTGTAAAGAGTAAAATAGCAGTGCAACCAATATAGGGATGCTATGTAGTGCACTCCCTGATATACATTACAAAAGGAGTAGGATAGCTTACCATGCATAAAAGACTGGGCAATCATGGCTGTTTGTCTGCTCTGATCTATATACATAAATATAATGATAATTATTTAAAAAATTGCCACTTCAAAAGTGTAATGTGACCATTAGTTGCATTTTTATTTGCTGTACTATTTTGGCAGAACACATGAATGCATGATGGATGCATGCATGTCATGCTTCATATTAAATACCTTGGGCCATCACATCATCCAGGAGAAAACTGGCTAGACTATCTGTAGATAATTGCTATTCCATAAACATACACAGAGTTAGCATATTTAAGAAGAACTTTGTCACTGTGTTTATCTGTTTTACAAAAACTCAGGGGCTCTTTTTATGCCAAAGACTATATACCATTAACTCATCGTGGTAGTGTTTGAAAATGAAATATTGCCTACCATACTCACCAGATGTTTTTCAAGCGATTGATTTTCAAAGAATTAGTTCATTCACATCAAAGTCCACTACAGTTAATGATAATGAGATTGCTGGTAAATAAGTTTTCAAATGAAAAAAAAGTCCATCTGCATTGGTAAACATTAATATATTTATTATTAAAATATAAATTACCTTTATCCAATCTGTGGTGATATTGCCACAATCAGCTCTGCATAGTCCCGTATAAAAGAAGCAGGTGATGCAATATACAGATTTGTGGTCCTTATTTGGTTCCTCCATGATCAAGTACAAGTATGCATCTATAATCTGTGCAGAAATATATTCATTCAAAATACATACTAGCCTGAAATTCTATAATACATGTTAATTATGAGCGCAATAATGCTAAAAGATGCACCGTTCCCCTTCTGATACCCAGAGTGGCTGGCTGCGCTTGCTAACCTGAGCAAATGCATCTATCAAAAATGAATTAAGGTTAAACACATTTTGTTCTGATAGAGTATTATCAGTGCACCTTTAATGATGAATCCACTATAGATTTTGTGATTTTCCATGTTTTTACCACATTCCCAGCCTGTCAGTGTGTTCAAGTCTTCTTTACACACTTGACATGATTTTATGGTAGCCACTCGCCACTAGCCTGTGAAAGATTACAAGTATTTTACTTTGAAATGCTAAACAACAATCTATCTAATTACTTCTAGGACTGCTGGACGAGTACCTGCAGTAATTTTGATGAAGCAGTTTTGGTTGCTATAACATGATACAAAATTATTGGATTAGCTCAGAATGAAATTATGCAAAACCATCTGTGTACTGTTTATTTACACACCATCACTATCTGCATGTGTGACAGGACGGAAATCTATACTACCCAAGATTACACTCCTGTCAGCTGGTTTGTTTGGTACGCTGCCACCAGGTGACCTCTGATGTGTCACCAACCTACCCTAGCTATATTACTCAAGCTAAGGCAAGCAAGTCTCTCAACAAGAATTGACCCTTCTTGCACATACATGCACACGTCTACAGACTCAGTGTAATGGCAATCAGATCTAAGGACTGTAAAACTGCTCCCTTAACTAGGCTACAGCCAGTCCCTCCAGACATGCCAATACATGGTAATATTCCGTGTTGTCACACATAAGAGTGACCAATGAGATGCATACAACACATGCTAGCTTAGGTGTTAATTATGGTTTCACAGTTCTATACCATATAGTTCACACATTAGTAATTTATTCATTCACTTAAAGTGGCTGTCTGAAATTGGGTTTGTAATCTCAGGGTCGCCCTGCGACAGCATGGATCCTGCACTTCTTCAGTGTTCCTTTGCTGCCAAAACTTGGCATGTCCAAACAGTGAATGCACTTGCTACAATTTTAGTTGACACACCCTCACATGTGCCACATCTGTCTACTGCACACAAAGGTGAGTCATCATACCAACATCTTGGTGAACTATCATAAAACACTTTTCAGACCTGCTTGTAATCTTGAGTAGACATTCACATTTCACAGGTGTCCTATATTATTTCACGTATAATGTTAACAGATTCCCTCCCTTGATCAGACATGATCGTCTTTGACAACAAAAGACAGAAGGAAAAAAATCAGCCACACCAATCGCTGTCTTGTCAGAAACAGGTGCAGCCTCGGGCTACTTGGAAAAGTAATCAGTACCAGTAATGATATATTTGTTTCCTCGCTGTGATTCAGTAAAAGGACCTGTAATGAGTAGATAGTTAATAAGGAAAGAAATCCACTGAAAGGTAGTATGAGGTTTACATACAAATATAGCAGGATTCATAGCAAGATTTTTAAAAAACAATCAATGTATCAACTCACCTATTAGGTCAATGCCAAGTTGCCTCCAAACTTGAATTTACAGGGGTCAGAGTTAACTCAGCCTTGGCCATTCCTAGCCGGTTGTTTACTCTCTGACATATATCACACCTCTTACAATATTCCCCAACATCATCTCATTCAACATGTCTCAGAAACCTTCACAGTTGAAAATGAAACAAAATTTAATGGGACCTGTATAATATAGCTCACAACAGAAATACTGCATGCCAACATTGTCCAAGTTATATTGTAACTCAATGGCAAGCAGTGTCATGCAGGGTTGAGGCAAGTGATGCTCCACCTTCTTTTCCAAAAGGAAATGAGCGGGTCGGGATATGCACTTATAATTTAAAACTGCTACTTCTCTTGCATGGACAAACCCACAGGGAGAGCACTCTAGCTAATCAAACATAATTTTGTCATTTGTAAGAGACAAACCTTGCTCATCGTCTTGTCTCTCCCAAAGTGACCACCATTATACCATTGTGGCAAGCTTTGATAAGCCTCTCATGCTCTTTCTAATCCACCACAACACAGCGTAGGTGAGAGCCACCAAATGCTGAGTCCTCACTATGGTAAAAAAGAAGGCCATCTTTCTCTTCAAAAGAAGCTGCCTATTGTCTCAGCCCATGTTTTTGTTCTTTGCCAAATGACTGTGTGTAGGCTAGTAAACCTTGTCTCTTACAGCACTGGTAATTAATCAAACGTTAATAATGCTTCTCAAAACAAGCACTCATGTTGGATTCCAGTCAAGAGAGATGGAGAACAGCCTGAACAAACTGAGCGTACTTGTACACAATTTAGTTAGGCTGAGCATGCTTGCACATTGATTAATCTGAGCAAGGAACACCAATTAACCTAAAACCACATTAAAACTATGTGTGAATAAACTTGCATCATTTTTAACCAATCATAGGCCAGTAACTATATAGGTCTTAATAAATAATGCTACCTAAAACAGCTGGCATTTTTTAGGTAATATTTTGATTATTTTGAGCGAACTTCTTTAGCATGACAATTTCGCTATAAGCCTACAGCAGCCACTCTCCAAAAAGTATATGAAAAACATTCACTCATCATCGACACTCCAGGGAGGTCAGCCAGGTTGGCCCTATATACTAAGATCACAATCAAACGGGCTGAACATTGTAAACTTGGACATCCAAGTATGGCACACTTATGTTTGTTTATCAGACAAACATACAAACAAACACACAAACACAAACAAACACACAAACAAACAAACAAATATATAAGTGGACCAGCAGGAATTGTAGGGGTTAAATTGCAGGAAGATTCAGGGTCGCCATTCCAGGTAAGCTACCATCATCGATGTCAATCACTTGCTTCTGCAAAAATCACCTCTTACTTGGCACTAGAGAGCTTGGATCACAATGATGACAAATGTCTTACTGGAGTGACTGCGCATAAGAGAACTATCCAGAATAATCAAGGGATTTAAGTACAAGAAGATATGTGCTTTTAAAGAAAAGGTGAAGCAGTGGATTAATGTTGAAGTTAAGCAGAAACATGGTAGCCGAGTCTTGCCCATGCTGTTAATCTTGGAGGACATTTTGGTAAGAGTTAAGTCAGAACAAAGTTACATATTAGACACAAACAATCAACTTGGTACCTTTACTGCAAGCATGTAGCTACTATATATATATTATATATATATATATATTAGATATAAGTCTATGGCTTTGTTTTATATTTTGATAGTCCAAATGTTACTTGGCTGTCTGTCATTTATGCCAATTAGACTGATGCCATTTGGAATAATATTATATATGAATTCCTATATCTATAGTGTGCCAGTATGTGAATAAGAAGAAGTTTGAGAAATCAATAGTCATCTAATACCAGTTCACAAACAATCCATGGCATGAAATTGGAATTGACCTTATTGTACCACTTCAACTCAGAAATTCAGGAAACTAATGATGAAAAGTGTAATACAGAGATGAAGTGGACTGTTTCGAGTTATTTAGTTGATGATTTAATCTTCATATTGCTGAGGCCATATATATGTTACAACAAGTATTGGACTATGTCAGTAATTATTAACGAAAAATCAAAAGTACTTAAAAATATCCACAATATTAAGTTATGAGTGTCCCGCTGCTCAAGGAGGGGGGGAGGGGTGGATCCATGAATTTTAGATTGGGGGGGTTGATGAACTACTCACGGCCATAGCCAGGGGGGTTTCCATGTTGCCCGGAAATCCTTTCCCCTCTTTCCTGAATCATGATCAGATCATTAATCATTTTGCAAGAAAGCACCGTCCTGCATTTCTCTTTCACTATAACAAGAAATGTAAAATTGAACATGGCATCCTTTAAAAAAATTGTGAGTGATAGTGCAAGTGCTCAGGAAACCCTCTTAATTATTCCTGGCTATGGTCCTGGCTGCCTGCCTACTAAAAACCTAAGGAAAATCTGGGGTGGATCCAGGAATTTTAGAAAGGTAGGGGTGCAGGGGTGGAGAACTAATTCATGCATACTGTACTGTGTAATATTTATCAGCTTAAAAGAACAGCAACTAAAGATCAACAGAGAACTATTTTCAGTCAATAAATAGTGAAGCTTGAAAGAGCCTTCTCGGGTGATGACACTGCACAAAAGCATGGCATATATCATCAACTGACACTCTCACTCCATAATTCATGGCTATTACAGCAAGATCAGAAAAGTGTTGTTCAGTCAAAGTCGCCTTGTATATGTCTTTATCCTCCTGAGCAAACTAAATGATCGCTCTGCTTCAGCACTGGTGATAGGCTGGCAGAGTGCAAGCAATGACTAGTAAGCAATGAATGTTTGGGAAAGAGTCAGAGTCACAAGAGCTAAGAGCTAGGAGAAGATTGTTGCCTCATCTTTGTCTCGCTTATGCTCTCACAATGATTGCCATCTTCTTAGTTCACTTTTGAGAGACAAGGAACATGGAAGATCTTGTTCCCAGTAGAGAAGGTCATCTATATGTTGTTATAGTTGAACACTCGGATTGCAGTTGAGCACTGAAGGCACAAGGCACAAAAGCATATGACTTTGTTTTCCCTCACCTTGAAATCTTTCCTCCAACTGGTGGTATAGCAACGACTCTCTTGTAATGCTCTTTTGCTGATTGACTTGGAGTGTTGCTTCGATTCCGTCGAATGCTTATCTTTCTTGGAACACTCTCACTCACACCAATTGACTCAGCCAGGTCAAGTACCTCACAATACTACCACAAGCTAAAAACGGTGTCAATAGTCTTTCTGACGGTTTTCAAGCATTCAATCGCTTCAGTAACTTTGTTATAGGCCTCATATATATCTTGATCCTGCTTCTGAAGTTTTGAAGCTAGTATTTTCACTTCATCAAGAACATTCTTGATGATTATAAAAACAGCAAGAGTTTGAAAAGAAGAGAGAGCAGCTTTCAGACCTTGTGCTTTCACTCTTGTCTCAGTATCCCAATTCCAGCTCCCATCTGATGAGCCTAAATTTGGGTAATCAGTAGGACACACAATGGCATCTAAGAAAGTGATAAGTGGCTCATACATTTCAAGAAACTTCAAAGCATGTATGTCTCTCCACCCATCTTGTCTTACACATTCCTGGAAGCTTTCTTGCTTTGACGGAAAATAGTATAGGAACCTGATGTGAATGAAGATGATCAGAACAAGAAGGTTTGGAATGATGAGAAAGATATTGCTTCTTACGATCATCAGCGATATTATTTGCTAATGACCTAACTTATCCAAGTTACCTTGAGCGGCTTCAACTATTGTCCCACTAGTTTTTGATGGAACTACACTGAGTGAAGTAGTCATCGTATCAATTGTTGCTGAGCATAACTGAGAAACAGTAGTTGGCATTGACAAGGAAGAGCTCGATGTAGTGGTTGTGACTGTGACTGTCATTGATGGTGATTGAACAAATAAATCTATATCAGTTGATGCACTAGAGTTACCATCATCAGCAGTCGTTGACACAGGGATATGGGACCCAGACTCGATTCTACATTAATTAGAAGGCTATTATAAATTGAGCATTCAACTCTTAACCCTTATTGTTCATATACTAGCTGTATATTGTATCTTATCTTTAAAAAAAAAGTTGTCAGCTGGGTGCAATCCCTGGGTGCTGGCCTCTGTCTACTTCCAGACATGGCAATATTGATGGCAGATGCAAAATGACTATATAGCGCTATTATCATGCACAGCCACATTCCAGGAGTGTGGGTTTACTAGAATTTCATTCATATTTAACAGTTTGTAGTTTAACCAAAGTGCCAAGTCTCTATATTAACAAGTGTCTATACCTAACAAGTGTCTATATCTAACAAAGTGTCTATACTAACAAAGAAACTGGAGGTGGAGCTAGTGTTTAGAACGGTTGCAACCCCAGAAACCCCCCCCCCCCCCTGTCCTGCCCCTACAATTCTGCACCATCAGTGCCAGCCGATCCTTCTCACGCACATCACCAAGATATGTTCCACATCTTCCTCTGCTCCACTATCACACATGATACATCTCTCATCCCTAACTATCCCACATCTCTTCTTATCCTCTAACAATCCAGCTGATGCAGTCCTCAGTCGAAATTGCAACCGCACACCTTCCTGACCATTATTATTATTATTATTATTATCACTTTACAGTACATATCACTTTACAGTTCATATATATATATAGAAACACGAGTGATGACCATGATTAGGGAGAAAGAGTATATACTGATGGTCTACAAGTCAAAATCAAGTAGCCAGATTTTCTGGGTGGGATTAGTACTAGATCTGTTCCAGGATGGAGGATGGATGTCATGCACAGCTAGGATCATCAGTTCCGCTAACAGATCTGTGCTAGATAAATATGTTATGCTTGTTAGCAGATCTGTTCCCCCGCATAGGGGAATCAATCCCAGCTAACCAATCCGCGTGTGAAGGGGGGAATTAAATCCGCTAGCATATTCGTTGCCCTGGTGGATAGCTTTTGTTTCTGCCCCCTCCCCCCCCCCCCCCTCCCCCGGCCCCCCCCCTCTTCCCACCACCCTGCATAATTTGCGTACGATAAGAAAAGTGGCGCTTCCGACAAACACATTGGGTATAGGTCGTCATCGAAATGACTAAAGCCGAGCGAGCCATGAACAAGTCTCCCCTAAATAGCTGAAGATTTCTGGAAATCCTTCTGCTGAGAAAAGCAATACGGCCTACTACAAACTACTCTAACCCCCTTCACTTTTGAATACTCCTGGCTGGATTTCTCTGTTGTAAGCCCTACTAGCTATTGTTTACTCAACTGTTACCAGACCTTGAAGGAGGCTGTAGATGACCCAACGAAGGTGCAGGCGACAAAAGCAAGATGTTATGGTATGTGCTGATGTTTGTGTAGTGGACAGCATGGTGCACAATGTGCAGTCAACAATAGGAATAAAACGTGACATGTGTTATGTTTACTGCTTTAATATTAAGAAAAAGAATTTAAATGGTAAAGGGTCATTAACTGGTTGTTGTCTATATGGGTGCATTCCTACTATTATGTGTATTTTTATTTATTGTATTTTGCCGTATTTTGACACATATTGTATACATATTGTATTTTGCCACATATTTTGCCACATCTGGTTCACGTGCTGGATGTGTGTGCCAGGGTGTGGTTGTTGTATGACATGGTGAATAACTAGCTACCGGTATATATCAAGTGTACGTGAGTCTAATTAGCATCTCATTATTCCTGATGAACACTAGAGCATGTAGTTGAAACAGCGAGAGAATAAATTCCAAGGTGATTATTGAGAAGGTTAGAAGGTGCAAAATTAAGAAATGGATTTGTCGTGACAATGCACGAGTCTTCTGGTAGTAAAATTATGCCCAGCAGACATACAGTATGCAAGTTATGTGTGTGGGGGGGGGGGGGAAGTAGATTAAGATATTGAGGACCAAATTTCACTGTTTTAACAGTTTCTGGGCCTGCCAGTTGACTACCTTTGCGAAGGCTTCAAGGCACGCCCAAAGTGTTTCTGTCGTCAAAATCAGAAGAAGACAGTTTATAATACTAAGAAGCTGCCAAAGTGAGGTCTAGCTTGAGATATAACTTTTTTATTTTTCGTCTGCCATTTTAAAATGGACCAATACAGGGACTGCCAACACACTGCATGCATAGTGAAACATCCCTTATCCGGACTCCCAATAAACGGGCACCTCCTTCTACCGGGTAGCAATAGCTTTTAAAAAACCCTTTACTGATCACACTAAACGACCCTTACCGACTTTGGTTTCTGTCTCGTGTCTACAGCAGTGTCAGAGGAATGTGTGGGGGAGAATAGATGTCGCAATGTTGTAACATTAGAAAAGAAGCTGGAGATTATTATTGGTGAGCTAAAGAAAGGAAAGTCACAAAGGTTAGTCTCCAGTGTGTGGAATCTTCCAGGACTCTTGCACACTGTGCGGAACCTTCCAGGACTCTCGCACACTGTGGGAACCTTCCAGGACTCTCGCACACTGTGCGGAACCTTCTAGGACTCTTGCACACTGTGTGGAACCTTCCAGGACTCTCGCACACAGTGCGGAACCTTCCAGGACTCTTGCACACTGTGCGGAACCTTCCAGGACTCTCGCGCACTCTGCGGAACCTTCCAGGACTCTCGCACACTGTGCGGAACCTTCCAGGACTCTTGCACACTGTGAGGAAAGGGAAGCTAAAAATTTCAAAAATCAAAAGAAAGAGTTAGCATATTAGCTGTTCTAATTCTGCTGGAACATGCAGGATGCCATTGGGGTTTATGCACACAAGTGCAAAACCCTGTTGCTTCAAGCATATGGACATGAGCTCTATCCCTGTGCACTATTACTCTAAAAAAATGCTTGGATGGATTCCACATTGTTTGCATCATGGCTTCATGAGAGGTTTGTGCCTTATGTTAAATAACATTGAATATAACATCTCATTGCTTCTTGATAATGCACCTGCCCACCCGTCAGTAGACATGTTATAATGCACCTGCCCACCCATCAGTAGACATGTTATAATGCACCTGCCCACCCGTCAGTAGACATGTTATAATGCACCTGCCCACCCATCAGTAGACATGTTATAATGCACCTGCCCACCCATCAGTAGACATGTTATAATGCACCTGCCCACCCATCAGTAGACATGTTATAATGCACCTGCCCACCCATCAGTAGACATGTTATAATGCACCTGCCCACCCATCAGTAGACATGTTATAATGCACCTGCCCACCCATCAGTAGACATGTTATAATGCACCTGCCCACCCATCAGTAGACATGTTATAATGCACCTGCCCACCCATCAGTAGACATGTTATAATGCACCTGCCCACCCATCAGTAGACATGTTATAATGCACCCGCCCACCCATCAGTAGACATGTTATAATGCACCCGCCCACCCATCAGTAGACATGTTATAATGCACCTGCCCACCCATCAGTAGACATGTTATAATGCACCTGCCCACCCATCAGTAGACATGTTATAATGCACCTGCCCACCCATCAGTAGACATGTTATAATGCACCTGCCCACCCATCAGTAGACATGTTATAATGCACCTGCCCACCCATCAGTAGACATGTTATAATGCACCTGCCCACCCATCAGTAGACATGTTATAATGCACCTGCCCACCCATCAGTAGACATGTTATAATGCACCTGCCCACCCATCAGTAGACATGTTATAATGCACCTGCCCACCCATCAGTAGACATGTTATAATGCACCTGCCCACCCGTCAGTAGACATGTTATAATGCACCTGCCCACCCGTCAGTAGACATGTTATAATGCACCTGCCCACCCATCAGTAGACATGTTATAATGCACCTGCCCACCCATCAGTAGACATGTTATAATGCACCTGCCCACCCATCAGTAGACATGTTATAATGCACCTGCCCACCCATCAGTAGACATGTTATAATGCACCTGCCCACCCGTCAGTAGACATGTTATAATGCACCTGCCCACCCATCAGTAGACATGTTATAATGCACCTGCCCACCCATCAGTAGACATGTTATAATGCACCTGCCCACCCATCAGTAGACATGTTATAATGCACCTGCCCACCCATCAGTAGACATGTTATAATGCACCTGCCCACCCATCAGTAGACATGTTATAATGCACCTGCCCACCCATCAGTAGACATGTTATAATGCACCTGCCCACCCATCAGTAGACCTGTTATAATGATGCACCTGCCCACCCATCAGTAGACATGTTATAATGCACCTGTCCACCCATCAGTAGACATGTTATAATGCACCTGTCCACCCATCAGTAGACATGTTATAATGCACCTGCCCACCCATCAGTAGACATGTTATAATGCACCTGCCCACCCGTCAGTAGACATGTTATAATGCACCTGCCCACCCATCAGTAGACATGTTATAATGCACCTGCCCACCCATCAGTAGACATGTTATAATGCACCTGCCCACCCATCAGTAGACATGTTATAATGCACCTGCCCACCCATCAGTAGACATGTTATAATGCACCTGCCCACCCGTCAGTAGACATGTTATAATGCACCTGCCCACCCATCAGTAGACATGTTATAATGCACCTGCCCACCCATCAGTAGACATGTTATAATGCACCTGCCCACCCATCAGTAGACATGTTATAATGCACCTGCCCACCCATCAGTAGACATGTTATAATGCACCTGCCCACCCATCAGTAGACATGTTATAATGCACCTGCCCACCCATCAGTAGACATGTTATAATGCACCTGCCCACCCGTCAGTAGACATGTTATAATGCACCCGCCCACCCATCAGTAGACATGTTATAATGCACCCGCCCACCCATCAGTAGACATGTTATAATGCACCTGCCCACCCATCAGTAGACATGTTATAATGCACCTGCCCACCCATCAGTAGACATGTTATAATGCACCCGCCCACCCATCAGTAGACATGTTATAATGCACCTGCCCACCCATCAGTAGACATGTTATAATGCACCCGCCCACCCATCAGTAGACATGTTATAATGCACCTGCCCACCCATCAGTAGACATGTTATAATGCACCTGCCCACCCATCAGTAGACATGTTATAATGCACCTGCCCACCCATCAGTAGACATGTTATAATGCACCTGCCCACCCATCAGTAGACATGTTATAATGCACCTGCCCACCCATCAGTAGACATGTTATAATGCACCTGCCCACCCATCAGTAGACATGTTATAATGCACCTGCCCACCCATCAGTAGACATGTTATAATGCACCTGCCCACCCATCAGTAGACATGTTATAATGCACCTGCCCACCCATCAGTAGACATGTTATAATGCACCTGCCCACCCATCAGTAGACATGTTATAATGCACCTGCCCACCCATCAGTAGACATGTTATAATGCACCTGCCCACCCATCAGTAGACATGTTATAATGCACCTGCCCACCCATCAGTAGACATGTTATAATGCACCTGCCCACCCATCAGTAGACATGTTATAATGCACCTGCCCACCCATCAGTAGACATGTTATAATGCACCTGCCCACCCATCAGTAGACATGTTATAATGCACCTGCCCACCCATCAGTAGACATGTTATAATGCACCTGCCCACCCATCAGTAGACATGTTATAATGCACCTGCCCACCCATCAGTAGACATGTTATAATGCACCTGCCCACCCATCAGTAGACATGTTATAATGCACCTGCCCACCCATCAGTAGACATGTTATAATGCACCTGCCCACCCATCAGTAGACATGTTATAATGCACCTGCCCACCCATCAGTAGACATGTTATAATGCACCTGCCCACCCATCAGTAGACATGTTATAATGCACCTGCCCACCCATCAGTAGACATGTTATAATGCACCTGCCCACCCATCAGTAGACATGTTATAATGCACCTGCCCACCCATCAGTAGACATGTTATAATGCACCTGCCCACCCATCAGTAGACATGTTATAATGCACCTGCCCACCCATCAGTAGACATGTTATAATGCACCTGCCCACCCATCAGTAGACATGTTATAATGCACCTGCCCACCCATCAGTAGACATGTTATAATGCACCTGCCCACCCATCAGTAGACATGTTATAATGCACCTGCCCACCCATCAGTAGACATGTTATAATGCACCTGCCCACCCATCAGTAGACATGTTATAATGCACCTGCCCACCCATCAGTAGACATGTTATAATGCACCTGCCCACCCATCAGTAGACATGTTATAATGCACCTGCCCACCCATCAGTAGACATGTTATAATGCACCTGCCCACCCATCAGTAGACATGTTATAATGCACCTGCCCACCCATCAGTAGACATGTTATAATGCACCTGCCCACCCATCAGTAGACATGTTATAATGCACCTGCCCACCCATCAGTAGACATGTTATAATGCACCTGCCCACCCATCAGTAGACATGTTATAATGCACCCGCCCACCCATCAGTAGACATTTTACAGTCCAGGCATGGAAAAGTTAGCACCATGTTTCTGCCTCCCAATACTACCTCGATTCTTCAGCCGATGGATCAAGGAATTGTGGAGGCAATGAAGAGGCCATACAAAATGTTTATTTTACGCCATCTCATTCTTGAGAATGAAGCATCTTCTCTCTCTGTTCTTGAACTCCTGAAGCAGCTAACAATAAAGGATGCTGTGTACTGGTGTGCCCACGCATGGGATGAAGGGACACATGACGGTTTGGTGAAGGGATGGAACAAGCTCCTTCGTCCTTCCAAAGTGGGTAGTTGCCATGTTGCGATTGATGGTGCAGTCGATGATGGTTCTGCTGATAGTCAAGTTGATGGTTCTGCTGATAGTCAAGTTGATGGTTCTTATGTATGTACAGCTCTTGGTTCTTCTGGTAGAGCAGATGATGGTTCTGGTAGTCCAGCTGACCTCCCATTGTGTAGCTACAAGCCATGACGATACAACTGGTTTGTTTTCTGGTGGAGATAATGTTGAAGATATGGAGTTTAGAGATCTTTTTCAACAGTTGGGCTACAGTCCAGATGATCCAAACTGGCAAACTCCAGAAGACTGGCTTGAAGAAGACGCAGAAGACCGTGGGTACCAACTAACGACAGACAATGAAATTGTGAGTGAAGTCGTTGGTGAAAGGTCAATCAATGATTCTTTCTCTAGTGGTGATGATGAGGAATTGGATGCCCAAAGTTCAGTGTCAGACACAAAAGCATGCAAGGCTTTCCATGTAGCGTTGAAGTGGCTTGAGTCTCAAGGTCATACACACCCCGTTCATCTCCTTCTTGTAAAGAAATGGAGAGATACTGCTGCTATGAACCGAGTGGAGAACCTAAAACAGAGCACCATAACATCTTGCTTTAAAAAACAGTGAGAATTGAAATGACATGTGTACACAACATTATTAGTGGTTGTGTGTACGTACAATACATGTGTACTAATTAATAAAGGACATTTCTAGGGAAATTCTAAGTTACGGGCAATTTCTAAGTTACGGGCACCCCTTGGTCCCACGCTGCCCGGATAAGGGAGGTTTCACTGTGCATGTTCACACAACATGCATGTACACAAACACACACACATACCCATGTATTCACCTGAAGAAGGAGCTGTTGGAGTGGCTGATGGTCAGCGAGTATCTCTACTTCTTCATGCATCTCAAGGTGTGCATGGAATGATATTACTGGAGATCATCGATGAGAGAGGGGGAGGACAAGCAGAGAGAGGTGGGAGGGGCTGGAGATCATTAATGAGAGAGGGGGAGGACCAGCAGAGAGAGAGGTGGGAGGGGCTGGAGATCATCAATGAGAGAGGGGGAGGACAAGCAGAGAGAGAGGGGGAGGACAAGCAGAGAGAGAGGTGGGAGGGGCTGGAGATCATCAATGAGAGAGGGGGAGGACAAGCAGAGAGAGATGTGGGAGGGGGAGAGGGAGGGAAAGAGAGCAGGGGCATAGGAAAGGAGAGAGAGAAGATGGTTGTAGGTGATATGGGAAGGGGGTAAAGTGGGAGAAGAAGAAGGGCCTTCATCCTCCCCAATGTCACTCACATCTGCAAGGATGGGGTAAGGATATCAAGCAGCAAGGCTCCAGGAAAGCCATCCACGTCCAAGGATGCCTGGACGTTCCATAGTTATGCTGTGGGATACTCTGATATCCCGGCATGATCCCGACGCCAGAGCATTTCAGACATCCTGGGGTAACTATGGAATGTCTACCCGCATTCTTGGATACGGCTCAAGCAGGAGAGCAAGTCATACTTAACTCTTCCAGCATATATATATATCTGTTCAATTCCAATCATCAGTGGTCTGATTCCAAGTATCAGGACAATGTTCTCCTCAGGAATTTCTGAAGGGATATTGGTGTGTGTGGCACCCGTATAATTTTTGTGGCAACCTTAATCACACCCCATTTTAATTGGTCTTCAAGAGTTCACAGCAATACTTGGGGCAAGGTTCATATGTACAGAAGCTGAAATTGCTTTTTTTGTAAATCCTGAGTGCAGCCATGTTATGCAGTGTATTCTGTCATGGGGGAAGGGAAAGATTCATACTGACTGAACTGCCCCCCTCCATATCTCGGTACTTTTCTTTTATAGATCTCCAAGACCCTTGAAGAACATTACAAAGCCTTTCTTGTTCTCATTTATTCATGTGTGGATAATATATATTTATTATTCTCAATGAAATCTCAGTTGACATAATAACATTAAAATCACCTTCTCAACAATCAACTTCAAATTTTATTCACTCGACATTTCGACTAGATGCTCTAGTCTTCATCAGGAATAATGAGACGCTAAGGCTCGTGTGAGCCTGTTATATACCTGTAGCTAGCTATCCACCATGTGCCAGTACATGCGCCTAGCACGTGCACCGGATGTAGAAAATAATAAATTTATTATTTTAAATTGATTTATTGATTTATTGATTATTTATCGATTTATTTATTTTTTATTTATATATTAGAGGGTGGGTAGGTCACTTGTGTGGGAGGGGAAGATTGGGTGTGGGAGGGTGAGGTGAGGGAAGGTTGGTTGCTGGATGGAAGGTTAGGTGTGGGTGGGAGGGGAAGGTGGTGGGTTGGGAGAGAAGGGTTATTCACAGAAATTGGAGGGGCCTGGGTTAGGGAAGAGGCATGAAAAAGATTGAAAAGGTGTGTAAAATTAAGAGAGGAGGAAGAACACTGCATGGTGTTGTACTTGTCTTCAGATGATGGAGTTTTATGAGAGACTCTGGAGCCAGGATGCACACAGCTTACGTTTGTTCAGGAGGTGTGGCACAGGACCTCCCACTTGGGCTCATGGATGACATCTTTCATCAAACATTTCAACACCAGAATAGATTAAGTGGATGAGGTAAGTAGATAATCACATGTAAGTCATGTGACTTACTGTGCGGCTAGGAAAGCTAGTTTAGTCTTGAATCTGTCATGTATATGAATCTGTCAGGTACATGCAATGTAGTATGTATCCCCTGATGGGGGCAGGGTTCCATTTAGTGGGGGGGGGGCTGCCCCTTGGAATCTTTTTGCCCCCCCCCCCACTCCTCCCCACCACCCCTTGGAAATTGTATTATTAAAATTCTTATTGATGTAGATATGTGCTTGACATCTTGCCCCCCCCCCCCTTAATATTAAGATTCCCCCGTCTTGGACAATTTTCTAAATGAAACCCTGGGTGGTACTATATATTGAAATGTTGCATGGCTCCTGGTGGGTGTGGCTACAGTATATAAATATGTATATATTCTGCAATGAGGTATGGGTCCCTGGTGGGTGTTGTTACTTGTGTGTGTCATATATAGTAATTAGGTGGGTTGGGTGGGACACAGATGACCTCTAGTCAACATGCTTGTACATGGAGGCGAGGCAGGCATACGCTGAGCCGTGTTCCAGCTGCCAGACTAGAGGAAATCCGTATCCCACCCTAAACCCCTGAGCCTAATAATGAATTATCGTGCCATCAAAATACATATGTACCAATTACTACAAATATGTATTTCAGTTGTGCCCAGGCCGAGGCAAAGTGGCCTGACAAAGCTACACCCTGATGTGTACATGACAGCCAGGCAACCTAATCTGTACCTTACTGGCCAGATATGGGCCAAGGGGTAGGATACGGGACATGTCTAGCTGATCCTCCAATCAAAGCATGAGAAATCGTTTCATGGTGTGATATAAATATATGTATGTACGTATATATCTGTGCATATATGTACGCATATATGTGTATATAGTATATGTATATATGTATAGTAAATGTGTATATATGTATAGTATATGTATATATGTACAGTAAATATATGAATATATGTATTTATACTACATCACGTCATCTGTGGCTAATCTGATTGGTTAATAACTATAGGTTACATAGGCGCTTAACTTACACTTTTAACCGCATGTAGTTTAGCGCATGTATAAGTAAGATGGCCTATACAAAAGAGTCGGTTATGCGCCAGTGTAACCTACTCGTTTGCTGTTACATTCCTCGGCTTCGCCTCGAGGTAACCGCAAACTCGGAGGTTACATAGGCGCATAACCGACTCTTTTGTATAGGCTATCCCATACATATACATTGTATGTATGTGTGTATATAATTATACATGTATGCATAAATGTATAATACGTATGTATATATGATTAATATGACCTTCTCAATAAACAACTTCATTCGCTCGAAATTTCGACTAGATGCTCTAGTCTTCATCAGGAATAATGAGACATCTGCTAAGGCTCGCGTGAGTCTGTTATATACCTGTAGCTAGGTATCCACCACGTGCCAGTACATGTGCACCGGATGTAAAGATAATCATCATCATCATCATCATAACAATAATAACAATAATAAGAATAAGAATAAGAATTAAAATAATAATAATAATAAAGAAATTAATTAATTAAATTAACAACAAATGATAATGATAATAATAGTCATAAATATTAAAATAAATAAATAAAAAGTGAAGTAATTATTGTGAGGAGACTACCATCTTGGACCAGGCCAGAAGACAGAAGGAACTGAAGTAGGCATTGCACATCGGTCTAGCACCAAAGTGTGAGCGGTTCAATCAAGACTGGAATGGACTTGCCTGGATGCTGGGGAGCCACTCTGAAGAGTTTGAACTTGAAGCCATGCCCACCATAATTACAACAAAATTAAATTTATTTATTTAATATTTATTATCCGTTTTTATTATTATTGTTGTTGTTGCTTATTATTATTCTTATTATTTTAAATTATTATTATTTTATTATTATTATTATTAAATTTTTGTTTTATTTATTTGTTTATTATTTATGTTTATTATTTATGTTTATTATTTATGTACATTTTTATTTATTGTTCATTGTTCATTATTATTCTTTCTTAATTATTAATTTATTATTATTATTATTATTATTTTACATCCGCATGTACTGGCACATGGTGGATAGCTAGCTACCGATATATAACAGACTCACGTGAGCCTTAGCATCTCATTATTCCTGATGAAGACGAGAGCATCTAATCGAAATGTCGAGTGAATAAAATTTGAAGTTGATGATTGAGAAGGTGATTTTAATGTTATTATGTCAACTGAGAGTTCATTGAGAATATGTATATAATATGCATGTATATAATATTATATTATATGCATGTATATGTATATATGTAAATATAATATTGTATATGTACTTTAAGACCATACCTGAATTGCTTCCTGTAGTAATCACATTGTTGGCCAGTCAGAACAGATAGTATTAGATTAGGAGTGTGTATTGTGAGCAGCTGCTTATGACTTGATTCCTGCAACTCTATTGCACTTATCTCTGATGGGAAAGGGATGCCTCAAGATGGCTGAAGTCAGGCCATCACAGTTCAGTGTATTCTTCAAGGACAAGTGAACTCTGTTTAAGTAAGAACAAACAGAGCAGACTACAATATAGGCCATATGATTTATCTTAGAAGAGAAAGGTTCTCTCTATTGAGGTTGTTTCTGAACACTGCTTGAACGAAGGATCAAGCTTTATGTCCTGACTCGCAGGTGCGTCAGAGACCTTTTGCTGCTTACAGCAAGGGCCTTTTAACAGATAGATAGCTACTAGATTATGACTAAGCTGCAATTCAGCGTCTCACACGGATAGGCAGACACTCGAAAGGGGAATCCTATACTGACTGAGAAGACTACCGGACTGAAAACAATATAGAACGTCACTAATAGATCCCTTTACCAACAACAAAAAGACAACACACGAGGGGAGCCCACGCCCCCTCATACAAAAATGCATGCACGTGATACAATCAAGTAGGAGGGAAATAGAGATGGGAAATGACACATTATTAAGAATGTTCACACATGATTCCATGTTTGTATATAGTTCCTTGTGGCAAGGTCTTTAGGCCTGAACATCCTCCGGGGCTGGGAGGCTGCTGTCTGCTCTTGATCCAGTAGAGGCACCAGTCTCGTAATAGAATGTTTGTAGAGTCCCTTAGAGGTCATGAGGGTAGCCACTCGCACCAGTCCATCTTCTCCAGGGTGCACTTGTTCCACGACTGCCAAAGGCCAGGAGCGAAGAAACAATTAGCTATCTTTGAGTAGAACCACATCACCCACTTGCACTGATCGCTTTGGATGTTTCCAACGCTGGAACTTTTGCAACTGCTGTAGGTAATCCTGACTCCACTTTTCCCAGAGGTCTTGTACGAGCCGTTTGCAGAGGTTCCATCTCCGTAGAGAAGTGATTTTGCTAGTTGTGTCCGAGGTGTGTGGTAAAGCTTTGAGAGACCTTCCTACCAGGAAATGCCCTGGGGTGAGTGCTTGAGCACCGTCCATTGGAGCAGAGTCCAGCGGGACGAGTGGCCTACTGTTGAGGATTGCTTCCACCTCGGTAAGTATGGTGTACATTTCCTCGGTTGTGAGCTTCTGGGTGCCGAGGGTCTTGTAGAGTAGACTCTTCATTTGTTTGAACCCGGCTTCCCAGATACCTCCGAAATGTGGAGAACGTGCTGGAGAGTGCTGCCAGGTGATGCGTTGATCTGCCAGGAACTGATTCAGAGACTCGTGTGCTTCTTGGGTGTCGAGTAGCTTGTATACTTCTTCTAGCTCTCTCCTGGCGGCCACAAAGTTTGTTTCCATTATCGGTAATGAAGGTGGTAGGTCTCCCCCGTCTGGGTCTGGCAATGAATCGCCTAACGGCTGCTAGGAGCGCTTCTACGGTGAGATCCATCACCAGCTCGAGGTGTACACTTCTTGTTGTTAAACAAACGAATAAACAAACGTATCCTGGAATCCAGACTGGCTTCCTGGTATGTCCCCTCCGAAGGGTGAAGGGTCCAGCAAAGTCAGCTCCTGTAGTAGTAAAGGCTGGTGCTGGAGTGACTCGGCTTGGAGGTAGCTGGCCCATCAGCTGGTCCGTGGTTCTTGCATAAAATCGTTGGCATTTTACGCAAGACTTAGAAATGTCTTTGGTGAGGTTCTTGGCGCCCAGGACGTGGTAATCCAGACTGAGGATTCCCATGAGTCCAGTGGGGCCAATGTGCATAGCGTCTCTGTGAGTCTGCCAACCGATAGGTTGAGACAGGTAGTCCTTTCGGTGGAGGATGAGAGGATGTTTTTGTTGTGAGGCGAGATCTACACGTCTGAGGCGTCCTCCCACTCTCAGCAACTGGTCTGGATCCAAGAAAGGTCTCCTTTGCAGCAGAGAACTCTTCCTGGACAACTGGTTGTTCTCGAGGCATCGGATTTCCTCTGAGAAGAAGCGTTCCTGACTCTGTCGGAGTAGTATGATTTTCAATCCCTTGATCTCCTGTAGGGTAAGTGTGGAACTCCTGTGGTCTTTTATCTGATGGTTTCTTGAGGTTCATCCCAAATCGGCGACACCAGGATAGAACTCTGAGCATTCTCTTGTGGGAAGAGAATCTGGTGTCAAGTCCTTTGCTGGAGGTCCCACTGTGAGTGTGGTTGTCCTCAGCTCCGGTAGCTTGTCATTTTTCCGACGCCAATTCCTGCATGGCCAGTCTTCAGGTCCCTGCAGTAGCCACTTTGGTCCTTGCCACCAAAGCTTAGATTCTGAGAGCTCTCTTGGGCTGATGCCTCGGGAGGCTAGATCTGCCGGGTTTGTCTCTTTGGGAACATGCCTCCTGTTTGATGCAGAGATCCTGGTCAACGTGTCTGCCACCCGATTACTGACATATGAGTTGAGTCTTCCTGGTGGTGTGTTTAACCAGCACAGAACGATGGTGCTGTCAGACCAGGCGAACACGTCTTGTAGTTCTATGCCCAGAGACTCCATGACTAAGCTGAGTAGTTTGCTCAACACTTGAGCGCCACAGAGTTCTAGACGAGGAGTCGTGCCCGGAGGAGAGATGGGAGCCACTCTGGTCTTGGAGATCACCAAATTGACTGAGACTGTAGTGTCCTTGTATAGAGTTTGTACATACACCACACCAACACTGCATTAGACGCGTCGGATAAACCATGGAGTTGTATGCTCCTCTTCTCCTTGGTTGGGTCATAGTAGCACCTTGGGATCGGATGGTTGGTGATGCATTGTAGTTCTGATTGCCATGCCTTCCATGTAGATGCTATTTTGTCTGGAACTGGCTCGTCCCATGTCATACCTAGCTTCCAGAGACTCTGGAGCAGGATTTTCAGCACGACAATGGCTGGCGCAAACCAACCAAGTATATCAAATACTCAAGAAATCTCTGAAGCAATCTGCCTTTTGGTAGGGTGTGTAACAAGAATGACAGCTGGAGTGGAGATGTGTAGAGTGTCACTAGCCGTATTCCAGTGAATGCCCAATGTCTTGTGGCAATCACCAGGAGATACAATCAACTGAGTGGTCTCTTTTTCTCTCAAGTCTTCCGGAATGGTTGCTAGGAGTCTCGGGTTGTTTGTCCTCCATTTGCGTAGATCCATGCAAGCTTGTAGCAGGAGTCCATTAATCTGCTCGCGCTTGTCAACTGCTTCCTCGAGAGTCTCTGGACCTGTGATGCAGTCATCCACATACAGTTGGGATAAGATGATGTCTGCTGCCTTCGGAAACTCCTCTCCATGGTCCTTGGCAACCTGGTGGCGGACTTTGGTGGCCAGAAAGGGAGAGGAGGTGACTCCAAACATAAGCCTGGTCATCCCCTCCAGTCCTCTATATGTCCGTCTTCATTTGTGATCAAATAGTGGTGAAAATCATTTTCTTTGTCCGCTAGGGTATCTCCCGAAACATCTTTCCGATGTCAGCTGTCATCCCGATCCTGAAGGAGACCAAGATGCTTGTGAGTCGTGGGTACAGGTTAGGTCCGAGTAACAGATGATCGTTGAGGGAGATGCCAGAGGATGTGTGTGTTGAGGCATCGAAAACCACCCTCAGTCTCGTAGTTGTACTGGATTCCTTTACGACTCCATGTGTGGGTAGGTAATAAGAGTCGCTTTCTGGCTTGAGAAGATCGGCTGATGGAACCCTTTCTGAGTGTCCTCGGATGGAATAGTCGTCGATGGCTTCAGCAAACTCTGACCACTTGCCCCTTCTGGTGAGGGACTTCTGGTTCTGGTGATGTCGTTGCTGAGCTTGATCTCGGGAACAGCCGAGTGAAAGCGCATCAGCTTACCTAGGAAGTTCGACCACATATCTGCCGTCTTCCTGCCGTGTGTGCGTCCTTTCGAAGTGATTCAGGGCCATCCGCTCGTCCCTGGTACGCGTAGTGTCAGTTGAGGAGACGTCTTCCACTTGCCAGAGTCTTATCAGCAGGTCCTGAGTCTGTTCGTCTACGGCTTGAGTCTTCAGACACAGATGGGATCTCGGTTACATTGCTGTCAGATTGGCACTGTCCGGACACTACCCATCCGTACACGGTCTCTGAGGTGCTCAGTAGTCGATTGGTAGATCGCACAGTCTTCTCACCCATGATCCTGGAAGGACATCCACTCCCAGGAGTAGGTCCACCCGTCCTGGTTTGTCAAAGTCAGGATCTGCCAGCTTCAGACCCTCGAGGTAGGGATCTCGCCGCACTGAAGTCAGAACTCCTGCTGGTAGATCCCCAGTGATGGTGTCTGCTACCAGCACTCTCATGGGCATCAGGGTGGTGACACTCCCATTCGGTACGCGTAGAGTGAAGTCCACCTTGAACTTGCTGACGGGCGTGGAGGCTTGCTGGAATGCCACAATGTTAGTGGTTTCTGCAATCTTCTTGAGCCTGAGTGTGTTGGTCAACCTGGAAGTGATGAAGGATAATCCTGAGCCGTTATCGATCAGCGCTTGGGCCTTCTGTAACTTCCCTTGGTGCTGGATGGTGGTGACGCATATCATAGTTACTGAATCGGTAGTCGTGTTGCACACAAGATCAGTTATGGATACGTGGTGAGTCGACTGGACTGTGTTCGAGGGTAGAGAAGACGCAGATGCAGGTGGCTGGGGCTGCTGTGGAGCATTTGGCCGATGTAGGAGACTGTGATGTCTCTTGCCGCAAGTCCGGCAAGAACTTTTTCTGGGACAATTCCTTGAACTGTGGTCTTCTCCCAAACAGTTACCACATGCCTTCAACCTCTGAGAGGTCGTTTGTCTCTGTTCGATATTCATGTTCCTAAAGTCTGGACACTGAAAAAGGAAGTGACTTGCATTGCTGCAGAGCTTGCATCCTGACGATTCTCTCATGTGAAGGACTGGAGTCTGATAAGACTTCTTCACCGGGAAGCGTGGCTTGTAAGTGGGCTTGATTGGTGTCCCTGTGGCTGCTAATCCTCGTCGGTAGCGCTCCACAAAATCCATCATGTGTTCGGCCGATGGAGGCTTCTTCATGGACGAAGTATCCTTCTTCCAATCTTGAAAGATTGCTCCTGACATCTTGAGCTCCATGATGAGGGACATGACTGTTGGGAAATCAGAGTACTCCTCTAGAGTAGTGAGGGTCTTCTGCATAAGAGACATGGTTTTGCCTAGACCATCGTGCAAAGGGTCCAAGGCGTGCTGAATCCATCTCTGTAACATGATCCGACATGTTTCTCGTGGCCTGTCATATCTGATCAGGAGGGACTTAACGATTTCACTGTAGTCCTTGCCGCCCCTGGAGGCAGTGGATACATGTCCTTTCCTTCCTCACCCCTGATGACGGTGCGTAGGAAATGCAGTTTGTCGGTGTCAGAGACAAAGGGATCCTTCTTCATAGCGTTCTGGAATTCGTCCCAGAAGTTCCGCCAGTTCTCTTGATCACCGTTGAAGATGGGCAATTCGATCCTGGGAAGTCGGAAGGAACTGGAGAGTGTAGGACTGGCCCTGTGTGGTGGTGAACTGAATGCGGGGTTTGGTTAGGCTTCCAATTCCTGGTTACGTCTCAGACTATCCTTCCCCTTTCTCAGGTCCTTGATCAGGACCATAATCTCGTCCCTCCTTCCGGCATCTACCCATAGGCTCGTAAGGTCGTTGATGTATGTCCCAATCTCTTTCAGCCCTGTAGCTGAGGTTTCGTCCAAGCGGGAAGGCAATGGGGTGAGTTCGTCGATGGTATCTCTGGTCTTCTGGATCAGCCTGTCTGCTTTCACGGCTGCCATCAGTCGCCTCAGTCCCTTGGCGGTGTCGGCTGACCTCTCCTCGTGTTGTTCGTTCTCTTCCTCGGCTGCTTCGTGCTCGTTCTCCGGAAGATGGTTGAGGATGCAATCCTGAGTGACCTGGCTGCATGTGATGTCGAGCTCTAAGCGGTCGAGGGTGGATTGTATGAACTCTCCATCCAGGGTGTCCAGGTGTCGGGCTCCATGGTCTTGAAGGACCTTCTCTATCTTTGTGAAGCTGCGTCGATAGGCTGCTCTCCTCTTCTTGAGGGTTGGCAGGGTCTCCACCTTTATCTCGGCTTCTGTCTTGGAGAAATCTCTCACTCCATACATGATGGACTGGAAGAGAATCGAATATTAGAAGATAGATCGGATGGACGATGAGAGGCACAAGTCGGTGAAGTGCGAGGTGGCAAAAATAAGGTAAGGTTCCGAAAATATAAATTCCTTGGAGAAGATGGTGTCTGGAATGGAATCTACCTCGACGATGCAGGTTACAGGTTGTAAAGCTGTATGATCGATAGCTGACCCTGAGCGCGGTAGGGTAGCACGTGAGCTGGGCGTGTAGTAGAAACGGTGAGGAGCTTTGCGAACTGATGTTAGTCGGCCAAATCACCGCTGCGGTTCGGATCACTCGTATGCTTTGGACGAGCTCTGGCAACAAGACGATCCGGCTCGAAGGACCAATGTTTCTGAACACTGCTTGAACGAAGGATCAAGCTTTGTGTCCTGACTCGCAGGTGCGTCAGAGACCTTGCTGCTTACAGCAAGGGGCCTTTTAACAGATAGATAGCTACTAGATTATGTCAACTAAGCTGCAATTCAGCGTCTCACACGAATAGGCAGACACTCGAAAGGGGAATCCTATACTGACTGAGAAGACTACCAAACTGAAAACAATATAGAACGTCACTAATAGAAACAACAAAAAGACAACACACGAGGGGAGCCCACGCCCCCTCATACCAAAATGCATGCACGTGATACAATCAAGTAGGAGGGAAATAGAGATGGGAAATGACACATTATTAAGAATGTTCACACATGATTCCATGTTTGTATATAGTTCCTTGTGGCAAGGTCTTTAGGCCTGAACAGAGGTAGTTACTGACCTCTTTGCTAGTAGACAATGCAGCTGCAGAAGATAGCAGCTGCTATTAGTGCGCCATGTAAGCAAGCCAGACTGTGGATGATATTTTTAAGCTTGGGGACCTTTACCAAAGCAATGGTAACCTGCATAGTCAGCTCGGCTTCATTTGCATAAATGGAGTTTTGAAATTGAAGATCCATACCATTTCCCAAGCTTTTTGCTGCCTGGAGAAATGGATTTGTTGTTGACAGTGTGGAGTCTCTCATAGTAAAATTATGATGAATGCAAGTCATGGGGGGGGGGGCGATAGATGATAAATAGATAGATACATGATCCTGAGGATGAAATTTCATGTTTTTAACATGGGGGGTTCTACATGTATGACAACGGACAACATGACCCAGCTCCATTAGCGCTCATACACACAATATAGTGGTTATGTGGGCACCCAAATATGTAAGGAAGGGAGGGAGCATACCTCCAGGCCTTAGTATATATATAGGCCATGAAGTCTTGCCAGTACTTGTCCTTCGTCATTGTGAGGAGTTGAGGGATTAAGCTCAGTCCTCCTCTGATGTACTGCCACCAGAGAAAGTCCCCTATAAAGACTGATGGAGTTTTAAGTCTATTGTAATTGTCAATGCAAGGACAAGTCTCCTTGCAACTGCTAACAATTATACAACTATTAATCATGTCTCAGACTAAAGTGTTGAGGGGTGTACTTGCTGGCCGGGTCTGTACTTTACTATGAAGGAGAAGTCTTGGAGATGTAGACACCAACGAGTGACCCTTGGGTTGAAATATTTGGCTGTATCCAAGAAGGTTAGGGCCCTGTGGTCCGTCTCGACGGTGAAGTGGCGCCCAATGAGGTAGATCTCAAAATGGAGAATGGCTTCCACTACTGCTATGCCTTTTAGTTCTGTAGCTGCATAGTTTCTTTCAGCTGGTGTGACTTTCCGGGAGTAGAATGCTACTGGTAGCTCCTGATCATCACAACACACGCTCAAGATACCAGAGATGCCTCTAGCCAAAGCATCGGTCTGTAGTAGAAACGTATTGCAGTCTTGGGGTGCAATGAGGGAACCAGTTAGCAGGTGAATCACGCAAATACATAAATTCAGCACACATCGAGTCTGACCATACAAGTGCATTTGGTTCAGTTTTTCTGGTTTCGTTGGTCAAGTGGAATGAGTTCTGTGCATACGTATCAATGAAACGACGATGAAAGGACGATAATATCCGATGACGTCTAAGAAGGAACGTAGGTCTGCTTGGGTAACAGGTTGCTTATAATCCCATATTGCTTGTACTCGGCATTTTGGAACGGAGATGTGACCCTCTCCTGCAACGTGCCCTAAGAAAATATCTTGGTCGAGCCCCACTCACATTTGCTTGGCTTCACTGTCCAACCATGCTGGTGAAGTTGTTGCAGAACCACGTCGATATGACAGAGATGGTCCTCCCAAGAGTTGCTAAAAATGACTAAATCGTCCATGTAAGCATTTGCAAAAGATGGCATGTCTGCCAGGATCATGTGCATGAATCGCTGAAATAGCAGGCACGTTCCATAAGCCGAAAGGGATAACTGTGTACTGCCACTTGCCCCATGGAGCGCAGAATGCTGTTTTGAACTGATCTTCTTCCTCGAGTGGGATCTGATGGAAGCCCTTGTTCAGGTCCATCTTAGTAAGGTATTTGGCATTACTAATCTGAGCAAGCATGTCGTGCATTCACGGCATGAGGTAAGGGTCCGGATTAGTTACTGCATTGATACGTTTAAAATTCAAGCAAGGGCGAACCGAGCCGTCTGGCTCACGAGGACCATGGGTGAGGACCAGGGGCTGAAGGAGGGTTTGAGGATGCTTGCCTCAGCAAGTTAGCGGACCTCCTCCCTCAAATGGTCATTCCAAATAGGTGGGATCCGGTATGGATATGCTCTGATGGGTGTTTCCGGTCTTGTTTCAATCTGCATGGATACCGTTTCTGTCTTCTCCAATTTCTCCGTCACCACCGCCCTATGTTTACTCAGCATCTCCTATAGTTGTTGCTGCTGTTGCTCGGTAGACAGCTGCCTCTGGTGATATCCAGGCTTTAACCCGGTTAATGTGCACAACCTGTCACTTTGTCTAGTTGGTACAGTGATCTCAAGGGTTACGTCAGAAATGACTCTAATCACCTCAAATGGTCCTTCCCAGACATCTTCCAGTTTCCCCTGCAAGTCAGGAGTCCTGATCAACACCATGGGGCCCAGTGCAAAGACTCTAGGTTGGGTACCAGCATCATAGTGCTTCTTCATGGCTGATTTAGCCTTCTCCTCTCTCTCCTTTACTACCACCCTAGTAGTAGCCAGATGGTCTGCCAGGTGGTTCACCCAGTCTGTGACATTCTTGGAAGTCATCTCTCCTTCCGTCCAGCCTTCCTGGAGCAGTTCCAGTGGCCCTCTTAGTGTTCTGCCGTAAACTATCTCAAAGGGCGAGAAAACTGTATTGCTGTGGGGAGAGTTACGATAAGCAAATAAGAAATATTTGAGAATTCGATCTCACTCAGTCCTTCTCTCCTCACACTTCCGGAGTAAGTGTTTTAGTGACCCATGCCACCGTTCCAGTGCACTGTCAGTTTGAGGGTGGTATGGGGACGTTCGAAGCTGTTTGATGTCGCACATGCTACACACAGCTGCTTCATGAGTTGACTCTAAAAACTGAGCTCTGATCAGTTAATAGCTCTGCAGGTAACCCAATTCTAGAAAATATTTCAAGCATGGCTTCTGCCACTGTGGTTGCTTCCACATTTCTGAGAGGTATGGAATCAGGGTACTTAGATCCTAAGCACTTGCAAGAAAGCAAATACCCGTTTCGTTGAGCTGTTCGGGGAATTGGACCAACTAGGTCAAAGGCCACCCATGAAAATGGAGTACTTATGACTGGGAGTGGTTGTAAAAGAGCTCTGATGGGACTGATTTTACCAGCTCTTTGACAGTCCAGACAAGCTGCACACCACTGCTGCACAACTTTATCATGCTTGGCCATGTAAACGGTTTCCAAATGGCTGCTTTGGTTTTCTCGCCAGAAATATCCGTAATCCTTGCTTTCTTCTAGCCATGGGGAGAATAATCCTGTCCCATTGTTCACCAGAGTCATCATCATGCAGATGCCTCAACAGCCCCTGCCTCCAGTGATATCCCTTCTCATTGTGGTCTGCTAGAGCCTTATACCAGCCAGTGTCTCATCGTCTTTCTGCCGCTGCTTCAGCAGTTCTACATCTCCTGATCATTAGCGAGACTAGGGATGTGTAGTTGCTATGCTTCCCCATCAGGTATGGTCTGTACTG